>CM059813.1:4698163-5393163 GCA_030435695.1 Brachymystax lenok tsinlingensis | reverse complement strand
TTATTTATCGTTACTAGTATAGCTAGGTATAGATTATTAGTTATCGTTACTAGTATAGCTAGGTATAGATTATTAGTTATTGTTACTAGTATAGCTAGGTATAGATTATTAGTTATTGTTACTAGTATAGCTAGGTATAGATTATTAGTTATTGTTACTAGTATAGCTAGGTATAGATGATTAGTTATTGTTACTAGTATAACTAGGTATAGATTATTATTTATCGTTACTAGCATAGCTAGGTATAGATGATTAGTTATCATTACTAGTATAACTAGGTATAGATGATTAGTTATCATTACTAGCATAGCTAGGTATAGATTATTAGTTATTGTTACTAGTATAACTAGGTATAGATGATTAGTTATCATTACTAGTACAGCTAGGTATAGATTATTAGTTATCATTACTAGTACAGCTAGGTATAGATTATTAGTTATTGTTACTAGTATAACTAGGTATAGATTATTAGTCATCATTACTAGTATAGCTAGGTATAGATTATTAGTTATTGTTACTAGTACAGCTAGGTATAGATTATTAGTTATTGTTACTAGTATAGCTAGGTATAGATTATTAGTTATTGTTACTAGTACAGCTAGGTATAGATTATTATTTATCGTTACTAGCATAGCTAGGTATAGATGATTAGTTATTGTTACTAGTATAACTAGGTATAGATTATTAGTTATTGTTACTAGTACAGCTAGGTATAGATTATTAGTTATTGTTACTAGTACAGCTAGGTATAGATTATTATTTATCGTTACTAGCATAGCTAGGTATAGATGATTAGTTATTGTTACTAGTATAACTAGGTATAGATTATTAGTTATTGTTACTAGTACAGCTAGGTATAGATTATTAGTTATCATTACTAGTACAGCTAGGTATAGATTATTAGTTATTGTTACTAGTACAGCTAGGTATAGATTATTATTTATCGTTACTAGTACAGCTAGGTATAGATTATTAGTTATTGTTACTAGTATAGCTAGGTATAGATTATTAGTTATTGTTACTAGTATAGCTAGGTATAGATTATTAGTTATTGTTACTAGTATAGCTAGGTATAGATTATTAGTTATTGTTACTAGTATAGCTAGGTATAGATTATTAGTTATCATTACTAGTATAGCTAGGTATAGATTATTAGTTATTGTTACTAGTATAACTAGGTATAGATGATTAGTTATCATTACTAGTACAGCTAGGTATAGATTATTAGTCATCATTACTAGTATAGCTAGGTATAGATTATTATTTATCGTTACTAGTACAGCTAGGTATAGATTATTAGTTATTGTTACTAGTATAGCTAGGTATAGATTATTAGTTATTGTTACTAGTATAACTAGGTATAGATGATTAGTTATCATTACTAGTACAGCTAGGTATAGATTATTAGTCATCATTACTAGTATAGCTAGGTATAGATTATTATTTATCGTTACTAGTACAGCTAGGTATAGATTATTAGTTATTGTTACTAGTATAGCTAGGTATAGATTATTAGTTATCATTACTAGTACAGCTAGGTATAGATTATTATTTATCGTTACTAGCATAGCTAGGTATAGATTATTATTTATCGTTACTAGTACAGCTAGGTATAGATTATTATTTATTGTTACTAGTATAGCTAGGTATAGATTATTAGTTATTGTTACTAGTATAGCTAGGTATAGATTATTAGTTATTGTTACTAGTATAGCTAGGTATAGATTATTAGTTATTGTTACTAGTACAGCTAGGTATAGATGATTAGTTATCATTACTAGCATAGCTAGGTAAAAAAGGGACGTTTCTTTTTTTGCTGTTTATATATTAATGATAATCAGTTCATGGATATGAGTAGGAATGCACAAACTTGTGAAACAATTAAATACAGTGCATTCGGACATTATTCAGACCTCTTCCCGTTTTCCATAATTTGTTAAGGGAGAACCTCCCAGAAGGACAACCATCTCTGCAGCACTCCACCAGTCAGGCCTTTATGGTAGAGTGGCCAAACGGATGCCACTTCTCAGTAAAAGGCACATGACAGCACGCTTGGAGTTTTCCCAAAAGGCACCCAAAGGACTGAAATCAAGATTGAACTCTTTGGCCTGAATGCCAAGCGTCACGTCTGGAGGAAACCTGACACTATCCCTACGGTAAAGACTGGTGGTGGCAGCATCATGCTGTGGGGATGTTTTTCAGCGGCAGGGACTGGGAGACTAGTCAGGATCGAGGGAAATACAGGTGTGCCAAGCTTGTAGTGTCATACCCAAGAAGACTCAAGGCTTTAATCGCTGCCAAATGTGCTTCAACAACGTACTGAGTAAAGGGTCTGAATACTCATGTAAATGTGATATTTCCGTTTTTTATTTGTAATAGATTTGTAAACAATTTCTAAAAGCCTGTTTTTAGTTTGTCATTATGAGGTATTATGTGTAGATTGATGAGGGAAAAAAAGGATTTAATAAATTTTAGAATAAGGCTGTAACGTTAAAAAACACTGTATATACTGATACAATTATCTGGATCTGTACGTGCCTATTCTGTACTGATTTAAAAGGCCAAAGATATTTCTAGCACGCAATGCCTATCAGTGGATTTAGATGCTAATAGCAGTTCCTTTTACATTCAGATCCAAACGTGACTGAAGAGGCATTCGTGGCATTGGAAGCAGAAACTCAGAAATATTCTCATTAGGGCTAAAAGTTGCCAGTGATGTAGATCCGCTGCAGATATCTTATACAATCAACTTCTCTGATGAGAGGCTTTAGCTCCTCTCTGATTGGCTCGAATGTTGATCACCTGACTCCTTTGTGAGTTTGAAGACAAACAGTGGGGTGGACTCGCTGCTGGAGCTAAACAGAAAAAAAAACTGCTGTAAAAAAATGGCTGATTTCTCTCTTAGTCACAAGCACCAATTTCTCAAAGTCACTGAGAAACATTGTTGTAAGGGTTCCAACCGTTCCTAGTCAATTACCTGTGTATGTCTTCCTAAAAGACTGGAGGCTCTGCTTTAAGCACAGATGGTAATTTTTCACAGCATTTGCCGGGAGCAGAGTAAATGTAGTCAGTTCTTGCTTGGTTGTACAGTATGTTAGCACTAGAAGCAGTATGGCAAGGTACTGTAATTGCTCTAAGCACTGAGGTAGACTTTGGGTCTTTGTGTAACGCCCAGGCCCGAGATTACAGGCTGGAGCGTTTTGGTTTTGTTTTGGTGTAGGGTTTGTTAGTTCTAGGTGTCTTAGTTCTATGTTGGGTAATGGTTCCCAATTAGAGGCAGCTGTGTGTCGTTGTCTCTAATTGGGAACCATATTTAGGTTGGTAGGTTTCACTCTGGGTTCGTGGGTTATTTTAAGTTCATAGCTGTGTTTGTCTATTCAGTTATGTTCTTCGTTACGTTCTCTGTTTATTGTTTTGTTCCGTCTCGTTCCCGTGTTCTCATTAAATATGTATTCTGGCTACATCGCTGCGTCTTGGTCTGTCCCTCCGGAAGAGAAACGTGACAGAATAACCCACCATCTAAAGACCAAGCAGCGAGAGACCCGGGAGTACTGGACCAGGGAGGACCTCATCGGATCTCGCCTGGCACGGAGGTCCGTAAGGCAGCCCCAAGAAACTTTTGGGGGGGGGCACACGAGGAGGTTGGCCGGTTCAGGAGGGACTCCTGAGCCAACTCCTCGTGCTTTGTGGAGAGAGCGTTGGGGAGAGCGTCGCACCGAAGGGAGACCGTGCTATGCAGTGTTGCGCACGGTTTCCCCTATAGGGATTCAGAGGCCGGTGCGAGGGATTCCCGCTCCACTCATCAGTCGGGCGAAACTAAGTGTTCAGCCAGTAAGAGTGGTGCCAGCTCTACGCGCTAAGTCTCCAGTGCGCCTCCTGGGACCCGGATATCCTGCTCCAGTTCTGCGTGCGGTGTCTCCGGCACGTGTCCACAGCCCAGTGCGAGAGATCCCAGCGCCACTCATTGGTCGGGCCGAGGTCAGTGTGCTACCGGGTAGAGTGGTGCCAGCTCTGCGTGCAAGGTCTCCAGTGCGCCTGTTGGGACCTAGATATCCTGTGGTCCTACGGGCAGAATCTCCGGTGCAAATCCACAGCCCAGTCCGAGAGATTCCAGCTCCACTCACCCATGAGGCCAGGGTTAGTGAGCTAGCTGGAGGTATGATGTCGGCTCTCCGTATCAGGTCCCCGGTCCGGGTGGAGGTTTCTACACGTCCAGTCCCTGTTCCACGCTCCGAGACCCCTGTTCCACGCTCCGAGATCCCTGTTCCACGCTCCGAGATCCCTGTTCCACGCTCCGAGATCCCTGTTCGTGTAGTGGTTCCTACACGTCCAGTCCCTGTTCCACGTGCCAGGGTCCCAGTGCGTCTTCAGAGTCCAGCACGTCCTGTTCCGGCTCCGCGCACCCAGCTCCCCGTGCGCTCAGAGAGTCCAGCACGTCCTGTTCCGGCTCCGCGCACCCAGCTCCCCGTGCGCTCAGAGAGTCCAGCACGTCCTGTTCCGGCTCCGCGCACCCAGCTCCCCGTGCGCTCAGAGAGTCCAGCACGTCCTGTTCCGGCTCCGCGCACCAAGCTCCCCGTGCTCTCCGAGAGTCCAGCACGTCCTGTTCCGGCTCCGCGCACCAAGCTCCCCGTGCGCTTAGAGAGCCCAGTTCGGCCTGTTCCCACTCCCCGCACCAGAGTGCGCGTCCCGAGCCCAGTTCGGCCTGTTCCCGCTCCACGCACCAGAGTTCCAGGGAGCATCACGAGTCCAGTACGACCAGTTCCCGCTCCACGCACCAGAGTTCCAGTGAGCATCACGAGTCCGGTACGACCAGTTCCTGCTCCACGCACCAGAGTTCCAGTGAGCATCACGAGTCCGGTACTGCCAGTTCCTGCTCCACGCACCAGAGTTCCAGTGAGCATCACGAGTCCTGTACGACCAGTTCCTGCTCCACGCACCAGAGTTCCAGTGAGCATCACGAGTCCTGTACGACCAGTTCCTGCTCCACGCACCAGAGTACCAGTGAGCATCACGAGTCCTGTACGACCAGGTCCTGCTCCACGCACCCGAGTTCTAGTAAGCATCATGGGTCCAGTACGGCCAGCTCCAGCCCCACGCACCAGAGTTACCGTGAGCATCATGAGTCCAGTATGCCCAGCTTCTGCCCCACCCACCAGAGTTCCAAGAAGGGGTCCAGGGCCTCCGGTGCGTGACATCAGACCAGCACGGCCCGCACCGGAGCCCCCACCTGGGACGAAGGGACCCACCCGAAGACCCCCCCACAGACTTTTCGGCGCGTCCGGAGTCCGCGCCTTTGGGTACTGTAACGCCCAGGCCCGAGATTACAGGCTGGAGCGTTTTGGTTTTGTTTTGGTGTAGGGTTTGTTAGTTCTAGGTGTCTTAGTTCTATGTTGGGTAATGGTTCCCAATTAGAGGCAGCTGTGTGTCGTTGTCTCTAATTGGGAACCATATTTAGGTTGGTAGGTTTCACTCTGGGTTCGTGGGTTATTTTAAGTTCATAGCTGTGTTTGTCTATTCAGTTATGTTCTTCGTTACGTTCTCTGTTTATTGTTTTGTTCCGTCTCGTTCCCGTGTTCTCATTAAATATGTATTCTGGCTACATCGCTGCGTCTTGGTCTGTCCCTCCGGAAGAGAAACGTGACACTTTGACCCCGGATAAGGTGCCAAGTGTGCAAAGCTCTCATCAAGGCAAAGGGTGGCTATTTGAAGAATCTCAAATATAAAATATATTTATATTTGTTTAACACTTTTTTGGTTACTACATTATTCCATATGTGTTATTTCATAGTTTTGATGTCTTCACTATTATTATACAATGTAGTGTAGTGGCTCTACAGCAGGTCTTGTCGGAAACAAACGCAGGAGACCAGTTACACACTCCTTACTTTAATAAGGCACAAATAATCTACCAACGTAGAATAGAGCTGCTCACACACCGAGCCACAAACATGAAACAATCACGGACAACACTGATGGGGGGGAACAGAGGATTAAATAACACATGTAATTAAGGTAATGATGACTGTGTGTGAATAATGACAAGACAAACAGAAAACGAGAAATGGATCGGTGGTGGCTAGAACTCCGGTGACGTCGACTGCCGGTAGACGCCCAAAAAAGGAGAGGGACCAACTTCAGCTGAAGTCGTGACATGTAGACAATAGATCAAATGAAGAAAAACCCTTGAATGAGTAGGTATTCTAAAACTTTTGACTGGTAGTGTACATATGAAATGAGTAAATCAAAAATATGTAAACATTATTAAAGTGACTAGTGTTCCATTAATAAAGCGGCCAGTAATTTCAAGTCTATGAATATAGGACAGCAGCCTGTAAGGTGCAGGGTTACGTAACCGGGTGGAAGACACCTAGTGATGGCTATTTAACAGTCTGATGGCCTTGAGATAGAAGCTGTTTTTCAGTCTCTCGGTCCCAGCTTTGATGCACCTGTGATGACCTCACCTTCTGGATGATAGCGGGGTGAACAGGCAGTGGCTCGGGTGGTTGTTGTCCTTGATTATTTTTTTAGCCTTCCTGTGACAACGGGTGGTGTAGGTGTCCTGGAGGGCAGGTAGTTTACCCCCGGTGATGCGTTGTGCAGTCCGCAGCATCCTCTGGAGAGCCTTGCGGTTGCTAGCAGTGCATTTGCCGTACCAGGCGGTGATACAGCCCGACAGGACGCTCTCAAGTGTGCATCTGTAAAAGTGTGAGGGTTATAGGTGCCAAGCCAAATGTGGGTGCTAGATAGCTAGCAAGCATACTAGGTAGTGCATGGTATCAACAGCCAATCCAGTAGGGGCTGGAAGCTATAGTGAGCTTTGATTGGTCAATAGCACCGCGATGTCTCAGAGTACATAGCAAAAGTTTAGCTTTCCCCAGCTTTGGTCCCGCCCTGTTCTCGCTCCC
This sequence comes from Brachymystax lenok tsinlingensis, assembly GCA_030435695.1. NCBI lineage: Eukaryota > Metazoa > Chordata > Actinopteri > Salmoniformes > Salmonidae > Brachymystax > Brachymystax lenok. The sequence continues at coordinate 5,386,258 of CM059813.1, read as the reverse complement.
TCACCCATGTTCGCATCACCCAACGTTCCCCCCCGCAATACTTCTCTTCCTTCATTGAAAATGAATGGGGCTCCATTGTTCCAACGTGTTCAGTTAAGCTGTACTGTAAGGAGACGCAGATGTAGATGTAGCTGACAGATGTCTTCCTGTGTTACAGTTGAGTTCCAACATTTCTAGAACTGCTGATTGGCTGTAGGCTTAAACACCGTTGCTGTCAACACTGACAAGATAGCTTGACTTGTGTCAATGTCTAAAACAGCATTTTGGTAGTTCTATAATAATAATAATTATTATAAGTAACATTTAAAGTTATCTAGTTTTTGTTGTTTTGGTATGGCTTCCATTTGAGAATAAAGATTGCACATGCTTAGAGTTCTACCATAATGATGTTGCCTCCATTGTGCTTATGTTAAATGCTATGGTCTGGGGTCTAGGGTGCTTAACCTCCAACTTCATATCCACACAGACGACTTATAATACGTTGTGTCCCTCTGTACCAATGGTTGTCTTATGATGAGGTGTATAATATGTTATATCTCTCTGTACCGATGGCTGTCTTATGATGAGGTTTATAATACGTTATATCTCTCTGTACCGATGGCTGTCTTATGATGAGGTTTATAATACGTTATATCTCTCTGTACCGATGGCTGTCTTATGATGAGGTTTATAATACGTTATATCTCTCTGTACCGATGGCTGTCGTATGATGAGGTTTATAATACGTTATATCTCTCTGTACCGATGGCTGTCTTATGATGAGGTTTATAATACGTTACACCTCCCTGTACCGATGGCTGTCTTATGATGAGGTTTATAATACGTTACACCTCCCTGTACCGATGGCTGTCTTATGATGAGGTTTATAATACGTTACACCTCCCTGTACCGATGGCTGTCTTATGATGAGGTTAATAATACGTTATACCTCTCTGTACCGATGGCTGTCGTATGATGAGGTTTATATTACGTTATATCTCTCTGAATCAACATTTCAACTGACTCAAATTGGTGGGTATTATACAAATGAGATGTGATTTGATTTAGTTAGCATCACTACGAGATGATTAGAAGCCATTATTATTGGACCATACAATGCATTATATCTGCATCTTGGTTTTAGTAAACGGTTCATTGGACGCTGCACTGTGGCTGCATTCTGCTCCAGCCTCTCCAACCTGGGGAGTTCAGCGCTAACGACGTAATGACATTTAAAGGAATTGTTAACGCATTGGCGGTGACTGCGTTCATGGTAAACACTGCATATGTTGGCTCAATCGAAAAATGTAAATACATTTCCACCGCGCAATATGTAACGCTTCATCGATCCAGATTGAATAGAGCCTTTAATGTGTGTTTGTGTGTATGTGGACAGTTTATCAGAGGGGTTGGGTACAGCAAAATACCTCATATGGATTAATAAAGTACCCTTCTCTCTTCTCTTCTAGTATTTACTGTATAGTATGTTGTGTCTAGTTTGTAGTATATATTATGTCATACACAGTATCTAGTATCTACTATATAACATGTAGTATAAAGTATTCAGTATTTTACTAGGCAAATCAGTTAAGAACAAATTCTTATTTTCAATGACGGCCTAGGAACAGTGGGTTAACTGCCTTGTTCAGGGGGCAGAACGACAGATTGTACCTTGTCAGCTCTGGGATTTGAACTTGCAACCTTTTGGTTACTAGTCCAACGCTCTAACCACTAGGCTACCCTGCCACCCCATCTAGTACATAGTATCCAATACTGAACAGAAATATAAACGTAACATGCAAAAATGTCAAAAATTATAGAAGGAAATCAGTCAATTTAAATAAATAAATTAGGCCTTAATCTATGGATTTCACATGACTGGGCAGGGAGGGTATGGACCCACCCACTTGGGAGACAGGCCCACCCACTGGGGAGCCAGGCCCAGCCAATCAGAATGACTTTTTCCCCACAAAAGTACTTAGACAGACAGAAATACTCCACAGAGTCAGTCCAGCACACACACACAGCCGACTGATATTCTTACTCACCCTCACATCCCCACATGTCAGGCAGGCTCAGGGAGGATAGGGCTGATGAGTGTGTGTGTGTGTGTGTGTGTGTGTGTGTGTGTGTGTGTGTGTGTGTGTGTGTGTGTGTGTGTGTGTGTGTGTGTGTGTGTGTGTCGGGCACCGCGGGCTGCAGCTAAATCAGGCCTGACTCCAGCAGTCAGTGGCTCCTTGTCCTAAGCTAGCTTTCTGACTCCCCAGCCAGTCAGCCAGCCAGCCTATCAGCAATCCAGCCAGTCAACCAGTCAGCCAGCCTGCCAGCCAGTCAGTCAGTCAGCCTTCCAGCCAGCCAGCCTGCCAGCCAGTCAGTCAGTCAGCCTTCCAGCCAGCCAGCCACCCAGCCACCCATCCTGCCAGTCAGCCAGCCAGCCAGCCAGCCAGCCAGTCAGCCAGTCAGTGTAGGCGTAACAAGACTCTGCTTGACAATCAGTTCCTTTAGTCTCCGTGTACTGTTCTGTGTATAATGACGTCCAACCAAAAGGTATAAAAAAAAAATATATATATAAATATAGGACAAAACAGACATCACGACAAGAGAGACAGCACAACACTACATAAAGAGAGACCTAAGACAACAACATAGCAAGGCAGCAACACATGACAACACAGTATGGTAGCAACACAACATGACAACAACATGGTAGCAACACAACATGGTAGCAGCACAAAACATGGTACAAACAATATTGGGCAACGACAACAGCACAAAGGGCAAGAAGGTAGAGACAACAATGCATCAACGCAAAGCAGCCACAACTGTCAGTAAGAGTGTCCATGATTGAGTCTTTGAATCAATCCAATTGGCATACCGCCCCAACAGATACACAGGTGACGCAATCTCCATTGCACTCCACACTACCCTTCCCCACCTGGACAAGAGGAACACCTATGTGAGAATGCTGTTCATAGACTACAGCTCAGCGTTCAACACCGTAGAGCCCTCCCAGCTCATCACTAAGCTAAGGACCCTGGGACTGAACACCTCTCTCTGCAACTGGATCCTGGACTTCCTGACGGGCCGCCCCCAGGTGGTGAGGGTAGACAACAACATATCCGCCACGCTGAACCTCAACACAGGGGTCCCTCAGGGGTGCGTGCTCAGTCCCCTCCTGTACTCCCTATTCACCCACGACTGTGTGACCAAGCACGACTCCCAACACCATCATTAAGTTTGCTGACGACACAACAGTGGTAGGCCTGATCACCGACAACGATGAGACAGCCTATAGGGAGGTGGTCAGAGACCTGGCAGTGTTGTGCCTTCTCCCTCAACGTGATCAAGACAAAGGAGCTGATCGTGGACTACAGGAAATGGAGGGCTGAGCATGTCCCCATTCACATCACCTGCGCTGTTGTGGAGCGGGTTGAGAGGTTCAGGTTCCTCAGTTTCCACAATGCTAAGAATCTATCATGGTCCACAGCAACACAGTTGTGAAGAGGGCACTTCCCACTGAAAATATTTGGCATGAGCCCTCAGATCCTCAAAAAAGTTCTACAACTGCACCATTGAGAGCATCTTGACTGGCTGCATCACCGCATGGTATGGCAACTGCTTGGCATATGACCGCAAGACAATATAGCAGACAATATAGTTATTGTTACTTGTTGTATATTTAATATTGATTTTATTATTACAGTCGTGGCCAAAAGTTTTGAGAACGACACAAATATTAATTTCCACAAAGTTTACTGCTTCAGTGTCTTTAGATATTTTTGTCAGATGTTACTATGGAATACTGAAGTATAATTACAAGAATTTCATAAGTGTCAAAGGCTTTTATTGACAATGACATGAAGTTGATGCAAAGAGTCAATATTTGCAGTATTGACCCTTCTTTTTCAAGACCTCTGCAATCCGCCCTGGCATGCTGTCAATTAACTTCTGGGCCACATCCTGACTGATGGCAGCCCATTCTTGCATAATCAATGCTTGGAGTTTGTCAGAATTTGTGGGTTTTTGTTTGTCCACCCGGCTCTTGAGGATTTACCACAAGTTCTCAATGGGATTAAGGTCTGGGGAGTTTCCTGGCCATGGACCCAAAATATTGATGTTTTGTTTCCCGAGCCACTTAGTTATCACTTTTGCCTTGTGGCAAGGTGCTTCATCTTGCTAGAAAAGGCATTGTTCGTCACCAAACTGTTCCTGGATGGTTGGGAGAAGTTGCTCTCGGAGGATGTGTTGGTTTTTCGTTAATGCGAATCAAGACTGAATTGTTTAAGTGGAAATTACAAACTGCAACAACAGGATGATCAAATTAAGATACTGTCACACACTGATCTGTTTCACTTGTCTTGTGCTTGTCTCCACCCTCCACCAGGTGTCTCCCATTTTCCCCCATTATCCCCTGCATACTTATAACTGTGTTTTCTGTTGGTCTGTTGCCAGTTCGTCTTGTCTTGTCAAGTCTTACCAGTGTGTTTTCCTGTTTTCCAGTATCTCTAGTTTCTGTTTTCTAGTCTTCCCGGTTCTGACCATTCTGCCGGCCCTGGCCCTGCCTGCAGTTCTGTTCCTTATTGAGGCTGTTTTGGATTACCAACATCTGCCTGCCCTGACCCTGCCTGCCGTCCTGTACCTGTCGGACCTGGCTACGAATGTCTGACTGTCCTCGACCTGCCCTTTGCCTGCCCCCCGGTTATAATAAATTATCTGAGAACCATCCACCTCCTGTGTCTGCATCTGGGTCATATCCTGAGTCGTGATAGTACAAACTGGCCATGACTGACCCAGCAGGCTCGGACCAGCTCCGCAACGCTGCCTCCGTCCAAGGAGTCGCCATTGGTAGACACGAGGAAGTACTTCAAAACCTTATGGAAAGACTCCAGACCTTGGCGGAATGCCATGACCACGCTTTCACTGGAGCAATTCCACGGGTTATCTACTAATTAGCAAGCCACAACAGTAACCCCCCAGACTGTCAGTTACCACGGTACCAGCAGCGCTTCTCCCCAATCTACCCCGGCTTCCTGAGAACCTTGCTTACCTCCTCTGAAGCGCTACGCTGTAGATACAGGATCACATCTTTGAGCTGCAGCCCTCTTCGTTTCCCTTGGATCACTTGTGGATAGCGTACTTGATAATGCTTCTGTCTGTTCTTGCCTGGGCTACGGCGGTGTGCGAGCAACAATCCACCGTTTGGCTGTCAGAGGTTAGAAAGGTGTTCAATTCTCCTTTGTCCGGGAAAGAGGCTGCTCGGAAGTATCTGCAACTGCGTCAAGACTCCCGTAGTGTGGCAGACTATTTAGATTTTCACACTTTGGCCGCTGAAAGTGTCTGGAACCTGGAAGCTCTGTTCGACGTGTTCCTGCATGGATTATCGGAGGTGGTAAAAGACGAGTCTCGCAGCCCGGGAGCTTCCCATGGATCTCGACTCTCTCATAGCCTTGACCATACGGATCGACGGGCGGGAGAGGAGGTCTGCTCCCGGTCACACTTGCTCATCCACGGCACCCACCTTCCCTCCGAGGAATACCCGTGAGTCCCCGGGAGATGCCGATGTCACCCGAGTTCCCTTGGGAATCACAGAGGGCCTTCGAATTGCTTCTTCCAGAGCCCATGCAACTGGGCAGGGCCAGATTGTCTCCTGAACACCTACGCAGAATGAGCACCAAGAGCTGTCTGTATTGTGGAACATCAGGACATTACATAAAATGGCATGAAAAAGTATGTTACCCCTTTGGAATTACCTGGATTTCTGCATAAATTGGTCATCACATTTGATCTGATCTTCATCTATGTCACAACAATAGACACACACAGTCTGCTTAAACTAATAACACACAAATTATTGAATACATAATTTAAACATTCAAAGTGTAGGATAGAAAAAGTATGTGAACCCCTAGGCTAATGACTTCTCAAATCAAATGTATTTATAATGACATGTATTCATGAAGCCCTTTTTACATCAGCTGATGTCACAAAGTGAACCCCTAGGCTAATGACTTCTCCAAAAGCTAATTGGATACAGGAGTCAGCTAACCTGGAGCCTAATCAATGAGACAAGATTGGAGATGCTGGTTAGAGCTGCCCTGCCCTATAAAAAACACTCACAAAATTAGAGTTTGCTATTCACAAGAAGCATTGCCTGATGTGAACCATGCCTCGAACTAAAGAGATCTCAGAATACCTAAGAATTGTTGACTTGCATAAAGCTGGAAAGGGTTACAAAAGTATTTCTAAAAGCCTTGATGTTCATCAGTCCACGGTAAGACAAATTGGCTATAAATGGAGAAAGTTCAGCACTGTTTCTACTCTCTCTAGGAGTGGCCGTCCTGCAAAGATAACTGCAAGAGCACTGCGCAGAATGCTCAATGAGGTTAAGAACAATCCTAGAGTGTCAGCTAAAGACTTACAGAAATCTCAGAAATGGAACATGCTAACATCTCTGTTGACGAGTCTACGATACGTAAAACACTGAACAAGAATAGTGTTCATGGGAGGACACCACGGAAGAAGCCACTGCTGTCCAAAAAAAAACATTGCTGCACGTCTGAAGTTAGCAAAAGTGCACCTGCATGTTCCACAGCGCTATTCTGTGGACAGATGAAACTACAGTTGAGTTGTCTGGAAGGAACACACAACACTATGTGTGGAGAAAAAAAGGTACAGCACACCAACATCAAAACCTCGTCCCAACTGTAAAGTATGGTGGAGGGAGAATCATGGTTTGGGGCTGCTTTGCTGCCTCAGGGCCTGGACAGCTAGCTATCATCAATGCAAAGTTTATCAAGACATTTTACAGGAGAATGTTAGGTTGTCTGTCCGCCAATTGAAGCTCAACAAAAGTTGAACAGGACAATGACCCCAAAACACAGAAGTAAATCAACAACAGAATAGCTACAACAGAGGAAAATACGCCTTCTGGAGTGGCCCAGTCAGAGTCCTGACCTCAACCCGATTGAGATGCTGTGGCATGATCTCAAGAGAGCAGTTCACACCAGACATCCCATGAATGTTGCTGAACTGAAACAGTTTTGTAAAGAAGAATGGTCCAAAATTCCTCCTGACCATTGTGCAGGTCTGATCCGCAACTACAGAAAATGTTTGGTTGAGGTTATTGCTGCCAAAGGACGGTCAACCAGTTATTAAATCCAAGGGGTCACCACTACTATCTACCAGACAACCACTACTATCTACCAGACCACCACCACTATCTACCAGACCACCATCTACCAGACCACCACTACTATCTACCAGACCACCATCTACCAGACCACCACTACTATCTACCAGACCACCACCACTACTATCTACCAGACCACCACCACTATCTACCAGACCACCACCACTACTATCTGCCAGACCACCACTACTATCTACCAGACCACCACCACTATCTACCAGACCACCACTACTATCTACCAGACCACCACCACTACTATCTACCAGACCACCACCACTATCTACCAGACCACCACTACTACTATCTACCAGACCACCACCACTATCTACCAGACCACCACTACTACTATCTACCAGACCACCACTACTACTATCTACCAGACCACCACCACTATCTACCAGACCACCACTACTACTATCTACCAGACCACCACCACTATCTACCAGACCACCACCACTATCTACCAGACCACCACCACTATCTACCAGACCACCACCACTACTATCTACCAGACCACCACCACTATCTACCAGACCACCACTACTATCTACCAGACCACTACTACTATCTACCAGACCACAACTACTATCTACCAGACCACCACCACTATCTACCAGACCACCACTACTACTATCTGCCAGACCACCACTACTATCTACCAGACCACCACTACTACTACCTACCAGACCACCACTACTATCTACCAGACCACCACTACTACCTACCAGACCACCACTACTATCTACCAGACCACCACCACTACTATCTACCAGACCACCACCACTATCTACCAGACCACCACTACTACCTACCAGACCACTACTACTATCTACCAGACCACCACTACTATCTACCAGACCACCACCACTATCTACCAGACCACCACCACTATCTACCAGACCACCACTACTACTATCTACCAGACCACTACTACTATCTACCAGACCACCACTACTATCTACCAGACCACCACTACTATCTACCAGACCACCACCACTATCTACCAGACAACCACTACTATCTACCAGACCACCACTACTATCTACCAGACCACCACCACTATCTACCAGACCACCACTACTACTATCTACCAGACCACCACCACTATCTACCAGACCACCACTACTATCTACCAGACCACCACTACTACTATCTACCAGACCACCACCACTATCTACCAGACCACCACTACTATCTACCAGACCACCACTACTATCTACCAGACCACCACTACTATCTACCAGACCACCACCACTATCTACCAGACCACCACTACTACTATCTACCAGACCACCACCACTATCTACCAGACCACCACTACTATCTACCAGACCACCATCTACCAGACCACCATCTACCAGACCACCACTACTATCTACCAGACCACCACTACTATCTACCAGACCACCACTACTATCTACCAGACCACCACCACTATCTACCAGACCACCACTACTACCTACCAGACCACCACTACTATCTACCAGACCACCACTACTATCTACCAGACCACCACTACTATCTACCAGACCACCACCACTATCTACCAGACCACCACCACTATCTACCAGACCACCACCACTATCTACCAGACCACCACTACTACCTACCAGACCACCACTACTATCTACCAGACCACCACTACTATCTACCAGACCACCACCACTATCTACCAGACCACCACCTACTATCTACCAGACCACCACCACTATCTACCAGACCACCACCACTATCTACCAGACCACCACTACTATCTACCAGACCACTACTACTATCTACCAGACCACCACCACTACTATCTACCAGACCACCACTACTATCTACCAGACCACCACTACTATCTACCAGACCACCACCACTATCTACCAGACCACCACTACTATCTACCAGACCACCACTACTATCTACCAGACCACCACCACTATCTACCAGACCACCACTACTATCTACCAGACCACTATCTACCAGACCACCACTACTATCTACCAGACCACCACCACTATCTACCAGACCACCACTACTATCTACCAGACCACCACTACTACTATCTACCAGACCACCACTACTATCTACCAGACCACCACTACTATCTACCAGACCACCACCACTATCTACCAGACCACCACTACTACCTACCAGACCACCACTACTATCTACCAGACCACCACTACTATCTACCAGACCACCACTACTATCTACCAGACCACCACCACTATCTACCAGACCACCACCACTATCTACCAGACCACCACCACTATCTACCAGACCACCACTACTACCTACCAGACCACCACTACTATCTACCAGACCACCACTACTATCTACCAGACCACCACCACTATCTACCAGACCACCACTACTATCTACCAGACCACCACCACTATCTACCAGACCACCACCACTATCTACCAGACCACCACTACTATCTACCAGACCACTACTACTATCTACCAGACCACCACCACTACTATCTACCAGACCACCACTACTATCTACCAGACCACCACTACTATCTACCAGACCACCACCACTATCTACCAGACCACCACTACTATCTACCAGACCACCACTACTATCTACCAGACCACCACCACTATCTACCAGACCACCACTACTATCTACCAGACCACTATCTACCAGACCACCACTACTATCTACCAGACCACCACCACTATCTACCAGACCACCACTACTATCTACCAGACCACCACTACTACTATCTACCAGACCACCACTACTATCTACCAGACCACCACTACTATCTACCAGACCACCACTACTACTATCTACCAGACCACCACTACTACTATCTACCAGACCACCACCACTATCTACCAGACCACCATCTACCAGACCACCACCACTATCTACCAGACCACCACCACTATCTACCAGACCACCACTACTACCTACCAGACCACCACCACTATCTACCAGACCACCACCACTACTACCAGACCACCACCACTATCTACCAGACCACCACTACTACTATCTACCAGACCACCACCACTATCTACCAGACCACCATCTACCAGACCACCACCACTATCTACCAGACCACCACTACTACTATCTACCAGACCACCACCACTATCTACCAGACCACCACTACTATCTACCAGACCACCACTACTATCTACCAGACCACCACCACTATCTACCAGACCACCACTACTACTATCTACCAGACCACCACTACTATCTACCAGACCACCACTACTATCTACCAGACCACCACTACTATCTACCAGACCACCACCACTATCTACCAGACCACCATCTACCAGACCACCACCACTATCTACCAGACCACCACTACTACTATCTACCAGACCACCACCACCATCTACCAGACCACCACCACTATCTACCAGACCACCACTACTACTATCTACCAGACCACCACCACTATCTACCAGACCACCACCACTATCTACCAGACCACCACTACTACTATCTACCAGACCACCACCACTATCTACCAGACCACCACTACTACTATCTACCAGACCACCACTACTATCTACCAGACCACCACCACTATCTACCAGACCACCACCACTATCTACCAGACCACCACTACTACTATCTACCAGACCACCACCACTATCTACCAGACCACCACTACTATCTACCAGACCACCACTACTATCTACCAGACCACCACCACTATCTACCAGACCACCACCACTATCTACCAGACCACCATCTACCAGACCACCATCTACCAGACCACCACTACTATCTACCAGACCACCACTACTACTATCTACCAGACCACCACTACTACTATCTACCAGACCACCACCACTATCTACCAGACCACCATCTACCAGACCACCACCACTATCTACCAGACCACCACCACTATCTACCAGACCACCACTACTACCTACCAGACCACCACCACTATCTACCAGACCACCACCACTACTACCAGACCACCACCACTATCTACCAGACCACCACTACTACTATCTACCAGACCACCACCACTATCTACCAGACCACCATCTACCAGACCACCACCACTATCTACCAGACCACCACTACTACTATCTACCAGACCACCACCACTATCTACCAGACCACCACTACTATCTACCAGACCACCACTACTATCTACCAGACCACCACTACTATCTACCAGACCACCACTACTACTATCTACCAGACCACCACTACTACTATCTACCAGACCACCACCACTATCTACCAGACCACCATCTACCAGACCACCACCACTATCTACCAGACCACCACTACTATCTACCAGACCACCACTACTATCTACCAGACCACCACTACTATCTACCAGACCACCACCACTATCTACCAGACCACCACCACTATCTACCAGACCACCACCACTACTACCAGACCACCACCACCATCTACCAGACCACCACTACTACTATCTACCAGACCACCACCACTATCTACCAGACCACCACCACTATCTACCAGACCACCACCACTACTACCAGACCACCACCACCATCTACCAGACCACCACTACTACTATCTACCAGACCACCACCACTATCTACCAGACCACCACCACCATCTACCAGACCACCACTACTACTATCTACCAGACCACCACCACTATCTACCAGACCACCACTACTATCTACCAGACCACCACCACTATCTACCAGACCACCACCACTATCTACCAGACCACCACTACTATCTACCAGACCACCACTACTATCTACCAGACCACCACCACTATCTACCAGACCACCACTACTATCTACCAGACCACCACTACTACTATCTACCAGACCACCACCACTATCTACCAGACCACCACCACTATCTACCAGACCACCACTACTATCTACCAGACCACCACTACTACTATCTACCAGACCACCACCACTATCTACCAGACCACCACTACTATCTACCAGACCACCACCACTATCTACCAGACCACCACCACTATCTACCAGACCACCACTACTATCTACCAGACCACCATCTACCAGACCACCACTACTACTATCTACCAGACCACTATCTACCAGACCACCACTACTATCTACCAGACCACCACTACTATCTACCAGACCACCACCACTATCTACCAGACCACCACCACTATCTACCAGACCACCACCACTATCTACCAGACCACCACTACTACCATACCGACCGACCAGTCCATCACTACCGATATTAACATTGTTTAGCAAAGAAATAACACATTGAAATGGCTACAGTAATTTTTTCCAAATGCCAGTTACCCCCATCGGATTTGAACCCCTTTGGGTTCACGGGACCAGAATTAAGGAACTCTACACTAGGCCATGAAAGGATTAAGAAACACTACACTAGGCTATGACAGGATTAAGAAACACTACACTAGGCTATGACAGGATTAAGGTACACTACACTAGGCTATGACAGGATTAAGAAACACTACACTAGGCTATGACAGGATTAAGAAACACTACACTAGGCTATGACAGGATTAAGGTACACTACACTAGGCTATGACAGGATTAAGAAACACTACACTAGTCTATGACATGATTAGGAAACACTACACTAGGCTATGACAGGATTAAGGTACACTACACTAGGCTATGACAGGATTAAGAAACACTACACTAGGCTATGACAGGATAAAGAAACACTACACTAGGCTATGACATGATTAGGAAACACTACACTAGTCTATGACATGATTAGGAAACACTACACTAGGCTATGACATGATTAGGAAACACTACACTAGGCAATGACAGGATTAAGAAACACTACACTAGGCTATGACAGGATTAAGAAACACTACACTAGGCTATGACAGGATTAAGAAACACTACACTAGGCTATGACATGATTAGGAAACACTACACTAGGCTATGACAGGATTAAGAAACACTACACTAGGCTATGACAGGATTAAGGTACACTACACTAGGCTATGACAGGATTAGGAAACACTACACTAGGCTATGACAGGATTAAGAAACACTACACTAGGCTATGACAGGATTAAGAAACACTACACTAGGCTATGACAGGATTAAGAAACACTACACTAGGCTATGACATGATTAGGAAACACTACACTAGGCTATGACATGATTAGGAAACACTACACTAGGCTATGACAGGATTAAGAAACACTACACTAGGCTATGACATGATTAGGAAACACTACACTAGGCTATGACATGATTAGGAAACACTACACTAGTCTATGACAGGATTAGGAAACACTACACTAGGCTATGACATGATTAGGAAACACTACACTAGGCTATGACATGATTAGGAAACACTACACTAGGCTATTTTGTATATAATGTTTACATATCCGACATTACTCATATCAAATGTATACACTGTACTCTAAACCATCTACTGAATCTTGCCTATGCCGTTCGGCCATCGACTCAAATCTCTAGCCACTTTAATAATTATAATTGGATGAAATAAATGTATCACTAGCCACTTTAAACGATGCCATTTATATAATGTTTACATATCCTACATTACTCATCTCATATGTATATACTGTACTCCATACTATCTACTGCATCTTGCCTATGCCGGTCAGCCATCACTCATCCATATATTTACAGTGAGGGAAAAAAGTATTTGATCCCCTGCTGATTTTGTACGTTCGCCCACTGACAAAGAAATGATCAGTCTATAATTTTAATGGTAGGTTTATTTGAAGAGTGAGAGACAGAATAACAACAAAAATTATTATTAAAAATTATTGAGGGAAATAAGTATTTGACCCCCTCTGCTAAACATGACTTAGTACTTGGTGGCAAAACCCTTGTTGGCAATCACAGAGGTCAGACGTTTCTTGTAGTTGGCCACCAGGTTAGCACACATCTCAGGAGGGATTTTGTCCCACTCCTCTTTGCAGATCTTCTCCAAGTCATTAAGGTTTCGAGGCTGACGTTTGGCAACTCGAACCTTCAGCTCCCTCCACAGATTTTCTATGGGATTAAGGTCTGGAGACTGGCTAGGCCACTCCAGGATCTTAATGTGCTTCTTCTTGAGCCACTCCTTTGTTGCCTTGGCCATGTGTTTTGGGTCATTGTCATGCTGGAATACCCATCCACGACCCATGTTCAATGCCCTGGCTGAGGGAAGTAGGTTCTCACCCAAGATTTGACGGTACATGGCCCCGTCCATCGTCCCTTTGATGCGGTAAAGTTGTCCTGTCCCCTTAGCAGAAAAACACCCCCAAAGCATAATGTTTCCACCTTCATGTTTGACGGTGGGAATGGTGTTCTTGGGTCATAGACAGCATTCCTCCTCCTCCAAACACGGCGAGTTGAGTTGATGCCAAAGAGCTCCATTTTGGTCTCATCTGACCACAACACTTTCACCCAGATGTCCTCTGAATCATTCAGATGTTCATTGGCAAACTTCAGACGGGAATGTATGTGCTTTCTTGAGCAGGGCGCTGCAGGATTTCAGTGCTTCACGGCGTAGTGTGTTACCAATTGTTTTCTTGGTGACTATGGTCCCAGCTGCCTTGAGATCATTGACAAGATCCTCCCGTGTAGTTCTGGGCTGATTCCTCATCGTTCTCATGGTCATTGCAACTCCACGAGGTGAGATCTTGCATGGAGCCCCAGGCCGAGGGAGATTGACAGTTCTTTTGTGTTTCTTCTGTTGTCACCTTCTCACCAAGCTTCTCACCAAGCTGCTTGGCGATGGTCTTGTAGCCCATTCCAGCCTTGTGTAGGTCTACAATCTTGCCCCTGACATCCTTGGAGAGCTCTTTGGTCTTGGCCATGGTGGAGAGTTTGGAATCTGATTGATTGATTGCTTCTGTGGACAGGTGTCTTTTATACAGGTAACAAACTGAGATTAGGAGCACTCCCTTTAAGAGTGTGCCTCTTAATCTCAGCTCGTTACCTGTGTAAAAGACACCTGGGAGCCAGAAATCTTTCTGATTGAGAGGGGGTCGAATACTTATTTCCCTCATTAAAATGAAATTCCATTTATAACATTTTTCACATGCGTTTTCCTGGATTTTTTTGTTGTTATTCTGTCTCTCACTGTTCAAATAAACCTACCATTAAAATTATAGATTGATCATTTCTTTGTCAGTGGGCAAACGTACAAAATCAGCAGGGGATCAAATACTTTTTTCCCTCACTGTATATGTACATACTCGTATTCATTCCTTTACTCTTGTGTGTATTAGGTAGTTGTTGTGAATTTGTTAGATTACTTGTTAGATACTACTGCATGGTCGGGAACTAGAAGCACAAGCATTTCGCTACACTCGCATTAACATCTGCTAACCATGTGTATGTGACAAATAAAATGAGATATGATTTGACAGGATTAAGAAACACTACACTAGACTATGACACCAGTGAGTTGTCAATGTTGAACTGAGCTCAGAGATAGTTACGTCTGTTTAAAATGGACAATGTCGTGGGATATCGGAGAGAGAGAGAGAGAGAGAGAGAGAGAGAGAGAGAGAGAGAGAGAGAGAGAGAGAGAGAGAGAGAGAGAGAGAGAGAGAGAGAGAGGGCAGGAGTGAGAAGGACAGAAAGTTATACGTCCTCAACGTCATACAACTGAGGACGTGTATGGTTATCAAAGGGATATCATAGAACGGAGAGATGACGGAGCGTGTATTGGTTTTAGCCTACACACGCTATGTGGTGAATTTACAGCTAGATATACAGTTGAGCTCTGAATACAGCACTGAAGCCTGCACCCTGAGATAGCTATGTGTTTACAACAGAGACTATCTATGGTCACACTGCATATTTTCAGAGATAGGTAGAGATGTCTGAGAGGAGAGTAAATAGCATAAGAAGTCTTAATCCCGGTGACTGTTAGGCCCGTTAGGGACTGAAGTGTTTAGTTTCATCCGTCAGTAACGTTTTGCTACCTGCTCCTACAGAACACAACAGAACAGAGCAGAGAGAGGAGTTTCTATAGCAACCTGCAGTCAAAACCACAACAATGCTTTCTGTTCTGTTCTGTTCTGTGGTGAGATTCTAATTCCATGGGTCTTATATGGGTCCGTGCAGTTACTCTACCAGTGTTGTACGTCAAATAAAATACTCCGAAGAGTGTCTTGTGAAAACATCATAGAACGTAAATATTTTTTATGCACCTTACTTTTGACCACAGAAAGGCTTCGTCAGCAAATAGCGGTGAAGTGGGAGAGAGAAGCTTCCGATGGGTGTAGTGGAGGTAGTAAAGAGTCTGTCTGGACGATACTGCCCCCACCTGGTCAGTTGGATATTACACTGGAAAATTGTTGACATTACATACAGATGCAAACACAGAAAATGTACTCTTTACCATATGATATTACACTCTCTCCACTAGTGTAACCGTATGATATTACACTCTCTCCACTAGTGTAACCGTATGATATTACACTCTCTCCACTATTGTAGCCATATGATATTACACTCTCTCCACTACTGTAACCATATGATATTACACTCTCTCCACTATTGTAACCATATGATATTACACTCTCTCCACTACTGTAACCATATGATATTACACTCTCTCCACTATTGTAACCATATGATATTACACTCTCTCCACTATTGTAACCATATGATATTACACTCTCTCCACTATTGTAGCCATATGATATTACACTCTCTCTACTATTGTAACCATATGATATTACACTCTCTCCACAATTGTAGCCGTATGATATTACACTCTCTCCACTAGTGTAACCGTATGATATTACATTCTCTCCACTATTGTAACCGTATGATATTACACTCTCTCCACTAGTGTAGCCGTATGATATTGCACTCTCTCCACTAGTGTAACCGTATGATATTACACTCTCTCTACTAGTGTAACCGTATGATATTACACTCTCTCCACTAGTGTAACCGTATGATATTACACTCTCTCCACTAGTGTAACCGTATGATATTACACTCTCTCCACTAGTGTAACCATATGATATTACACTCTCTCCACTAGTGTAACCGTATGATATTACACTCTCTCCACTAGTGTAACCGTATGATATTACACTCTCTCCACTATTGTAACCGTATGATATTACACTCTCTCCACTAGTGTAACCGTATGATATTACACTCTCTCCACTAGTGTAACCGTATGATATTACATTCTCTCCACTATTGTAACCGTATGATATTACACTCTCTCCACTAGTGTAGCCGTATGATATTGCACTCTCTCCACTAGTGTAACCGTATGATATTACACTCTCTCCACTACTGTAGCCGTATGATATTACACTCTCTCCACTAGTGTAACCATATGATATTACACTCTCTCCACTACTGTAGCCATATGATATTACACTCTCTCCACTAGTGTAGCCATATGATATTACACTCTCTCCACTAGTGTAACCGTATGATATTACACTCTCTCCACTAGTGTAACCGTATGATATTACATTCTCTCCACTATTGTAACCGTATGATATTACACTCTCTCCACTAGTGTAGCCGTATGATATTGCACTCTCTCCACTAGTGTAACCGTATGATATTACACTCTCTCCACTACTGTAGCCGTATGATATTACACTCTCTCCACTAGTGTAACCATATGATATTACACTCTCTCCACTAGTGTAACCGTATGATATTACACTCTCTCCACTAGTGTAACCATATGATATTACACTCTCTCCACTACTGTAGCCATATGATATTACACTCTCTCCACTAGTGTAACCATATGATATTACACTCTCTCCACTAGTGTAACCATATGATATTACACTCTCTCCACTACTGTAGCCGTATGATATTACACTCTCTCCACTAGTGTAGCCATATGATATTACACTCTCTCCACTAGTGTAACCATATGATATTACACTCTCTCCACTACTGTAGCCGTATGATATTACACTCTCTCCACTAGTGTAGCCATATGATATTACACTCTCTCCACTAGTGTAGCCATATGATATTACACTCTCTCCACTACTGTAGCCGTATGATATTACACTCTCTCCACTACTGTAGCCATATGATATTACACTCTCTCCACTAGTGTAACCTTTATATTATAACCTTTTTTTCACAATCAAAGATGCTGACTTCATTCTCAGTTTAATATGGTAGTCATTTTACTACACACTCGTTGGCACTGTCACAGTATAATTATGAAGGCCTTTTTATTATGAAGGCCAAGTCCGGTTTTATGATGTATACATTTGGCTTTCTCAGACAATTCTGTCTCTCTCTCTCTCTGAAACAAGGAGCAGAGATGAAAAGATAATCTACACGGTCACCGGTTGCTCTGTAATCAGCTAGTGTAGTACTGAACAGTGATTGGATGGATCAATCAGCAAGTGTTTTACTGAACTGTGGTTGGATGGATCAATCAGCTATTGTAGTACTGATCTTTGATTGGATGGATCAATCAGCTAGTGTAGTACTGAACTGAGGTTGGATGGATGGACCAATCAGGTAGTGTAATATTGTACTGTGGTTGGATGGATCAATCAGCTAGTGTAGTACTGAACTGTGGTTGGATGGATGGATCAGCTAGTGTAGTATTGAACTGTGGTTGGATGGATGGATCAATCCGCGAGTGTAGTATTGAACTGTGGTTGGATGGATGGATCAATCAGGTAGTGTAATATTGTACTGTGGATGGATGGATCAATCAGCTAGTGTAGTATTGAACTGTGGTTGGATGGATGGATAAATCAGCTAGTGTAGTATTGAACTGTGGTTGGATAGATCAATCAGCTAGTGTAGTACTGAACTGTGGTTGGATGGATCAATCAGCTAGTGTAGTATTGAACAGTGGTTGGTTGGATGGATCAATCAGGTAGTGTAATATTGTACTGTGGTTGGATGGATAAATCAGCTGGTGTAGTATTGAACTGTGGTTGGATGGATGGATCAGTCAGATCATGTAGCATTGAACTGTGGTTGGATGGATCAATTAGCTCGTGTAATATTGTACTGTGGTTGGATGGATCAATCAGCTAGTGTAGTATTGAACTGTGGTTGGATGGATGGATCAATCAGCTAGTAAAGTACTGAACTGTGGTTGGATGGATCAATCAGCTATTGTAGTACTGATCTGTGATTGGATGGATCAATCGGCTATTGTAGTTCTGATCTGTGATTGGATGGATCAATCAGCTAATGTAGTACTGAACTGTGGATGGATGGATGGATCAATCAGCTAGTGTAGTATTGAACTGTGGTTGGATGGATGGATCAATCAGCTAGTGTAGTATTGAACTTTAGTTGGATGGATGGATCAATCAGCTATTGTAGTACTGATCTGTGATTGGATGGATCAATCAGCTATTGTAGTTCTGATCTGTGATTGGATGGATCAATCAGCTAATGTAGTACTGAACTGTGGTTGGATGGATGGATCAATCAGCTAGTGTAGTATTGAACTGTGGTTGGATGGATGGATCAATCAGCTAGTGTAGTATTGAACTGTGGTTGGATGGATGGATCAATCAGCTAGTGTAGTACTGAACTGTGGTTGGTTGGATGGATCAAGTAGCTAATATAGTTCTGAACTGTGATTGGATGGATCAATCAGCTAGTGTAGTATTGAACTTTGGTTGGATGGATGGATCAATCAGCTAGTGTAGTACTGAACTGTGGTTGGAAGGATGGATCAATCAGCTAGTGTAGTATTGAACTGTGGTTGGCTGGATCAATCAGCTAGTGTAGTATTGAACTGTGGTTGGATGGATGGATCAGTCAGATCATGTAGCATTGAACTGTGGTTGGATGGATCAATTAGCTCGTGTAATATTGTACTGTGGTTGGAAGGATGGATCAATCAGCTAGTGTAGTATTGAACTGTGGTTGGCTGGATCAATCAGCTAGTGTAGTATTGAACTGTGGTTGGATGGATGGATCAGTCAGATCATGTAGCATTGAACTGTGGTTGGATGGATCAATTAGCTCGTGTAATATTGTACTGTGGTTGGAAGGATGGATCAATCAGCTAGTGTAGTATTGAACTTTGGTTGGATGGATGGATCAATCAGCTAGTAAAGTACTGAACTGTGGTTGGATGGATCAATCAGCTATTGTAGTACTGATCTGTGATTGGATGGATCAATCAGCTATTGTAGTTCTGATCTGTGATTGGATGGATCAATCAGCTAATGTAGTACTGAACTGTGGTTGGATGGATGGATCAATCAGCTAGTGTATTATTGAACTGTGGTTGGATGGATGGATCAATCAGCTAGTGTAGTATTGAACTGTGGTTGGATGGATGGAACAATTAGGTAGTGTAATATTGTACTGTGGTTGGATAGATCAATCAGCTAGTGTAGTACTGAACTGTGGTTGGTTGGATGGATCAAGTAGCTAATATAGTTCTGAACTGTGATTGGATGGATCAATCAGCTCGTGTAATATTGAACTGTGGTTGGATGGATGGATCAATCAGCTAGTAAAGTACTGAACTGTGGTTGGATGGATCAATCGGCTATTGTAGTTCTGATCTGTGATTGGATGGATCAATCAGCTAATGTAGTACTGAACTGTGGATGGATGGATGGATCAATCAGCTAGTGTAGTATTGAACTGTGGTTGGATGGATGGATCAATCAGCTAGTGTAGTATTGAACTTTGGTTGGATGGATGGATCAATCAGCTAGTGTAGTATTGAACTTTAGTTGGATGGATGGATCAATCAGCTATTGTAGTACTGATCTGTGATTGGATGGATCAATCAGCTATTGTAGTTCTGATCTGTGATTGGATGGATCAATCAGCTAATGTAGTACTGAACTGTGGTTGGATGGATGGATCAATCAGCTAGTGTAGTATTGAACTGTGGTTGGATGGATGGATCAATCAGCTAGTGTAGTATTGAACTGTGGTTGGATGGATGGATCAATCAGCTAGTGTAGTACTGAACTGTGGTTGGTTGGATGGATCAATCAGCTAGTGTAGTATTGAACTGTGGTTGGATGGATCAATCAGCTAGTGTAGTATTGAACTGTGGTTGGATGGATGGATCAATCAGCTCATGTAGCATTGAACTGTGGTTGGATGGATCAATCAGCTCGTAATATTGTACTGTGATTGGATGGATCAATCAGCTAGTGTAGTATTGAACTTTGGTTGGATGGATGGATCAATCAGCTAGTGTAGTACTGAACTGTGGTTGGAAGGATGGATCAATCAGCTAGTGTAGTATTGAACTGTGGTTGGCTGGATCAATCAGCTAGTGTAGTATTGAACTGTGGTTGGATGGATGGATCAGTCAGATCATGTAGCATTGAACTGTGGTTGGATGGATCAATTAGCTCGTGTAATATTGTACTGTGGTTGGAAGGATGGATCAATCAGCTAGTGTAGTATTGAACTTTGGTTGGATGGATGGATCAATCAGGTAGTGTAATATTGTACTGTGGTTGGATGGATCAATCAGCTAGTGTAGTACTGAACTGTGGTTGGTTGGATGGATCAAGTCAGCTAATATAGTTCTGAACTGTGATTGGATGGATCAATCAGCTAGTGTAGTATTGAACTTTGGTTGGATGGATGGATCAATCAGCTATTGTAGTACTGATCTGTGATTGGATGGATCAATCAGCTATTGTAGTTCTGATCTGTGATTGGATGGATCAATCAGCTAATGTAGTACTGAACTGTGGTTGGATGGATGGATCAATCAGCTAGTGTAGTATTGATCTTTGGTTGGATGGATGGATCAATCAGCTAGTGTAGTACTGAACTGTGGTTGGATGGATGGATCAATCAGCTAGTGTAGTATTGAACTGTGGTTGGATGGATGGAACAATTAGGTAGTGTAATATTGTACTGTGGTTGGATAGATCAATCAGCTAGTGTAGTACTGAACTGTGGTTGGTTGGATGGATCAAGTAGCTAATATAGTTCTGAACTGTGATTGGATGGATCAATCAGCTCGTGTAATATTGAACTTTGGTTGGATGGATGGATCAATCAGCTAGTGTAGTACTGAACTGTGGTTGGATGGATCAATCGGCTATTGTAGTTCTGATTCTGTGATTGGATGGATCAATCAGCTAATGTAGTACTGAACTGTGGATGGATGGATGGATCAATCAGCTAGTGTAGTATTGAACTGTAGTTGGATGGATGGATCAATCAGCTATTGTAGTACTGATCTGTGATTGGATGGATCAATCAGCTATTGTAGTTCTGATCTGTGATTGGATGGATCAATCAGCTAATGTAGTACTGAACTGTGGTTGGATGGATGGATCAATCAGCTAGTGTAGTATTGAACTGTGGTTGGATGGATGGATCAATCAGCTAGTGTAGTATTGAACTGTGGTTGGATGGATGGATCAATCAGCTAGTACTGAACTGTGGTTGGTTGGATGGATCAAGTAGCTAATATAGTTCTGAACTGTGATTGGATGGATCAATCAGCTAGTGTAGTATTGAACTTTGGATGGATGGATCAATCAGCTAGTGTAGTACTGAACTGTGGTTGGATGGATCAATCAGCTAGTGTAGTATTGAACTGTGGTTGGATGGATCAATCAGCTAGTGTAGTATTGAACTGTGGTTGGCTGGATCAATCAGCTAGTGTAGTATTGAACTGTGGTTGGATGGATGGATCAGTCAGATCATGTAGCATTGAACTGTGGTTGGATGGATCAATTAGCTCATTGTACTGTGGTTGGAAGGATGGATCAATCAGCTAGTGTAGTATTGAACTTTGGTTGGATGGATGGATCAATCAGCTAGTAAAGTACTGAACTGTGGTTGGATGGATCAATCAGCTATTGTAGTACTGATCTGTGATTGGATGGATCAATCAGCTATTGTAGTTCTGATCTGTGATTGGATGGATCAATCAGCTAATGTAGTACTGAACTGTGGTTGGATGGATGGATCAATCAGCTAGTGTATTATTGAACTGTGGTTGGATGGATGGATCAATCAGCTAGTGTAGTATTGAACTGTGGTTGGATGGATGGAACAATTAGGTAGTGTAATATTGTACTGTGGTTGGATAGATCAATCAGCTAGTGTAGTACTGAACTGTGGTTGGTTGGATGGATCAAGTAGCTAATATAGTTCTGAACTGTGATTGGATGGATCAATCAGCTCGTGTAATATTGAACTGTGGTTGGATGGATGGATCAATCAGCTAGTAAAGTACTGAACTGTGGTTGGATGGATCAATCAGCTATTGTAGTACTGATCTGTGATTGGATGGATCAATCAGCTAATGTAGTACTGAACTGTGGTTCGGATGGATGGATCAATCAGCTAGTGTAGTATTGAACTGTGGTTGGATGGATGGATCAATCAGCTAGTGTAGTATAGTATCTCTTAACTTCCGGCGCCGACAGAGATGGCAGCCTCGCTTCACGTTCTCAGGAAACCATGCAGTATTTTGTTTTTTTTATGTATTACTTCTTACATTATTACCCCGGGAAATATTACGTTTTATTACATACAACCGGGAGGAACTATTGGATATAAGAGCAACGTCAACTTACCAACATTACGACCAGGAATACGGCTTTCCCAAAGAGGATTCTCGGTTTGCTAACCCAAACACAACAACAGACTGGATAGCACCCGGCGACTCAAAGCAACGGCGGCGCCGGGAGAAGAGGGAAACGCGCCGGTCTTTTGGTCAAGCTACGTCGACGGGCGCATCGTGCACCTCTCCCGAGTATTTTAATCGCCAATGTACAGTCTATTGACAACAAAGTAGACGAAATCCGATCGAGGGTTGCCTTTCAGAGAGACATCCGAGACTGCAACGTTCTTTGCTTCACGGAAACATGGCTCACTCAGGACACGTTATCTGAGTCGGTACAGCCACCTGGTTTCTCCACGCATCGCGCCGACAGAAACAAACATCTCTCTGGTAAGAAGAAGGGTGGGGGTGTGTGTCTTATGATTAACGAGACGTGGTGTGATCATAACAACATACAGGAACTCAAGTCCTTTTGTTCACCTGACATAGAATTCATTACAATCAAATGCCGACCGCATTATCTACCAAGAGAATTCTCCTCGATTATAATCACAGCCGTGTACATCCCCCCTCAAGCTGACACATCGACGGTACTGAAAGAAATTCATCGGACTCTATGTAAACTGGAAACCACATATCCTGAGGCTGCATTTATTGTGGCTAGGGATTTTAATAAGGCTAATTTAAGAACAAGGCTCCCGAAATTTTACCAGCATATCGAATGTGCCACCCGGGCTGGTAAAATCCTGGACCACTGTTATTCCAACTTCCGTGATGCATACAAGGCTATTCTCCGCCCTCCTTTCGGCAAGTCTGACCATGACTCCATTTTGTTGCTCCCAGCCTACAAACAGAAACTAAAACAGGAAACGCCCGATCTCAGGTCTGTTCAACGCTGGTCCGAACAATCTGATTCCATGCTGCAAGATTGCTTCCAGCACGTGGACTGGGATATGTTCCGGATAGCATCTGAGAACAACATTGATGTATACGCTGATTCGGTGAGCGAGTTTATTAGCAAGTGCATTGGTGATGTTGTACCCATAGCAAATATCAAAACCTTCCCCAACCAGAAACCGTGGATTGATGGCAGCATTCGCGCAAAACTGAAAGCGCAAACCACTGCTTTTAACCAGGGTAAGGCTACCGGAAACATGACTGAATACAAACAGTGTAGCTATTCCCTCCGCAAGGCAATCAAACAAGCTAAGCGTCAATATAGAGACAAAGTAGAGTCACAATTCAACGGCTCAGACACAAGAGGAATGTGGCAGGGTCTACAGTCAATCACGGACTACAAAAAGAAAACCAGCCCCGTCGCGGACCATGACGTCCTGCTCCCAGACCAACTAAACAACTTCTTTGCTCGCTTTGAGGACAATGCAGTGCCACCGACACGGCCCGCTACCAAAACCTGCGGGCTCTCCTTCAACGCAGCCAACATGAGAAAAACATTTAAATGTGTTAACCCTCGCAAGGCTGCCGGCCCAGATGGCATCCCTGGCCGTGTCCTCAGAGCATGCGCAGACCAGCTGGCTGGTGTGTTCACGGACATATTCAATCAGTCCCTATCCCAGTCTGCTGTTCCCACATGCTTCAAGAGGGCCACCATTGTTCCTGTTCCCAAGAAAACTAAGGTGACTGAGCTAAATGACTATCGCCCCGTAGCACTCACTTCTGTCATCATGAAGTGCTTTGAGAGATTAGTCAAGGATCATATCACCTCCATCCTGCCAGACACCCTGGACCCACTCCAATTTGCTTACCGTCCCAATAGGTCCACAGACGACGCAATCGCAATCACACTGCATACTGCCCTAACCCATCTGGACAAGAGGAATACTTATGTAAGAATGCTGTTCATCGACTACAGCTCAGCATTTAACACCATAATTCCCTCCAAGCTCGTCATTAAGCTCGAGACCCTGGGTCTCGACTCCAGCCCTGTGCAACTGGGTCCTGGACTTCCTGACGGGCCAGTCCCAGGTGGTGAGGGTAGGAAACAACATCTCCACTCCGCTGATCCTCAACACTGGGGCCCCACAAGGGTGCGTTCTCAGCCCTCTCCTGTACTCCCTGTTTACCCATGACTGCGTGGCCAAGCACACATCCAACTCAATCATCAAGTTTGCTGACGACACTACAGTGGTAGGCTTGATTACCAACAACGACGAGACGGCCTACAGAGAGGAGGTGAGGGCCCTCGGAGTGTGGTGTCAGGAAAATAACCTCTCACTCAATGTCAGCAAAACAAAGGAGATGATCGTGGACTTCAGGAAACAGGAGAGGGAGCACCCCCCTATCCACATCGAGGGGACAGTAGTGGAGAGGGTGGAAAGTTTTAAGTTCCTCGGCGTACACATCACGGACAAACTGAATTGGTCCACCCACACAGACAGCGTGGTGAAGAAGGCGCAACAGCGCCTCTTCAACCTCAGGAGGCTGAAGAAATTCGGCTTGTCACCAAAATCACTCACAAACTTTTACAGATGCACTATCGAGAGCGTAGTATTGAACTGTGGTTGGATGGATGGATCAATCAGCTAGTAAAGTACTGAACTGTGGTTGGATGGATCAATCAGCTAGTGTATTATTGAACTGTGGTTGGATGGATCAATCAGCTAGTGTAGTGTTGAACTGTGGTTGGATGGATCAATCAGCTAGTGTAGTATTGAACTGTGGTTGGATGGATGGATCAATCAGCTAGTAAAGTACTGAACTGTGGTTGGATGGATCAATCAGCTAGTGTATTATTGAACTGTGGTTGGATGGATCAATCAGCTAGTGTAGTATTGAACTGTGGTTGGATGGATGGATCAATCAGCTAGTAAAGTACTGAACTGTGGTTGGATGGATCAATCAGCTATTGTAGTACTGAACTGTGGTTGGATGGATGGATCAATCAGCTAGTGTAATATTGCACTGTGGTTGGATGGATCAATCAGCTAGTGTATTATTGAACTGTGGTTGGATGGATGGATCAATCAGCTAGTGTAATACTGAACTGTAGTTGGATGGATGGATCAGTCAGATCGTGTAGTATTGAACTGTGGTTGGATGGATCAGTAGATTAGTAGTTTAGTGTAGCAGTGATGGCTCCATGAGGAGACCTGGGCCTAAGTGAGCTAACTAGTAAGGCATCTATCTCTATGATGCACTGCGGACAGAACCTATATGGCCCCTTTCCTTTTCTGTCTTCCCTCTGCCTCCCAGAGTCGTCACAGTCAATGTTCACCTGCCAGTTTGACTTAAATCATCTTTCTCTAACCCTCAGAAATACACTGCCGTTGCAAATTCAGTCTTGACTGCTTTCTCCTCGGCCCTCCTGTCCATCCTCCTCTCCGTCCTCCTCTCCGTCCTCCTCTCCATCTTCCACTTCATCCTCCTCGCCTTCCAGTTTTTTCCCTCCTTTGTCTTTTCTTGTCCCCGAGGGCAATCACACTACTCTGAGGTCCGTCCTCCCAGTCAGACAATGCAGCATCCTCTTCTCCTCTCCTCTCTCCATCCTCTCCTCTTTTTCTCTCTCCTCTCCTCCCTCCCTGTCTTATCTCCTCTGCTAGCTGTCATTTGCATTCCATTAAAGCTGAGAGAGAGAGAGAGAGAGAGAGAGAGAGAGACTGCAGCACTATTGCATGAGCCAGTGGAAATGTCCGCATCATTCTCTCACTCTCTTTATGTCTCTCTGTCGATCTCTATGTCTCTCTATCGATCTTTCTTTACGTCTCTATCGATCTCTCTTTATGTCTCTCTGTCGATCTCTATGTCTCTCTATCGATCTTTCTTTACGTCTCTATCGATCTCTCTTTACGTCTCTCTATCGATCTCTCTTTGTCCCTCTATCGATCGCTCTACTTCTCGTCACTTTTCTTTCCCTCTCTGTCTCCACCCCTCCCTCATTATTCCTCCGTCTCCCCCCTCCCTCTTTCATTCTCCGGCTCCACCCCCTCCTTCTTTCACACTCCATCTCCACCCCCTCCCTCTTTCTGTCTCCGTCTCCACCCCTCCCTCTTTCTCTCTCCGTCTCCACCGCTCCCTCTTTCTGTTTCCGTCTCCACCCCTCCCTCTTTCTCTCTCCGTCTCCACCCCTCCCTCTTTCTGTTTCCGTCTCCACCCCTCCCTCTTTCTCTCTCCATCTCTACCCCTCCCTCTTTCTGTTTCCGTCTCCACCCCTCCCTCTTTCTGTTTCCGTCTCCACCCCTCCCTCTTTCTGTTTCCGTCTCTACCCCTCCCTCTTTCTCTCTCCATCTCTACCCCTCCCTCTTTCTCTCTCCGTCTCCACCCCTCCCTCTTTCTGTTTCCGTCTCCACCCCTCCCTCTTTCTGTCTCTCCATCTCCACCCCTCCCTCTTTCTGTCTCTCCATCTCCACCCCTCCCTCTTTCTGTTTCCGTCTCCACCCCTCCCACTTTCTCTCTCTCCGTCTCCACCCCTCCCTCTTTCTCTCTGCCTTTCCCTCTATCAAAAGAAAAGAAGAAACACAGAACAACACAGTGCAGATATCCTATAGATATGACAGGAAAACAACATGGTTGACAGCTGCCACATGGCACCTAAATCCTATTATGATGCAGTGGATTGCAATAGCGAAATGCATTTGAATCTTAAACAAAATCAGATGCAAAATGGCTACCTACAGCATTGTGTATATATACAGTGCAATCTGACTTTTTCCACATTTTGTTATGTTAAATCCTTTTTCTAAAATGGTTTAAATAAAACATTTTACTCATCAATCTACACACAATACCGTGTTCTTGGGGACCTTCAATGCAGCAGACATGTTTTGGTACCCTTCCCCAGATCTGTGCCTCGACACAATCCTGTCTCGGAGCTCTACGGACAATTCCTTCGACTTCATGGCTTGATTTCTGCTCTGACATGCACTGTCAACTGTGGGACCTTATATAAAGAGGTGTGTGTCTTTCCAAGTCATGTTCAATCAATTGAATGTACCACATGTGGTCTCCAGTCAAGTTGTAGAAACATCTCAAGGATGATCCATGGAAACAGGATGAACCTGAGCTCAATTTCAAGTCTCATTGCAAAGGGTCTGAACACATATGTAAATAAGGTATTTCCGTTTTTTACAAAAAAACCTGTTTTCACTTTGTCACTATGGGGAGTGGCCTCCATCATTCTTAAATGAAAGAAGTTTGGAACCACCAAGACTCTTCCTAGAGCTGGCCACCCGGCCAAACTGAGCAATCGGGGGAGAAGGGCCTTGGTCAGGGAGGTAACCAAGAACCCAGTTGTCAGTCTGACAAAGCTCCAGAGTTCCTCTGTGGAGATGGGAGAAACTTCCAGAAGGACAAGCATCTCTGCAGCACCCCACCAATCAGGCCTTTATGGTAGAGTGGCCAGACGGAAGCCACTCCTCTGTAAAAGGCACATGACAGCCCACTTGGAGTTTGCCAAAAGGCACCTAAAGGTCTTTCAGACCATAAGAAACAAGATTCTCTGGTCTGATGAAACCAAGATTGAACTCGTCTGGAGGAAACCAGGCACCATCCCAGAAGCATGGTGGTGAAGCATGGTGGTGGCAGCATCATGCGGTGGGGATGTTTTTCAGCGACAGGGCCTGGGAGACTAGCCAGGATCGAGGGAAAGATGAAGTACAGAGAGATCCTTGATGAAAACCTGGAAAACAATTATTATTGTTTTGTTCAGCAAACTAGCTCAAATTAAGATCCTACATCTGTATACATCTTGTTATATTTCTGTTTTTTATTACTAGTTTGTTTACAAACACTAGAATTGTTTGTTTACGCTTCTTTTCTAACCTTATCAACCAATCTGGCATCCAATCCAGGTTGCCACACTCCTAGGCGAGAGCTAAGATTTGGGATGATGTTCGTTCCTTCCTTCTGCCTGTGAGATTTGGGATGATGTTCGTTCCTTCCTTCTGCCTGTGAGATTTGGGATGATGTTCGTTCCTTCCTTCTGCCTGTGAGATTTGGGATGATGTTCGTTCCTCCCTTCTGCCTGTGAGATTTGGGATGATGTTCGTTCCTTCCTTCTGCCTGTGAGATTTGGGATGATGTTCGTTCCTTCCTTCTGCCTGCTGTACCAATATTAGTTCTATCTTGGAGGGTAGCCTGGGCGGAACTGGCATGTGATATTCTATACATCCTCATCCGCGCCTTGCCTCCTCTGTAACCCTGGGATACAGAACACCAGCACAGCTGAGACTCTGGATGAGTCCCAAATGAGCCCCTATTCCCTATATAGCGCAATACTTTTGGTCCAGGGCCCTATGCAGGTTGTCTGAGGGCAGTGCTGGCCAGAGGCATTGATCATGCTGATGCTGAAACTTCAAAGCAGCTTTATTACGTAATTTATCGGTTCAGAGCAAGACGATGCTGGAGCCTTAGGAGCTAGAAAAAGTTTGAGTTTTAAAGTGTGACAGAGAGAAGAAGAAGAAGAAACATAAGCAAAAGAAGAAGACGAAGAAGAAGAAGAACAACAAATATAGCTCCAAGCAGCAACGCCGGGGTTCAGCTGTATGCCCACTGTGCCACCATCAGAACAAATTGGACACATTGACCTAGGACGAGTTATTTCTGTACTTCTGTTTACCATGCTTGCCAAATATCAGAACTCAAAATCAAACTGACCATGCAATAAAATAGGCTTTTGATATATTTTGGAAAATGTTCAATGATGTTGACTACTTTAAACGTCTTCTTCTCCAGAACCGCTGGACCAATCGGCAACATATTTAATATATAGTTTTGTGCAGATCGGTCATTCAGTGCCAGAGGAGTAGCCCTTTGAGTGTTTTTCAAAAAATTCAAAATGGCGGAAAATCTATAATGACAAACTTTTTTAAATGTATTTATTTAACCCTTATTTAACTAGACAAGACAGTTAAGAATAAATTATTATTTACAATGTCAGCCTACAAAAAGGCAAATGGCTGGGATTAAAAATAAAAATATAGGACAAAGAGGCAAACTTCATGGGTGGTTGAGGCAAATGTGTTCCTTGTGAGGAGAGGGACGTATGTACCTATTTCTAGGACTCTTGCTCACAAACACTAAACTGATCATGCAATATTATTTGCGTTTGATGTAGTTTGGACCATTTTTAATAATGATGACTACTTACGCACTATTTTACAAAACTCTATCTGAAACAATATGGCCGCGATGAGCAAATGAGCTTGCATGAATGGTTTTACCTGTCCAACAGTGCCACAATGTGTCCAAACTCAACAATATTTTACAGGTTAGCTAGACTCATACACCTTAGCCAAATACATTTAAACTCAGTTTTAAACAATTCCTGACATTTAATCCTAGTAAAAATTCGCTGTTTTATGTCAGTTAGGATCACCACTTTATTTTAAGAATGTGAAATGTCAGAATAATAGTAGAGTGAATTATTTATTTCAGCTTTTATTACTTTCATCACATTCCCAGTGGGTCAGAAGTGTACATACACTCAATTAGTATTTGGTAGCATTGCTTTTAAATTGTTTAACTTGGGTCAAACCTTCCACAAGCTTCCCACAATAAGTTAGGTGAATTTTGGCCCATTCCTCCTTATAGAGCTGGTCAGGTTTGTAAGGCCTCCTTGCATGCACACGCTTTTTCAGTTCTGCCCACAAATTTTCTATAGGATTGAGGTCAGGGCTTTGTGATGGCCACTCCAATACCTTGACTATGTTGTCCTTAAGCCATTTTGCCACATCTTTGGAAGTATGCTTGGGGTCATTGTCCATTTGTAAGACCCATTTGCGACCAAGCTTTAACGTCCTGTCTGATGTCTTGAGATGTTTCTTCAATATCTCCACATCATTTTCCTTCATCATGATGCCATCTATTTTGTGAAGTGCACCAGTCCCTCCTGTAGCAAAGCACCCCCACAACATGATTCTGCCACCCCCATGCTTCACGGTTGGGATGGTGTTCTTCGGCTTGCAAGCGCCCCCCTTTTTCCTCCAAACATAACAATGGTCATTATGGCCAAACAGTTCTATTTTTGTTTCATCAGACCAGAGGATATTTCTCCAAAAAGTACGATCTTTGTCCCCATGTGCAGTTGTAAACCGTAGTCTGGCTTTTTTATGGCAGTTTTGGAGCATTGGCTTCTTCCTTGCTGAGTGGCCTTTCAGGTTATGTAGATATAGGACTCGTTTTACTGTGGATATACATACTTTTGTATCTGTTTCCTCCAGCATCTTCACAAGGTCCTTTGCTGTTGTTCTGGGATTGATTTGCACTTTTTGCACCAAAGTACGTTCCATGGTGTTTATACTTGCATACTATTGTTTGTACAGATGAACGTGGTGCCTTCAGGCGTTTGGTTAATCTTTGGGAGCAATTTCCAGACTTTTTTTCTGAGGTCTTGGCTGATTTCTTTTGCTTTCCCCATGATGTCAAGCAAAGAGGCACTGAGTTTGAAGGTAGGCCTTCAATTGACTCAAATGATGTCAATTAGCCTATCAGAAGCTTCTAAAGCCATTACATAATTTTCTGAAATTTTCCAAGCTATTTAAAGACACAGTCAACTTAGTGTATGTAAACTTCTGACCCACTGGACTTGTGATACAGTGAATTATAAGTGAAATAATCTGTCTGTAAACAATTGTTTGAAAAATTACTTGTGTCATGCACAAAGTAGATGTCCTAACCGACTTGCCATAACTATAGTTTGTTAACAAGAAATGTGTGGAGTGGTTGAAAAACGTGTTTTAATGACTCCAACCTAAGTGTATGTAAACTTCCGACTTCAACTGTAAAACTGTGCCCGTTATATTGCCACTGTGTGGTCGATATGAAGGTGCTTGTATATTTTGAGTCTTAGTGGAAAATGCGTACCAAGTTGTGTTAAAATACGAAGATCCGTGACTGATTTATATGCATTTATGTGACAGACTACGCCCACATGAATGTTTATTGGTCAGTTGCCACCAGCTTGTTTGAAGTACTAGCCTGGATTATGGTGCGTTTACAAACTTTGGTCCACATATCAAGTTTTGCTAAGATCGATCAATCGGTGCCAGAGGGTCAATCGGTGCTAGAGGATCAATCGGTGCCAGAGGGTCAATCGGTGCCAGAGGATCAATCGGTGCCAGAGGGTCAATCGGTGCTAGTGGATCAATCGGTGCCAGAGGATCAATCGGTGCCAGAGGGTCAATCGGTGCTAGAGGAGTAGCATTTTAATAGATTTTCACGAAGTCCATCATGACGGGCTTTATGGGTTCTTGTTTCAAATTTGTTCCTTGTGAGGAGAGGGACCTATGAACTAAATCTCATGACTCTAGATCAAACGGGGTGAGCGACGTGACCTTTCAAAGTTAGAATTTTCAATCGCTTGTTATAGCGCCATCATGTGGCCATTTGGCATGGTATTGCATGAGAAGGTGTGGCCCTTGGGCCTGTTGCTAAGTTGCACAGTCCTGGTCATTATCATCTCACGGGAATTTGCTTTTCTTCACCAAATGGCAGAAAAAGCTATAATAATAATAAATATATTAATAATAATAAATATATTAATAATAATAAATATGTTAATAATAATAACAATAAATATAGCTGCATGCAGCATTGCCGGGGTTCAAGCTGTGTGCCCACTGTGCCACCATCAGGACACATTGGACACATCGCCCTAGGATGAGCTACTTCTGTACTCCTGAGCACGCTTGGCAAATATCAGAGCTCAAAATCAACAATATCATGCCAAATGCTTTTGATGTTTTTCGGACACCTTACCTGACTTGCCTAGTTAAATAAAGATCAAATAAAATACCTCAGTCCATACATGTCAAGTTTCATGCAAATCAGTGCTAGAGGAGTAGCATTTTAAGTGATTTTCACAAAATTCGAAATGGTGGAAAATTAATCTTGAGGCAATTTTGTTCCTTGTGAGAGGGACCTATGAAACAACGTCATGTCTCTAGGCTACACGGGGTACGGGTCTGACCTTTCAAGGTGTGCAATTTAAATTGCTTGTTATAGCGCCACCATGTGGCCCTTGGGCCTTTACCATGTTGCTAAGTTGCACAGTCCCGGGTTTTTTCTTCTTCGCTGCTTGAATAATGAACAGCAATATTTACAATAAAGGTCTCACCAGCTTCACTGCTTAAACCCTTTAAAATAATAAATATAGCTGCATGCAGCATTGCCGGGGTTCAAGTTGTGGGCCCACTGTGCCACCATCAGGACACATTTGACACTTCTGTACTCCTTACCATCACAAATCAACAAGATCATCCAATATAGTTTTTGTCACAATATGCTTTTTTTCTCTTGGAACAACTGGACCAGTCGGTACGAAATTTGGTATATAGCACTTCTTCTTACGCAACATTTCCCAAGACTATAGTCAAACAATATGGCCGCTATTAACCAATGATCTTGCATGAATGGTTTTCCTGTCAAACAGCGCCACATGTGGTCACAAATAACCATAACCATACTCTAAATCCCTGAGCACGTGCGCCAAATTTCATCACTCTAAGTCAAACAGATCAAGAGATATAAACATGTGCCACCCATTTTAACATGTGCCCATCATAGCACCACCATGTGGTTGGCATATGTTAAGTCTTGACAGTGTTTCTTGACGATGTGTGTCAAGATTTGTTATGATGTGAATAACCATGTCTGATGGGTGGCAGGTAGCCTAGCTGTTAAAAGGTTGGGCCAGTAACCGAAATATTGCTGGTTCGAATCCCAGATTCTGTCCTTGTTCCCATGAGCAAGGCGCTTAACCTATTGTTGCCCTTGCACTTTCAACATTTTCAATTGTTATAGCACCACCAATTGGCATGGGATTGCATGATTCATGTGTAGCTCAGTTGGTAGAGCATGGCACTTGCAATGCCAGGGTTGTGGGTTTGATTACCCTTTGAAAATGTATGCAGTCACTACTGTAAGTCGCTCTGGATAAATTACATAAATGAGAGGGTATGCCAAGTTGCACCTTCCTAGGTCTTACCATCTAAATGTTAATATTCCATGACGGAATAATGAATGCCAACAAATACAATAGGGTCTCATCAGCTTTGCTGCTTGAACCCCTAACTACAACAACAATGTACTCATAGTACCACATGAGATGGAAGTCAAACTCTTTTTTTCTTTTGTAATATTTATTTTTAAAAATGGGTAAGCAAGCAGTTCTTGTGCCCTGTGATTTGAATACCAAAATCTGTGTAAAACAGTAACATTATACAACTTTTTTCCCCCCATTATTTCTCTAAAACATAAAGTTTGTTTGAGTGACATATCAAAAGATTCCAAAGAAACAAAAAAAAAAATGTGCCTTCAGAAAGTATTGACTTAAAATTGATAAAATATTACAGTACCAGTCAAAAGGTTTGGACACACTTACTCATTCAAGGGTTTTTATTTATTTTTTACTATTTTCTACATTGTAGAATATAAGTGAAGACATACAAACTATGATATAACACATATAAAATCATGTAGTAACCAAAGAAATATATATTTGCCAAGAGTGTGCAAAGCTGTCATCGAGGCAAAGGGTGGCTACTTTGAAGAATCTCAAATATAAAATATATTTGGATAGTTTTAACACTTTTTTGGTTACTACATGATTCCATATGTGTTATTTCGTAGTTTTCATGTCTCCGTTATTATTCTACAATATAGAAAATAGTAAAAATAAAGAAAAACCCTTGAATGAGTAGGTGTGTCCAAACTTTTGACTTGAACTGTAATATTTTTTCTTACGAATCTACACACAAAACCCAATAATGACAAAGTGAAAATATGTTTTTAGACATTTTTGAAAATGTATTGAAAAGAAAATACAAAAAAAATCTAATTACACAAGTATTCAAACCCCTTTGCTATGGCACCCCAAATTGAGGTGCTTTTAATTTCCTTTGATCATCCTTTGAGATGTCACTACAACTTGATTCACCTGTAACACACCTGTCTATACAAGGTCCCACACTCAACAGTGCATGTCAGAGTAGAAAATACATGTATATCATGAAGTCCAAGAAACTGTCTTTAGATCTCCGATAGAGAATAGAGACGAGGCATATATCCGGGGAAGGGTATAAAACAAATTCTAGAGTGTTGAAAGTTTCCAAGAGCACAGTGTGTCTCCAACATTGGGAAAGGAACAAAAAATATGAAACTACTCAAGACTCTGCCTAGAGCTGGCTGCCTGACCAAACTAAACAACCGGGCAAGAAGGACCTTGTTCAGGGAGGTGACCAAGAACCCATTGACCACTCTGACAGAACTACAGAGTATCCTTGGCTGAGATGGGAGAACCTACCAGAAGGACACCACTTCACCAGTCTGGGCATTATGGGAGAGTGGCCAGACGGAAGCCACTCCTGAGAAAAAGACACATGACAGCAAAAAAAGGCACGTAAAAGACTCTGAGTACATAAGGCAAAAGAGTATGTGGTCTGATGAGACAAAAATGTAACTCTGTGGCCTGATTGCAAAGCGGTATGTCTGGAGAAAACCAGGCACAGCACATGACCCGTCTAACACCATCCCTACCGTGAAGCATGGTGGTGGCAGCGTCATGCTATGGAGATGCTTTTCAGCGGCAGGGACCGGGAAACCGGTATGGATGAAGGGAACAATGAATGGAGCCAAATACAGGCAAATCCTTGATGAGAATCTGCTTTAGAGCGTAAACGACCTTAAAGACTGGGGGGGCGAAGATGTACATTGTAACAGGACAATGACCCCAAGCAGACAGCTAAAGCAATACTTATGTCAATTGGATAGTTCTGTATTTCATTTTCAATACATTTGCCAAACATTTCTGAAAACAAGTTTTGACTTTGTCATTATGAGGTATTGTGTGTATGAGTACTTTCTGAAGGTACTGCATATTTGTTTGTCTCATACGGCACCTGTATTCCCAACATAGTGTCACCAGAGACCAATGAGTAGTGCACTACTTTTCACCAGAGACCAATGGGTAGTGCACTACTTTAGACCAGAGACCAATGGGTAGTGCACTACTTTAGACCAGAGACCAATGGGTAGTGCACTATATAGCAAATAGGGTGCCGTTTAGGATGCATCGTTTGTTCTTTTCACACTTTTTCATCTATAAGAAATAAGACCACAAAACATTTCTACTAGGATGTAAACATATACATCAATCTCCAGTGTTAAAACAAGCTGTTAAAATAACGCCACACATTGTTTATGTTGCACAAACGTCAGTGAAGATGAATAGGTGAGAGAGTAGAGACCACAGATAACAGAGTGGTGATAGAGAGAGTAGAGACCACACCTAACAGAGTGGTGATAGAGAGTAGAGACCACACCTAACAGAGTGGTGATAGAGATAGGAGACCACAGATAACAGAGTGGTGATAGAGAGAGGAGACCACACCTAACAGAGTGGTGATAGAGAGAGTAGAGACCACACCTAACAGAGTGGTGATAGAGAGTAGAGACCACAGATAACAGAGTGGTGATAGAGAGTAGAGACCACACCTAACAGAGTGGTGATAGAGAGAGGAGACCACACCTAACAGAGTGGTGATAGAGAGTAGAGACCACACCTAACAGAGTGGTGATAGAGAGAGGAGACCACACCTAACAGAGTGGTGATAGAGAGAGTAGAGACCACACCTAACAGAGTGGTGATAGAGAGTAGAGACCACAGATAACAGAGTGGTGATAGAGAGTAGAGACCACACCTAACAGAGTGGTGATAGAGAGTAGAGACCACACCTAACAGAGTGGTGATAGAGATAGGAGACCACAGATAACAGAGTGGTGATAGAGATAGGAGACCACACCTAACAGAGTGGTGATAGAGAGAGTAGAGACCACACCTAACAGAGTGGTGATATCGAGAGTAGAGACCACAGATAACAGAGTGGTGATAGAGAGAGGAGACCACACCTAACAGAGTGGTGATAGAGAGAGGAGACCACACCTAACAGAGTGGTGATAGAGAGAGGAGACCACACCTAACAGAGTGGTGATAGAGAGAGGAGACCACACCTAACAGAGTGGTGATAGAGAGAGTAGAGACCACACCTAACAGAGTGGTGATAGAGAGAGTAGAGACCACACCTAACAGAGTGGTGATAGAGAGAGTAGAGACCACACCTAACAGAGTGGTGATAGAGAGTAGAGACCACACCTAACAGAGTGATGATAGAGAGAGGAGACCACACCTAACAGAGTGGTGATAGAGAGAGGAGACCACACCTAACAGAGTGGTGATAGAGAGAGTAGAGACCACACCTAACAGAGTGGTGATAGAGAGAGTAGAGACCACACCTAACAGAGTGGTGATAGAGAGAGTAGAGACCACACCTAACAGAGTGGTGATAGAGAGAGGAGAGACCACACCTAACAGAGTGGTGATAGAGAGTAGAGACCACACCTAACAGAGTGGTGATAGAGAGACTAGAGACCACACCTAACAGAGTGGTGATAGAGAGAGTAGAGACCACACCTAACAGAGTGGTGATAGAGAGAGTAGAGACCACAACTAACAGAGCGGTGATAGAGAGAGGAGACCACACCTAACAGAGCGATGATAGATAGGAGACCTTGCCTAACAGGGCATCCCTGTGTCCAGTCCACAGTATATATCAAGGCCAGAGAGCTACCGTCTTGTAGGTTTTCATGCCAAACCTAATCTAGAACACCTGATTCTAATAATTAGCTGGTTGATAAGCTGATAAACTGAATCAGTTTAGTTACAACTGGGGACGGTATCCCCCGGGAATAGCGTTGGAGAACCCTGGTAGACCCAGCCACGTTCCTCCAGGAACAGCGTTGGAGAACCCTGTGGACCCAGCCACGTTCCTCCAGGAACAGCGTTGGAGAACCCTGGTGGACCCAGCCACGTTCCTCCAGGAACAGCGTTGGAGAACCCTGGTGGACCCAGCCACGTTCCTCCAGGAACAGCGTTGGAGAACCCTGGTGTACCCAGCAACGTTCCTCCAGGAACAGCGTTGGAGAACCCTGGTGGACCAAGCAACGAACTGTGTTGGAAGAGACGGATGACGAAGATGAGGGAGGAGAAGGAGGAAGAGCAGGGGGGAGAGACAGACGGTTCTGTCTGTCTTTCTATCTATCTGGACTCTGAGCCGAACGGAGCAGAGCAGAACCGGAAAAATGATGAGACGCGCATCGTCTGTCAGTTTGGATTAAACTCAGTCTAATCGCTGTGAAATGACTGAGGAGAAAGAAGACGTCATTGCTGTCACTGACACTGATACTAACTCGGCCTGCGAGTCAGTCAGAGATGACAATGGGGACTAAGGAGCTTTCAACCAGGGCTGGAGTACAACGCCCTACTGCCTCTTTAAGGAGCTTTCAACCAGGGCTGGAGTACAACGCCCTACTGCCTCTTTAAGGAGCTTTCAACCAGGGCTGGAGTACAGTGCCCCACTGCCTCTTTAAGGAGCTTTCAACCAGGGCTGGAGTACAACGCCCTACTGCCTCTTTAAGGAGCTTTCAACCAGGGCTGGAGTACAGTGGCCTACAACCTCTTTAAGGAGCTTTCAATCAGGGCTGGAGTACAGTGCCCCACTGCCTCTTTAAGGAGCTTTCAACCAGGGCTGGAGTACAGCGCCCTACTGCCTCTTTAAGGAGCTTTCAACCAGGGCTGGAGTACAGTGCCCCACTGCCTCTTTAAGGAGCTTTCAACCAGGGCTGGAGTACAGCGCCCTACTGCCTCTTTAAGACTAGGAAGGGTATAGTTACAAAATTCCCAGAATCCCAGAATCACGGGGGTAGCTGGGAGCAAATCCTCCAACCAGAGTTTCTGGAAAACCCAAGAACTTGGGGAACGTTTATATAATTTTGCAAACCTGGGAAGGAGGTTCTCTCTATGAGTTTATAACATCCCTGGGAAGGAGGTTCTCTCTATAAATGTATAACAACCCTGGGAAGGAGGTTCTCTCTATAAGTGTATAACAACCCTGGGAAGGAGGTTCTCTCTATAAATGTATAACAACCCTGGGAAGGAGGTTCTCTCTATATGTTTATAACAACCCTGGGAAGGAGGTTCTCTCTATAAGTGTATAACAACCCTGGGAAGGAGGTTCTCTCTATAAGTGTATAACAACCCTGGGAAGGAGGTTCTCTCTATAAGTGTATAACAACCCTGGGAAGGAGGTTCTCTCTATATGTTTATAACAACCCTGGGAAGGAGGTTCTCTCTATAAGTGTATAACAACCCTGGGAAGGAGGTTCTCTCTATAAGTGTATAACAACCCTGGGAAGGAGGTTCTCTCTATAAGTGTATAACAACCCTGGGAAGGAGGTTCTCTCTATAAGTGTATAACAACCCTGGGAAGGAGGTTCTCTCTATAAGTTTATAACAACCTTGGGAAGGAGGTTCTCTCTAAACACACAATACACTTCAGCATGGTCCCAGCTGCTATACACTGACTGGACAAAACATTAAGAACACCTGCTCTTCCCATGACACAGACTGACCAGGTGAATTCAGGTGAAAGCTATGACCCCTTATTGATCTCGCATGTTAAATCCACTTCAAGCCATGTAAACGAAGGGATAGGAGACATGTTAAAGATAGATTTTTAAGCCTTGAGATGATTGCGACATGGATTGTGTATATGTTCTATTCAGAAGGTGAATAGGCCTTTGAACGGGATATGTTAGTAGGTGCTGCTGGGTTTTTCATGATAAAAAGGTTTCCCGTGTTTATCAAGAATGATCCACCACCCAAAGAATATCCAGCCAATTTGACACAACTGTGGGGAAGCATTGGAGTCAACAAGGGGCCAGCATCTCTGTGGAACGCTTTCGACACCTTGTAGAGTCCATGCGCCAAGGAATTGAGTTGGGGCATGGAAGGTGTTCTTAATGTTTTGTATACTCAGTGCATGAGTTAGATAAAGACCTACAGTTGTACAGCACATTGATAGCATCCTAAGAGTA
Organism: Brachymystax lenok tsinlingensis; assembly: GCA_030435695.1. NCBI lineage: Eukaryota > Metazoa > Chordata > Actinopteri > Salmoniformes > Salmonidae > Brachymystax > Brachymystax lenok. The sequence continues at coordinate 5,345,736 of CM059813.1, read as the reverse complement.
TAGCAAAACACTAGTGACACAAATACCTGCAAGATATCGTGCCGATCTCAATCAATAAACTTGATATTCTTCTAATCGTTAAAAATGATCTCTTTACTCATAATGTTAACGTAGAAGATGTGCTAATAAAGTTTACGCAAAAAAAGAAGCAAGACTAATAATTATGTGATAACTTCTTTCTCTTTTTTTTTAACAAAATAAAACAGTCCTTTATTCTCTTCTGTTTGTTTGTTTGTTGTTTGTTTGTTTGTTTGTTTGTTTGTTGTTTGTCGTCTTCATTGTGGTTGTGGTTGGGGCCAGACAGGCTTGGTCAGTGGTTGGACTAGAGAAGCGTTAGAAATGGGTCTCCTTCTCTGTGACGGTAGAGATCTTTGCAGCTTTCTTTGACTCTTTGCTGGGCTTGGGTCTGATGGTGAAGGGGCTCATACCAGCCAGTTTACCTCTCATCACCAGATCTGGACTGGGGGTGGTCAGGAAAGCCATCCTCTGTAGTGGAGGGATAGGAGGACAGGAATAAAGGAGAGGACAGATTGGGGAGAGGGGGAGAAGGAGAAAGGAGATTCTCATTAGATCCTGCTGATCTAAGGTCCGTTTTGCGTCCTCCGCCTCACATATGGTTTATATCTGAGCCCTCATTGTAATGCTATCTCCAGCGACGTGAGTGTTACGGACGTCACGCTGCTTGCTTAGCGAGTATCACTTCCTCCTTGTTTCGGCTCACGCCTGGCTCGAACCAAGGACCTCTGCTTCGCTAACACACGTGACCCCGCCCTCCTTGACAACGTACCAACGGGACGATCTAAAAGAACACACTGTTATAAAATGTTCATAAGGTACGTTTTGTTTATGAATAGAACCAACAGTCACTAGTCTCATGTGTGCTCAGGTCCAATGATATCCACTTCACTTTCCTGCTCATATCATCAGCCCTCTGCATCCCCTACCAGCCCTCACTCACCTGCTTCTCTCAGCATCCCCTACCAGCCCTCACTCACCTGCTCCTCTCAGCATCCCCTACCAGCCCTCACTCACCTGCTCCTCTCAGCATCCCCTACCAGCCCTCACTCACCTGCTCCTCTCAGCATCCCCTACCAGCCCTCACTCACTTGCTTCTCTCAGCATCCCCTACCAGCCCTCACTCACTTGCTTCTCTCAGCATCCCCTACCAGCCCTCACTCACCTGCTTCTCTCAGCATTCCCTACCAGCCCTCACTCACCTGCTTCTCTCAGCATCCCCTACCAGCCCTCACTCACCTGCTTCTTTCAGCATCCCCTACCAGCCCTCACTCACCTGCTTCTCTCAGCATCCCCTACCAGCCCTCACTCACCTGCTTCTCTCAGCATCCCCTACCAGCCCTCACTCACCTGCTTCTCTCTGCATCCCCTACCAGCCCTCACACACCTGCTTCTCTCAGCATCCCCTACCAGCCCTCACTCGCCTGCTTCTCTCAGCATCCCCTACCAGCCCTCACTCGCCTTCTTCTCTCAGCATCCCCTACCAGCCCTCACTCACCTGCTTCTATCAGCATCCCCTACCAGCCCTCACTCACCTGCTTCTCTCAGCATCCCCTACCAGCCCTCACTCACTTGCTTCTCTCAGCATCCCCTACCAGCCCTCACTCACCTGCTTCTCTCAGCATTCCCTACCAGCCCTCACTCACCTGCTTCTCTCAGCATCCCCTACCAGCCCTCACTCACCTGCTTCTTTCAGCATCCCCTACCAGCCCTCACTCACCTGCTTCTCTCAGCATCCCCTACCAGCCCTCACTCACCTGCTTCTCTCAGCATCCCCTACCAGCCCTCACTCACCTGCTTCTCTCTGCATCCCCTACCAGCCCTCACACACCTGCTTCTCTCAGCATCCCCTACCAGCCCTCACTCGCCTGCTTCTCTCAGCATCCCCTACCAGCCCTCACTCGCCTTCTTCTCTCAGCATCCCCTACCAGCCCTCACTCACCTGCTTCTCTCAGCATCCCCTACCAGCCCTCACTCACCTGCTTCTCTCAGCATCCCCTACCAGCCCTCACTCACTTGCTTCTCTCAGCATCCCCTACCAGCCCTCACTCACCTGCTTCTCTCAGCATCCCCTACCAGACCTCACTCAGATGCTTCTCTCAGCATCCCCTACCAGCCCTCACTCACCTGCTTCTCTCAGCATCCCCTACCAGCCCTCACTCACCTGCTTCTCTCAGCATCCCCTACCAGCCCTCACACACCTGCTTCTCTCAGCATCCCCTACCAGCCCTCACTCACCTGCTTCTCTCAGCATCCACTACCAGCCCTCACTCACCTGCTTCTCTCAGCATCCCCTACCAGCCCTCACTCACCTGCTTCTCTCAGCATCCCCTACCAGCCCTCACACACCTGCTTCTCTCAGAATCCCCTACCAGCCCTCACTCACTTGCTTCCCTCAGCATCCCCTACCAGACCTCACTCATCTGATTCTCTCAGCGTCCCCTACCAGCCCTCACTCACTTGCTTCTCTCAGCATACCCTACCAGCCCTCACGCACTTGCTTCTCTCAGCATCCCCTACCAGCCCTCACTCACTTGCTTCTCTCAGCATCCCCTACCAGACCTCACTCACTTGCTTCTCTCCGTACGCTTTTTCACACACGTCTATTCCTCCGTCAGTTTTAAAAATATATAATTTAGCCGTGATGGCGAGTGGGGATGCAGACTCGAACCCTGATGAGTCTTCCGTTGTTAGAGCAGCGAGCAATGTTGACACATTGTATCATTTCATCACCTGTTATAATCAAGAGCACAGAGCAGTCTGAGTAGTCTTTGCAAGTTTCCTGTCATGGAGCCTCTGAGTGCCAGAGAGGTACAATTGAGTCTTGCTTTTAGAACAAAGAAAAACAGTTTGTCTCTAGCCTTAACGGTTAAAAACATACAACCCATACAGGAGATGGCTTGTTTTTTTTTTTGTTGGTTATCGGTACTCGCGAGCATTTTATACAGTATAATTTCACAAACCATGTCGCGGTGCCCTTTTAAACTAATCCCGGGTCGCTAATTATTGGTTTGATAACAATGTTCAGTCAGGCCTAATGGAAACGCGTTTTAAAAGTTGGGAGCTGTGTTTTTGTGGGAGAGGTGGAGTGGTGGAGTGGTGTGTGTGTTTGTGGGAGAGGTGGAGTGGTGTGTGTGTTTGTGGGAGAGGTGGAGTGGTGTGTGTGTTTGTGGGAGAGACGGAGTGGTGTGTGTGTTTGTGGGAGAGGTGGAGTGGTGTGTGTGTTTGTGGGAGAGGTGGAGTGGTGTGTGTGTTTGTGGGAGAGGTGGAGTGGTGTGTGTGTTTGTGGGAGAGACGGAGTGGTGTGTGTGTTTGTGGGAGAGGTGGAGTGGTGTGTGTGTTTGTGGGAGAGGTGGAGTGGTGTGTGTGTTTGTGGGAGAGGTGGAGTGGTGTGTGTGTTTGTGGGAGAGGTGGAGTGGTGTGTGTGTTTGTGGGAGAGATGGAGTGGTGTGTGTGTTTGTGGGAGAGACGGAGTGGTGTGTGTGTTTGTGGGAGAGGTGGAGTGGTGTGTGTGTTTGTGGGAGAGGTGGAGTGGTGTGTGTGTTTGTGGGAGAGGTGGAGTGGTGTGTGTGTTTGTGGGAGAGACGGAGTGGTGTGTGTGTTTGTGGGAGAGGTGGAGTGGTGTGTGTGTTTGTGGGAGAGATGGAGTGGTGTGTGTGTTTGTGGGAGAGACGGAGTGGTGTGTGTGTTTGTGGGAGAGACGGAGTGGTGTGTGTGTTTGTGGGAGAGACGGAGTGGTGTGTGTGTTTGTGGGAGAGGTGGAGTGGTGTGTGTGTTTGTGGGAGAGGTGGAGTGGTGTGTGTGTTTGTGGGAGAGGTGGAGTGGTGTGTGTGTTTGTGGGAGAGGTGGAGTGGTGTGTGTGTTTGTGGGAGAGGTGGAGTGGTGTGTGTGTTTGTGGGAGAGATGGAGTGGTGTGTGTGTTTGTGGGAGAGACGGAGTGGTGTGTGTTTGTGGGAGAGACGGAGTGGTGTGTGTGTTTGTGGGAGAGACGGAGTGGTGTGTGTGTTTGTGGGAGAGGTGGAGTGGTGTGTGTGTTTGTGGGAGAGGTGGAGTGGTGTGTGTGTTTGTGGGAGAGGTGGAGTGGTGTGTGTGTTTGTGGGAGAGGTGGAGTGGTGTGTGTGTTTGTGGGAGAGGACGGGAGGGAGAGTGTGTCTGCGTTAACTGAAGAGTAAAAGAAGGTTTCATGCAGTGTTGTCCCCTGACTGACACAATGACATACAGATCATTACGCATGTATTTTCCTTCCTCCCGTTCCTCCAACCAAATCACAGGTAGGTCTTTGGATATGAGCAAATCCGTCATTCTATGAAGTATTCTATGAATGCAACAGTGTGACGTTAAATTCAACGTGTTGTATTGAGTAGAAATGTGAATACTGGAGAACTTTTAGAAAACGTGACGGAGCGAACAGGATGCTAGGCCAAGGATGTTATTTTTTTTCCACCGTGATATCGCGATACTACTTGGTATCGTGATACTTGGCCTGGTATCGTATGGTTTATAAAATGTTGGCATGGTGACAAGACTAACCACCTATTGAGATCTGCCTTTTGTTTCGTAAATCAGGAGGTAAATGAGCTGAAAGGGAGACTGGAGTAGGACTATCAGTGTGACTATCAGTGTGACTAGCAGCGTGACTAGCAGCGTGACTAGCAGCCGGACTAGCAGCGGGACTAGGAGCGGGACTAGGAGCGGGACTAGGAGCGTGACTAGCAGCGTGACTAGCAGCGGAACTAGGAGCGGGACACTCGGTGTGACTAGCAGCGGGACTAGCAGCGGGACTAGCAGCGTGACTAGCAGCGGGACTAGCAGCGTGACTAGCAGCGTGACTAGGAGCGGGACTAGCAGCGGGACTAGCAGCGTGACTAGCAGCGGGACTAGCATCGGGACTAGGAGCGGGACTAGCAGCGGGACTAGCAGCGTGACTAGCAGCGGGACTAGGAGCGGGACTAGGAGCGGGACACTCGGTGTGACTAGCAGCGTGACTAGCAGTGGGACTAGCAGCGTGACTAGCAGCGTGACTAGCAGTGTGACTAGCAGCGTGACTAGCAGCGTGACTAGCAGCGAGGACTAGCAGTGTGACTAGCAGTGTGACTAGCAGTGTGACTAGCAGCGTGACTAGCAGCGGGGACTAGCAGCGTGACTAGTAGCGTGACTAGCAGTGTGACTAGCAGCGTGACCTCTGAGAAGGTTGATTGCGTGATTGCTTGATAGTGTATCAGTAACATTAGTTGTAGGGTTAGGGAGACCTCTGAGAAGCTTCCAGGTGTTTTCCAGAGCTGTATGATGACTCCTAGGGGAATGCAGACCATGGAGGACAGGGCCATCATCCAGCCTATACCATAGCCCCAGTCTGGGTAGATGTACACGTTGTTGTACTTCAGAGGCTTGTACTTAATCAGGAAGAACAGGAAGATACCCTGGACAAGGAGAGGAGAGGAGAGGAGAGGAGAGGAGAGGAGAAGACATTTAAACACAAGGAATTAAACAATTGACGATGCTCGATTGGTCGATCCAGTGTTCTGAACTCACAGCACAGATGCCTGGGGTCAGCAGCATCCAGCACCATTTGATGAAGATGGCAGGCCGGTATCCAATCATATCCTCGATGTTCATATAGAACCTGTCACTACCTGGAACACACACACACACACAGACACACAGACAGACAGGAGGAAACAGTAAGACTGCAAAATGATAGATATCATATGATATGTCTACATGTAGATCAGTGGTATTAACACAACAACTAAAACCTTCGCTGTAGCTACAGTATATACAGTGAGCTCCAAAATACCATACGCACAAATATCACACCCCCAAGGACATGCTAACCTCTCACCATTACAATAACTAACCTCTCACCTGCACAAGAACTCACTACTGTAATGGTCCAGGTTACATAGTGGCTCAGTGACTCACTACTGTAATGGTCCAGGTTACATAGTGGCTCAGTGACTCACTACTGTAATGGTCCAGGTTACATAGTGGCTCAGTGACTCACTACTGTAATGGTCCAGGTTACATAGTGGCTCAGTGACTCACTACTGTAATGGTCCAGGTTACATAGTGGCTCAGTGACTCACTACTGTAATGGTCCAGGTTACATAGCGGCTCAGTGACTCACTACTGTAATGGTCCAGGTTACACAGTGGCTCAGTGACTCACTACTGTAATGGTCCAGGTTACATAGTGGCTCAGTGACTCACTACTGTAATGGTCCAGGTTACACAGTGGCTCAGTGACTCACTACTGTAATGGTCCAGGTTACATAGTGGCTCAGTGACTCACTACTGTAATGGTCCAGGTTACATAGTGGCTCAGTGACTCACTACTGTAATGGTCCAGGTTACATAGTGGCTCAGTGACTCACTACTGTAATGGTCCAGGTTACATAGTGGCTCAGTGACTCACTACTGTAATGGTCCAGGTTACACAGTGGCTCAGTGACTCACTACTGTAATGGTCCAGGTTACATAGTGGCTCAGTGACTCACTACTGTAATGGTCCAGGTTACATAGTGGCTCAGTGACTCACTACTGTAATGGTCCAGGTTACATAGTGGCTCAGTGACTCACTACTGTAATGGTCCAGGTTACATAGTGGCTCAGTGACTCACTACTGTAATGGTCCAGGTTACATAGTGTCTCAGTGACTCACTACTGTAATGGTCCAGGTTACATAGTGGCTCAGTGACTCACTACTGTAATGGTCCAGGTTACATAGTGGCTCAGTGACTCACTACTGTAATGGTCCAGGTTACATAGCGGCTCAGTGACTCACTACTGTAATGGTCCAGGTTACATAGCGGCTCAGTGACTCACTACTGTAATGGTCCAGGTTACATAGTGGCTCAGTGACTCACTACTGTAATGGTCCAGGTTACATAGTGGCTCAGTGACTCACTACTGTAATGGTCCAGGTTACATAGTGGCTCAGTGACTCACTACTGTAATGGTCCAGGTTACATAGCGGCTCAGTGACTCACTACTGTAATGGTCCAGGTTACATAGTGGCTCAGTGACTCACTACTGTAATGGTCCAGGTTACATAGTGGCTCAGTGACTCACTACTGTAATGGTCCAGGTTACATAGTGGCTCAGTGACTCACTACTGTAATGGTCCAGGTTACATAGTGGCTCAGTGACTCACTACTGTAATGGTCCAGGTTACATAGTGGCTCAGTGACTCGTGTTTTCATCTCAATGTGAAAAAAACAGTCTGCATGTTGTTCACAAAGAGGCCAACAGATGCTACTGAGCCAGATGTCTATGTGTCAGGGGAGGAGCTCCAGGTGGTGTCTGATTTCAAGTACCTTGGCATCATACTAGATTCCAACCTCTCTTTTAAAAAGCAGGTGAAAAAGGTAATTCAAATAACCAAATTCAACCTCGCTAATTTCCGATTTATAAGAAATTGTTTGACTACGGAGGTAGCAAAACTGTACTTCAAATCTATAATACTCCCCCACTTAACATACTGCTTGACTAGTTGGGCCCAAGCTTGCTGTACAACATTAAAACCCATTCAGTCTGTCTACAAACAGGCTCTCAAAGTGCTTGATAGGAAGGCCCAATAGCCATCATCACTGTTACATCCTCAGAAAGCATGAACTCCTGAGTTGGGAAAATCTTGTGCAATACACTGACGCATGTCTTGTATTCAAGATCCTAAATGGCCTGCCCTCCACTCAGTACTTTTGTTAAACAGAAAACCCAAACCTATGGCAGCAGATCCACAAGGTCTGCCATGAGAGGTGACTGTATAGTTCCCTTAAGGAAAAGCGCCTTTTAGTCAATCTGCTTTCTCTGTGAGAGCTTCCCATGTCTGGAATGCACTGCCATCAGACATAACTGCACCACCTATCACACGTTCACAAACAATATGAAGACATGGCTAAAGGCCAATCAGATTTGTGAACATATTCCCTAGCTGTGTATTGCCGCTTTCCATGTTGTCTGGTGTCTGTAGCTTGTGAGGTGTGGAAACACTGTTGCTTTTATGGATTTTGTCCTATGTTGCTCTGTCTGCATGCTATGTCTTGCTTGTCCTATGTTGCTCTGCGTGTTGCTCATTGATTGTCTGCATTGTAATTGTTTTTAATAACCTGCCCAGCGATTGCGGTTGAAAATTTGCCGGCTGGCTAAAACCGGCACTTTTACTGAAACGTTGATTAATGTGCACTGTCCCTGTAAAAATAAAAATAAACTCAAACTCAAACAGGGGAGGTTAGCATTTTATATCATACCCCCAAGACATGCTAACCTCTCACCATTACAATAACATGAAGGGGTTAGCATTTTATATCATACCCCCAAGACATGCTAACCTCTCACCATTACAATAACAGGGGAGGTTAGCATTTTATATCATACCCCCAAGACATGCTAACCTCTCACCATTACAATAACATGAAGGGGTTAGCATTTTATATCATACCCCAAGACATGCTAACCTCTCACCATTACAATAACAGGGAGGTTAGCATTTTATATCATACCCCCAAGACATGCTAACCTCTCACCATTACAATAACAGGGGAGGTTAGCATTTTATATCATACCCCCAAGACATGCTAACCTCTCACCATTACAATAACAGGGGAGGTTAGCATTTTATATCATACCCCCAAGACATGCTAACCTCTCACCATAACCAATAACAGGGGAGGTTAGCATTTTATATCATACCCCAAGACATGCTAACCTCTCACCATTACAATAACAGGGAGGTTAGCATTTTATATCATACCCCAAGACATGCTAACCTCTCACCATTACAATAACAGGGGAGGTTAGCATTTTATATCATACCCCAAGACATGCTAACCTCTCACCATTACAATAACAGGGGAGGTTAGCATTTTATATCATACCCCCAAGACATGCTAACCTCTCACCATTACAATAACATGAAGGGGTTAGCATTTTATATCATACCCCCAAGACATGCTAACCTCTCACCATTACAATAACATGAAGGGGTTAGCATTTTATATCATACCCCAAGACATGCTAACCTCTCACCATTACAATAACAGGGAGGTTAGCATTTTATATCATACCCCAAGACATGCTAACCTCTCACCATTACAATAACATGAAGGGGTTAGCATTTTATATCATACCCCAAGACATGCTAACCTCTCACCATTACAATAACAGGGGAGGTTAGCATTTTATATCATACCCCCAAGACATGCTAACCTCTCACCATTACAATAACAGGGGAGGTTAGCATTTTATATCATACCCCAAGACATGCTAACCTCTCACCATTACAATAACAGGGGAGGTTAGCATTTTATATCATACCCCCAAGACATGCTAACCTCTCACCATAACCAATAACAGGGGAGGTTAGCATTTTATATCATACCCCCAAGACATGCTAACCTCTCACCATTACAATAACAGGGGAGGTTAGCATTTTATATCATACCCCCAAGACATGCTAACCTCTCACTATTACAATAACAGGGGAGGTTAGCATTTGATATCATACCCCCAAGACATGCTAACCTCTCACCATTACAATAACAGGGAGGGGTTAGCATTTTATATCATACCCCCAAGACATGCTAACCTCTCACTATTACAATAACATGAAGGGGTTAGCATTTTATATCATACCCCCAAGACATGCTAACCTCTCACCATTACAATAACATGAAGGGGTTAGCATTTTATATCATACCCCCAAGACATGCTAACCTCTCACCATTACAATAACAGGGGAGGTTAGCATTTTATATCATACCCCAAGACATGCTAACCTCTCACCATTACAATAACAGGGGAGGTTAGCATTTTATATCATACCCCAAGACATGCTAACCTCTCACCATTACAATAACAGGGAGGTTAGCATTTTATATCATACCCCCAAGACATGCTAACCTCTCACCATAACCAATAACAGGGAGGTTAGCATTTTATATCATACCCCAAGACATGCTAACCTCTCACCATTACAATAACAGGGAGGTTAGCATTTTTATATCATACCCCCAAGACATGCTAACCTCTCACCATTACAATAACAGGGAGGTTAGCATTTTATATCATACCCCCAAGACATGCTAACCTCTCACCATTACAATAACAGGGAGGGGTTAGCATTTTATATCATACCCCAAGACATGCTAACCTCTCACCATTACAATAACAGGGAGGTTAGCATTTTATATCATACCCCCAAGACATGCTAACCTCTCACCATTACAATAACAGGAGGTTAGCATTTTATATCATACCCCAAGACATGCTAACCTCTCACCATTACAATAACAGGGAGGTTAGCATTTTATATCATACCCCAAGACATGCTAACCTCTCACTATTACAATAACAGGAGGGGTTGGCATTTTATATCATACCCCAAGACATGCTAACCTCTCACTATTACAATAACAGGGAGGTTAGCATTTTATATCATACCCCAAGACATGCTAACCTCTCACCATTACAATAACAGGGGAGGTTAGCATTTTATATCATACCCCCAAGACATGCTAACCTCTCACCATTACAATAACATGGGAGGTTAGCATTTTATATCATACCCCAAGACATGCTAACCTCTCACCATTACAATAACAGGAGGTTAGCATTTTATATCATACCCCAAGACATGCTAACCTCTCACCATTACAATAACAGGGGAGGTTAGCATTTTATATCATACCCCCAAGACATGCTAACCTCTCACCATTACAATAACATGAAGGGGTTAGCATTTTGGTGGGGTGGGTATGATCTTTGTGTGTCTGTAACTTTCTCACTCATCACTATTCACAATTACATTCAGGATTATCCCCGTAATCACGGTAGCATCCACGTTAATATAGAAGTGTTTAGAAACATATTCTATTGTTATTTACAATAAAAATGAATTAAAAAAAAACCCTGTAATTTCTTAATGGTTCACTCAATATGGATGGGTTCACCCAAGCTGCCAGTGTGCACTTTAACCTCATAGTCATTGTATTATTCCAAAGTGCTGGGAGTAGCACAGCCAAAAAACAACAAACAAAACAACTTGTCACTGTCCCGTTACTTTTTGGAGCTCACTGTAAAACTAAAAAACGATGAGGATAAAGTGGTCAAGCTGAAGTGTTTTGTCAAAATCAAATCAAATCAAATGTTATTGTTATCACATACGCGTGGTTAGCAGACGTTAATGCGAGTGTAGCGAAATGCTTGTGCTTCTAGTTCCCGACCGTGCAGTAGTATCTAACAAGTAATCTAACAATTTCACAACAACTACCTCATACACACACACAAGTGTGAAGTAATGAATAAGAATATGTACATATAAATATATGGATGAGCGATGGCCGAACTGCATAGGCAAGATGCAGTAGATGGTATAGAGTACAGTATATACATATGAGATGAGTAATGTAGGGTATGTAAACATTATATAAAGCGACATTGTTTAAAGTGACTAGTGATACATTTATTACATCCCCCAAAAAAATATTATTAGAGATTTAAGTCTGTATGGTGGCAGCAGCCAGGGCTTCAATAACAATGTGTACTCGCGGACTGGAGTTGAGCAACACTGACGTAACAGTATGACTACATGCGACTAGAGGTCAGACACCGTGTGCTGGGAGTCAGTCGCCAGCAGAGGGCACAAAAGTAACAACTAGTGAGGACAGTCTTGCTGTACTCCAGGCTCTACTGTAAACCATACACTACTGTTTGGGATCATTGTCATGCTGAAAAGACCCAGCCACATTTCATCTTCAATGCCCTTGCTGATGGAAGGAGGTTTTCACTCAAAATCTCACGATACATGGCCCCATTCATTCTTTCCTTTACACGGATCAGTCGTCCTGGTCCCTTTGCAGAAAAACAGCCCCAAAGCATGATGTTTCCACCCCATGCTTCACAGTAGGTATGGTGTTCTTTGGATGCAACTCAGCATTCTTTGTCCTCCAAACACGGCGAGTTGAGTTTTTACCAAAAAGTTCTATTTTGGTTTCATCTGACCATATGACATTCTCCCAATCCTCATCTGGATCATCCAAATGCTCTCTAGCAAACTTCAGACGGGCCTGAACATGTACTGGCTTAAGCAGGGGGACACGTCTGGCACTGCAGGATTTGAGTCCCTGGCGGCGTAGTGTGTTACTGATGGTAGGCTTTGTTACTTTGGTCCCAGCTCTCTGCAGGTCATTCACTAGGTCCCCCGTGTGGTTCTGGGATTTTTGCTCACCGTTCTTGTGATCATTTTGACCCCACGGGGTGAGATCTTGCGTGGAGCCCCAGATCGAGGAAGATTATCAGTGGTCTTGTATGTCTTCCATTTCCTAATAATTGCTCCCACAGTTGATTTCTTCAAACCAAGCTGCTTACCTATTGCAGATTCAGTCTTCCCAACCTGGTGCAGGTCTACAATTTTGTTTCTGGTGTCCTTTGACAGCTCTTTGGTCTTGGCCATAGTGGAGTTTGGAGTGTGACTGTTTGAGGTTGTGGACAGGTGTCTTTTATACTGATAACAAGTTCAAACAGGTGCCATTAATACAGGTAAGCAGTGGAGGACAGAGGAGCCTCTTAAAGAAGAGGTTACAGGACTGTGAGAGCCAGAAATCTTGCTTGTTTGTATGTGACCAAATACTTATTTTCCACCATAATTTGCAAATAAATTCATTAAAAATCCTACAATGTGATTTTCTGGATTTTTTTTCCCTCATTTTGTCTGTCATAGTTGAAGTGTACCTATGATGAAAATTACAGGCCTCTCTCATCTTTTTAAGTGAGAGAACTTGCACAATTGGTGGCTGACTAAATACTTTTTTGCCCCACTGTACAACTGAATCCATTCAACTGTAACGAGAACGGGAGGATACCTAGTCAGTTATACAACTGGATCCATTCAACTGTAACGAGAACAGGAGGATACCTAGTCAGTTATACAACTGAACCATTCAACTGAAATGTGTCTTCTGCATTTAACCCCTCTGAATATCTGAGTGCTGGTGGTGTTATCTGACTGGAAACAAGGTGCTATTTCTGTACCTACTGGTGGCTGGTAGCCTAGTGGCTAGAGCATTGGACGAGTAACCAAAAGGTTGCTGGATTGAATCCCTGAGCTGACAAGGTTAAAAATCTGTTGTCCTGAACAAGGCAGTTAACCCACTGTTCCCTGGTAGGCCGTCATTATAAATAAGAATTTGTTCTTAACTGACTTGCCTAGTTAATAAATTAACGTCTATAACATTGTCATGTACAGTATAACTATATAGTTTGTGAGGGGGAAGGATAGAGAGAGGTACTTGAAGTTTGAAGTTCACATACACCTTAGCCAAATACATTTAAACTCAGTTTTTCACAATTCCTGACGTTTAATCCTAGTAACAAATCCCTGTCTTAGGTCAGTTAGGATCACCACTTTATTTTAAGAATGTGAAATGTCAGAATAATAGTAGCGAGAATGATTTATTTCAGCTTTTATTTCCTTCATCACGTTCCCAGTGGGTCAGAAGTTAACATACAGTCAATTAGTATTTGGTAGCATTGCCTTTAAATTATTTATTTTGGGACAAACATTTTGGGTAGCTAGAGAGGTATGTCTTACTGTACACCCAGGTTAGATGAACAAAGAAACTAAACGCAGCAATTTTATAAGATTTTACTGAGTTACAGTTCATATAAGGAAATCAGTCAATTGAAATATATTCATTAGGCCCTAATCAATGGATTTCACATATGCATCTGTTGGTCACAGATACTTATTTTTTTTTTTTTTTTTTTAAGTTATGGGCGTTTATCAGAAAACCAGTCAGTATCTGGTGTGACCACCATTTGCCTCATTCAGCGCGACACAACTCCTTCAGATAGAGTTGATCAGGCTGTTGATTGCGGCCTGTAGAATGTCGTCCCCACTCCTCTTCAATGACTGTGAGAAGTTGCTGGATATTCGAGGGAACAGGAACATGCTGTCGAACACGTCGATCCAGAGCATCCCAAACATGCTCAAATGGATGTCTGGTGAGTACGCAGGCCATGGAAGAACTGGGACCTCTTCAGCTTCAGGGAATTGTGTACAGACGCTTGCAACATGGGGCAATGCATTATTTTGTCATGCTGAAACATGAGGTGATGGAGGAGGATGAATAGCAGGACAATGGGCCTCAGTATCTCGTCACGGTATCTCTGTGCATTCAAATTGCCATCGATAAAATGCAATTGTGTTTGTTTCCAGTAGCTTATGCCTGCCCATACCATAACCCCACCGCCACCATGGGACACTCTGTTCACAACGTTGACATCAGCAAACTGTGGTAATGAGGCTGGTTGGACCTACTGCCAACTTCTCTAAAACGACTTTGGAGGCAGCTTATGGTAAATAACTTAACATTACATTTTCTGGCAACAGCTGTGGTGGACATTCCTGCAGTAATCATGGCAATTGCATTCTGCCTCAAAACTTGAGACATCTGTGGCATTTTGTTGTTTGACCAAACTGCACATTTTAGTGTGACTTTTTATTGTCCCCAGCACAAGGTGCACCTGAGTAATGATAATATATGCCACACCTGTCAGGTAGATGGAATATCTTGGCAAAGGAGAAATGCTCACTAACAGGGATGCAAACACATTTTGAGACAAAAAAGCTTTGAGAGAAATAATATTATTTGTGCGTATGGAACATTTCTGGGATGTTTTATTTCAGCTCATGAAACATGGGACCAACACTTTACATGTTGCGTTCATACTTTTGCTCAGTATATTAAGATAACTAAATACACCTTGTGTACAAAACATTAAGAACACCTTCCATATATTGAGTTCATTCATCGGGGCATGGACTCTACAAGGGTGTCGAAAGTGTTCTACAGGGATGCTGGCCCATGTTGACTCCCAATGCTTCCCCACAGTTGTGTCAAGTTGGCTGGATGTCCTTTGGGTGGTGGACCATTCTTGATACACACAGGGAAACTGTTGAGTGTGAAAAACCCCAGCAGTGTTACAGTTCTTCAAACACTCAAACCGGTGCGCCTGGCACCTACTACTAATACCCCGTTCAAAGGCAATTAAATATTTTGTCTTGCTCCTTTCACCCTCTGAATGATACACAATCCATGTCTCAACTATCTCAAGGCTTAAACATCCTTCTTTAACCCGTCTCCTCCCCTTCATCTACACTGATTTGAAGTGGATTTAACAAGTTCAATCAATAAGGGATCATAGCTTTCACCTGGATTCACCTGGTCAGTCTGTCATGGAAAGAGCAGGTGTTCTTAATGTTTTGTCCACTCAGTGTGAGAGTGAGAGTGAGAGAGAGAGGGAGAGGGAGAGAGAGAGAGATTTACCGTATACCCAGCCGATACATATTGACTCGAAGATGGCCACAAACAGCAGGCACATTCCGCTGGCCGCGTACGAGTCAAACAGCTGGAACACGTACATTCCACCCTGACGACATCACAACACATGGTCAGATATGCTCAAAACAGTTTGAATTGAACTGAGAATGGTTCCAGTGGGTGACTTGGTTTTAGTTACTGGCTTCTATGCTTTATAATCTGAACCAGTATCAATGTGGATCAACCATTTAGAGGTGAGGCCCATTTGAACAATGGCATAATTCATATGTCAGCTACACGTGAGATGTATCCATGCCTGGCTTTACAGAAGAACTGAGATTTAAAGAGCTTTTAGCAGGACGAAAGCCTTCTTCAGTTCAGTGTAACAGCATTCAACACCATTTTACCCATTTCTGAACAGCCTTAAAAATCAGGCTGTGAAGTGTAGTGGTGGTATAGCTCCCTATATGAAACGTTCATTTTGGAAGAAATATAATTACAAGAACAGACATTTCCATTCAAGTCAATGTTTTGTGGTGTGTGGACCAGTGGCCATATTCAGTGTACCCATGGGAGTGAAGCAGGAAGTACAAGCAGGAAGTACTATGGTCTTACCTCTGTCAACATGATGAGCCCCAGGAAGAAGGAGCATATAGACAAGCCCAGGATGAGCATTTCTCGACGGTAGCCTCTCCTGAAGGTCTCTGGGTACATGTCTATTACCGCTGTCACCAGGCTCTCTACACACACAAACTACACAACACAACACAACACAAATCATTTTCTCTCTCCTTCCCTGCTTTCTTTCTTCCCTGCCTCTCTCTCTCGCTCGCTCTCTCTCTCGCTCGCTCTCTCTCTCGCTCTCTCTCTCGCTCTCTCGCTCTCTCTCTCGCTCCCTTCTTCCCTCTTTCTCTCGCTCCCTCCCCCCCTCTCCCTCTCCCCCCTCCCTCCCTCCCCCCCTTTGGTGTCCTAACCTGGCTGTCCAGCCCCAGGAAGATGAGCATCATGAAGAAGAGACAAGCCCACAGAGGAGACAGAGGCATCATGGTCACAGCTTTAGGGTAGGCTATGAAGGCTAAGCCTGGACCTGGTGTAAACGACAACAATAACCACATTAGCAACAACAACACACAGCTTCAGCGGTCGACTACGAAGGTTAGGCCTTTGATAGATACTGCTGGCTGTGTCTATATGGCACTCAATGTGATCAAGGGCATCCAGAGATTCAGAAGAACATATTTCACATGGCAGCAATTTGCTATTTACATGCAAATAATCACAAATCCTGCCAAACTCCTCCCATATCCTGCCAAACTCCTCCCATCTCCTGCCAAACTCCTCCCGTCTCTTGCCAAACTCCTCCCGTCTCCTACCAAACTCCTCCCATATCCTGACAAACTCCTGACAAACTCCTCCCATCTCTTTCCAAACTCCTCCCATCTCCTACCAAACTCCTCTCATCTCCTAACAAACTCCTGCCAAACTCCTCCCATCTCCTGCCAAACTCCTCCCATCTCCTGCCAAACCCTTCCCATCCCATCTCCTGCCAAACTCCTCCCATCTCATATCAAACTCCTCCCATATCCTGTCAAACTCCTCCCATCTCCTGCCAAACTCCTCCCATCTCCTGCCAAACACCTCCCATCTCCTGCCAAAGTCCTCCCATCTCCTGCCAAACTCCTCCCATCTCCTGCCAAAGTCCTCCCATCTCCTATCAAACTCCTCACATCTGCCCCACTTCATAACTCTGCCTCTGCCATGCTCCACACAGCTGAATCATTCATGTTGGACTTGAATAAGACATAGCACAGTAGTGGTTCTACTACTCTAAGAGCTTCTGAGAGGAAGGCAGCCAAAGTTACATCATTATCATCCATCACATTGTAGTTCGAGTCATACAGAAGGCTGGGTTTGTCAGTAGAACCACAAACGGGCATGCAGCTCAACAGTCCTTTATCAAAGGTCTCTGGGTGTAGTGTTGGGAAGAAATGGTAAACCTGCACTCAACACAGCCTTAAGAAGTTTTAATTTCTCAAATGGACGATTTTCGGCAACAGCCTCTATCCTATATTTGACATTGGCTGGTGCTAAAGAGAACACGATTATCCTTTTTACCAGACTCTGCCACGGCCTCGATGGGCACACCCTGTTCTAAGGCCATGAAGCCAAGCACAGAGAAGATGGCGAAGCCCGCCACGAAGCTGGTCCCACTATTCAGACAGCACAGCATGATGCAGTCCCTGTGGAACAGACAGAGACGGACAGACAGACAATCTTAATTTGATCACTCTGTTGTTTTCCTACACCACAGGATTTACATAGATACATTGAAAACCTGCACTAACACATAGTTATAATTACAGTATTGCCTTTTTCATGTAGCCCTAAATTGTGACCAGCTAATAGTTGAATTACAGATCGAGCAACAACACATTGGCAGAACAGTGTGAATGGATTCAAATCCTGTTGCTGCATGATTCTGTTGCTGTGACAAAACTGGCCAAATTAAGAGAGTAGACCTACACCATGAAACAGTCCCTGGAACACGCAATAACTAATGCAGTGCCTGGAACACACATTTACTAATGCAGTGCCTGGAACACACATTTACTAATGCAGTAGTATTGTCTGTGTGTCAGTCTAACCAGTAGTATTGCCAGTCTAACCAGTAGTTTTGTCAGTCTAACCAGTAGTTTTGTCAGTCTAACCAGTAGTACTGTCTGTGTGTCAGTCTAACCAGTGGTATTGTCAGTCTAACCAGTAGTATTGTCTGTGTGTCAGTCTAACCAGTAGTATTGCCAGTCTAACCAGTAGTTTTGTCAGTCTAACCAGTAGTTTTGTCAGTCTAACCAGTAGTACTGTCTGTGTGTCAGTCTAACCAGTGGTATTGTCAGTCTAACCAGTAGTATTGTCTGTGTGTCAGTCTAACCAGTAGTATTGCCAGTCTAACCAGTAGTTTTGTCAGTCTAACCAGTAGTTTTGTCAGTCTAACCAGTAGTACTGTCTGTGTGTCAGTCTAACCAGTAGTATTGCCAGTCTAACCAGTAGTTTTGTCAGTCTAACCAGTAGTTTTGTCAGTCTAACCAGTAGTACTGTCTGTGTGTCAGTCTAACCAGTGGTATTGTCAGTCTAACCAGTAGTATTGTCTGTGTGTCAGTCTAACCAGTAGTATTGCCAGTCTAACCAGTAGTTTTGTCAGTCTAACCAGTAGTTTTGTCAGTCTAACCAGTAGTACTGTCTGTGTGTCAGTCTAACCAGTGGTATTGTCAGTCTAACCAGTAGTATTGTCTGTGTGTCAGTCTAACCAGTAGTATTGCCAGTCTAACCAGTAGTTTTGTCAGTCTAACCAGTAGTTTTGTCAGTCTAACCAGTAGTACTGTCTGTGTGTCAGTCTAACCAGTAGTATTGCCAGTCTAACCAGTAGTTTTGTCAGTCTAACCAGTAGTTTTGTCAGTCTAACCAGTAGTACTGTCTGTGTGTCAGTCTAACCAGTGGTATTGTCAGTCTAACCAGTAGTATTGTCTGTGTGTCAGTCTAACCAGTAGTATTGCCAGTCTAACCAGTAGTTTTGTCAGTCTAACCAGTAGTTTTGTCAGTCTAACCAGTAGTACTGTCTGTGTGTCAGTCTAACCAGTGGTATTGTCAGTCTAACCAGTAGTATTGTCTGTGTGTCAGTCTAACCAGTAGTATTGCCAGTCTAACCAGTAGTTTTGTCAGTCTAACCAGTAGTTTTGTCAGTCTAACCAGTAGTACTGTCTGTGTGTCAGTCTAACCAGTGGTATTGTCAGTCTAACCAGTAGTATTGTCTGTGTGTCAGTCTAACCAGTAGTATTGCCAGTCTAACCAGTAGTTTTGTCAGTCTAACCAGTAGTATTGCCAGTCTAACCAGTAGTTTTGTCAGTCTAACCAGTAGTTTTGTCAGTCTAACCAGTAGTACTGTCTGTGTGTCAGTCTAACCAGTGGTATTGTCAGTCTAACCAGTAGTATTGTCTGTGTGTCAGTCTAACCAGTAGTTTTGTCAGTCTAACCAGTAGTTTTGTCAGTCTAACCAGTAGTATTGCCAGTCTAACCAGTAGTTTTGTCAGTCTAACCAGTAGTATTGTCAGTCTAACCAGTAGTATTGTCAGTCTAACCAGTAGTTTTGTCAGTCTAACCAGTAGTACTGTCTGTGTGTCAGTCTAACCAGTGGTATTGTCAGTCTAACCAGTAGTATTGTCAGTCTAACCAGTAGTATTGCCAGTCTAACCAGTAGTTTTGTCAGTCTAACCAGTAGTATTGTCAGTCTAACCAGTAGTATTGTCAGTCTAACCAGTAGTTTTGTCAGTCTAACCAGTAGTATTGTCAGTCTAACCAGTAGTTTTGTCAGTCTAACCAGTAGTATTGCCAGTCTAACCAGTAGTTTTGTCAGTCTTAGCGGTAGTATTGTCTGTGTGTCAGTCTTAGCGGTAGTATTGTCTGTGTGTCAGTCTAACCGGTAGTATTGTCTGTGTCAGTCTTAGCGGTAGTATTGTCTGTGTGTCAGTCTTACCGGTAGTATTGTCTGTGTGTCAGTCTAACCGGTAGTATTGTCTGTGTCAGTCTTAGCGGTAGTATTGTCTGTGTGTCAGTCTTACCGGTAGTATTGTCTGTGTGTCAGTCTAACCGGTAGTATTGTCTGTGTGTCAGTCTAACCGGTAGTATTGTCTGTGTGTCAGTCTAACCGGTAGTATTGTCTGTGTGTCAGTCTAACCAGTAGTATTGTCAGTCTAACCGGTAGTATTGTCTGTGTGTCAGTCTAACCAGTAGTACTGTCTGTGTGTCAGTCTAACCAGTAGTAATGTCAGTCTTACCTGTGGGGCAATTCGTCATTTTATGTATGTCAAACAAAAACCAATGATTGCAATGCTAAACAAACCATACAATTATATACACAATGACTATTTTTAACTATTTCCTCTGAAGATTTTACAAAAACACATTTACTTCAATAACAGTGTAGATGCACCATTTTGCAACAGAATTACGGTTTGTCCTGTTTGTTCATTTTGTTACCAAACTTAACATTTTTACCGGTAGTAACTTTCAGTTTTACCGGTAGTATTGTCTGTGTGTCAGTCTTACCGGTAGTATTGTCGGTGTGTCAGTCTAACCGGTAGTATTGTCTGTGTCAGTCTTACCGGTAGTATTGTCCGTGTGTCAGTCTAACCGGTAGTATTGTCTGTGTGTCAGTCTAACCGGTAGTATTGTCTGTGTGTCAGTCTTACCGGTAGTATTGTCTGTGTGTCAGTCTTAGCGGTAGTATTGTCTGTGTGTCAGTCTTACCGGTAGTATTGTCTGTGTGTCAGTCTTACCGGTAGTATTGTCTGTGTGTCAGTCTAACCTGTAACAGTTGTTGTCGTAGCTGTTGTAGCTCCCCAGGGCCGTCAGGCACCCCAGACAGATGGCATAGGAAAAGAAGATCTGAGTCCCAGCATCCACCCACACCTGAGGGACACAAAACACACAAAGTCACACACATGGTAACACACACAGTCGCACACACCGTCACACAAAGGACTGAGACAAGGCGTCCATATTACACTTAAGGACCACAGACACCAGGATCAGAATCATGTTTGTATTCAGATCAATGCTTTTCCCATGTAGTTATAAGCAAAACCTTGTTTAAGGTACATGCATGAACTGTAGACCCTTGACCCTTGACCCTTGAACCTTGAACCTTGACGGTACTATACCAGTTCATGCATCTGATTGTTACAGTCATGGAAATTAAATGACGCTCCAAATGACTGTAGTTAGACAAACCTCTCTAGTGTAGATACCAGTGGCTTCAAGCCTCTACATGACAGGGAGCGAAACAGAACAGAACACATAAATCATAGGTCAACATCCTCCAAGTAGAGTAGACGTTAAAACTGCCTCTGGGCTTCATTTACACTCATCCATATTCCAAACTAAATTCTGCCTCCGCATGTTGCGCAGTGGTGAGACTGAATATCAAAATCAAAACTTAGCCCTTGATCTCAAGAGGATTGGATAGATGTTAGGTGTATCCATCTTGCCCTCCGATAAGTCAAGTGGGAATTATCACTACATTGCTTATCCCTTCGTATATCCGATCCTCTCCTATCTGCCTAGGACTACGGCTTCATTTACACTCATTCATATTCCAAACTAAATTCTGCCTACGCATGAGATACAGAGACAATTTCTCTGAAAGCACCCTTCCTTTCTTCAATATGCACAGCTTTAAATATCCAAAAGACAGACAATGGTGGAGGGATTATGAAGCTGGGCAGAGACAGTGAGAACGAACGGAACAGAAGCTAGAGAGGCACAATGGATTCTTGCTTTAGCTGCGTCCCAAATGGCTCCCTATTATAGAGCACTACTACTACCCTATAGGCCCTGGTCAAAAGTAGTGCACTACTTAGGGAATAGGGTGCCATTAGGGGTGTAAGCTGGCTATAACATGCACCCTGTCTCCACAGAAACCTGGCTGACCTCTCAGACACAGACCTCTACCTCCATCCAATAACATTATTTCTATGGTTGTGATGTTCATTAATGTCCTTTCAGTTCATGCACGGAGAGACACTCACGGAGACACTCACGGAGAGACACACACGGAGACACACACGGAGAGACACACAGAGACACGCACGGAGAGACACTCACGGAGAGACACTCACGGAGACACTCACGGAGACACTCACGGAGAGACACTCACAGAGAGACACACACGGAGAGACACACACAGAGACACACAGAGACACACAGAGACACACACAGAAACACACAGAAACACACACAGAGACACACACAGAGAGAGACACGTGGAGACACGCACAAAAAAACATGCACGGAAACACTCACACGGAGGCGAACACACGGATGGACACACGGATGGACACACAGATGGACACACAGATGGACACACACACACTACTGTTGATGTGTTGACATGGCTCCAGCTCTGGCCACATCGCAGAGGGCTGAAGGAGGGCTCCGGTCCAGGGAATTACTTTTTGATGTGTTGCCTGATTCCTAATTTGGAGTCTGGATGGATGGAGGGCCAGTGTTTCAGTGTTTGGTGTTCGGTGATGTTGGGACGCAAGGTAGGATGTAACCTCGTGGTCCGACTCGGCAGAGACACTGACTGTAATCTCTCTCTCAGTCTGTCTTCTCTATAACATCTTTGTTTTCCAGACTGTGGAAGACGTTCCAGTAAAGTCCCAAGCAGCAGATTATTCTGAGAGCAGAAGTGAATCATCAGAACTCATCAGAACTCACACATCAGAATGAAGGGGGAGAGATAGAGGGAGAGGTGTAGGGGGAGAGATAGAAGGCGAAGGAGAGGTGGAGAGAGAGATAGAGGGAGAGGTGAAGTATGGGGAGAGGGAGAGGGGAGGGGGGCACACAACCGTCCTCAGAGAGAGAACAAACCCTGTATTGTCCCTGTTCAAATCTAATTAAACATGGTGTCAGAAGCAACGGCCTCTTTATCGCTCTCTCTCTCTCTTTCTCTCTCTCCTTCTCTCTCCCTTTCTCTCTTTCATTCGTGTTCTTTCAACTTTGCTTTCTGTCCTTCTCTCTCTCTCTCTCTCTCTCTCACTTTATATTTGCCATCCCTCTACTTCTCTCTATCCCTCCATCTCTCACACTTTCATTAATGTTCTCTCGCTTTCTCTTCTCTCTCTCTTTCCTTCTCTCTCTCCTCACTGTCTCTCCTGCTCTCTGTATTTTTCTTCCCTCGATCCCGATCTCTCCCTCTCTCTTTTTCTTTCTTCTCTGGCTCTCCTTTACTCTCACTGATTCCTCATTAAATCAGCACAGAGGAGTCTACTACTAGTGTCCACATCTCATGCATGATAAACAGCGTATTGGCAGTCAATGGCAGCTGTAAAGGACTAGGACAAGCAGCAGGCTTTGATCCAGACGCTATCCCTGAGGTTCACCAAAGACAGGCTGTGATCAATATGGAGAGCAGAGAGCAGCCCAGTGTAGCAAAGGACTGACTGGCTGACTGACTAGCTGACTGACTAGCTGACTGGCTGACTGGCTAACTGGCTGGCTGGCTGGTTGGCTGACTGACTGGTTGGCTGACTGACTGGCTGACTGATTGACTAGCTGGTTGGCTGACTGGCTGGTTGGCTGACTGGCTGGTTGGCTGACTGACTGGCTGGTTGGCTGACTAGCTGGTTGGCTGACTGGCTGGCTGACTGGTTGGCTGACTGGCTGGTTGACTGGCTGACTGGCTGGTTGGCTGACTGACTGACTGACTGACTGGCTGGTTGGCTGACTGGCTGGTTGGCTGACTGACTGGCTGGTTGGCTGACTGTCTGGCTGTCTGACTGACTAGCTGGTTGGCTAACTGACTGGCTGGTTGGCTGACTAGCTGGTTGGCTGACTGGCTGGCTGACTGGTTGGCTGACTGGCTGGTTGACTGGCTGACTGGCTGGTTGGCTGACTGACTGACTGACTGACTGGCTGGTTGGCTGACTGACTGGCTGGTTGGCTGACTGACTGGCTGACTAACTGGCTGACTGGTTGGATGACTGCGTTCACCAATGGATGCACACAGGCCTGATAAGGTGTTTCCATGGTGCCACATGTTAATCTAGTCAGCATAATACACTACTATCAATATGTACGTAACATAGCTATGTAACCTAGTACTTACCCAAGTGAAGACATATTTCTTGCCAGCATAGATTCTAACACTCATATTTTGTATCATTAATAACACAGTGATATCATGTTCATTTTATGTAACCCGGACATATTTATGACACGTTATTAGCAAGCTAACACCATGTCATAGCCTACTCAGTCTCACAGCTGAACAACACCCCATAATAACAGACAATCCTGCCGTTCACAGAAAAAGCAGTTGCCTAGCAACCCCGGCTGCCTGCTGTCCCGAGCTCAGGTCAAGATGCTTCTATTCTGTCGAGTGATGTCATGATGCCTCAAACATAAAATGCACGCTCATCTCTCTTCCTAGTTGGCTTACTGTACAACGACTGCTATTACGTAGTATTTAAAGGTTCTGCACTCTAGTTTTACTGTCAATACCAGGGTTTGTATGTCTGAGCTGCTATAAAAGGGTTTGTAGGTTAGAGTTGCTTTAAAAGGGTTTGTATGTTAGAACTGCTATAAAAGGGTTTGTATGTCTGAGATGTTATAAAAGGGTTTGTATGTTAGAACTGCTATAGGCAACACTGTAAAAGCTGCTGGTACTTCAGCAGGAGCCATTCAAATCAAATGAAATTTTATTTGTCACATACACGTGGATAGCAGATGTTAATGCGAGTGTAGCGAAATGCTTGTGCTTCTTGTTGCGACCATGCAGTAGTATCTAACAAGTAATCTAACAATTTCACAACAACTACCTTATCTTCTTAGGGAGCGGCAGCAGAGGTGACGGTTTTGGAGAGTCTGGCGTGCCCAAAGTAAAATGCCTGCCACTCAGGCCCAGAAAATAGGATATGCACATAATTAGTACTATTGGATAGGAAACACTCTGAAGTTTCTAAAAGTGTTAAAATAATGTATGTGAGTATAACAGAACTGATATAGCAGGTGAAAACCCAATACATTTCTGTCCGGATTTGTTTTGGTGTGACCTTTGCTCTGTTTGTACCTATGGCTTCCACTAGATGTCTTTATATGTCTGGAAGCTCTAGCAGTGAGCAGAACGGATAGGAACAGGAAATAGTGGAGGTAGCTCAGATGTCAACAAGATTTTACGGGCGCGAGACCGTGTGCTCGCCCCACTGTATTTTCCTTTTATAACGTTTAGGTTACCATCCGAGTGAAATATTATCGCTAATATTCATAAAAGGATAGCTAAGGATGCATTATAAATGATCTATGATTTGTTTAGGAAAAGTTGATAGGTATATTTGAACGCGTTCTCTTCACGGTTCAATGGGCGATTCGATGTTGGATTTTCTGAACATAACACGCCAACCAAACGGAGATTTATGGATATAATAAATGACTTTTTCTAACAAAAGAACCATTAAATGTCTTCCAATATTTTATTATTAAAGTGGCTAGAGATTTGAGTCAGTATGTTGGCAGCAGCCACTCAAAGTTAGTGATGGCTGTTTAACAGTCTGATGGCCTTGAGATAGAAGCTGTTTTTCAGTCTCTCGGCCCCAGCTTTGATGCACCTGTACTGACCTCGCCTTCTGGATGATAGCGGGGGGAACAGGCAGTGGCTCGGGTGGTTGTTGTCCTTGATGATCTTTTTTGCCTCCCTGTGACATCGGGTGGTGTAGGTGTCCTGGAGGGCAGGTAGTTTACCCCCGGTGATGCGTTGTGCAGATCTCACTACCCTCTGGAGAGCCTTATGGTTCTGGGCGGAGCAGTTGCTATACCAGGCAATGATACAGCCCGACAGGATGCTCTCAATTGTGTATCTGTTTGTGAGTGTTTTTGGTGACAAGACGAATTTATTCAGCCTCCTGAGGTTGAAGAGGTGCTGTTACGCCTTCTTCACCACGCTGTCTGTGTGGGTGGACCATTTCAGTTCGTCCGTGATGTGTACGCCGAGGAACTTAAAACTTTCAGAGGGGTGCTCCCTCTGCTGTTTCCTGAAATCCACGATCATCTCTTTTGTTTTTTTTACGTTGAGTGAGAGGTTATTTTCCTGACACCACACTCCGAGGGCCCTCACCTCCTCCCTGTAGGCCGCCTCGTCATTGTTGGTATTCAAGCCTACCACTGTAGTGTCGTCTGCAAACTTGATGATTGAGTTGGAGGCGTGCATGGCCACGCAGTCATGGGTGAACAGTGAGTACAGGAGAGGGCTCAGAACGCACCCTTGTGGGGCCCCAGTGTTGAGGGACAGCGGGTTGGAGATGTTGTTTCCTACCCTCACCACCTGGGGGCGGCCCGTCAGGAAGTCCAGGACCCAGTTGCACAGGGCGGGATCGAGACCTAGGGCCTCGAGCTTAATGACGAGTTTGGAGGGTACTATGGTGTTAAATGCTGAGCTGTAATCGATGAACAGCATTCTTACATAGGTATTCCTCTTGTCCAGATGGGTTAGGGCAGTGTGCAGTGTGCAGTGTGATTGCGATTGCATCGTCTGTGGACCTATTGGGGCGGTAAGCAAATTGGAGTGGGTTTTGGGTGTCAGGTAGGGTGGAGGTGATATGATCCTTGAATAGTCTCTCAAAGCACTTCATGATGACGGAAGTGAGTGCTACGGGTCGATAGTCATTTAGCTCAGTTACCTTAGCTTTCTTGGGAACAGGAACAATGGTGGCCCTCTTGAAGCATGTGGGAACCATTAGACTGGGATAGGGATTGATTGAATATGTCCGTAAACACACCAGCCAGCTGGTCTGCGCACTCTCTGAGGACGCGGCCAGGGATGCCATCTGGGTCGGCAGCCTTGCGAGGGTTAACACGTTTAAATGTTTTACTCACGTTGGCTGAGGTGAAGGTTTTGGTAGCGGGCCGTGTCGGTGCCACTGCATTGTCCTCAAAGCGAGTAAAAAGCGAGTAAAGAAGTTGTTTAGTTTGTCTGGGAGCAAGACATTGTGGTCCGCGACGTGGCTGGTTTTCTTTTAGTAGTCTGTGATTGACTGTAGACTCTGCCACATACCTCTCGTGTCTGAGCCGTCGAATTGCGACTCTACTTTGTCTCTATACTGATGCTTAGCTTGTTTGATTGCCTTGCGGAGGGAATAGCTACACAGTTTGTATTCAGTCATGTTTCCGGTCGCCTTGACCTGATTAAAATTAGTGGTTCACTCTTTCAGTTTTGCGTGAATGCTGCCATCAATCCACGGTTTCTGGTTGGGGAAGGTTTTAATAGTCGCTGTTGGTACAACATCACTGATGCACTTGCTAATAAACTCGCGCTTCGAATCAGCGTATTCATCAATGTTGTTGTCCGATGCTATGCGGAACATATCCCAGTCCACGTGATCGAAGCAATCATAAAGGGTGAAATCAGGTCGGACCAGCGTTGAACAGACCTGTCTATAGGCTGGGAGCAACAAAATGGAGTCGTGGTCAGATTTGCCGAAAGGGGGGCGAGGGAGGGCTTCATGCATTGCGGAAGTTAGAAAAACAATGATCCAGGATTTTGCCAGCTCGGGTCGCGCATTCGATATGCTGATAAAATTTAGGGAGCCTTGTTTTCAGATTAGCTTTGTTAAAATCCCCAGCTACAATAAATGCAGCCTCAGGATATGTGGTTTCAAGTTTCCATAGAGTCCAATGAAGTTCTTTCAGGGCCGTCGATGTGTCTGCTTGGGGGGGGGGTATATACGTGACTGTGATTATAATCAAAGAGAATTCTCTTGGTAAATAATGAGGTCGGCATTTGATTGTAAGGAATTCTAGGTCAGGTGAACAAAAGGACTGTATGTTGCTATGATAACGTATCCCGAGTGAGCCATGTTTCCAAGAAGCAAAGAACGTTACAATCTCTGATGTCTCTCTGGAAGGCAACCCTTGCCTGGATTTCTTCTACCTTGTTGTCAAGAGACTGGACTTTGGCTAGTAGTATACTCTGGAGCAGTGCACGATGTGCCCGTCTACGGAGCCTGACCAGAAGGCCACTCCGACTGCCCCTTCTGCTGCGCCATTGTTTTGGGTTGCCGGCTGGGATCCGATCCATTGTCCTGGGATCCAAACAGACGATCCGCTTCGGGAAAGTCGTATTCCTGGTCGTAGTGTTGGTAAGTTGACGTTGCTCTTATATCCAATAGTTCCTCCCGGCTGTATGTAATAAAACTTCAGATTTCCTGGGGTAACAGTGTAAGAAATAATACATACAAAAAAAAAAATACTGCATATTTTCCTGAGAACGCGAAGCGAGGCGGCCATCTGTGTCGGCGCCGGAAATACCTCTGTACCAGTCAGCTCCAGGCCACTTCAAGACTCTTCATCTTTGCCTTTCCTGCTCTCTCTCTATGACTCAATCCTTAGACCACTCATCTTTCTGCTTGGTGTACTTACAGTGCATTGGTATGAAGTGTTAAGCAGTCGATAATTAGACGGTGTCAGTTCAACCCAGTATGCTATTATACTGTGTCACCTTACCTCCTGTAGTCAGCTGTGGTCAGCACCCCACCACCACATCTCTACCTCCTGTAGTCAGTACCCCACCTCCAACTCCTGTAGTCAGTAAACAACCACCCCACCTCTACCTCCTGTAGACAGCACCCCACCTCTACTTCCTGTAGTCAGTAAACCACCACCCCACCTCTACCTCCTGTAGTCAGCACCCCACCACCACACCTCTACCTCCTGTAGTCAGCACCCCACCACCACACCTCTACCTCCTGTAGTCAGCACCCCACCACCCTACCTCCACCTCCTGTAGTCAGCTATAGTCAGCACCCCAAAACCACACCTCTACCTCCTGTAATCAGCACCCCACCACCATACCTCTACCTCCTGTAGTTGGCTGTAGTCAGCACCCCACCACCATACCCCTACCTCCTGTAGTCAGTACCCCACCACCACACCGCTTCCTTCTGTAGTTATCACCCCCATCACCACATATCTACCTCCTGTAGTCAGCACCCCACCACCATACCCCTACCTCCTGTAGTCAGCACCCCACCACCACACCTCTACCTCCTGTAGTCAGCACCCCACCACCACACCTCTACCTCCTGTAGTCAGCAGTAGTCCATTACCCCACCACCACACCTCTACCTTCTGTAGTCAGTACCCCACCACCACACCGCTTCCTTCTGTAGTTATCACCCCCATCACCACATATCTACCTCCTGTAGTCAGCACCCCACCACCATACCCCTACCTCCTGTAGTCAGCACCCCACCACCACACCTCTACCTCCTGTAGTCAGCACCCCACCACCACACCTCTACCTCCTGTAGTCAGCAGTAGTCCATTACCCCACCACCACACCTCTACCTTCTGTAGTCAGTACCCCACCACCACACCTCTACCTCCTGTAGTCAGCACCCCACCACCACACCTCTACCTCCTGTAGTCAGTACCCCACCACCACACCTCTACCTCCTGTAGTCAGCACCCCACCACCACACCTCTACCTCCTGTAGTCAGCACCCCACCACCACACCTCTACCTCCTGTAGTCAGTACCCCACCACCACACCTCTACCTCCTGTAGTCAGCACCCCACCACCACACCTCTACCTCCTGTAGTCAGCACCCCACCACCACACTACCTCCTGTAGTCAGCACCCCACCACCACACCTCTACCTCCTGTAGTCAGCACCCCACCACCACACCTCTACCTCCTGTAGTCAGCTGTAGTCAGAACACCACCACAACACCTCTACCTCCTGTAGTCAGCACCCCACCACCACACCTCTACCTCCTGTAGTCAGCACCCCACCACCACACCTCTACCTCCTGTAGTCAGCTGTAGTCAGCACCCCACCACCACACCTCTACCTCCTGTAGTCAGTACCCCACCACGCCACCTCTCCCTCTTGTAATCAGCACCCCACCACCACACCTCTACCTCCTGTAGTCAGCGCCCCACAACCACACCTCTACCACCTGTAGTCGGCACCCCACCACCACACCTCTACCTCCTGTAATCAGCACCCCACCACCACACCTCTACCTCCTGTAGTCAGCGCCCCACCACCACACCTCTACCTCCTGTAGTCAGCACCCCACCACCACACCTCTACCACCTATAGTCAGCACCCCACCACCACACCTCTACCTCCTGTAGTCGGCACCCCACCACCACACCTCTACCTCCTGTAGTCAGCTGTAGTCAGAACACCACCACAACACCTCTACCTCCTGTAGTCAGCACCCCACCACCACACCTCTACCTCCTGTAGTCAGCTGTAGTCAGCACCCCACCACCATACCCCTACCTCCTGTAGTCAGTACCCCACCACCACACCTCTACCTCCTGTAATCAGCGCCCCACCACCACACCTCCACCTCCTGTAGTCAGCTGTAGTCAGCACCCCACCACCATACCCTTACCTCCTGTAGTCAGTACCCCACCACCACACCTCTACCTCCTGTAGTCAGCACCCCACCACCACACCTCTACCTCCTGTAGTCAGCTGTAGTCAGCACCCCACCACCATACCCTACCTCCTGTAGTCAGTACCCCACCACCACACCTCTACCTCCTGTAGTCAGTACCCCACCACGACACCTCTACCTCCTGTAGTCAGCACCCCACCACCACACCTCTACCTCCTGTAGTCAGCTGTAGTCAGCACCCCACCACCATACCCCTACCTCCTGTAGTCAGTACCCCACCACCACACCTCTACCTCCTGTAATCAGCACCCCACCACCACACCTCTACCTCCTGTAGTCAGCGCCCCACCACCACACCTCTACCACCTGTAGTCGGCTGTAGTCAGCACCCCACCACCACACCTCTACCTCCTGTAGTCAGCGCCCCACCACCACACCTCTACCTCCAGTAGTCAGCGCCCCACCACCACATCTCTACCTCCTGTAGTCAGCACCCCACCACCACACCTCTACCTCCTGTAGTCAGCACCCCACCACCACACCTCTACCTTCTGTAGTCAGTACCCCACCACCACACCTCTACCTCCTGTAGTCAGCACCCCACCACCACACCTCTACCACCTGTAGTCAGCTGTAGTCAGCACCCCACCACCACACCTCTACCTTCTGTAGTCAGCACCCCACCACCACACCTCTACCTCCTGTAGTCAGCACCCCACCACCACACCTCTACCTCCTGTAGTCAGCACCCCACCACCACACCTCTACCTCCTGTAGTCAGCTGTAGTCAGCACCCCACCACCACACCTCTACCTCCTGTAGTCAGCTGTAGTCAGCACCCCACCACCACACCTCTACCTCCTGTAGTCGGCACCCCACCACCACACCTCTACCTCCTGTAGTCAGCTGTAGTCAGAACACCACCACAACACCTCTACCTCCTGTAGACAGCACCCCACCTCTACTTCCTGTAGTCAGTAAACCACCACCCCACCTCTACCTCCTGTAGTCAGCACCCCACCACCACACCTCTACCTCCTGTAGTCAGCACCCCACCACCACACCTCTACCTCCTGTAGTCAGCACCCCACCACCCTACCTCCACCTCCTGTAGTCAGCTATAGTCAGCACCCCAAAACCACACCTCTACCTCCTGTAATCAGCACCCCACCACCATACCTCTACCTCCTGTAGTTGGCTGTAGTCAGCACCCCACCACCATACCCCCTACCTCCTGTAGTCAGTACCCCACCACCACACCGCTTCCTTCTGTAGTTATCACCCCCATCACCACATATCTACCTCCTGTAGTCAGCACCCCACCACCATACCCCTACCTCCTGTAGTCAGCACCCCACCACCACACCTCTACCTCCTGTAGTCAGCACCCCACCACCACACCTCTACCTCCTGTAGTCAGCAGTAGTCCATTACCCCACCACCACACCTCTACCTTCTGTAGTCAGTACCCCACCACCACACACTTCCTTCTGTAGTTATCACCCCCATCACCACATATCTACCTCCTGTAGTCAGCACCCCACCACCATACCCCTACCTCCTGTAGTCAGCACCCCACCACCACACCTCTACCTCCTGTAGTCAGCACCCCACCACCACACCTCTACCTCCTGTAGTCAGCAGTAGTCCATTACCCCACCACCACACCTCTACCTTCTGTAGTCAGTACCCCACCACCACACCTCTACCTCCTGTAGTCAGCACCCCACCACCACACCTCTACCTCCTGTAGTCAGTACCCCACCACCACACCTCTACCTCCTGTAGTCAGCACCCCACCACCACACCTCTACCTCCTGTAGTCAGCACCCCACCACCACACCTCTACCTCCTGTAGTCAGTACCCCACCACCACACCTCTACCTCCTGTAGTCAGCACCCCACCACCACACCTCTACCTCCTGTAGTCAGCACCCCACCACCACACCTCTACCTCCTGTAGTCAGCACCCCACCACCACACCTCTACCTCCTGTAGTCAGCACCCCACCACCACACCTCTACCTCCTGTAGTCAGCTGTAGTCAGAACACCACCACAACACCTCTACCTCCTGTAGTCAGCACCCCACCACCACACCTCTACCTCCTGTAGTCAGCACCCCACCACCACACCTCTACCTCCTGTAGTCAGCTGTAGTCAGCACCCCACCACCACACCTCTACCTCCTGTAGTCAGTACCCCACCATCACCTCTCCCTCTTGTAATCAGCACCCCACCACCACACCTCTACCTCCTGTAGTCAGCGCCCCACAACCACACCTCTACCACCTGTAGTCTGCACCCCACCACCACACCTCTACCTCCTGTAATCAGCACCCCACCACCACACCTCTACCTCCTGTAGTCAGCGCCCCACCACCACACCTCTACCTCCTGTAGTCAACACCCCACCACCACACCTCTACCACCTATAGTCAGCACCCCACCACCACACCTCTACCTCCTGTAGTCGGCACCCCACCACCACACCTCTACCTCCTGTAGTCAGCTGTAGTCAGAACACCACCACAACACCTCTACCTCCTGTAGTCAGCACCCCACCACCACACCTCTACCTCCTGTAGTCAGCTGTAGTCAGCACCCCACCACCATACCCCTACCTCCTGTAGTCAGTACCCCACCACCACACCTCTACCTCCTGTAATCAGCGCCCCACCACCACACCTCCACCTCCTGTAGTCAGCTGTAGTCAGCACCCCACCACCATACCCTTACCTCCTGTAGTCAGTACCCCACCACCACACCTCTACCTCCTGTAGTCAGCACCCCACCACCACACCTCTACCTCCTGTAGTCAGCTGTAGTCAGCACCCCACCACCATACCCCTACCTCCTGTAGTCAGTACCCCACCACCACACCTCTACCTCCTGTAGTCAGTACCCCACCACGACACCTCTACCTCCTGTAGTCAGCACCCCACCACCACACCTCTACCTCCTGTAGTCAGCTGTAGTCAGCACCCCACCACCATACCCCTACCTCCTGTAGTCAGTACCCCACCACCACACCTCTACCTCCTGTAATCAGCACCCCACCACCACACCTCTACCTCCTGTAGTCAGCGCCCCACCACCACACCTCTACCACCTGTAGTCGGCTGTAGTCAGCACCCCACCACCACACCTCTACCTCCTGTAGTCAGCGCCCCACCACCACACCTCTACCTCCAGTAGTCAGCGCCCCACCACCACATCTCTACCTCCTGTAGTCAGCACCCCACCACCACACCTCTACCTCCTGTAGTCAGCACCCCACCACCACACCTCTACCTTCTGTAGTCAGTACCCCACCACCACACCTCTACCTCCTGTAGTCAGCACCCCACCACCACACCTCTACCACCTGTAGTCAGCTGTAGTCAGCACCCCACCACCACACCTCTACCTTCTGTAGTCAGCACCCCACCACCACACCTCTACCTCCTGTAGTCAGCACCCCACCACCACACCTCTACCTCCTGTAGTCAGCACCCCACCACCACACCTCTACCTCCTGTAGTCAGCTGTAGTCAGCACCCCACCACCACACCTCTACCTCCTGTAGTCAGCTGTAGTCAGCACCCCACCACCACACCTCTACCTCCTGTAGTCGGCACCCCACCACCACACCTCTACCTCCTGTAGTCAGCTGTAGTCAGAACACCACCACAACACCTCTACCTCCTGTAGTCAGCACCCCACCACCACACCTCTACCTCCTGTAGTCAGCACCCCACCACCACACCTCTACCTCCTGTAGTCAGCTGTAGTCAGCACCCCACCACCATACCCCTACCTCCTGTAGTCAGTACCCCACCACCACACCTCTACCTCCTGTAATCAGCGCCCCACCACCACACCTCCACCTCCTGTAGTCAGCTGTAGTCAGCACCCCACCACCATACCCTTACCTCCTGTAGTCAGTACCCCACCACCACACCTCTACCTCCTGTAGTCAGCACCCCACCACCACACCTCTACCTCCTGTAGTCAGCTGTAGTCAGCACCCCACCACCATACCCCTACCTCCTGTAGTCAGTACCCCACCACCACACCTCTACCTCCTGTAGTCAGTACCCCACCACCACACCTCTACCTCCTGTAGTCAGCACCCCACCACCACACCTCTACCTCCTGTAGTCAGCTGTAGTCAGCACCCCACCACCACACCTCTACCTCCTGTGGTCAGCACCCCACCACCACACCTCCTACCTCCTGTGTCAGCACCCCCACCACCACACCTCTACCTCCTGTAGTCAGCACCCCACCACCACACCTCTACCTCCTGTGTAGTCAGCACCCCACCACCACACCTCTACCTCCTGTAGTCAGCGCACCACCACCACACCCTCTACCTCCTGTAGTCAGCCCCACCACCACACCTCTACCTCCTGTAGTCAGCACCCCACCACCACCTCTACCTCACTGTGGTCAGCACCCCACCACCACACCTCTACCTTCTGTAGTCAGTACCCCACCACCACACCTCTAACCTCCTGTAGTCAGCACCCCACCACCACACCTCTACCTCCTGTAGTCTGTAGTCAGCACCCCACCACCACACCTCTACCTCCTGTAGTCAGCACCTACCACCACCTCTCTCCTGTCAGCTGTGGCAGCACCACCACCACACCTCTACCTCCTGTAGTCTCAGCTGTAGTCAGCGCCCCACCACCACACCTCTACCACCTGTGGTCAGGCACCCCACCACCACACCTCTCACCTCCTGTAGTCAGCACCCCACCACCACACCTCTGCCTCCTGTAGTCAGCGCCCCACCACCACACCTCTACCTCCTGTAGTCAGCACCCCACCACCACACCTACCTCCTGTGGTCAGCACCCCACCACCACACCTCTACCTCCTGTAGTCAGCACCCCACCACCACACCTCTACCTCCTGTGGTCAGCACCCCACCACCACACTCCTCCTGTGGTCAGCACCCACCACCACCTCTACCTCCTGGTCAGCACTACCACACCCACCTCTGCCTCAGCTGTAGTCAGCACCCCACCACCCACACCTCTACCTCCTGTAGTCAGCACCCCACCACCACATCACACCTGTAGTCAGCACCACCACACCTCTACCTCCTGTGGTCAGCACCACCACCACACTCACCTTCTGTGGTCAGTCAGTCAGCACCCACCACACACACCTCTACCTCCTGTGGTACCTCCTGTATCAGCACCACCACACCTCTACCTCCGCTCTGCTGTTTCAGCACCACCACACCTCTACCTGTGTCAGTCAGCACCACCTCTACCTCTTCCTGTAGTCAGAGGCCCTAGCCACCACACCTCCTCACTGTAGTAGTGCTACCACTGGGTTGCACCCCACCACCACACCTCTACCTCCTGTAGTCAGCGCCCCACCACCACACCTCTACCTCCTGTAGGCTGTAGTCAGCACCCCACCACCACACCTCTACCTCCTGTAGTCAGCGCCCCACCACCACACCTCTACCTCCTGTAGTCAGCACCCCACCACCACACCTCTACCTCCTGTAGTCAGCACCCCACCACCACACCTCTACCTCCTGTAGTCAGCACCCCACCACCACACCTCTACCTTCTGTAGTCAGCACCCCACCACCACACCTCTACCTCCTGTAGTCAGCACCCCACCACCACACCTCTACCACCTGTAGTCAGCTGTAGTCAGCACCCCACCACCACACCTCTACCTTCCTGTAGTCAGCACCCCACCACCACACCTCTACCTCCTGTGAAGTCAGCACCCACCACCACACCTCTACCTCCTGTAGTCAGCACCCCACCACCACACTCCTACCTCTCCTGTGGTCAGCACCCCACCACCACACCTCTACCTCCTGTAGTCAGCACCCCACCACCACACCTCTACCTCCTGTAGTCAGCTGTAGTCAGCACCCCACCACCACACCTCTACCTCCTGTAGTCAGCACCCCACCACCACCTCTACCTCCTGTAGTCAGCACCCCACCACCACACCTCTACCTCCTGTAGTCAGCTGTAGTCAGCCCCACCACCACACCTCCTCCTGTGGTCAGCACCCCACCACACACCTCTCTCCTGTAGTCAGCTGTAGTCAGCACCCACCACCACACCTCTACCTCCTGTAGTCAGCACCACCACCACCATACCTCTACCTCCTGTAGTCAGCACCCCACCACACCTCTACCTCCTCCTGTAGTCAGCACCCACCACCACACCTC
Source organism: Brachymystax lenok tsinlingensis (assembly GCA_030435695.1). Classification (NCBI taxonomy): domain Eukaryota; kingdom Metazoa; phylum Chordata; class Actinopteri; order Salmoniformes; family Salmonidae; genus Brachymystax; species Brachymystax lenok. The sequence goes on along the minus strand of CM059813.1, from coordinate 5,309,244 downwards.
TACCTCCTGTAGTCAGCTGTAGTCAGCACCCACCACCTCTACCTCCTGTAGTCAGCAGCCCCACCACCACACCTCCTCTACCTCCTGTAGTCAGCACCCCACCACCACACCTCTACCTCCTGTAGTCAGCACCCCACCACCACACCTACCTCCTCCTGTAGTCAGCACCCCACCACCACACCTCTGCCTCCTGTAGTCAGCACCCCACCACCACACCTCTACCTCCTGTAGTCAGCACCCACCACACACCTCTACCTCCTGTAGTCAGCTGTAGTCAGCCCCACCACCACCTCTACCTCCTGTAGTCAGTACCCCACCACCACACCTCTACCTCCTGTAATCAGCACCCCACCACCACACCTCTGCCTCCTGTAGTCAGCACCCCACCACCACACCTCTACCTCCTGTAGTCAGCTGTAGTCAGCACCCACCACCACACCTCTACCTCCTGTAGTCAGCACCCCACCACCACACCTCTACCTCCTGTAGTCAGCACCCCACCACCACACCTCTACCTCCTGTAGTCAGCACCCCACCACCCACACCTCTGCCTCCTGTAGTCAGCACCCACCACCACCTCTACCTCCTGTAGTCAGCACCCCACCACACACCTCTACCTCCTGTAGTCAGCACCCCACCACCACACCTCTACCTCCTGTAGTCAGCAGTCAGCCACCACCACACCTCTACCTCCTGTAGTCAGTCAGCACCCCACCACCACACTCTCTACCTCCTGTAGTCAGCACCCCACCACCACACCTCTACCTCCTGTAGTAGTCAGCACCCCACCACCACACCTCTACCTCCTGTAGTCAGCACCCACCACCACACCTCTACCTCCTGTAATCAGCACCCCACCACCACACCTCTACCTCCTGTAGTCAGCACCCCACCACCACACCTCTACCTCCTGTAGTCACCACACCTCTGCCTCCTGTAGTCAGCACCTCTACCTCCTGTAGTCAGCGCCCACCACCCACATCCTGTAGTCAGCACCACCACCACACCTCCTCTCTGTAGTCAGCACCCCACCACCACCACCTCTACCTCTGTAGTAACCACACTCTACCTCCTGTAGTCAGTCGTCAGCACCCCACCACCACACCTGTAGTCAGCACTCCTGTAGCCACCACACCTCTACCTCCTACCTCCTGCAGTCAGCTCCACCCACCACCACACCTCTACCTCCTGTAGTCAGCTGTAGTCAGCGCCCCACCACCACACCTCTACTTCCTGTAGTCAGCACCCCACCACCACACCTTTACCTCCTGTAGTCGGCACCCCACCACCACACCTCTACCTCCTGTAGTCAGCTGTAGTCAGCACCCCACCACCACACCTCCCTACCTCCTGCTAGTGGCAGTACCTCCCACCACCGCACCTCTACCTCCTGTAGTCAGCACCCCCACCACCACACCTCTACCTCCTGTAGTCGGCACCCCACCACCACACCTCTACCTCCTGTAGTCAGCACCCCACCACCACACCTCTACCTCCTGTAGTCAGTACCCCACCACCACACCTCTACCTCCTGTAGTCAGCACCCCACCACCACACCTCTACCTCCTGTAGTCAGCACCCCACCACCACACCTCTACCTCCTGTAGTCAGCACCCACCACCACACCTCTACCTTCTGTAGTCAGTACCCACCACCACACCTCTACCTCCTGTAGTCAGCACCCCACCACCACACCTCTACCACCTGTAGTCAGCTGTAGTCAGCACCCCACCACCACACCTCTACCTTCTGTAGTCAGCACCCCACCACCACACCTCTACCTTCTGTAGTCAGTCAGCACCCCACCACCACACCTCTACCTCCTGTAGTCAGCACCCCACCACCACACCTCTACCTCCTGTAGTCAGCACCCCACCACCACACCTCTACCTCCTGTAGTCAGCTGTAGTCAGCACCCCACCACCACACCTCTACCTCCTGTAGTCAGCTGTAGTCAGTACCCCACCACCACACCTCTACCTCCTGTAGTCAGCTGTAGTCAGAACACCACCACCACACCTCTACCTCCTGTAGTCAGCACCCCACCACCACACCTCTACCTCCTGTAGTCGGCACCCCACCACCACACCTCTACCTCCTGTAGTCAGTACCCCACCACCACACCTCTACCTCCTGTAGTCAGCTGTAGTCAGAACACCACCACCACACCTCTACCTCCTGTAGTCAGCACCCCACCACCACACCTCTACCTCCTGTAGTCAGCTGTAGTCAGCGCCCCACCACCACACCTCTACTTCCTGTAGTCAGCACCCCACCACCACACCTTTACCTCCTGTAGTCGGCACCCCACCACCACACCTCTACCTCCTGTAGTCGACACCCCACCACCACCACCTCCTACCTCCTGTAGTCAGCACCCCCCACCACCACACCTCTACCTCCTGTAGTCAGCACCCCACCACACACCTCACTCCTGTAGTCAGCACCCCACCACCCACCTCTACCTCCTGCAGTCGGCACCCCACCACCACACCTCTACCTCCTGTAGTCGGCACCCCACCACCACACCTCTACCTCCTGTAGTCAGCTGTAGTCAGTACCCCACCACCACACCTCTACCTCCTGTAGTCGGCACCCCACCACCACACCTCTACCTCCTGTAGTCAGCTGTAGTCAGCACCTTACCACCACACCTCTACCTCCTGTAGTCAGCTGTAGTCAGCGCCCCACCACCACACCTCTACTTCCTGTAGTCAGCACCCCACCACCACACCTTTACCTCCTGTAGTCGGCACCCCACCACCACACCTCTACCTCCTGTAGTCAGCTGTAGTCAGTACCCCACCACCACACCTCTACCTCCTGTAGTCGGCACCCCACCACCACACCTCTACCTCCTGTAGTCAGCACCCCACCACCACACCTCTACCTCCTGTAGTCAGTACCCCACCACCACACCTCTACCTCCTGTAGTCAGCACCCCACCACCACACCTCTACCTCCTGTAGTCGGCACCCCACCACCACACCTCTACCTCCTGTAGTCAGTACCCCACCACCACACCTCTACCTCCTGTAGTCAGCACCCCACCACCACACCTCTACCTCCTGTAGTCGGCACCCCACCACCACACCTCTACCTCCTGTAGTCAGCTGTAGTCAGAACCCCACCACCACACCATCTGTGCTTCCTGGCAGCTAGCTACCACTGCTGTCACCGCTCTGAGAGTCCTGCGTAGCACTACTTTCTACAGATATACACATAGGGACACCTCCTGTAGTCAGCTGTAGTCAGCACCCCACCACCACACCTCTACCTCCTGTAGTCAGCTGTAGTCAGCACCCCACCACCACACCTCTAACTCCTGTAGTCAGCACCCCACCACCCTACCTCCACCTCCTTTAGTCAGCTATAGTCAGCACCCCAAAACCACACCTCTACCTCCTGTAATCAGCACCCCACCACCATACCTCTACCTCCTGTAGTCGGCTGTAGTCAGCACCCCACCACCATACCCCTACCTCCTGTAATCAGTACCCCACCACCACACCCCTTCCTTCTGTAGTTATCACCCCCATCACCACATATCTACCTCCTGTAGTCAGCAGCCCACCACCATACCCCTACCTCCTGTAGTCAGCACCCCACCACCACACCTCTACCTCCTGTAGTCAGCACCCCACCACCACAACTCTACCTCCTGTAGTCAGTACCCCGCCACAACACCTCTACCTCCTGTAGTCAGCAGTAGTCCATTACCCCACCACCACACCTCTACCTTCTGTAGTCAGTACCCCACCACCACACCTCTACCTCCTGTAGTCAGCACCCCACCACCACACCTCTACCTCCTGTAGTCAGTACCCCACCACCACTCCTCTACCTCCTGTAGTCAGCACCCCACCACCACACCTCTACCTCCTGTAGTCAGCACCCCACCACCACCCCTTCCCCCCTGTAGTCAGTACCCCACCACCACACCTCTACCTCCTGTAGTCAGCACCCCACCACCACACCTCTACCTCCTGTAGTCAGCACCCCACCACCACACTACCTCCTGTAGTCAGCACCCCACCACCACACCTCTACCTCCTGTAGTCAGCACCCCACCACCACACCTCTACCTCCTGTAGTCAGCTGTAGTCAGAACACCACCACAACACCTCTACCTCCTGTAGTCAGCACCCCACCACCACACCTCTACCTCCTGTAGTCAGCACCCCACCACCACACCTCTACCTCCTGTAGTCAGCTGTAGTCAGCACCCCACCACCACACCTCTACCTCCTGTAGTCAGTACCCCACCACCACACCTCTCCCTCTTGTAATCAGCACCCCACCACCACACCTCTACCTCCTGTAGTCAGCGCCCCACCACCACACCTCTACCTCCTGTAGTCGGCACCCCACCACCACACCTCTACCTCCTGTAATCAGCACCCCACCACCACACCTCTACCTCCTGTAGTCAGCGCCCCACCACCACACCTCTACCTCCTGTAGTCAGCACCCCACCACCACACCTCTACCTCCTGTAGTCAGCACCCCACCACCACACCTCTACCTCCTGTAATCAGCACCCCACCACCACATCTCTACCTCCTGTAGTCAGCACCCCACCACCACACCTCTACCTCCTGTAGTCAGCTGTAGTCAGCACCCCACCACCATACCCCTACCTCCTGTAGTCAGTACCCCACCACCACACCTCTACCTCCTGTAATCAGCACCCCACCACCACACCTCTACCTCCTGTAGTCAGCGCCCCACCACCACACCTCTACCTCCTGTAGTCGGCTGTAGTCAGCACCCCACCACCACACCTCTACCTCCTGTAGTCAGCGCCCCACCACCACACCTCTACCTCCTGTAGTCGGCACCCCACCACCACACCTCTACCTCCTGTAATCAGCACCCCACCACCACACCTCTACCTCCTGTAGTCAGCGCCCCACCACCACACCTCTACCTCCTGTAGTCAGCACCCCACCACCACACCTCTACCTCCTGTAGTCAGCACCCCACCACCACACCTCTACCTCCTGTAGTCAGCTGTAGTCAGCACCCCACCACCATACCCCTACCTCCTGTAGTCAGTACCCCACCACCACACCTCTACCTCCTGTAATCAGCACCCCACCACCACATCTCTACCTCCTGTAGTCAGCACCCCACCACCACACCTCTACCTCCTGTAGTCAGCTGTAGTCAGCACCCCACCACCATACCCCTACCTCCTGTAGTCAGTACCCCACCACCACACCTCTACCTCCTGTAATCAGCACCCCACCACCACACCTCTACCTCCTGTAGTCAGCGCCCCACCACCACACCTCTACCTCCTGTAGTCGGCTGTAGTCAGCACCCCACCACCACACCTCTACCTCCTGTAGTCAGCGCCCCACCACCACACCTCTACCTCCTGTAGTCAGCGCCCCACCACCACATCTCTACCTCCTGTAGTCAGCACCCCACCACCACACCTCTACCTCCTGTAGTCAGCACCCCACCACCACACCTCTACCTTCTGTAGTCAGTACCCCACCACCACACCTCTACCTCCTGTAGTCAGCACCCCACCACCACACCTCTACCACCTGTAGTCAGCTGTAGTCAGCACCCCACCACCACACCTCTACCTTCTGTAGTCAGCACCCCACCACCACACCTCTACCTTCTGTAGTCAGCACCCCACCACCACACCTCTACCTCCTGTAGTCAGCACCCCACCACCACACCTCTACCTCCTGTAGTCAGCACCCCACCACCACACCTCTACCTCCTGTAGTCAGCTGTAGTCAGCACCCCACCACCACACCTCTACCTCCTGTAGTCAGCTGTAGTCAGTACCCCACCACCACACCTCTACCTCCTGTAGTCAGCTGTAGTCAGTACCCCACCACCACACCTCTACCTCCTGTAGTCGGCACCCCACCACCACACCTCTACCTCCTGTAGTCAGCGCCCCACCACCACACCTCTACCTCCTGTAGTCAGCACCCCACCACCACACCTCTACCTCCTGTGGTCAGCGCCCACCACCACACCTCTACCTCCTGTAGTCAGTACCCCACCACCACACCTCTACCTCCTGTAGTCAGCACCCCACCACCACACCTCTACCTCCTGTAGTCAGCACCCCACCACCACCCCCTCCCCCCTGTAGTCAGTACCCCACCACCACACCTCTACCTCCTGTAGTCAGCACCCCACCACCACACCTCTACCTCCTGTAGTCAGCGCCCCACCACCACACCTCTACCTCCTGTAGTCAGCACCCCACCACCACACCTCTACCTCCTGTAGTCAACACCCCACCACCACACCTCTACCACCTATAGTCAGCACCCCACCACCACACCTCTACCTCCTGTAGTCGGCACCCCACCACCACACCTCTACCTCCTGTAGTCAGCACCCACCACCACACCTCTACCTCCTGTAGTCAGCACCCCCACCACCACACCTCTACCTCCTGTAGTCAGCACCCCTGTAGTCAGAACACCACCACAACACCTCTACCTCCTGTAGTCAGCACCCCACCACCACACCTCTACCTCCTGTAGTCAGCTGTAGTCAGCACCCCACCACCATACCCCTACCTCCTGTAGTCAGTACCCCACCACCACACCTCTACCTCCTGTAATCAGCACCCCACCACCACATCTCTACCTCCTGTAGTCAGCGCCCCACCACCACACCTCCACCTCCTGTAGTCAGCTGTAGTCAGCACCCCACCACCATACCCCTACCTCCTGTAGTCAGTACCCCACCACCACACCTCTACCTCCTGTAGTCAGCACCCCACCACCACACCTCTACCTCCTGTAGTCAGCTGTAGTCAGCACCCCACCACCATACCCCTACCTCCTGTAGTCAGTACCCCACCACCACACCTCTACCTCCTGTAATCAGCACCCCACCACCACACCTCGACCTCCTGTAGTCAGCGCCCCACCACCACACCTCTACCTCCTGTAGTCGGCTGTAGTCAGCACCCCACCACCACACCTCTACCTCCTGTAGTCAGCGCCCCACCACCACACCTCTACCTCCTGTAGTCAGCGCCCCACCACCACATCTCTACCTCCTGTAGTCAGCACCCCACCACCACACCTCTACCTCCTGTAGTCAGCACCCCACCACCACACCTCTACCTTCTGTAGTCAGTACCCCACCACCACACCTCTACCTCCTGTAGTCAGCACCCCACCACCACACCTCTACCACCTGTAGTCAGCTGTAGTCAGCACCCCACCACCACACCTCTACCTTCTGTAGTCAGCACCCCACCACCACACCTCTACCTTCTGTAGTCAGCACCCCACCACCACACCTCTACCTCCTGTAGTCAGCACCCCACCACCACACCTCTACCTCCTGTAGTCAGCACCCCACCACCACACCTCTACCTCCTGTAGTCAGCTGTAGTCAGCACCCCACCACCACACCTCTACCTCCTGTAGTCAGCTGTAGTCAGTACCCCACCACCACACCTCTACCTCCTGTAGTCAGCTGTAGTCAGTACCCCACCACCACACCTCTACCTCCTGTAGTCGGCACCCCACCACCACACCTCTACCTCCTGTAGTCAGCGCCCCACCACCACACCTCTACCTCCTGTAGTCAGTACCCCACCACCACACCTCTACCTCCTGTAGTCAGCACCCCACCACCACACCTCTACCTCCTGTAGTCGGCACCCCACCACCACACCTCTACCTCCTGTAGTCAGCACCCCACCACCACACCTCTACCTCCTGTAGTCGGCACCCCACCACCACACCTCTACCTCCTGCAGTCGGCACCCCACCACCACACCTCTACCTCCTGTAGTCGGCACCCCACCACCACACCTCTACCTCCTGTAGTCAGCTGTAGTCAGTACCCCACCACCACACCTCTACCTCCTGTAGTCAGCACCCCACCACCACACCTCTACCTCCTGTAGTCAGCTGTAGTCAGCACCTTACCACCACACCTCTACCTCCTGTAGTCAGCTGTAGTCAGCGCCCCACCACCACACCTCTACTTCCTGTAGTCAGCACCCCACCACCACACCTTTACCTCCTGTAGTCGGCACCCCACCACCACACCTCTACCTCCTGTAGTCAGCTGTAGTCAGTACCCCACCACCACACCTCTACCTCCTGTAGTCGGCACCCCACCACCACACCTCTACCTCCTGTAGTCAGCACCCCACCACCACACCTCTACCTCCTGTAGTCGGCACCCCACCACCACACCTCTACCTCCTGTAGTCAGTACCCCACCACCACACCTCTACCTCCTGTAGTCAGCACCCCACCACCACACCTCTACCTCCTGAAGTCGGCACCCCACCACCACACCTCTACCTCCTGTAGTCAGCACCCCACCACCAAACCTCTACCTCCTGTAGTCGGCACCCCACCACCACACCTCTACCTCCTGTAGTCAGCTGTAGTCAGAACCCCACCACCACACCATCTGTGCTTCCTGGCAGCTAGCTACCACTGCTGTCACCGCTCTGAGAGTCCTGCGTAGCACTACTTTCTACAGATATACACATAGGGACACCTCCTGTAGTCAGCTGTAGTCAGCACGCCACCACCACACCTCTACCTCCTGTAGTCAGCTGTAGTCAGTACCCCACCACCACACCTCTACCTCCTGTAGTCGGCACCCCACCACCACACCTCTACCTCCTGTAGTCAGAACCCCACCACCACACCTCTACCTCCTGTAGTCAGCACCCCACCACCACACCTCTACCTCCTGTAGTCAGAACCCCACCACCACACCTCTACCTCCTGTAGTCAGCTGTAGTCAGTACCCCACCACCACACCTCTACCTCCTGTAGTCAGCACCCCACCACCACACCTCTACCTCCTGTAGTCAGTACCCCACCACCACACCTCTACCTCCTGTAGTCAGCACCCCACCACCCCACCTCTACCTCATGTAGTCATTACCCCACCACCACACCTCTACCTCCTGTAGTCAGCACCCCACCACCACACCTCTACCTCCTGCAGTCATTACCCCACCACCACACCTCTACCTCCTGTAGTCAGCTGTAGTCAGAACCCCACCACCACACCTCTACCTCCTGTAGTCATTACCCCACCACCTCACCTCTACCTCCTGTAGTCATTACCCCACCACCACACCTCAACCTCCTGTAGTCAGCACCACACCTCTACCTCCTGTAGTCAGCACCCCACCACCACACCTCTACCTCCTGCAGTCAGTACCCCACCACCACACCTCTACCTCCTGTAGTCAGTACCCCACCACCACACCTCTACCTCCTGTAGTCAGTACCCCACCACCACACCTCTACCTCCTGTAGTCAGTACCCCACCACCACACCTCTACCTCCTGTAGTCATTACCCCACCACCACACCTCTACCTCCTGTAGTCAGCACCCCACCACCACACCTCTACCTCCTGTAGTCAGCGCCCCACCACCACACCTCTACCTCCTGTAGTCAGTACCCCACCACCACACCTCTACCTCCTGTAGTCAGCACCCCACCACCACACCTCTACCTCCTGTAGTCGGCACCCCACCACCACACCTCTACCTCCTGTAGTCGGCACCCCACCACCACACCTCTACCTCCTGTAGTCAGAACCCCACCACCACACCTCTACCTCCTGTAGTCAGCACCCCACCACCACACCTCTACCTCCTGTAGTCAGAACCCCACCACCACACCTCTACCTCCTGTAGTCAGCTGTAGTCAGTACCCCACCACCACACCTCTACCTCCTGTAGTCAGCACCCCACCACCACACCTCTACCTCCTGTAGTCAGTACCCCACCACCACACCTCTACCTCCTGTAGTCAGCACCCCACCACCACACCTCTACCTCCTGTAGTCGGCACCCCACCACCACACCTCTACCTCCTGTAGTCGGCACCCCACCACCACACCTCTACCTCCTGTAGTCAGAACCCCACCACCACACCTCTACCTCCTGTAGTCAGCACCCCACCACCACACCTCTACCTCCTGTAGTCAGAACCCCACCACCACACCTCTACCTCCTGTAGTCAGCTGTAGTCAGTACCCCACCACCACACCTCTACCTCCTGTAGTCAGCACCCCACCACCACACCTCTACCTCCTGTAGTCAGTACCCCACCACCACACCTCTACCTCCTGTAGTCAGCACCCCACCACCCCACCTCTACCTCCTGTAGTCATTACCCCACCATCACACCTCTACCTCCTGTAGTCAGCACCCCACCACCACACCTCTACCTCCTGCAGTCATTACCCCACCACCACACCTCTACCTCCTGTAGTCAGCTGTAGTCAGAACCCCACCACCACACCTCTACCTCCTGTAGTCATTACCCCACCACCCCACCTCTACCTCCTGAAGTCATTACCCCACCACCACACCTCAACCTCCTGTAGTCAGCACCCCACCACCACACCTCTACCTCCTGTAGTCAGCACCCCACCACCACACCTCTACCTCCTGCAGTCAGTACCCCACCACCACACCTCTACCTCCTGTAGTCAGTACCCCACCACCACACCTCTACCTCCTGTAGTCAGTACCCCACCACCACACCTCTACCTCCTGTAGTCAGCTGTAGTCAGCACCCCACCACCACACCTCTACCTCCTGTAGTCAGCACCCCACCACCACACCTCTACCTCCTGTAGTCAGCACCCCACCACCACACCTCTACCTCCTGTAGTCGGCACCCCACCACCACACCTCTACCTCCTGAAGTCAGCTGTAGTCAGAACCCCACCACCACACCATCTGTGCTTCCTGGCAGCTAGCTACCACTGCTGTCACCGCTCTGAGAGTCCTGCGTAGCACTACTTTCTACAGATATACACATAGGGCTGCCACTACTCGGACGGATATGTTTTTTATTATCCCAGCCCTAAAAACATATTTTTTTTCGGAAAACTCCAAGGTCCTCTGATAATACACTGATAATACTTCTATCATGTTAATCGTTATCCCTGTGTTTTGAGGGATATTACAGAGTTTAACAGGTACTGGGCCCAGTTTGGGTAAGAACATGGGAACAAATTGATGTTTAAAACAAAGTGCTCTGTATGTAGCCTACAGATGAATGATCTGTTTTGTCACATATCAACTTTATAGGGTTATAGGGATAGAGTTGTAGGGTTATAGGGGATAGGGGTATAGGGGTGTATAGGGGTATAGGGTTATAGTGATTTAGGGGTTTAGGGGTATAGGGGTATAGGGTTATAGGGGTGTAGGATTGTAGAGGTATAGGGTTATAAGGGTATAGGGGAATAGGGTATAGGGGTATAGGGGATATGGGTAGAGGGATATATGGTTGTAGTGGAATAGAGTTATAGGGTTTTAGGGGTATAGGGTTGTAGGGTTGCAGGGGTATAGGGGTGTAGAGTTATTGGGTTATAGGGGTATAGGGGTAAAGGGTTGTAAGGGTATAGGGTTGCAGGGGTATAGAATATACGGGAATAGGTTTATAGGGGTATAGGGTTGTAGGGGTACAGGGTATATGGTACAGGATTATAGGGTATAGGGGTATAGGGTTGTATGGGTATAGGGGTACAGGGGTATACGGTTAAAGAGGTATAGGGTTATAGGGTATAGGGTTATATGGGTTTACGGGTATAAGGGTATAGGGTTATAGGGGTGTAGTGTTGTAGGGGTATAGGGTTATAAGGGTATAGGGGTATAGGGTTATAGAGGTATAGGGGATAGGGTTGTAGGGTTGTAGGTGTTTAGGGGTATAGGGCTGTAGGGTTGTAGGGTTGTAGGGGTATAGGGGTGTAGGGTTGTAAGGGTATAGGGTTATAAGGTTGTAGGGGTATAGGGTAATAGTGTTGTAGGGGTATAGGGGTATAAGGTTATAGAGGTAAACGAGTATAGGGGTATAGGGGTATAAGGTTGTAGGGTTGTAGGGTTGTAGGGGTATAGGGGTATAGGGTTAAAGGGTTATAGGAGTATAGGGGTATAGGGTTATAGGGTTGTAGGGGTATAGGGGTACAGGGTTATAGGGTGATACGGGTATAGAGGTATAGGGTTACAGGGTTAGAGGGTATAGGGGTATAGGGGTATAGGGTACAGGGGTACAGGGTTATAGGGGTATAGGGTTGTAGGGGTAAATGGTTTTAGGGGTATAGGGTATAGGGATACAAGGGTATAGGGGTATAGGGTTATAGGGGTATAGGGTTGTAGGGGTATAGGGGTATACGGTTAAAGGGGTATAGGGGTATAGGGTTATAGGGGTGTAGGGGTATAGGGGTATAGGGTATATGGTACAGGATTATAGGCTATAGGGGTATAGGGTTGTATGGGTATAGGGGTATAGGGGTACAGGGGTATACAGTTAAAGAGGTATAGGGTTATATGGGTTTACGGGTATAAGGGTATAGGGTTATAGGAGTGTAGTGTTGAAGGGGTATAGGGTTATAAGGGTATAGGGGTATAGGGTTATAGAGGTATAGGGGATAGGGTTGTAGGGTTGTAGGGTTGTAGGTGTTTAGGGGTATAGGGCTGTAGGGTTGTAGGGGTGTAGGGTTGTAAGGGTATAGGGGTATAGAGTTGTAGGGTTGTAGGGGTATAGGGTTATAGGGTAATAGGGTTGTAGGGGTATAGGGGTATAAGGTTATAGAGGTAAACGAGTTTAGGGGTATAGGGGTGTAGGGGATGGGTATAGGGTTGTGGGGTTATAGGGGTATAGGGTTGTAGGGGTATAGGGTATAGGGGTGTAGGGTTGTAGGGGTATAGGGTTATAGGGTTATAGGAGTATAGGGGTATAGGGTTATAGGGTTGTAGGGGTATAAGGGTATAGGGGTATAGGGGTACAGGGTTATAGGGTTATACGGGTATAGAGGTATAGGGTTACAGGGTTAGAGGGTATAGGGGTATAGGGTACAGGGGTATAGGGGTACAGGGTTATAGGGGTATAGGGTTGTAGGGGTATAGGGGTAAATGGTTTTAGGGGTATAGGGGTACAAGGGTACAGGGGTATAGGGTTATAGGGGTATAGGGGTAAATGGTTTTAGGGGTATAGGGTATAGGGGTACAAGGGTACAGGGGTATAGGGTTATAGGGTTGTAGGGGTATAGGGGTATACGGTTAAAGGGGTATAGGGTTGTAGGGGTATAGGGTTACAGGGGTACAGGGTTATAGGGGTATAGGGTTACAGGGTTATAGGGGTATAGGGGTATAGGGTTATAGGGGTATAGGGTTGTAGGGGTATAGAGTATAGGGGTACAAGGGTACAGGGATATAGGGTTATAGGGGTATACGGTTAAAGGGGTATAGGAGTATAGGGCTGTAGGGTTGTAAGGGTATAGGGTTACAGGGGTACAGGGTTATAGGGGTATATGGTTATAGGGGTAAAGGGGTATAGGGTTTTAGGGGTATTAGGGGTATAGGGCTATAGGTTTATAGGGGTATAAGGTTGTAGGGGTATAGGGTTGTAGGGTTATAGGCGTATAGGTTTATAGGGTTATAGGGGTATAGGGGTATAGGGTTATAGGGTTATAGGCATATAGGTTTATAGGGTTATAGGGGTATAGGGGTATAGGGTTATAGGGGTATAGGGTATAGGGTATAGGGTTATAGGGTTATGGGGGTATAGGGTATAGGGTTATAGGGTTATGGGTATAGGGTTATAGGGTTATGGGGTACAGGGGTATAGGGTTAATAGGGGTATAGGGTTATAGGGTGCAAGGCCCAACATTATGTAAAGAAAAGTATGTTTTAGAACGGCCCACAGGGTCAGTGGCCAGAACGGCCCATAGGGCCAGGAGCCAATCTCCTGTTTCTGTATGGTGAGGCAACTTGATGTAGGGGTAAAAGTACACCCCCTGGACAGGACGCTAGTAGTGCACTGTAAAGGGAACAGGGTACAAATTTAGATTTGCCAAGTTGCTGTGAGACAAACTGCTAATGGCTTAGAGAGAAGTCAACCGGGAGGCCATGTTGGATCGAGCAGGCCTAGGTGACAGTTGTTGAGAGAGTAACAGCAGCTGAGGGAGAAGGCGGCAGGGAGGCCATGTTGGATCGAAGGTGACAGTTGCTGAGACACTAACTGCTAGTGGCTGAGAGAGAAGGGCAACCCGGGCGGCAACGTTGAACCGAGAGGCGGTACCTACCTGTGGGTCTGAGAGGCGGGAGATGTCAGGGTACAGGTAGAACTTGATTCCTTCCCACGCCCCAGGCAGAGTCACCCCTCGGATCAGCAGGACCAACAGCATGGCATAGGGGAAGGTAGCAGTTACGTACACCACCTACAGATGGAAAGAACCACAACAACATATCATATTACATAATATATGATATCGTCTATAGGGGAAGGTAACCGTCACATACGAACATATCATACATAATATATAGATTGCATAACACCACCTATAGTGAAGAGAACAACATATACTATTATTCCAGGGTTGGAGTCAATTTGAATTGAAGGCAGTCAATTCAGGAAGTATAGGTATCAGTCACATAGGAACATATCATATATAGGTATCAGTTACATAGGAACATATCATATATCGGTATCAGTCACATAGGAACATATCATATATCATCTATAGGTATCAGTCACATAGGAACATATCATATATCATCTATAGGTATCAGTCACATAGGACCATATCATATATCGTCTATAGGTATCAGTCACATAGGAACATATCATATATCATCTATAGGTATCAGTCACATAGGAACATATCATATATCATCTATAGGTATCAGTTACATAGGAACATATCATATATCATCTATAGGTATCAGTTACATAGGAAAATATCATATATCATTTATTAGGTATCAGTCACATCGGAACATATCATATATCATCTATAGGTATCAGTCACATAGGACCATATCATATATCGTCTATAGGTATCAGTCACATAGGAACATATCATATATCATCTATAGGTATCAGTCACATAGGAACATATCATATATCATCTATAGGTATCAGTTACATAGGAACATATCATATATCATCTATAGGTATCAGATACATAGGAACATATCATATATAGGTTGCATACAGTACACCATCTATAGATAGACAGAACATATCATACTGTATCTACAGTGCCTTCAGGAAGTATTCACACCCTTTGAGTTATTCCACATTTTGTTGTGTCACAACCTGAATTTAAATTGGATTAAATGAATATATATTTTTGTCTCTGGCCTAAAAACAATACCCCATAATGTCAAAGTGGAATTATGTTTTACAAAATAATAAAAAATGCAAAGTTGAAATATCTTGAGTCAATAAGTATTCATCCACTTTGTTATGCCATGCCTAAATATGTTCAGGAGTAAAAATGTGCTTAACAAGTCACATAATAAGTTGCACGGATAGTGTTTAACATGATTTTTGAATGACTACCTCATCTCTGTACCCCACACACATACAATTATCTGTAAGGTAGGGACGAGCAGTGAATTTCAACCACAAAGACCAGGGACCATTGGAAACCTACAGGACAGGAACCAGGGTTGGAGAGCCCTGCAATAAAGTAGTACTGCAAAAAATATGGCAAAGGAATTCACTTTTTGTCCTGAATACAAAGTGCTATGTTTGGGGCAAATCCAATACAAGACATTACTGAGTACCACTCTCCATATTTTCAAGCATAGTGGTGGCTGCATCATGTTATGGGTATGCTTGTAATCGTTAAGGACTGGGGAGTTTTTCAGGGAAAAAATAGAAACGGAATGGAGCTAAGCACTGGCAAAATCCTAGAGGAAAATCTGGTTCAGTCTGCTTTCCACCAGACACTGGGAGATGAATTCACCTTTCAGCAGGACAATAACCTAAAACACAAGACTAAATCTACACTGGAGTTGCTTACCAAGAAGACAGTGAATGTTCCTGAGTGGCCGAGTTACAGTTTTGACTTAAATCTGCATGAAAATAATTATGGGCAAATGTTGCACAATCCAGGTGTGGAAAGATCTTAAGAGACTTACCCAGAAAGACTCACAGCTGAAATGTCTAACAAAGGTGCTTCTACAAAGTATTGACTCAGGGGTGTGAATCAAATCAAATCAAATTTTATTGGTCACATACACACGGTTAGCAGATGTTAATGCGAGTGTAGCGAAATGCTTGTGCTTCTAGTTTCCGACCGTGCAGTAGTATCTAACAAGTAATCTAACAATGTAATCCATAAAAAAAAAAAAAAAAAAAAATACTGCATAGCTTCCTGAGAACGTGAAGCGAGGCTGCCATCTCTGTCGGCGCCGGGAAGTTACTTACGATCACAAGAACAGTGAGCAAAAATCACAGAACCACACGGGGGGACCTAGTGAATGACCTGCAGAGAGCTGGGACCAAAGTAACAAAGCCTACCATCAGTAACACACTACGCCGCCAGGGACTCAAATCCTGCAGTGCCAGACGTGTCCCCCCATGTTCAGGCCCGTCTGAAGTTTGCTAGAGAGCATTTGGATGATCCAGATGAGGATTGGGAGAATGTCATATGGTCAGATGAAACCAAAATATAACTTTTTGGTAAAAACTCAACTTGTCGTGTTTGGAGGACAAAGAATGCTGAGTTGCATCCAAAGAACACCATACCTACTGTGAAGCATGGGGTGGAAACATCATGCTTTGGGGCTGTTTTTTCTGCAAAGGGACCAGGACGACTGATCCGTGTAAAGGAAAGAATGAATGGGGCCATGTATCGTGAGATTTTGAGTGAAAACCTCCTTCCATCAGCAAGGGCATTGAAGATGAAACGTGGCTGGGTCTTTCAGCATGACAATGATCCCAAACACACCGCCTGGCAACGAAGGAGTGGCTTCGTAAGAAGCATTTCAAGGTCCTGGAGTGGCCTAGCCAGTCTCCAGATCTCAACCCCATAGAAAATCTTTGGAGGGAGTTGAAAGTCCGTGTTGCCCAGCGACAGCCCCAAAACATCACTGCTCTAGAGGAGATCTGCATGGAGGAATGGGCCAAAATACCAGCAACAGTGTGTGAAAACCTTGTGAAGACTTACAGAAAACGTTTGACCTCTGTCATTGCCAACAAAGGGTATATAACAAAGTATTGAGATAAACTTTTGTTATTGACCAAATACTTATTTTCCACCATAATTTGCAAATAAATAAATTAAAAATCCTACAATGTGATTTTCTGGATTTCTTTTTCTCATTTCGTCTGTCATAGTTGAAGTGTACCTATGATGAAAATTACAGGCCTCTCTCAAAGTCAAAGTCAAAAAAGTCAAAGTCACCATTATTAGTCAGTTGTACAACCAAATGCCTTCAACCGAAATGTGTCTTCCGCATTTAACCCAACCCCTCTGAATCAGAGAGGTGCGGGGCTGCCTTAATCGACATCCACGTCTTGACGCCCGGGAACAGTGGGTTAACTGCCTTGTTCAGGGCAGAACGACAGATTGTTTTCCTTGTCAGCTCGGGGATTCGAACTTGCAACCCTCCGGTTACAAGTCCAACACTCTAACCACTAGGCTACCTGCCGCACCTGCCTCTCATCTTTTTAAGTTGGAGAACTTGCACAATTGGTGGCTGACTAAATACACTAGGCTACCTGCCGCACCTGCCTCTCATCTTTTTAAGTTGGAGAACTTGCACAATTGGTGGCTGACTAAATACTTTTTTGCCCCACTGTATATATTACATAATCTATAGAGGAAGACATAAATCCCAAACACTACCTAAATGAATATCATCGGCATGCAGGCCTGGAAAGTTCTGGGTATTCAATCCCATATCTGTTGTCAATGTTGCCTCATTGGGAATTCAGTCAATAGCTGTGAATGGTCAATCAACAAGCACACAACCACCTTTTGAAGCAAGTACCCCCAAGTGGACACAACAAGTTTGTTGTTTCACAAAGCAGACCGCCAGCCCGTCCATTCATACGGGCGACTGCTGTTTCACTATACAGTCTAGTGACCTGGGTCACCTGCCGAGGGGGTTGTGGGTAATTGGGTGTGCACATGCAGAGCTAGATAATTTTCCCACACTGCCTCAGCTGGGATCCCCCTCCCTTCCCTTCCTCTCCTCTCCTCCCAGACCTGCAAGAAGCTGGGTCACAGGGCTGAGGAGGGAACAGGGCCAGATGCTGGATCACAGGGCTGAGGAGAGAACCGGGCCAGATGCTGGATCACAGGGCTGAGGAGAGAACCGGGCCAGAGACTGGGTCACAGGGCTGAGGAGGGAAAAGGGCTAAGGAAGGAAAAAGGCCAGATGCTGGGTCACAGGGCTGAGGAGGGAACAGGGCCAGATGCTGGGTCACAGGGCTGAGGAGAGAACCGGGCCAGAGACTGGGTCACAGGGCTGAGGAGGGAAAAGGGCTGAGGAGGGAACAGGGCCAGATGCTGGGTCACAGGGCTGAGGAGGGAACAGGGCCAGATGCTGGGTCACAGGGCTGAGGAGAGAACCGGGCCAGAGACTGGGTCACAGGGCTGAGGAGGGAAAAGGGCTGAGGAGGGAACAGGGCCAGATGCTGGAGTCACAGGGCTGAGGAGGGAACAGGGCCAGATGCTGGGTCACAGGGCTGAGGAGAGAACCGGGCCAGAGACTGGGTCACAGGGCTGAGGAGGGAAAAGGGCTGAGGAGGGAACAGGGCCAGATGCTGGGTCACAGGGCTGAGGAGGGAACAGGGCCAGATGCTGGGACACAGGGCTGAGGAGGGAACAGGGCCAGATGCTACGTCACACTAGTTTCTCCCCGTGGGCATGTAATATAGAAACAATATGGCTGGTTTAAAGCACATCCAAAACAGGACCTGCATGGCTAAAATAATGTGGACCTGCCTTCAATGCAAAGATACAAAGGGAATGCCAGCTCACTGTTGTACTCCTCTCAAACATGATGTTTTAATGCTTTGGTGAATAAGATTTATTTCCAACCATTTATCGACGGTCTTGACTCCGTCGCGATCGCATTGGACAAAACAAAGCCTTCATTGAGAGGAGGGGAGACTATGTGTCACGACTTCCGCTGAAGTCGGTCCCTCTCCTAGTTCGGACGGCTACCGGCGGTCGACGTCACCGGAGTTCTAGCCACCACCGATCCATTTCTCATGTTCTGTTTGGCTTGTCTCATTCACACCTGGTTCCCATTTCCCTAATGTCCTTATTTAATCCCTCTGTTCCGCCCTGGGTTTTGTCCGTGAATATTTCATGTACGTTGTGGTCCCTTCAGTCCCTACCTAATTACAGTCCCTACCTACCTACAGTCCCTACAGTCCTTAACTACCTACAGCCTTGTTCCATGTTCATATGAGTAGTGTGCGTCACAGCTGGATAGTTGGTTATGGTATGAAACACAGCCTAAGTTTTTCGCTAAAACCAGCTTCTGGTTGGTCTTAAATATCCCTTTCAGCGCTGCCTGAAATTAGCCCTTTGGATCACGGTTTTAAAGACGCACCTCAAATATTTCCACCCCGCCCATCTGAGCCGAAGCGAGCTGATATAAGACAGGTAAATTGCCGAACCTGCCGTTAGGGCTGGAAAATGCCAGTGCGCCAGTTTTTACATGACGAAATTGCGTTTGACACTAGCGTCGCCTTAACGCCAGCCGAAAATAGAGCCCTCAGGATCTCGTCATGGTATCTCTGTGCATTCAAATTACCATCGATAAAATGCAATTGTGTTCATTGTCTGTAGCTTACGCCTGCCCATACCATAACCCCACTGCCACCGTGGGGCACACTGTTCACAACTTTGACATCAGCAAACGGCTCGCCCACACGACGCCATACACGGTTGTCTGCCGGGTACAGTTGAAACCGGGATTCATTCGCGAAGAGCACACTTCTCCAGCGTGCCAGCGGTCATCGAAAGTGAGCATTTTCACACTGAAGTCGGTTACGACGCCGAACTGCAGTCGGGTCGAGACTCTGGTGAGGACGACAAGCACACAGATGAGCTTCCCTGAGACGGTTTCTGAGAGTTTGTGCAGAAATTATTGAGTTGTGCAAACCCACACTTTCATCAGCTGTCCGGGTGGCTGGTCTCAGACGATCCCACAAGTGAAGAAGCCGGATGTGGAGGTCCTGGGCTGGTGTGGTTACATGTGGTCTGCCGTTGTGAGGCTGTTTGGACGTATTGCCAAATTCTCTAAAGCGATGTTGGAGGCGGCTTATGGTAGAGAAATTAACAATACATTCTCTGGCAACAGCTCTGGTGGACATTCCTGCAATCAGCATGCCAATTAAACACCTGTGGCATTGTGTTTCTCCTTGCTCCAGCCAAACACTACCCCACGTCTTGGTAATCAACTCCAGTGTATATTTGGCCTTGTGTTTTAGGTTATTGTCCTGTTGAAAGGTGAATTCATCTCCCAGTGCCTGGTGGAAAGCAGACCGAACCAGGATTTCCTCTAGGATTTTGCCTGTGCTTAGCTCTATTCCGTTTATTTTTTATCCCGAAAAACTCCCCAGGCCTTAATGATGACAAGCATACCCATAACATGATGCAGCCACCACTATGCTTAAAAATATGGAGAGTGGTACTCAGCAATGTGTTGTATTGGATTTGCCCAAAACATAACACTTTGTATTCAGGACAAAAAGTGAATTGCTTTGCTAATTTCTTTGCAGTATTACGTTAGTGCCTTGTTGCAAAACAGGATGCAAGTTTTGTAAAAATTTTATTCTGTACAGGCTTCCTTCTTTTCACTTTGTCATTAGGTTAGTATTGTGGAGTACAATGTTGTTTTTTCCTCTCACAGCCATTCAACTCTAACTGATTTAAAGTTACCATTGACCTCATGGTGAAATCCCTAAACGGTTTCCTTTTTCTTCGGCAACTTAGTTAGGAAGGATGCCTGTATCTTCTGGGTGTATTGATACACCTACCAAAGTGTAATTAATAGCTTCACAATGCTCAAAGGGATATTCAATATCTTCTTTTTTATTTTTACCCATCTACCAATAGGTGCCCTTATTTGCGAGGCATTGGAAAACATCCCTGGTCTTTAAACTTTAACTGTTTTAACCCAGTCTATGCCGGGGGAGGTGGAGGGTTCTACTAAGCTATATGGAATTGTTTTAAGGATCATTTACGTACACATACATGTACTGTGTATATATTTGTACACGTATTTAACCCCATATTTTGGGCATTAAACATAATCCATATAAAGTACCAGTTAAAAGTTAGGACAAATGAAATATCCTCAGTGTACAACGTAAAACACCAAATAATGCATGCAGAGCAGAATTAGGCCGATACCCACTAATTATCAAAATCCAAAAAAAGAGCAGTTGAATTCTAAAACCACCTAAAAGGAAGCGATTCCCAAACCTTTCACAACAAAGCCATCACCTACAGAGACCAAGTTGGTCCTGGGGCTCTGTTCCCAAACACAAATAGACCCCACAGAGCCCCAGGATAGCAACACAATTAGACCCAAACAAATCATGAGAAAACAAAAAAGATAATTACTTGACACATTGGAAAGAATTAACAAAAAAACAGAGCAAACTAGAATGCTATTTGGGCTTAAACAGAGAATACACAATGGCAGAATACCTGACCACTGTGACTGACCCAAACTTAAGGAAAGCTTTGACTATGTACAGACTCAGTGAGCATAGCCTTGCTATTGAGAAAGGCTGACGTAGGCAGACCTGGTTCTCAAGAGAAGACAGGCTATGTGCACACTGCCCAAAACATGAGGTGGAAACTGAGCTGCACTTCCTAACCTCCTGCCAAACGTTTGACCATATTAGAGACAAATATTTCCCTTAGATTACACAGACCCACAAAGGATTCGAAAACAAATCCAATTTTGAAAAACTCCCATATCTACTGGGTGAAATACCACAGTGTGTCATCACAGCAGCAAGATTTGTGATCTGTTGCCACAAGAAAAGGGCAACCAGTGAAGAACAAACACAATTGTAAATACAACCCATATTTATGTTAATTTATTTTCCCTTTTGTACTTTAACTATTTGCACATAAAATTACATTTGAAATGTATTTTATTGTTTATTTCACTTTTTTTTATTATTATTTTCTATTTCACTTGCTTTGGCAATGTAAACATATGTTTCCCATGCCAATAAAGCCCTTTAATTGTAATTGAATTGAATTGAGAGAGAGAAAGAGACAGAGACAGAGACAGAGGGGAGAGACAGAGGGGATTTAAGGACGGGGAGAGAGAGAAAGTGAGAGAGAGAAAGTTAACTTCCCTCCCTATTTGTGTAGAGGACAGCTTCTGATCCAGACACTGAACATCATGTTGTCATCCATAACCACAGCACAGCTCTAAATATTCTCTTTGTGTCTCTCTCCTCTCCTCTGTGTGTTGGAGAGGAGAGATGTGGTTTCTGCTGAGTGACTTCTCCACCACTATATGTCCGTAATCCTTCAATCTCCAGCCTCTTCCCTCTTTCCCTCCATCACTCTATCCTACCGTTTCTCTATCTCTCCATCCCTCTATCTCAACCGCTCACTGGCTCGGAGCTCCCGCCTCTAAACCCTCCCTCCCTCCCTCAAGAGAATTAGTGTCTCAATTAGGTTCTTTAGAGCAGAGTCCTGCCGACTTGGCACAGACACGCGTGATTCCTTAACCCCTTCAGTGTTCCCCTACAACGCTTGGCACACAGGCACAACTCCTCTCACCCGACTAGCTACATCAGTCAGTGTGGTCGCCAACTTGTCATTCAGCCGTGTTGAATAGAGTTACATAACTCCTGTTGGAGTTCTCATGTCAATCATATAATGGGACTCAACGGAATCAAACTTGCTTCATTGCAGCATATTATCCCCCCCAAGTTAAAAACACTATTTGTCTGTTCATCCTGATCTAGCTTGCAGAAGGAAGAGTGTGAGAAAGAAAGCCCTAGTTTTTTTTAATTAGTCTAATACAATGATCACATCTCAAACCGATCACACCACCCCACTGAGTAAGTCACAGATGCACAAATATAATGCACCCCTTTCCAAAAAAAAATAAAAAAAAATAAAATAAAATGTGAACTTGGAGGTATGATATTTGTGCGTCATCACTCATCATTATTCACTCGTCGTTCAGGATTATTCACATCCACATCCACGTTAATGTAGAAGTGTTTAGAAAACATATTATATATTATAATAAAAGTGACTCCAAAATGACACAATACATTATTTTACCATTAATTTATATTGGGCACAAAAAATAATCTGTAACACAACCTGAGTCACAAGCTTGATGTAATCATTGGCAAGCTATGAATATGGAACCAAATACTTTTACTACAGGTAGCCTAGTGGTTAGAGCGTTGGACTTGTAACCGGAGGGCTGCAAGTTCAAATCCCCGAGCTGACAAGGTAAAAATCTGTCGTTCTGCCCCTGAACAAGGCAGTTAACCCACTGTTCCCCGGGCGCCGAAGACGTGGATGTCGATTAAAGGCAGCCCCCCGCACCTCTCTGATTCAGAGGGGTTGGGTTAAATGCGGAAGACACATTTCGGTTGAAGGCATTCGGTTGTACAACTGACTAATAATGGTGACTTTGACTTTGACTGATTAATACACATGTGTATTTACTACGTTAATACCCTATGTACAAAACGTGGTTTACTTTGTAAACGGTTCACCCGATATGATTGAAAATACCCTCAAATTAAAGCTGACAGACTGCACTTTAACCTCATCGTCATTGTATCATTTCAAATCCAAAGTGCTGGGAGTACACAGCCCCCCAAAAAAAGTATTGGGTCACTGTCCCAATACTTTTGGAGCTCACTGTACATCTAACCACAGCAGACAGCTCAATGTACATCTAGAGAGAGAGAGAGAGAGAGAGAGAGAGAGAGAGAGAGAGAGAGAGAGAGAGAGAGAGAGAGAGAGAGGAGGTGAGGAGGAGGGAGAGAGAGAGAGAGAGAGGAGGAGGGGAGAGAGAGAGGTGAGGAGGGGAGAGAGAGAGAGGAGGAGGGGAGAGAGAGGTGAGGAGAGAAATAAATGAGAGTGGGGCTAGGAGAAGGAACTCTGCATGCCCCTCATGAACGCTCTACTTTCCTCTCAGTGAAAGCAGAAATCAATCTTGGACTGTTCCCTAAAGACCCGGCCATGAAGGAGCATTCTTTCGGCTTACTTCACGTTGGGACAAAAGACACTTCAGGAGATATAGGCCTCCTTCGCTGCCGAGTCCCCTTTTCTCCTGTACAATGTGAGCCCATTCATTTTTCCACATCTCTCTTCATTTCTCTTTCTCTCCTCCCCTTCTCATTCTGGCTCATTGAATCTGTTCTACTTTCTTAAAGACTGCAGGGAGAGTGGAAAGGACTGGGAGAGGCTCAAAGAATGGAAAGGGGGACAGAGAGAGAGAGGCACAGAGAGGGGGACAGAGAAGGAGGACAGGGAACTTGGAGAGGGGGACGGAAGGGGACAAGGCACGGAGAGGGGGACAGGGAGGTTGAAGAGGGAGACAGGGAGAGAGAGGCACGAAGAGGGGGACAGAGAAGGGGGACAAAGCACGGAGATGGGGACAGGGAGAGAGGGGCACTCTCTCTCTCTCACGGAAAGAGGACAGGGAGGTTGATTATACAAGGTTATACAAGGAAACGGTGACTGAGTTTGTCAGAAAGTCTATAGGCGATTTTGTTCCCACTGTGACTATTAAAACCTACCCAAACAAGGAAAACCGTGGATAGATGGCAGCATTCGCGCAAAACTAGAAGCGCAAACCATGGCAAGGTGACTGGGAATATGGCCGAATACAAACTCCAGCAGGTATATTTCACTGGTCATCCCCAAGCCAACACTTCCTCCGTTTCATTCCAGTTCTCTGCTGCCAATGACTGGAACGAATTGCAAAAAAATCACTGAAGCTGGAGTCTTATATCTCCCTCTCTAACTTTAAGCATCAGCTGTCAGAGCAGTTTACCGATCACTGTACCTGTACACAGCCAATCTGTAAATAGCACACCTGACTACC
The DNA here is from genome assembly GCA_030435695.1 of Brachymystax lenok tsinlingensis. NCBI lineage: Eukaryota > Metazoa > Chordata > Actinopteri > Salmoniformes > Salmonidae > Brachymystax > Brachymystax lenok. The sequence goes on along the minus strand of CM059813.1, from coordinate 5,284,377 downwards.
TCATCCCCATATTATGACTTACCCTCTTGCTCTTTTGCACCCCAGTATCTCTACTTGCACATCATCATCTGCACATCTATCACTCCAGTGTTAATGCTAAATTGTAATTATTTCGCCTCTATGGCCTATTTATTGCCTACCTCCCTACACTGTACGTTTGTTTATGTGTAACTCTGTGTTGTTAGATTTTTTCGCACTGCTTTGCTTTATCTTGGCCAGGTCGCAGTTGTAAATGAGAACTTGTTCTCAACTGGCCTACCTGGTTAAATAAAGGTGAAATAAAAATAAATAAATAAAAAGCTGTGACTGAAAGTCTGAAAAACAGCTTCTATCTCAAGGCCATCAGACTGTTAAACAGCCATCACTAGCCGGCTACCACCATGGTTACTCAACCCTGCACCTTAGAGGCTGCTGCCCTATATACACTGGTCACTTTAATTCTCCAGGTGTTGCCCATCTTCCCCATTATCCCCTGTGTATTTATACCTGTGTTCTCTGTTTGTCTGTTGCCAGTTTGTCAAGCCAAACAGCATTTCTGCTTTTCCCCAGTCTCTCTTTTCTCATCCTCCTGTATTTTGACCCACCCGCCTGACTACTCTGCCTGTCCTGACCCTGTACCCACCCACCTGACCACTCTGCCTGTCCTGACCCTGTACCCACCCGCCTGACCACTCTCATTGGTCTCATTGGTCACTCCACCTTCTCGGGAGCCCCGCTTACCTCCTCCGGAACGCTTCAATGGAGAGCCGAGCACCTGACGGGCGCTCAGTGTCTTTGAGCTTCAGCCCTCTTCCTTCCCCTCTGACCACTCTAAGATAGCGTACCTCATCATGCTGATGTCCGGTAGGGCTCTCGCCTGGGCTGATGCCGTGTGGGAACAGCAGCCGGTCATATGTGCTAGTCTGGAAGGGGTTTGTGGGAGAAGTGAGAAAGGTCTTTGATGCCCCGTTCTCCAGGCGAGAGGCCGACCGGAAGCAAATCCAGCTTCGGCAGGCTCCTGCAGTGTAGCTGATGATGCGGTGGATTGGCAGCGGAGATTGGAATCAAGAGGCACTGTTCGATATGTTCCTGTATGGCGTCTCGGAGGAGGTCAAGGACGAGCTTGCAGCATTTTACCACAACTTTGGAAGTATGCTTTGGGTCATTGTCCATTTGGAAGACCCATTTGCGACCAAGCTTTAACTTCCTGATTGATGTCTTGAGATGTTGCTTCAATATAACTACATCATGATGCCATTTATTTTGTGAAGTGCACCAGTCCCTCCTGCAGCAAAGCACCCACACAACATGATGCTGCCACCCCCGTGCTTCACAGTTGGGATGGTGTTCTTCGGCTTGCAAGACTCCCCCTTTTTCCTCCAAACATAACGATGGTCATTATGGCCAAACAGTTATATTTTTGTTTCGTCAGACCAGAGGACATTTCCCCAAAAGGTACGATCTTTGTCCCCATGTGCAGTTGCAAACCATAGTCTGGCTTTTTAATGGTGGTTTTGGAGCAGTGCCTTCTTCCTTGCTGAGCGGCCTTTCAGGTTATGTTGATATAGGACTCGTTTTACTGGACCTGTTTCCTCCAGCATCTTCACAAGGTCCTTTGCTGTTGTTCTGGGATTGATTTGCACTTTTCACACCAAAGTACATTCATCTCTAGGAGACAGAACGCGTCCCCTTCCTGAGCGGTATGACGGCTGTGTGGTCCCATGGTGTTTATACTTGCATACTATTGTTTGTACAGATGAACGTGGTACCTTCAGGCGTTTGGAAATTGCTCCCAAAGATGAACCAGACTTGTGGAGGTCTACACATTTTTTCTGAGGTCTTGGCTGATTTCTTTTGCTTTTCCCATGATGTCAAGCAACGGGGCATTGAGTTTGAAGGTAGGCCTTGAAATACATCCACAGGTACACCTCCAATTGACTCAAATTATGTCAATTAGCCTATCAGAAGCTTCTAAAGCCATGACATCATTTTCTGGAATTTTCCAATCTGTTTAAAGGCACAGTCAACTTAGTGTATGTAAACTTCTGACCCACTGGAAGTGTGATACAGTGAATTATAAGTGAAGTAATCTGTCTGTAAACAATTGTTGGAAAAATGACTTGTGTCATGCACAAAGTAGATGTCCTAACCGACTTGCTAAAACTATAGTTTGTTAACAAGAAATTTGTCGAGTGGTTGAAAAACAAGTTTTAATGACTCCAACCTAAGTGTATGTAAACTCCCGACTTCAACTGTATATGTGAGCAATTATATTTTTTTTGATTTGGAGAGGGGGTTTTGCTCGCCTGAGGTAGAGTATCTCATGATAAGCTGTAGACAACACTATCTACCTAGAGAGTTTTCATCTGTATTTTTCGTAGCTGTCTACATACCACCACAGACCGATGATGGCACTAAAACCGCACTCAATGAGCTGTATACGGCCATAAGCAAACAGGAAAACGCTCATCCAGAGGCGGCGCTCCTAGTGGCCGGGGACTTTAATGCAGGGAAACTTAAATCAGTTTAATCTAACTTCTATCAGCATGTTAAATGTGCAACCATAGGGGGAAAAAAACTCTAGACCACCTTTACTCCACACACAGAAATGCATACAAAGCTCTCCCTCGCCCTCCATTTGGCAAATCTGACCATAATTCTATCCTCCTGATTCCCGCTTACAAGCAAAAAATGTAAGCAGGAACCACCAGTGACTAGATCAACAAAAAATTGGTCAGATGAAGCAGATGCTAAGCTACAGGACTGTTTTGCAGCACAGACTGGAATATGTTTGGGATTCTTCCGGTGGCATTGAGGAGTACACCACATCAGTCACTGGCTTCATTAATAAGTGCATCGATGATGTCATCCTCCCAGTGACTGTACGTACATAGCCCAACCAGAAGCCATGGATTACAGGCAACATTCGCACTGAGCTAAAGCGTAGAGCTGCTGCTTCAAGGAGCAGGAGTCTAACCCGGAAGCTTATAAGAAATCCCGCTGTGCCCTCCGACGAAACATCAAACAGGCAAAGCGTCAATACAGGAATAAAATCGAATCGTACTACACCGGCTCCGACGCTACCCAGCTGCCCAGTGACACGAGCCTACCAGACGAGCTAAATAACTTCTATGCTCGCTTCGAGGCAAGTAACACTGAAACATGCATGAGAGCATCAGCTGTTCCGGACGACTGTGTGATCATGCTCTCCGCAGTCGATGTGAGTAAGACCTTTAAACAGGTCAACATTCACAAGGCCGCAGAGCCAGACAGATTAACAGGATGTGTACTCCGAGCATGCGCTGACTAACTGGCAAGTGTCTTCACTGACATTTTCAACCTTTCCCTATCCGAGTCTGTAATACCAACATGTTTCAAGCAGACCACCATAGTGCCTGTGCCCAAGAACACTAAGGTAACCTGCCTAAATGACTACCGACCCATAGCACTCACGTCTGTAGCCATGAAATGCTTGAAAGGCTGGTCATGGCTCAAATCAACACCATTATCCCAGAAAGCCTAGACCCACTCCAATTTGCATACCGCCCCAACAGATCCACAGATGATGCAATCTCTATTGCACTCCACTCTGCCCTTTCACACCTGGACAGTGGAGCAGGTTGAGAGCTTCAAGTTCCTTGATGTCCACATCACCAACAAACTAACATGGTCCAAGCACGCCAAGACAGTTGTGAAGAGGGCACGACAAAACCTATTCCCCCTCAAGAGAATGAAAATATTTGGCATGGGTCCTCAGATCCTCAAAAGGTTCTACAGCTGCACCATCGAGAGCATCCTGACGGGTTGCATCACTGCCTGGTATGGCAACTGCTCGGCCTCCGACTGCAAGGCACTACAGAGGATAGTGTGAATGGCCCAGTACATCACTGGGGCCAAGCTTCCTGCCATCTAGGACCTCTATACCAGGGGGTGTCAGAGGAAGGCCCTAAAAGTTGTCAAAGACTCCAGCCACCTTAGTCATAGACTGTTCTCTCTGCTAACATATGGCAAGCGGTACCGCAGCACCAAGTCTAGGTCCAAGAGGCTTCTAAACAGCTTCTACCCCCCAAGCCATAAGACTCCTGAACATCTAATCAAATGGCTACCCAGACTATTTGTATTGCACCCCCCCTTCTACGCTTCTGCTACTCTCTGTTATTATCTATGCATAGTCACTTTAATAACTCTACCTACATGTATATATTATCTCAATTACCTTGACACCGGTGCCCCCTCACATTGACTCTGTACCGGTACCCCCTGTATATAGCCTCCACATTGACTCTGTACCGGTACCCCCTGTATATAGCCTCCACATTGACTCTGTACCGGTACCCCCTGTATATAGCCTCCACATTGACTCTGTACCGGTAACCCCTGTATATAGTCTCCACATTGACTCTGTACCGGTACCCCCTGTATATAGCCTCCACATTGACTCTGTACCAGTACCCCCTGTATATAGTCTCCACATTGACTCTGTACCGGTACCCCCTGTATATAGCCTCCACATTGACTCTGTACCGGTACCCTGTATATAGCCTCCACATTGACTCTGTACCGGTACCCCCTGTATATAGCCTCCACATTGACTCTGTACTGGTACAGAGTTAGAGGAAAGAGCCCCCTTGCTTAAATGTTCTTAACATAGGAAGAAGAATGTACACAGAGCTTTCGTTGTAACACGTTTTACCCAAATCATTGCCACCCCCTCACACACACACACACACATTTCCATTTCACACAACAGGTACGATATTGCAGTGATATTGCGGTGAGTGAAGTCTGATACTGAGATCCCTGTTCAAAGAGTTCCATAACCTTCCATGTAACTCAAATTCAATCCGTATCGAGAAAGATCTGCTTTTTAGCTCGATCGAACTCAATGTTCCGCAATACGGATTGACTCCAGCCTTGTGTGTTAGAAAAGAAAAATACCTTTCCAGTGGATTTGGGCCCTTTCCATATGCAGAAGTAGCAGATGACCCAAGCCAGAGCCAGACACAGAGCCAGTTCCCAGCGTAGCTTCCCGATGTGTTCAATCCCACTGGAGATCTTGAGGACACGACGTCTGTTCGAGCAAAAAAAAAAAAAAAACATATCAGGAAAGACACACAATTAATAAAATATCTCTATAAAAAGGTATCTTTAATGTTGTTTAACATTAGAAATGACATCCTAAACCATGGTTGGGGTCAATTCCATTTCAATTGGGGTTTTCTGTGAAATGGAATTGACCCCCCAACCCTGCCCAAGACATACTGACATATCCTGACATATTTCATGTGCTTTATCAATTAGGTGATTAAGTGATTGAGTGTCTGTGTCTACAGTGAGAGAGAGAGGCCCGTAGAGATCTGGGTCCAACCCTGGCCATTGATCATCTATGTGTTCCCCCACCCAGAGTCCATTCCCAGAGAACCCAGAGAACCCAGGGCCCAGTACCCAGAGAACCCAGTACCCAGATAACCCAGAGAAACCAGGGCCCGGTACCCAAGGAACCCAGAGAACCGAGGGCCCAGTACCCAGAGAACCCAGAGAACCCAGGGCCCAGTACCCAGAGAACCCAGGGCCCAGTACCCAGAGAACCCAGGGCCCAGTACCCAGAGAATCCAGGGCCCAGTACCCAGAGAATCCAGGGCATAGTACCCAGAGAACCCAGGGCCCAGTACCCAGAGAACCCAGGGCCCAGGGCAGAACACTGTTGAAACCAGTCTCATTCTTTCACTACTCTGGGGTTGGAGTGGCAGCTAATAAGTCTTGCTGCTGGGGTCCTGCCTGAACAAGAATCAAATGTCAGACCTGGCTCTAGCCCGGTCCCAGATCTGTTAAAGTGCTGTGTGGCTTGACAATGACCTTAAGAGTTGAACTAGGGCCACACTGGTCCCAGATCTGTTAAAGTGCTGTGTGGCATGACAATGACCTTAAGAGTTGAACTAGGGCCACACTGGTCCCAGATCTGTTAAAGTGCTCTATAGCCGAGTTGTCATGCATGTCAATGACCATAAGCGTTGGCAAGGGACGGGACCAGTCTGGCCCTGGTTCAACTCTTAAGGTTTGGGATCAGGCCAGAAAAACATCCACACCCACAGAGAATACCAAGTGACTTCCATGAACGGACAAAACTAGCAAACAACGCTTTCTAAAATATGACATGACGATACTGTAAGTAGCATGAAACAAGTATACTGCCACTTACACAACACTTAGTTGTTGTCAATTCTCCATGAACACCAGATTATAGTACCTTATGTACAGATGCAATGTCGTCATTTGAGCCAGTTTCTCACAGCAGATAAATAAACCTGCAGCAACAGGAAATGTGAATTGTGGATTATAATTAATGGACATGTTTTGTAGGGGTTGATACAATAATATAGTGCACAACTTTTGATCAAGCCCCTATGGGTAGTGCACTATATAGGAAATAGTGTGACATTTGGGGCAGAGCCTCGCAGTGATACAGTAGCCTTGCCATCTCCTCTATGGCCGCCTGCCCTTTGGCAGCCAGACAGGAATCCTGCTCCCAACAACACAACATGCTGACACAAGCAGATTTGCCTCCCCATCATAGCATCTCCGGCTGTGCAAGAGGCTCCACTGACGCTTGTAGACACAGAACAATTTAAAATGACTGACAAATTATTAGGGAAATGGTTAAGTATGTCAATCGTAGGCTACAGCAAATTGTTGTCAGTGCTCTTGGGTTACACACTGAGTTTCCCTCAGTTTGACTGGAATACAGTAGCCAACAGTAGGCTGTCTACATTTCCAGACCAGGTGTCGTGTCTTTGGTTATGCCGGATTAAGTGATATGACATGCCATTCTATAAAATAATTTCTCTGTAATTAATATTACCTGATTAACTAACCAGGTAATATTAATTAACTAGAAAGTTGGGGCACCACGAAAGAATGTTTATAGAGCTGTTATCTTCTGAATAAACTCTTAAAGACCTGGTAATCTTTTACATCAATGGCAGTCAATTATTTATCCTGACCTCATTTCAGTCTCATCTGAACATCGTAGAATTCTTGGTTATCTTCACGAACCCTGGCTAACAAGTTGAATCAGCAATACAAAATTTGGTTTAATTATTTATTTACTAAATACCTAAATAGTCACATAGAATTACATATACACAGGATGGACCATACATTGATTACTAATTATGTCATACATGAAGAACGTCCCTGGTGGACAGAACCGATTTGACGGCTGGTTACACAAAGAGAGGGGGTTGGCTTGAATGAAAGCGCAGGAAGACTGGAGAACAAAGGGATTTTGTCTCTATCGGACCTTATGAAGCCATGGTATCATAAATACAGAATCTTATAACTGCCCATTTGGAAAAGGAAAATGCAAGACATATTTACTCTGAGCTGCGCCTCAATAGGTTAGTTGTAGATGGAAGGCCGTGTTGCCCAACAGAGATCTTCCTGTCCTCTGTCGGATGTCTCTGGTGTTAGAACAGATACGTTGTAGTACCGTCGTCGTGTGGTAGAACGAAATACGTTGTAGTACCCTGTATTTCTGAAGAGATTGTCTGTTCTTTCCTAGCCCACGTTTGCAGCGGCTAGGAGGTATCACTTCTGGAGTGAATGAGAGTTCAAAGTTCATACCAAGTTGCCATACTTTTAAGCTCTTGCTGAATTCTGGCTGGTATCGTCGAAATTCATCCTTTCGGCGTGTCAATCGTCATCTTCACGTCCTTGGAACACAAAATTATTATCCCTTTTAACGTCGAGGACCGTCGTCCTCTCGTCCTCGGAACAGAAAGTTATTATTTCATAAAGGGCTTATTTAATCAGGGATAGAGAGGCGTGTTTCATAGTTTACAGCCAATGTCTGTTCACTTGGGCGGGGCCACTGAGTTGAGCACAGTTCACTCATGAAAACCAATTCTCTAATTTAGGAGCTAAAATTACATTTAATCTTTCCACAAAAATCTCTGGACCTATTGCCGGGAGCAGCGGGCGTATGCTATCCTGCTTCTCATGGGCCAGTGAAAGGTTCAACAAATTGTGTGAGGGGTAGGAATGGGCAGATTTTTCCATCCCCTCTCCAGCAGTTGTATTGGACAGTTCAACGGTGAGAAATGTCTCAGTCCCTGGAACGAAAACATTGTGGTACAGGACATCAATTAGCTGCTCCCAAACATTTTAAACCTGCATCAGGAAATTGAGTCTATCATAGTTAATGTGGGATTCAATGACATTATGAAGGACAGCTCAGAACAGCTGAAGATGGATTTTACAGAACTGATTGGTTCTCTGCTTGACACCAACAAACACCCCATAATATCTGGCCCTGTGCCCTCCCTAAATCATGGCACTGAACGTTTCAGCAGACTCTTAGCCCTCCATACCTGGCTACGAGACTATTGCAGCTCTTTGGTTGTAACATTTCTTGACAATTTTGTCAATACCTTCTGGAAACAAAGCTTGTTTTATAAGGAGGATGTGATCCACCCAAATCTTTTGGGTTCCTGGATCTTTTCACAGCATTATAAGGCTGCGTTGAGACAATGACTTATCAATGACCCAAGCCCAGCCCAGTTAATCCCTACCATTGTGTCGCTGAGTTGTCATAATGCTTCAGCAAATAGTACATTATACCAGGGGGCGTTGGAAGACACAATGTAAGTAACCTAATTAATGTCCCTCTTACTGCCCTGAATGCCTCTGCTGATCTTACAACTATTGTATGCCGTAATCATGTGCCTATGAACCAGAGTTATACTGTTAGCACTGAGGTGGTGTTCCCTAGAAGGAAGTCCACTGAGTGCAGCTCACCCTGCACTAAACATCAATAACATGAGCATGTCTACTTCTGCTAAGCTTCCCAGTAAAGTAATGAAAACAATCAAGCATCCCAGAAAAGTGCTCAAAATAGCCCACATTAACATATGTAGCTTAAGAAACAAGGTTCATGAAATCAATACTTTGCTAGTAACAGATGACATTCATATTCTGACTATCTCTGAAACTCACTTAGATAATACAGTTGATGGTAGCAATGCATGGTTAAAAGACAGACATGCTAAAGGTGGAGGTGTTGCTGTTTATATTCAGAGCCACATTCCTGTTGCTGTTTATATTCAGAACCACATTCCTGTAAAGATTAGAGAGGATCTAATATGGCTACAGGTTCATCTGCCTCACCTAAAGCCCATTCTGGTGGGAAGCTGCCACAGACCACCAAGTGCTAACAGTCAGTATCTGGATAACATGTGTGAAATGTTTGATAATGTATGTGATATCAACAGAGGTATATTTCCTGGATGATATAAATATTGACTGGCTTTCATCAAGCTGCCCACTCAATAAAAAGCTTAAAACTGTAACCAGTGCCTGCAACCTGGTTCAGGTTATCAGTCAACCTACCAGGGTAGTTACAAACAGCACAGGAATGAAATCATCAACATGTATTGATCACATATTTACTAAAGCTGCAGAAATGTGCTTTAAATCAGTATCCAAATCCATCGGATATAGAGATCACAATATAGTAGCCATATCTAGGAAAACCAAAGTTTCAAAGGCTGGGCCTAATATAGTGTATTAGAGGTTATAAAATAAGTTAAGTAGTGATTCCTATGTTGTTGATGTAAAGAATATTTGTTGGTCTGTGGTGTGTAATGAGGAGCAACCAGACGCTGCATTTGACATATTTATGGAATTGCTTATTCCATTTAATAATAAGCACGCACCCATTAAGAAAATGACTGTAAAAACTGTTAAATCCCCGTGGATTGATGAGGAATTGAAAAATGGTATGGTTGAGAGGGTTGATGCAAAATAAATGTAAAAAAAGTCAACCAATTGGAAAACGTACTGCAAATTTGGAAATAATGTCACTAAACTGAATAAAAAGAAGAAGAAACTCCACTATGAAACAAAGATAAATTACAAGAATGATAGTAAAAAGCTTTGGAGAACATGAAATGACATTTTGGGAAAAAAGGCAAACAGCTCCCTTATTCATTGAATCAGATGGCTCATTCATCACAAAGCCCACTGATATTGCCAATTACTTAAATATTTTTTTTCATTGGCAAGATTAGCAAATTTAGGCATGACATGCCAGCAACAAACGCTGACACTACACATCCAAGTATAACTTATTAAATTATGAAAGACAAGCATTGTAAATTCTGTAAAGTGAGTGTGGAAGAAGTGAACAAATTATTGTTGTCTATCAACAATGAGAAGCCGCCGGGGTCTGACAATTTGGATGGAAAATTACTGAGGATAATAGTGGACGATATTGACACTCCTATTTGCCATATCTTCAATTTAATCCAACTAGAAAGTGTGTGTCCTCAGGCCTGGAGGGAAGCAAAAGTAATTCCGGTACCCAAGAATAGTAAAGCCTCCTTTACTGTCTCAAATAGCCAATCAGCCTGTTACCAATCCTTAGTAAACTTTTGGGAAAAAATTGTGTTTGACCAGATACAATGCTATTTTACTGTAAAAAAAAAACTGACAACAGACTTTCAGAACATTTATAAAGAAGGACATTCAACAAGTAGGGCACAAATGCCTGATGATTGGCTGAGAGAAAATGATGATAAAAAGATTGTGGGAGCTGTTTTGATAGATTTCAGTGTGGTTTTGACATTATCGATTTAGTCCGCTGATGGAAATACGTATGTGTTATGGCTTTACACCCCCTGCTATATTGTGGATAAAGTGTTACCTGTCTAACGGAACACAGAGGGTGTTTTTAATGGAATCCTCTCCAACATAATCCAAGTAGAATCAGGAATTCCCCAGGGCAGCTGTCTAGGCACCTTACTTTTTTCAATCTTTGTCCATAATAAAGGACTGCTCTGCCTTTTTAACAACACTATCAACAAGGCAGGTCCTACAGGCTCTAGTTTTGTCGCACCTGGACAACTGTTCAGTCGTGTGGTCAGGTGCCACATTACAATTGGCTCAGAACAGGGCAGCACGGCTGCCCCTTAAATGTACACGGAGAGCTAACATTAATAATATGGATCTAAATCTCGCATGGCTCAAAGTGGAGGAGAGATTGACTTCATCACTACTTTTTTGTTGTTGACATGCTGAATGCACTGAGGTGTCTGTTTAAACTACTAGCACACAGCTCGGACACCCAAGAATACCCCACAAGACATGTCACCAGAGGTCTATTCACAGTCCCCAAGTCCAGAACAGACTATGAGAGGTGCACAGTACTCCATAGAACCATGACTACATGGAACTCTATTCCACATCAGGTAACTGATGCAAGCAACAACAAAAAGATAAAAATAGACCTTATGGAACAGCGGGGACTGTGAAGAGACACACACACAGCCACAGACACACATTCACATGATAAGACACGCACGCTACACACACATACACATGGATGTTGTACTGTAAATATGTGATAGTGATGTAATGCCATGTCATATTTCGAATTGTATATATCTGCCTTAATGATGCTGGACCCCAGGAAGAGTAGCTGCTGCCTTGGCAGGAACTAATGGGGATCCATAATAAACCCCAAGAAGAGTAACTGCTGCCTTGGCAGGAACTAATGGAGATCCATAATAAACCCCAGGAAAAGAAGCTGCTGCCTTGGCAGGAACTAATGGGGATCCATAATAAACCCCAGGAAGAGTAGCTGTTGCCTTGGCAGGAACTAATGGGGATCCATAATAAACCCCAGAAGGAGTAGCTGCTGCCTTGGCAGGAACTAATGGGGATCCATAATAAACCCCAGGAAGAGTAGCTGCTGTCTTGACAGGAACTAATGGGGATCCATAATAAACCCCAGGAAGAGTAGCTGCTGCCTTGGCAGGAACTAATGGGGATCCATAATAAACCCCAGGACGAGTAGCTGCTGCCTTGGCAGGAACTAACGAGGATCCATAATAAACCCCAGGAAGAGTAGCTGCTGCCTAGGCAGGAACTAATGGAGATCCATAATAAACCCCAGGAAAAGAAGCTGCTGCCTTGGCAGGAACTAATGGAGATCCATAATAAACGCCAGGAAGAGTAGCTGCTGTCTAGGCAGGAACTAATGGAGATCCATAATAAACCCCAGGAAGAGTAGCTGCTGCCTTGGCAGGAACTAATGGGGATCCATAATAAACCCCAGGAAGAGTAGCTGCTTCCTTGACAGGAACTAATGGGGATCCATAATAAACCCCAGGAAGAGTAGCTGCTGCCTTGGCAGGAACTAATGGGGATCCATAATAAACCCCAGGAAGAGTAGCTGCTGCCTTGGCAAGAAACTAATGGGGATCCATAATAAACCGCAGGAAGAGTAGCTGCTGCCTTGGCAGGAACTAATGGAGATCCATAATAAACCCCAGGAAAAGAAGCTGCTGCCTTGGCAGGAACTAATGGGGATCCATAATAAACCCCAGGAAGAGTAGCTGCTGCCTTGACAGGAACTAATGGGGATCCATAATAAACCCCAGGAAGAGTAGCTGCTGCCTTGGCAGGAACTAATGGGGATCCATAATAAACCCCAGGAAGAGTAGCTGCTGCCTTGGCAGGAACTAATGGGGATCCATAATAAACCCCAGGAAGAGTAGCTGCTGCTTTGGCAAGAAACTAATGGGGATCCATAATAAACCCCAGGAAGAGTAGCTGCTGCCTTGGCAGGAACTAATGGGGATCCATAATAAAACCCAGGAAGAGTAGCTGCTGCCTTGGCAGGATCTAATGGGGATCCATAATAAAACCCAGGAAGAGTAGCTGCTGCCTTGGCAGGGACTAACGAGGATCCATAATACACCCCAGGAAGAGTAGCTGCTGCCTTGGCAGGAATTAACGGGGATCCATAATAAACCCCAGGAAGAGTAGCTGCTGCCTTGGCAGGAACTAATGGGGATCCATAATAAACCCCAAGAAGAGTAGCTGTTGCCTTGGCAGGAACTAATGGGGATCCATAATAAACCCAAGGGAGAGTAGCTGCTGCCTTGGCAGGAACTAATGGGGATCCATAATAAACCCCAGGAAGAGTAGCTGCTGCCTTGGCAGGAACTAATGAGGATCCTTAATAAACCCCAGGAAGAGTAGCTGCTGCCTTGGCAGGAACTAATGGGGATCCTTAATAAACCCCAGGAAGAGTAGCTGCTGCCTTGGCAGGAACTAATGGAGATCCATAATAAACCCCAGGATGAGTAGCTGCTTCCTTGGCAGGAACTAATGAGGATCCATAATAAACCCCAGGAAGAGTAGCTGCTGCCTTGGCAGGAACTAATGGGGATCCATAATAAACCCCAGGAAGAGTAGCTGCTGCCTTGGCAGGAACTAATGGAGATCCATAATAAACCCAGGATGAGTAGCTGCTGCCTTGGCAGGAACTAATGAGGATCCATAATAAACCCCAGGAAGAGTAGCTGCTGCCTTGGCAGGAACTAATGAGGATCCTTAATAAACCCCAGGAAGAGTAGCTGCTGCCTTGGCAGGAACTAATGGGGACCCTTAATAAACCCCAGGAAGAGTAGCTGCTGCCTTGGCAGGAACTAATGAGGATCCATAACAAATACAAAATACAAATACAGCTACAGTAGCTTACGTTAAGAACTTTGGAGCACTTATACCAATGGTATGATGTGACCTGTGACCGAGGTGCAACCCATATAGTTCAGCAATACAGTATGGTATAGTTCAGCCATACAGTATGTTATAGTTCACCCATACAGTATGGTATAGTTCAGCCATACAGTATTGTATAGTTCAGCCATACAGTATGGTATAGTTCAGACATACAGTATGGTATAGTTCAGACATACAGTATGGTATAGTTCAGACATACAGTATGTTATAGTTCAGCCATACAGTATGGTATAGTTCAGCCATACAGTATGGTATAGTTCAGACATACAGTATGGTATAGTTCACCCATACAGTATGGTATAGTTCAGACATACAGTATGGTATAGTTCAGACATACAGTATGGTATAGTTCAGCCATACAGTATGGTATAGTTCAGACATACAGTATGGTATAGTTCAGACATACAGTATGGTATAGTTCAGACATACAGTATGTTATAGTTCAGCCATACAGTATGGTATAGTTCAGACATACAGTACGGTATAGTTCAGACATACAGTATGGTATAGTTCAGACATACAGTATGGTATAGTTCAGACATACAGTATGGTATAGTTCAGACATACAGTATGTATATTATAAAAGAATGTACTCACTCCCAGAACTCTACAACAGGTGAGGTGGCGTTGGGGTTGAAGGTGAAATTGGTGCCGTTCCTCTGGAAATCCACACAGTTCTCTACCAGGAAACAGAAACAGTGAACATATCAAAGTTCTCTACCAGGAAACAGAAACAGTGAACATATCAAAGTTCTCTACCAGGAAACAGAAACAGTGAACATATCACAGTTCTCTACCAGGAAACAGAAACAGTGAACATATCACAGTTCTCTACCAGGAAACAGAAACAGTGAACATATCACAGTTCTCTACCAGGAAACAGAAACAGTGAACATATTCAGTATTGAACAACATGGAGGTAGATGGTCAGACTAGACTAGAATTGAATAAATTATTAAACATTAAAAAAAACAAGAAGGACGAACATACAGTAGTAACTCGTCAAAGAGATCCCAGGTGAAGCAGGATGCATTATGGGTCTCACCTGAATAAGTGTGTTCTCACCTGTGTTCCAGTAGTGATCACACGAGGCCCAGGGTAGCTCCGTGGTGAAGCAGTTGAACAGATAGAAGATAGCCCAGGACAGGATGACCACATAATACACGTTCAAATGGGCCACGATCACCTGGGTCGCATAGCCAATACCTGCAGAACATACAGAGAGATTACATAGGCATGGACATACAGAGAGATTACATGGGCATGGACATACAGAGAGATTACATGGGCATGGACATACAGAGAGATTACATGGGCGTGGACATACAGAGAGATTACATGGGCATGGACATACAGAGAGATTACATGGGCGTGGACATACAGAGAGATTACATGGGCGTTGACATTCAGAGAGATTACATGGGCGTGGACATACAGAGAGATTACATGGGCATGGACATACAGAGAGATTACATGGGTGTGGACATACAGAGAGATTACATAGGCGTGGACATATAGAGAGATTACATGGGCATGGACATACAGAGAGATTACATGGGTGTGGACATACAGAGAGATTACATAGGCGTGGACATACAGAGAGATTACATGGGTGTGGACATACAGAGAGATTACATAGGCATGGACATACAGAGATTACATAGGCATGGACATACAGAGAGATTACATGGGCATGGACAAACTCCTCCGTGCTAATGTATTCCATACTGTAAAAAAAAAAAACAGTTTAATTTAGGAAGACCATGAGTGAGGCTTTTATTGCTCTATTCTAGGCTGATTCAACAACAACAAAATCCTTAGGCCCTAATGGACACATGCTCAAACTCGCACACTTTTGATATTTATTTTCAAATTCGAACCTTTATTTAAACTAGGCAAGTCAGTTAAGAACAAATTCTTATTTACAATGACGGCCTACACCGGACGACGTTGGGCCAATCGTGCGCTGCCCTATGGACTTAAAACAGCTGCAAATTATCGAGACATCAAAGTGTCACCAACAACAAAAAAACGTAAACAATAGACCTATAGCAAACGCGGCACATGATGGCGTACATTTTCCACATGCAAATAGCACTTTACGGTAAGTGCTCAAAGCACGCCATTCCGAGAGCAGGCTTTATTCATCAACTCTAAGCAATGAGCCCTATCAGTCGTCCACGGCAACACAAAACATGAACCACAGGGTAGGCTAATCAATTATTTGTTTTTGGAGGGGGCGGGGGTTATATTCAGGTAAAACAATTTGGCCTAATCTATACTTCCATATTTCCAAGTCAGATTCTTCAAGGTCAAGGAGAGGGGGATATTAAATGAATTGGAATGACTGTAAATCTGACAGACTTTGTAAAGATAATAGCCTAATCCAGCTATGAAAACTCTTTAACATTTGATGTATCCTGTAATAGATTTCATTTCAATTGGTAATATTCTTTTATTCTCTTTTTATTCTCTTTTTGTGTCTTCCTCTAATACCTCTTAAATGGAAAATAATCTTCAGAAAGTCTTGACTCAAGTCTTGACCCCCACCCCCACATACACATTTTGTTTTGTTACATCCCGGGAAAAAGAAAATGTATTAAATTGAGAATTTCTGTCACTGATCTACACACAATAACCCCCGCAATGTCAAAGTGGAATGTTGTTTGTAGAATTTTGTTAGAAATTAATGTAAAAGCTAAAATGTCTTGAGCCAATTAGTATTCAACCACTTTGTTACGGCAAGCCTACATACGTTCAGCAGTTAAAAAAAAAAAAAAGTGCTTAACTAATGACATCATGAATTGCATGGACTCATTCTGTGTTCAATAATAGTGTTTAACATGATTTTTTAATGACTACCTCATCTCTGTACCCCCGACACATACAATTATCTGTAAGGTCACTCAATCGAGTAGTGAATTTCAAGCACAGATTCAACTACAAAGACCAGGGAGGTTTTTTCAATGCCTCGCAAAGAAGGGCACCTATTTGTAGAAAAACAGATGTTGAATATTCATTTGATACAGGCGTCCTTCCAAACTCAGTTGCGGGAGAGGAAGGAAACCGCTCAGGGATTTCACCATGAGGCCAATGGTGACTTTAAAACAGTTACAGAGTTTAATGGCTGTGATAGGAGAAAACTGAGGATGGATCAACAACACTGTAGTTACTCCACAATACTAACCTAAATGACAGAGTGAAAAGAAGGAAGCCTGTACAGAATATTATGTGTAGATGGGTGAGAGAGGAACATCTATTTTGAATTCAGGCTGTAACACTTTCTGAAGGCACTGTACATCAAGCTGCCTCACACTACAGAAAATAGACTAGTGTCCTGTCCAGGGGGTGTCCTGGTACATCAAGCTGCCTCACACTACAGAAAATAGACTAGCGTCCTGTCCAGGGGGTGTCCTGGTACATCAAGCTGTCTCACACTACAGAAAATAGACTAGCGTCCTGTCCAGGGGGTGTCCTGGTACATCAAGCTGCCTCACACTACAGAAAATAGACTAGTGTCCTGTCCAGGGGGTGTCCTGGTACATCAAGCTGTCTCACTACAGAAAATAGACTAGTGTCCTGTCCAGGGGGTGTCCTGGTACATCAAGCTGCCTCACACTACAGAAAATAGACTAGCGTCCTGTCCAGGGGGTGTACTGGTACATCAAGCTGTCTCACTACAGAAACAGGAGATAGACTAGTGTCCTGTCCAGGGGGTGTCCTGGTACATCAAGCTGTCTCACTACAGAAACAGGAGATAGACTAGTGTCCTGTCCAGGGGGTGTGCTGGTACATCAAGCTGCCTCACACTACAGAAAATAGACTAACGTCCTGTCCAGGGGGTGTACTGTACATCAAGCTGCCTCACACTACAGAAACAGGAGATAGACTAGTGTCCTGTCCAGGGAGTGTACTGGTACATCAAGCTGCCTCACACTACAGAAACAGGAGATAGACTAGTGTCCTGTCCAGGGGGTGTACTGGTTATCAAGCTGCCTCACGCTACAGAAACAGGAGATAGACTAGTGTCCTGTCCAGGGGGTGTACTGGTACATCAAGCTGCCTCACGCTACAGAAACAGGAGATAGACTAGTGTCCTGTCCAGGGATGTGTACTGGTACATCAAGCTGTCTCACTGCAGAAACAGGAGATAGACTAGTGTCCTGTCCAGGGAGTGTACTGGTACATCAAGCTGCCTCACTACAGAAACAGGAGATAGACTAGTGTCCTGTCCAGGGGGTGTACTGGTACATCAAGCTGCCTCACTACAGAAACAGGAGATAGACTAGTGTCCTGTCCAGGGGGTGTACTGTACATCAAGCTGTCTCACTACAGAAACAGGAGATAGACTAGTGTCCTGTCCAGGGATGTGTACTGGTACATCAAGCTGCCTCACTACAGAAACAGGAGATAGACTAGTGTCCTGTCCAGGGGGTGTCCTGGTACATCAAGCTGCCTCACTACAGAAACAGGAGATAGACTAGTGTCCTGTCTAGAGGGTGTACTGGTACATCAAGCTGCCTCACACTACAGAAACAGGAGATAGACTAGTGTCCTGTCCAGGGGGTGTACTGTACATCAAGCTGTCTCACGCTACAGAAACAGGAGATAGACTAGTGTCCTGTCCAGGGGGTGTACTGTACATCAAGCTGTCTCACGCTACAGAAACAGGAGATAGACTCCTATGAGCCGTTCAGAGGGACAGAGAGAGAAAATACTCAGGAAGTGTTAAACAAACACCGACACATAGAACATACAGGTATGGAAATTCATTGGAAGAAAACACATAAACCGGCCTGGGATGGATAGTATATACAAAGATGAATCTAAAACAATATTTGACTTCCTTTCTCACTATGTTGGATAAATAACATCAATCATTACTTTAATTAAAGATATAAGGTCATAAGATAGATAAACATGTACAGTAAGCACAATCACCAGGACAGGTTAAGTACTTAGCTAATACTCAACTGTGATTGTAATTGAGAGGGTGATTGTTAGGGAATATAAACAATAGTTGACTTTAGTGTTAATAATAATATAACCAAAATATAATTCTTTAATGACATTAATTACGTTATTTATTTATTTATGTATTCATGATGTATTTTACATAATTAAAAAATATAAAGCATTATTACCCTCAAAGAGCGGGCAGCATTTCCTCCAACATGTGATGCCTCCTTCGCTGGTGAACTGTCCCAGAGCTGTCTCCAGGAAGAACACCGGGATACCACAACATATAAAGAAGATGATATACGGCACGAAGAATGCACCTGGAACACACACACACATGTTGACTAGTGTTAAAAGAACGATTCTTCATTATAATACATTATGGGGCCAGTTTCCCGGACAAAGAAAAGGCCAAGTCCTTGGAGTATAAAAAAAGTCCTAGAAGATCTGTTTTTATAGAATGTTTCATTGGGAATACAAAAAAGAGACAGATTGGGAGCACATCTTTCTTGTATAAAGAAGGACTAGTGGTGTTCAAATCAAATCAAATGTTATTGGTCACATACACATGTTTAGCAGATGTTATTGCGGGTGTAGCGAAATGCTTTTTCACATATTAAACACCAGATTAACATATTACTGTAACTTTAACCCAACACCTGTAGGAGTTGTAGCGTTCACATATTAACCACCATAATAACATACAAATTCGCTACAATGTCATTCTTATAACACAATTAAATATCTGACCTCCTCCATTCTTGTAACACAGGGAGGGGAATATCTGACCTCCTCTATTGTTATAACAGAGGTAGGGGAATATCTGACCTCCTCTATTGTTACAACAGAGGTAGGGGAATATCTGACCTCCTCTATTGTTATAACAGAGGTATGGGAATATCTGACCTCCTCTATTGTTACAACAGAGGTAGGGGAATATCTGACCTCCTCTATTGTTATACCAGAGATAGGGGAATATCTGACCTCCTCTGTTGTTATAACAGAGGTAGGGGAATATCTGACCTCCTCTATTGTTATACCAGAGATAGGGGAATATCTGACCTCCTCTGTTGTTATAACAGAGGTAGGGGAATATCTGACCTCCTCTGTTGTTACAACAGAGGTAGGGGAATATCTGACCTCCTCTATTGTTATACCAGAGATAGGGGAATATCTGACCTCCTCTGTTGTTAAAACAGAGGTAGGGGAATATCTGACCTCCTCTGTTGTTACAAAAGAGGTAGGGGAATATCTGACCTCCTCTGTTGTTACAAAAGAGGTATTGGAATATCTGACCTCCTCTATTGTTACAGCAGAGGAAGGGGAATATTTGATATTCTCTGTTGTTATAACAGAGGTAGGGGAATATCTGACCTCTATTGTTACAACAGAGATAGGGGAATATCAGACCTCCTCAGTTGTTACAACAGAGGTATTGGAATATCTGACCTCCTCAGTTGTTATAACAGAGGTAGGGGAATATCTGACCTCCTCTGTTGTTACAACAGAGGTAGGGGAATATCTGACCTCATCTGTTGTTACAACAGAGGTAGGGGAACATATGACCTCCTCTATTGTTATAACAGAGGTAGGGGAATATCTGACCTCCTCTGTTGTTATAACAGAGGTAGGGGAATATCTGACCTCCTCTGTTGTTACAACAGAGGTAGGGGAACATATGACCTCCTCTATTGTTACAACAGAGGTAGGGGAATATCTGACCTCCTCTATTGTTATACCAGAGATAGGGGAATATCTGACCTCCCCTATTGTTATAATGTTGGGTTGATAGTCGCTGGACCCAGGTTCTTGTCCCAGTCAGGGCTAACCTCCAAATGTGCTATAATACAGTAGAACATCTTACCTCCTCCATTCTTGTAACACAGGTAGGGGAAGCGCCACACGTTTCCCAGCCCTATGATCTCTCCGGCCACCGACAGGACAAACTCAATCTTGTTGTTCCAGTGGCCCCTCTCGTTGACCGGCTTCTTGTCGTTGGCTGACTCGAAGTCCAGGGCGTCCTCTGGTTTGCCATTGATTACTGAGACTTTCTTCTCGCCCGTCATGGCGTTGCAACAGCCTGAAATGAAACAAATCGATGACGCTCCTACAATTAGATTAAACCTCTGGGTTAAGGCTATACAGTGATATTTTGATTTTGAAGCATGTTGATGATGTGGCAGCTGAGAGAGGCGGCCGGGGACAGGGTAAAGTAGAGCAGAGTTAGAGTAGAGTAGAGTAGAGTAGAGTAGAGTAGAGTAGAGTAGAGCAGAGCAGAGCAGAGCAGAGCAGAGTTAGAGTAGAGTAGAGTAGAGTAGAGTAGAGTAGAGTAGAGTAGAGCAGAGCAGAGCAGAGCAGAGCAGAGCAGAGCAGAGTTAGAGTAGAGTAGAGTAGAGTAGAGTAGAGTAGAGTAGAGTAGAGTAGAGTAGAGTAGAGCAGAGCAGAGCAGAGCAGAGTTAGAGTAGAGTAGAGTAGAGTAGAGTAGAGTAGAGCAGAGCAGAGCAGAGCAGAGCAGAGCAGAGCAGAGTTAGAGTAGAGTAGAGTAGAGTAGAGCAGAGCAGAGCAGAGCAGAGCAGAGCAGAGCAGAGTTAGAGTAGAGTAGAGTAGAGTAGAGTAGAGTAGAGTAGAGTAGAGCAGAGCAGAGCAGAGCAGAGCAGAGTAGAGTAGAGTTAGAGTAGAGTAGAGTAGAGTAGAGCAGAGCAGAGCAGAGCAGAGTAGAGCAGAACTAAAGTAGAGTAGAGCAGAGTTAAAGTAGAGTAGAGTAGAGGTAGAGTAGAGTAGAGTTAGAGTAGAGTTAGAGTAGAGGTAGAGTAGAGCAGAACTAAAGTAGAGTAGAGCAGAGTTAAAGTAGAGTAGAGGTAGAGTAGAGTTAGAATAGACTAGGGGTAGGGTAGAGTAAAGTAGAGTAGAGTAGCGTAGAGTTAGAGTAGAGGTAGAGTAGGGGTAAAGTAGAGTTAGAGTATAGTTAAAGTAGAGTAGAGATAAAGTATAGCAAAGTTTGAGTAGAGTTAAAGTAGAGCAAAGTTAGAGTAGAGTTAAAGTAGGGTTAGCGAATAGTTAGAGTAGAGTATAGTTAGAGTATAGTAAAGTTTGAGTAGTGTTAGAGAAGAAATAGAGTAGAGTTAGAGTCAGAGCAAAGTAGAGATAGAGTTAGAGTGAGAGAAGAGTAAAGCTAGAGTAGAGGTAGATTTAGAGAAGATTTAGAGTAGAGTAAGAGTACAAAAGATGTAAAGGTAAAGTAGAGTACATCTAGAGTAGATTGGGGTAGAGTTAGAGTAGAGTGAGAATAGTAGAGGTAAATGTAAAGTAGAGTACAGTTAGAGTAGAGTAGAGTTAGAGTAGAGTGGAGTGGAGTAGAGTTAGAGTAGGGTTAGAGTAGAGTGAGTATAGTAGAGCTAGAGTAGAGTTAGAGTATAGTAAGTGTGGGAGTTAGAGTGAGAGAGGTTAGAGTGGGAGTTAGAGTGGGAGTAGGGTTAGAGTGAGATGGGTAGAGTGGAGTAGAGTAGAGGTGGGAGTGAGTAGAGTGAGTGAGGTAGAGTTAGGTAGAGTGAGTTAGAGTGGAGGTAGAGTGAGTAGAGTTAGAGTGGGGTAGAGTGGAGTGGGAGTAGAGTTAGAGTAGAGTAGAGTGGAGTGGGAGTGAGTGGTGTGGAGTGAGTAGAGTAGAGTGAGATGGGGTTAGAGTGGAGTAGAGTGGTGAGTGAGTGGGGTTAGAGTGGGGATTCGGGTGGAGTGGGGTTAGAGTGGGAGTGAGGTGAGAGTGAGGTGAGTGAGGTAGAGGTGGGAGTGGGTGGGGTGAGTGGAGTAGAGTGGTAGAGTGGGGTAGAGTGAGTGGTGTGTGAGTGGGAGTAGAGTGGAGTGGAGTGAGATGGGGTTAGAGTGAGTGAGTAGAGTGGGAGTAGAGTGGGGGTTAGAGTGGGGTCAGGTGGGAGTGGGTTAGAGTAGAGTGGGTGAGTGAGTAGAGTAGAGTGGGAGTGGGTAGAGTGGGTAGAGTGGGAGTGAGTGGAGTAGAGTGGAGTAGAGTGGTGTGAGTGAGGTAGAGATGGGGTTAGAGTGGGAGTAGAGTGGGTAGAGTGGGAGTAGAGTGGGAGTAGAGTGGGGAGTTAGAGTGGGAGTGGTGTGGGAGTGAGTAGAGTAGAGATAGAGTTAGAGTAGAGTAGAGTAGAGATAGAGTTAGAGTAGAGTAGAGTAGAGTAGAGTAGAGGAGAGTAGAGTAGAGTAGAGTTAGAGTAGAGTAGAGTTAAAGTAGAGTTAGAGTAGAGTTAAAGTAGAAATAGAGTAGAGTTAGAGTTAGAGTAGAGTTAGAGTAAAATAGACTAGACTAGACTGAGAGTTAGTAGAGTTAGAGTAGTGTTAGAGTAGAGTAGAGCAGAGTAGAGTTAGAGTAGAGTTAGAGTGTGAGTAGAGTTAGAGTAGAGTTAGAGTAGAGTTAGAGTAGAGTTAGAGTAGAGTTAGAGTAGAGTAGAGTTAGAGTAGTTAAAGTAGAGTTAGAGTAGAGATAGAGTAGAGTTCGAGTAGAGTAGAGTTAAAGTAGAAATAGAGTAGAGTTAGAGTGGGAGTAGAGTCAGAGTAGAATAGACTAGACTGAGAGTTAGTAGAGCAGAGTAGAGTTAGAGTAGTGTTATAGTAGGTTAGAGCAGAGTAAAGTTAGAGTAGTGTTAGAATAGAGTACCTTAGATGTATAGTTAGAGTAGAGTAGAGCAGAGTAGAGCAGAGTAGAGTTAGAGTAGTGTTAGAGTAGTGTTAGAGTAGATTAGAGCAGAGTAAAGTTAGAGTAGTGTTAGAATAGAGTACCTTAGATGTATAGTTAGAGTAGAGTAGAGCAGAGTAGTGTTAGAGTAGAGTAGAGTTAGAGTAGAGCAGAGTAGTGTTAGAGTAGTGTTAGAGTAGTGTTAGAGTAGTGTTAGAGTAGAGTCGAGTTAGAGTAGAGTTAGGGTAGGGATAAAGTAGAGTTAGAGTAGAGTAGAGTTAGAGTAGAGTTAGGGTAGAGTAGAGCAGAGTTAGAGTAGAGTTAGAGTAGAGTTATAGTTAGAGTGGGAGTAGAGAAGTGGTAGAGCGAGAGAGAAAGAGAAAGAGAGAGAGAGAGAGAGAGAGTACAAGAGAGTACAAGAGAGTTAGAGTAGAATAGAGTTTGAGTAAAGTAGAGTAGAGTTAGAGTAAAGTAGAATAGAGTGAGAGTAGAGTAGAGTAGAGTTAGAGTAGAGTAAAGGAGAGTAGAGTTAGAGTAGAGTAAAGTAGAGTAGAGTTAGAGTAAAGTAGAATAGAGTGAGAGTAGAGTAGAGTAGAGTTAGAGTAGAGTAAAGGAGAGTAGAGTTTGAGTAGAGTAGAGTAGAGTTAGAGTAGAGGTAGAGTAGAGCAGAACTAAAGTAGAGTAGAGCAGAGTTAAAGTAGAGTAGAGGTAGAGTAGAGTTAGAATAGACTAGGGGTAGGGTAGAGTAAAGTAGAGTAGAGTAGCGTAGAGTTAGAGTAGAGTAGAGTAGAATAGAGTTCCACCACTTTAGGATGACACTGGGAGAGTCTTCGACTACAATCACAGGAAATTACACTCGAGATTTGTCTGACATGCAGTTACTATGGGGGGAGTCCATAACCTACAAGAACCTCAACTTAAGCCCTGTTACAAAATTGGTATGATATAGTTTATAAACGGACATTCAAATAAATAAATAAAAATAAAGCTGTGTGGTCAATCGTGAGGTCCCCCAATCCAACAATTGTCTCTCCAATTAGGAACAACACGACACAATTGAATTTAGGAGTTGACAAAAGTGATAAACGCAAAACGACACATCGTCAACTCTTATACAAGTGATAAAATCCAGATTCGTGTCGGACCACGCCATCAAACCCTCGTCTGTGGATGAAAGAAAGCATAAATTGCCAAAAGAGGTGATGTCTGAGGTCACATTACTCACCAATATACTGTAAGGTTATATAGTCAGGCTCTCCGTGGCTCACCGGACGATCACCTCAATTGGCTTTAGATTGTAAGAAGAGATGGACCCGGGACCGGAGAAGAAGGAGAGGCGAGAAGGAAGAAGAAGAAGAAGAAAAAAGGTTCTGGGATGTCTCGGCGGTTAGTTGAATGTGGGTTTGTTTTGTTTCGTCTCCGTCTATATAAAGGAAGATTCCGGTAGCCGGCAGGCAGCGGTAGATATCTCGTACCAAGGCTCGCGCTGGATAGGATAACACGCAACTGCGCTTGCCGGTGGGTCATGCGCGCGATGTGATCTCCCGACGCCTCCGGGTTGGATCGAAGCCACGAGGTAACGGGACACAGCCTTAACCGTGACCACACAGCGCGGCGGTTACTTCGCACACCATTGTAAACTCACGCTACACAGCACAGGGGGAATATAGGGGGTATAGCCTATAGCTCAGAGAGTCAGAGATGCTGAGGGTTTTATTCTGGGTGTGTGGGTATTTTGCTGTTGTCGTTGAGCCAGGCAAACAATCTATTCAGACCTGGATAGATCTGCAGAGTTTATTTTTTTTGGGGGGGGCAAATTCTGCCATCATGTGCACAGTAGACTGCATGCATAAGCTTGTCATGAGTGATTTATGCATTTGACGTAACTGCATTGTGAATATTGTACTGTATAGAGTCATACAAGATTTTGTGGTTTCAGTGCCGTCGTGTGTAATAAGTAACCTGTCAATCATCATCACTGAAAGTTATAACTTTAAAAACCCGAATGAACACTCAAATAAAGTTTTACAAAGTATTCTTGTCACGACGCAAAGAGCGGTGGGTGTGCAGTCAGGCGCAGAGAGCAGAGTAACGGAACAACCGTCTTTAATGTGTACACACAAATACAATGTCCAACGCCAAGAAAACACACAGGCAAAAATAAGACGGTATAAAACAAATAGTAGCCCAAACCATGGGACATGAACATGCGCTCTCAAGTACAGCAAACAATCCCGCACGAAAGGAGGCGGGCTTAACCGGTTTAAATAGCCCTACTAACCAAACCGAAAACAGGTGCAAACAATCAGAATAATGAACAGAAAGAAAATAGATGATCGGTGGCAGCTAGTAGGCCGGTGACGACGACCGCCGAACGCCGCCCGAACCGGCAGAGGAGCCACCGTTGGTGGAAATCGTGACAATTCTGATGACTCCAAAATTAGTTTTTCCAAACAGGTGGATTAAACTTTTTTTTTTTTTTTTTTTTACAAACTACTTGAACAAAAGTGGAAATTATCAATATTGTAAAGATCAATGACCTACAAGTAGAGAAATGTTGCAGATATTATCATAATATTTTGCTCAAAACACAGTTATTTAGAAGTTATAATTGTTATTATTTTGGGGTCGAACCTAAAGAGCTAGAGAACATTGATTTATGAATTGATGTCAGTGGTGTTGTATCCTTTGTTGAGACAAAACCTTGTATATCCCAAATGGCACCCTGATCCCTTTATAGTGCACTACTTTGGACCAGTGTCCATGAGGCTCTGGTCAAAAGTAGTCCACTATGGCCTACAGGGCTCTAGTCAAAAGGAGTGCACTATATAGGGAACAGGGGGGCATTTGGGACACGGACAGTGGTTCAGGCAGCGTGCAAGCAACATACTATATTAACAACATTATGTTTTTTTGTCATAAACATCAACATTATCCAAACCACAAGCCAGGACGAGATCATTTTAATTTCACTGGTAGAATCGGGAAAGTTTCGACTTCCTGTGTGTGTTCGCCTGCTCATAGTGAATAACAAAGCCTGGCATTCATAGCAAATGCAGATACTGCCCCGCTTGGTAGCTGGGGGCAAGCCCACAAACTTGGTCTTTTCATTCATGTTGATGCCCACTAGGAAACTTGATGGCTTTGTTTATTTTGAACGACCAACACATAGTAATCTCAGAACATCTCTAGGCAGGGGGGCCTCTCAAGTGGCGCAGCGGTCTAAGGCGTCATTACAGACCCGGGTTCGATCCCAGGGGAGACCCATGAGGGGGCGCAAAATTGGCCCAGCGTCGTCTGGGTTAGGGGAGGGTTTGCCTGGCCCGGGATGTCCTTCTCCCATCGCGCTCTAGGGACTCCTCGTCCGGGAGCATTGCTGCTCACTCAGTTGCCAGTTGTACGGTGTTTCATCCTACACATTGCTGCAGCTAGCTTCCGGGTTAAGCGAGCATTGCGTCAAGGAGAAGTGCAGCTTGGCAGGGTCGTGTTTCGGAGGACGCATGGCTCTTGACCTTTACCTCTCCTGAGTCCGTATGGGAATTTCAGAGATGGGACAAGACTTTAACTACCAATTGGGGAGAAAATGGGATAAAAAGTACACACAAATAATAATAAATAAATAACATCTCTAGATAAGATATTTTTGAAAATGTTTGTTTTTCACTAGCATTTGTCATCATTTGCACGTGTGGTGTTATGTCTGATTTGATTCATTAGGATCCCTATTAGCCACCGCTACTGGCAACGTCTAGTCTTACTGGAGTCCGATACATAACGAAAAATACATTACAGACAAAAGACTTTCCAATTTACATTTAAAAACATTCATAAATTGTGTGTGTATGTGTGTGTGTGTCTTATCAGTTACACATATATATCAGCACATACATACAACAATTAGGTCACACACACACACACACACACACACACACACACACACACACACACACACACACACACACACACACACACACACACACACACACACAGAGAGAGGCGTTGTGCGGTGAGGTGTTGCTTTATTTGTTTTTGAATCCAGGTTTGCTGTTCACTTGCTCTTTATAAGATGAAAGGGAGTTCTATGCACTCATGGCTCTGTATAATACTGTACTTTTCCTTGAATTTGTTCCGGACCTGGGAACTGTGAAACAGTGGAGGCTCCTCAGAGGAAAGGGAGGACCATCCCCCTCTGTGAATTTCATAAACATTTCAATAGTGAAACATTTCAAAAGTGATCCTTTTTAGATAAAACTATACTACATATATTCACGTCACCAAATAATTGATTAAAACACACACTTTTGCAATGAAGGTCTACAGTAGCCTCAACAGCACTCTGTAGGGTAGAATCATGGTGTAGCTGGAGGACAGCTAGCTTCCATTCTCCTCTTGGTACATTGACTTCAATACAAAACCTAGGAGGCTCATGGTTCTCACCTCCTTCCATAGACTTACACAGTAATTATTACAATTTCCGGAGGATGTCCTCTTACCTATCAGAGCTCTTGCAGCATTAACGGACATGTTGTCCACCCAAACAAAGGATCAGAGAATGAATCTAGTACTGAAAGCATAAGCTACAGCTAGCTAGCACTGCAGTGTATAACATGTGGTTAGTAGTTGACTCAAAGAGAGAGAAAGACAATAGTTGAGCAGTTTTGAACAAATTAAATTCCAAAATTAAGCAGAAGCAAGAGTTAGAGAGAGATCTATATTTGGCTGTATATATTTTTTGCATTCACTTTCACTTAGCTGATTGCAGCTAGCTAGTTTAGCCTACTCAAACATACTCACCCGGCTCAAACAGAGAGGGATGCTATGTTAGCTAGCTGGCTATGGCTATCCAACACTTGAACTCTTCCAAGTCAAGGTAATCTTTTGGTTGTATTAATTTATTGCCCCCCGGGGGCCCTCTGGCAGAACTGCTAAACTGCTTTCTGACTGTACACCGTACTGCATGATTGTAGCGGGTTTACTAACGCGTTAGTTCTAGTAGCTATATTGGCTACGACGTGACACAGGTGTAGGCTGTGTGTGGCAGTTAGCGGTCATGATATGAAGGTGTCACGTGTGCTCCCTCTCTGGCCTCTAGGTCACCAGGCTGCTTGTTATGGTGCACACCTGTCACCATCGTTACAGAATGACACATCACCAAAGGGAAGCATCAGGGAGTGTTTTTTTGTTTGTTTTTGTTTTGGAGGTGATGTCGGGTCCGGGTGTCAAAACCGGAGCTACCTGAGAGGCCTCAGCCGGTTTGTCGGATTCCCATGCCTCGGCAGGATCGACTGGCTCCAAAGCCTCGGCGGGCTCGACGGGCTCCCAAGCCTCAGCTGGGTGAACAGGTTCCCGTACCTCGGCTGAGGAAACCGGGGAGGTCTCAGCCGACTTATCAGGCTCTCACGCCTCAGCCAGTTCGTCAGGTTTCTGCGCCTCAGCGGAGGCGACCGGACAGCTGATGTGTTGTGCACTGTAGTCCACAAATGCAGGGAAAAGCAGATAGGTAAGAGAATGCATAGATAGTTGTGAGAAGGAATTATATATACAACAAGGAAAGTGATCCTAATGTTTTTATGTGGCTGTTATGAAAGTGAACTGTGAGTGTGATCAGGAGTGTATTCATTACACCGATTCTGTTGAAAACATTTCTTAAACGGAAGCAAACATTACGAAACGGGGATAAATATACCTGAATTTGTCCAATAAAAACTGTAATTTCCAACTGTTGGACTAATAATTACACCCTAGATCACCTAGATGCAGGCAAGAGAATGCAAGGCGGTATTGAATGTATCACTGTCTGACACCTTGATTACTGAAAATTCTCTCGACCTGAACAGGGAAAATGTGAGTATCATGTGGTAGCCTAAACCTATCACTGTTACATTGAGCTTAGTGAATGTAATATGAATGACAGTCATCCAATAAGCTGTAATAGAACCTGACCTCCACTGTTGTGAAAAGACCCCTGGTGGCATGTCTGGTGGGGTAAGTGTGTGTCAGTGCTGTGTGTAAGTTGACTATTCAAATAATTTGGAATATCCAACACATTAAAATGTTTCTTGTAAAAAAAACAATAAGTGACGCGGTCAGTCTTTCCTCAACTCTTAGCCAAGAGAGACTGACCAAGAGAGATAGGCATAGTATTGTTATCCCTCAGAATAGCAAGTCTTCCCTCGTTAATCGAGATAGGTGGGTGTCCACCCCAAAGTGCCGCACGGCATGATGACAGACACCTTTCTAAATGAATGAGAGGAGACTTGAAATAGATGGCTGCGTACGCTTTGTTGGATTACTTCACGGAGCAAAACATTTTATTTTTTAATAACTAAACATTTTCTAAGTTCAAACGGAGCTCCTGCAACTGGACACAGACATTTTATGGAGACTCACGTTTCCACGAATCGAGAACGAAGACAGCGTCACTAAGGTTGGTTGAAAATTATCTGTGCTACACCAAACAATACCTATCCTGTAACTCACAGCAATGGGTACCAAAAATATTTTGGTTAAATCACATTATCTGGTGTAACAATCTGTAGCTAAGAGAACTGGTAATCAGCAGTTGATGGGAGAGGTGGTCATGATGAAATTGCCATTCACAAAGAAACATATAGTAAGAAAATACATTAATGATCCATCTAGTAAAGTTCAGGGAATACTTGTACAGTGTTGTCATGATCAAACTGCCATTCAGCTCTTCGAGTTCTTCTTCTGCTTGAAATCCAGCGTGTCCAATCCATCGAGAGGGATAGTTCACAGGATACAGTTCTGCTGCAATGACACACATAGGCAAATTAATTATGTTTCTCTCCATCTAGAATCCACTCCAGGAAGAAGCCCAAGTACCACAAGATATTTCTCTATCAGACAAAAAATATATAAATTATACTCTTTTGTACTGTTTGAACGACAGCTGAACTGTGCCAGCACAACATCAACATTAGGGTAGACTAATTGAACATGCATAGAGATGACATTTACAAAAATATCTAGCCTAATAGAAAGACGTAACTCTCAACCTTTGCACAGTGACCAGACCAGTATCTAACTGCAGCCATGTCTATCAGGCACGCTGAGGCAAATATTTTTTATATTAAAACCAGTTTATCAGTTTTAGACATTTACAACAGTAAATTGTTGTATTATTGTTTCTCCTCACTGTTAGCTAGTAAACGTAGCTAGCTAGCTAGGTGGATAGCAAATAGTAGTTATTTACATCTGTTTGGAATTTTATCTTGCGTCAATTCTTGCGTCAGTTTGAAATACATTCATGGTTATAGTCATGTCAATCAACCCTTGTCAATTATGTTACATAGCTAGCTAGTAAAATGATTTAGTTGCTGATGTTACACATGTTTGCTAACAAGTTACTAAAGTGAGGTGTGGCACATAACAAGTTAGCAGGCTAACTAGCTAGCCAACTCCAGTCATGTGCTCACATTTGATGGTAAACTTAGCTTTAGGTGGCTGGTTGTAACATTATAGCAATCGAGATAAAATAGATCTCTGATTGTAAAACCTCTTCTATCTTTGGTCATATATATGGCCACCTGTAGTTGTTTAGCTAACTTACCTAGCCAGCTAGACTAGCTAGCTAACATAACCTACCTAGCTACCTAAGTTAGCAAACAGAAACATAATTTGATTTGCCCCCACTCTAACACAGTAGTATGTTAGCCAGTAATACACAATATGGGTTTCATTAGATAAACTAAAGTTAGCTAGCTAGCTAGGTGGCTTGCAGGAAAAATGCCACAGTCTTTGTCATCTTCCCTCTTGGTGCTGGCTGCTGTCATCGTCTGTAGCTGAGCTTCTAGCTAAATCCAATTCTTTGTTTCAAAATCCTCTTTGCTATATTCCGGTTGAAACATGTATGGTTGAAAGTCACCATGTAGCTAATAAACTCAGCAAAAAAAGGAAACGTTCTCTCACTGTCAACTGCGTTTATTTTCAGCAAACTTAACATGTGTCCCTGAACAAAGGGGGGGTCAAAATCAAAAGTAACAGTCAGTGTCTGGTGTGGCCACCAGCTGCATTAAGTACTGCAGTGCATCTCCTCCTCATGGACTACACCAGATTTGACAGTTCTCGCTGTGAGATGTTACCCCACTCTTCCACCAAGGCACCTGCAAGTTCCCAGACATTTCTGGGGGGGAATGGCCCTAGCCCTCACCCTCCGATCCAACAGGTCCCAGACGTGCTCAATGGGATTGAGATCCGGGCTCTTCGCTGGCCATGGCAAAACACTGACATTCCTGTCTTGCAGCAAATCACGCACAGAACGAGCAGTATGGCTGGTGGCATTGTCATGCTGGAAGGTCATGTCAGGATGAGCCTGCAGGAAGGGTACCACATGAGGGAGGAGGATGTCATCCCTGTAACGCACAGCGAAATTAGCTGCAATGACAACAAGCTCAATCCGATGATGCTGTGACACACCACCCCAGACCATGACGGACCCTCCACCTCCAAATCGGTCCCGCTCCAGAGTACAGGCCTCGGTGTAACGCTCATTCCTTCGACGATAAACGCAAATCCGACCATCACCCCATGTGAGACAAAACCGCGACTCGTCAGTGAAGAGCACTTTTTGCCAGTCCTGTCTGGTCCAGCGACGTTGGGTTTGTGCCCATAGGCTACGTTTTCATTCCTGTGACCTTAATTGCCTACCGTCTGTAAGCTGTTAGTGTCTTAACGACCGTTCCACGGGTGCATGTTGATTAATTGTTTATGGTTCATTGAACAAGCATGGGAAAAAGTGTGTAAACCCTTTGCAATGAAGATCAGATAAGTTATTTGGATTTTTACTAATTATCTTTGAAAGGCAGGGTCGTTTATTTTTTTGGCAGAGTTTAGAACATCAAGAAATGCTCCATCTCGAATTCGTATTGACGAGGCAAATCACTTTAAGCCTTTGCGGTCTGGTCCGGTCCCCTTTAACTGTTTTGAATATCCTCCAATGAAAACACATGAGAAACTTGTCATAATGCCCAAGCTAACAGACCAACCAACCAACATGCAGCACAGGGGTCAGTCATCAGTCGGAGCAGTGCTGTGCATAAAGAGTAGTGGCCACCAGAGAAGCAGACTGGCAGGGAGTCACTGGTCCTTTGAAAGCAACACTGGCTGCTGTTTCCCCTTTATGTTGCTCTATTGTAATCTTCATTTGCGTTTTAGTCATTTAGCAGACTCTCTTATCCAGAGAGACTTACAGTTAGGGGTCATTTAGCAGACACTCTTATCCAGAGAGACTTACAGTAGTGAGTCATTTAGCAGACTCTCTTATCCAGAGAGACTTACAGTTAGGGGTCATTTAGCAGACACTCTTATCCAGAGAGACTTACAGTTAGTGAGTCATTTAGCAGACACTCTTATCCAGAGAGATTTACAGTTAGTGAGTCATTTAGCAGACACTCTTATCCAGAGAGACTTACAGTTAGTGAGTCATTTAGCAGACACTCTTATCCAGAGAGACTTACAGTTAGTGAGTCATTTAGCAGACACTCTTATCCAGAGAGATTTACAGTTAGTGAGTCATTTAGCAGACACTCTTATCCAGAGAGACTTACAGTTAGTGAGTCATTTAGCAGACACTCTTATCCAGAGAGACTTACAGTTAGTGAGTCATTTAGCAGACACTCTTATCCAGAGAGACTTACAGTTAGGGGTCATTTAGCAGACACTCTTATCCAGAGAGACTTACAGTAGTGAGTCATTTAGCAGACACTCTTATCCAGAGAGACTTACAGTTAGTGAGTCATTTAGCAGACACTCTTATCCAGAGAGACTTACAGTTAGGGGTCATTTAGCAGACACTCTTATCCAGAGAGACTTACAGTTAGTGAGTCATTTAGCAGACACTCTTATCCAGAGAGACTTACAGTTAGTGAGTCATTTAGCAGACACTCTTATCCAGAGAGACTTACAGTAGTGAGTCATTTAGCAGACACTCTTATCCAGAGAGACTTACAGTTAGTGAGTCATTTAGCAGACACTCTTATCCAGAGAGATTTACAGTTAGTGAGTCATTTAGCAGACACTCTTATCCAGAGAGACTTACAGTAGTGAGTCATTTAGCAGACACTCTTATCCAGAGAGACTTACAGTAGTGAGTCATTTAGCAGACACTCTTATCCAGAGAGACTTACAGTTAGTGAGTCATTTAGCAGACACTCTTATCCAGAGAGATTTACAGTTAGGGGTCATTTAGCAGACACTCTTATCCAGAGAGACTTACAGTAGTGAGTCATTTAGCAGACACTCTTATCCAGAGAGACTAACAGTTAGTGAGTCATTTAGCAGACACTCTTATCCAGAGAGACTAACAGTTAGTGAGTCATTTAGCAGACACTCTTATCCAGAGAGACTAACAGTTAGGGGTCAAATAGCAGACACTTCTCACTCACTCTAACGTATCTGTCTATACCGACCTACGTGTACCAGGAACACATTCAAACTGGGCACAGACTGTTTGAATCAACGTTGCTTCAACGTAATTTGTCAACGTGTTGTGTGGTGGAAAATACATTGGATTTATGGAAAAAAGACAACCAAACACAACTCAATATCATTTTTGAAATACAATGAATAGCCTATTAAGTTGTCAAGAAGTTAACTAATGACATGTTGGATTCACATCTCCATCTCAACCAAATATAAAAGTTAAAGAATGGGATTAAGCCAGTGGCTCAGATGGAACTATGCAAGCAGTGGACACTGTACCTTCCCTATAAAATGTTGATATTTGGTTGCATTGTCAACTAAACACAATTCAATATCACTTTTGTAGTACAGTAAACAGCTTAAAGTAAGAATCTAGCAAACAAATGTAATATTCAACCTTAAAATGTGTAAGTAATCTATGGCCCCATTTTGAGGTTAGTTCCTGCTAAGGCAGCAGCTACTCTTCCTGGGGTTTATTATGGATCCCCATTAGTTCCTGTCAAGGCAGCAGCTACTCTTCCTGGGGTTTATTATGGATCCCCATTAGTTCCTGCTAAGGCAGCAGCTACTCTTCCTGGGATTTATTATGGATCCCCATTAGTTCCTGTCAAGGCAGCAGCTACTCTTCCTGGGGTTTATTATGGATCCCCATTAGTTCCTGCTAAGGCAGCAGCTACTCTTCCTGGGATTTATTATGGATCCCCATTAGTTCCTGTCAAGGCAGCAGCTACTCTTCCTGGGGTTTATTATGGATCCCCATTAGTTCCTGCCAAGGCAGTAGCTACTCTTCCTGGCGTTTATTATGGATCCCCATTAGTTCCTGCCAAGGCAGCAGCTACTCTTCCTGGGGTTTATTATGGATCCCCATTAGT
This sequence comes from Brachymystax lenok tsinlingensis, assembly GCA_030435695.1. Taxonomy (NCBI): domain Eukaryota; kingdom Metazoa; phylum Chordata; class Actinopteri; order Salmoniformes; family Salmonidae; genus Brachymystax; species Brachymystax lenok. The sequence continues at coordinate 5,249,850 of CM059813.1, read as the reverse complement.
TCCTGCCAAGGCAGCAGCTACTCTTCCTGGGGTTTATTATGGATCCCCATTAGTTCCTGCCAAGGCAGCAGCTACTCTTCCTGGGGTTTATTATGGATCCCCATTAGTTCCTGCTGAGGCAGCAGCTACTCTTCCTGGGGTTTATTATGGATCCCCATTAGTTCCTGCTGAGGCAGCAGCTACTCTTCCTGGGGTTTATTATGGATCCCAATTAGTTCCTGCTGAGGCAGCAGCTACTCTTCCTGGGGTTTATTATGGATCCCCATTAGTTCCTGCCAAGGCAGTAGCTACTCTTCCTGGAGTTTATTATGGGTCCCCATTAGTTCCTGTCAAGGCAGCAGCTACTCTTCCTGGGATTTATTATGGATCCCCATTAGTTCCTGCCAAGGCAGCAGCTACTCTTCCTGGGGTTTATTATGGATCCCCATTAGTTCCTGTCAAGGCAGCAGCTACTCTTCCTGGGGTTTATTATGGATCCCCATTAGTTTCTGCCAAGGCAGAAGCTACTCTTCCTGGGGTTTATTATGGATCCCCATTAGTTCCTGCTAAGGCAGCAGCTACTCTTCCTGGGGTTTATTAAGGATCCTCATTAGTTCCTGCTGAGGCAGCAGCTACTCTTCCTGGGGTTTATTATGGATCCCCATTAGTTCCTGTCAAGGCAGCAGCTACTCTTCCTGGGGTTTATTATGGATCCCCATTAGTTTCTGCCAAGGCAGCAGCTACTCTTCCTGGGGTTTATTATGGATCCCCATTAGTTCCTGCTAAGGCAGCAGCTACTCTTGCTGGGGTTTATTAAGGATCCTCATTAGTTCCTGCCAAGGCAGCGGCTACTCTTCCTGGGGTTTATTATGGATCCCCATTAGTTCCTGTCAAGGCAGCAGCTACTCTTCCTGGGGTTTATTATGGATCCTCATTAGTTCCTGCTAAGGCAGCAGCTACTCTTCCTGGGATTTATTATGGATCCCCATTAGTTCCTGTCAAGGCAGCAGCTAATCTTCCTGGGGTTTATTATGGATCCCCATTAGTTCCTGCCAAGGCAGTAGCTACTCTTCCTGGCGTTTATTATGGATCCCCATTAGTTCCTGCTGAGGCAGAAGCTACTCTTCCTGGGGTTTATTATGGATCCCCATTAGTTCCTGCTGAGGCAGCAGCTACTCTTCCTGGGGTTTATTATGGATCCCCATTAGTTCCTGCCAAGGCAGCAGCTACTCTTCCTGGAGTTTATTATGGGTCCCCATTAGTTCCTGTCAAGGCAGCAGCTACTCTTCCTGGGATTTATTATGGATCCCCATTAGTTCCTGCCAAGGCAGCAGCTACTCTTCCTGGGGTTTATTATGGATCCCCATTAGTTCCTGTCAAGGCAGCAGCTACTCTTCCTGGGGTTTATTATGGATCCCCATTAGTTTCTGCCAAGGCAGCAGCTACTCTTCCTGGGGTTTATTATGGATCCCCATTAGTTCCTGCTAAGGCAGCAGCTACTCTTCCTGGGGTTTATTAAGGATCCTCATTAGTTCCTGCCAAGGCAGCGGCTACTCTTCCTGGGGTTTATTATGGATCCCCATTAGTTCCTGCCAAGGCAGCAGCTACTCTTCCTGGGGTTTATTAAGGATCCCCATTAGTTCCTGCTAAGGCAGCAGCTACTCTTCCTGGGATTTATTATGGATCCCCATTAGTTCCTGTCAAGGCAGCAGCTACTCTTCCTGGGGTTTATTATGGATCCCCATTAGTTCCTGCCAAGGCAGTAGCTACTCTTCCTGGCGTTTATTATGGATCCCCATTAGTTCCTTCCAAGGCAGCAGATACTCTTCCTGGGGTTTATTATGGATCCCCATTAGTTCCTGACAAGGCAGCAGCTACTCTTCCTGGGGTTTATTATGGATCCCCATTAGTTCCTGCCAAGGCAGCAGCTACTCTTCCTGGGGTTTATTATGGATCCCCATTAGTTCCTGCCAAGGCAGCAGCTACTCTTCCTGGGGTTAATTAATGATCCCCATTAGTTCCTGCTAAGGCAGCAGCTACTCTTCCTGGGATTTATTATGGATCCCCATTAGTTCCTGTCAAGGCAGCAGCTACTCTTCCTGGGGTTTATTATGGATCCCCATTAGTTCCTGCCAAGGCAGTAGCTACTCTTCCCATGGCGTTTATTATGGATCCCCATTAGTTCCTGCCAAGGCAGCATCTACTCTTCCTGGGGTTTATTATGGATCCCCATTAGTTCCTGACAAGGCAGTAGCTACTCTTCCTGGGGTTTATTATGGATCCCCATTAGTTCCTGCCAAGGCAGCAGCTACTCTTCCTGGGGTTAATTAAGGATCCCCATTAGTTCCTGCTAAGGCAGCAGCTACTCTTCCTGGGATTTATTATGGATCCCCATTAGTTCCTGTCAAGGCAGCAGCTACTCTTCCTGGGGTTTATTATGGATCCCCATTAGTTCCTGCCAAGGCAGTAGCTACTCTTCCTGGCGTTTATTATGGATCCCCATTAGTTCCTGCCAAGGCAGCATCTACTCTTCCTGGGATTTATTATGGATCCCCATTAGTTCCTGACAAGGCAGTAGCTACTCTTCCTGGGGTTTATTATGGATCCCCATTAGTTCCTGCCAAGGCAGCAGCTACTCTTCCTGGGGTTAATTAAGGATCCCCATTAGTTCCTGCTAAGGCAGCAGCTACTCTTCCTGGGATTTATTATGGATCCCCATTAGTTCCTGACAAGGCAGTAGCTACTCTTCCTGGGGTTTATTATGGATCCCCTTTAGTTCCTGCCAAGGCAGCAGCTACTCTTCCTGGGGTTTATTATGGATCCCCATTAGTTCCTGCTGAGGCAGCAGCTACTCTTCCTGGGGTTTATTATGGATCCCCATTAGTTCCTGCTAAGGCAGCAGCTACTTATCCTGGGGTTTATTAAGGATCCTCATTAGTTCCTGCTAAGGCAGCAGCTACTCTTCCTGGGATTTATTATGGATCCCCATTAGTTCCTGAAAAGGCAGCAGCTACTCTTCCTGGGATTTATTATGGATCCCCATTAGTTCCTGCTAAGGCAGCAGTTACTCTTCCTGGGATTTATTATGGATCCCCATTAGTTCCTGCCAAGGCAGCAGCTACTCTTCCTGGGGTTTATTATGGATCCCTATTAGTTCCTGCTAAGGCAGCAGCTACTCTTCCTGGAGTTTATTATGGGTCCCCATTAGTTCCTGCTAAGGAAGCAGCTACTCTTCCTGGGGTTTATTATGGATCCCCATTAGTTCCTGTCAAGGCAGCAGCTACTCTTCCCGGCATTTATTATGGATCCCCATTAGTTCCTGACAAGGCAGTAGCTACTCTTCCTGGGGTTTATTATGGATCCCCATTAGTTCCTGCCAAGGCAGCAGCTACTCTTCCTGGGGTTAATTAAGGATCCCCATTAGTTCCTGCTAAGGCAGCAGCTACTCTTCCTGGGATTTATTATGGATCCCCATTAGTTCCTGTCAAGGCAGCAGCTACTCTTCCTGGGGTTTATTATGGATCCCCATTAGTTCCTGCCAAGGCAGTAGCTACTCTTCCTGGCGTTTATTATGGATCCCCATTAGTTCCTGCCAAGGCAGCATCTACTCTTCCTGGGGTTTATTATGGATCCCCATTAGTTCCTGACAAGGCAGTAGCTACTCTTCCTGGGGTTTATTATGGATCCCCATTAGTTCCTGCCAAGGCAGCAGCTACTCTTCCTGGGGTTAATTAAGGATCCCCATTAGTTCCTGCTAAGGCAGCAGCTACTCTTCCTGGGATTTATTATGGATCCCCATTAGTTCCTGTCAAGGCAGCAGCTACTCTTCCTGGGGTTTATTATGGATCCCCATTAGTTCCTGCCAAGGCAGTAGCTACTCTTCCTGGTGTTTATTATGGATCCCCATTAGTTCCTGCCAAGGCAGCATCTACTCTTCCTGGGATTTATTATGGATCCCCATTAGTTCCTGACAAGGCAGTAGCTACTCTTCCTGGGGTTTATTATGGATCCCCATTAGTTCCTGCCAAGGCAGCAGCTACTCTTCCTGGGGTTAATTAAGGATCCCCATTAGTTCCTGCTAAGGCAGCAGCTACTCTTCCTGGGATTTATTATGGATCCCCATTAGTTCCTGTCAAGGCAGCAGCTACTCTTCCTGGGGTTTATTATGGATCCCCATTAGTTCCTGCCAAGGCAGTAGCTACTCTTCCTGGCGTTTGTTATGGATCCCCATTAGTTCCTGCCAAGGCAGCAGCTACTCTTCCTGGGGTTTATTATGGATCCCCATTAGTTCCTGCCAAGGCAGCAGCTACTCTTCCTGGGGTTTATTATGGATCCCCATTAGTTCCTGCCAAGGCAGCAGCTACTCTTCCTGGGGTTTATTATGGATCCCCATTAGTTCCTGCCAAGGCAGTAGCTACTCTTCCTGGGGTTTATTATGGATCCCCTTTAGTTCCTGCCAAGGCAGCAGCTACTCTTCCTGGGGTTTATTATGGATCCCCATTAGTTCCTGCTGAGGCAGCAGCTACTCTTCCTGGGGTTTATTATGGATCCCCATTAGTTCCTGCTGAGGCAGCAGCTACTCTTCCTGGGGTTTATTATGGATCCCCATTAGTTCCTGCCAAGGCAGTAGCTACTCTTCCTGGAGTTTATTATGGGTCCCCATTAGTTCCTGTCAAGGCAGCAGCTACTCTTCCTGGGATTTATTATGGATCCCTATTAGTTCCTGCCAAGGCAGCAGCTACTCTTCCTGGGGTTTATTATGGATCCCCATTAGTTCCTGTCAAGGCAGCAGCTACTCTTCCTGGGGTTTATTATGGATCCCCATTAGTTTCTGCCAAGGCAGCAGCTACTCTTCCTGGGGTTTATTATGGATCCCCATTAGCTCCTGCCAAGGCAGCAGCTACTCTTCCTGGGGTCCAGCAAAATTAAGTTAGTGATACAATTTTACAAACATTACAATACATTCACAACAGATTTTACAACACAGCTAACACACCTGACTCCAATAATCACCTAATCATGATCTTCAGTTTAGAATGCAATTAGTTTAAAACAGCTGTGTTTGCTAGGGATGATGGGGGAAAAGTGTGACACCAATCAGGCCCTCAAGGACTGGAATTGCCCAGGCTTGCCCCAGAGTATCCCAGTCTGGGACTATTCCCCCAGAGTATCCCAGTCTGGGACTATTCCCCCAGAGTATCCCAGTCTGGGACTATTCCCCCAGAGTATCCCAGTCTGGGACTATTCCCCCAGAGTATCCCAGTCTGGGACTATTCCCCCCAGAGTATCCCAGTCTGGGACTATTCCCCCAGAGTATCCCAGTCTGGGACTATTCCCCCAGAGTATCCCAGTCTGGGACTATTCCCCCAGAGTATCCCAGTCTGGGACTATTCCCCCAGAGTATCACAGTCTGGGACTATTCCCCCAGAGTATCCCAGTCTGGGACTATTCCCCCAGAGTATCACAGTCTGGGACTATTCCCCCAGAGTTTCACAGTCTGGGACTATTCCCCCAGAGTATCACCGTCTGGGACTATTCCCCCAGAGTCCTTGTAGCTGAGGCCCAAATGGCGCATTATTCACTATATAGTGCACTAGTTTTGACCAGAGCCCTCGTAAACAAAAAATAAAGATGTGAGCCCTGGTCAAAACTAGTGCACTATATAGTGAATAGTACGCCATTTGGGATGGATCCCTAGGAATTTCTGTTGCTGGAGTGGCCTGGCCAGCGTGCCTCTCTGCCAGAGAGGCAGAGTATAGGGTGGTTAACAAGCAGGCACACCACCAGACCACCCACAAGACCAGAGACTGAGACCTTCCAAGGTGCCAACAAATCTAAGCCACGGGAGTCCACAATGTGTTTTAGAGTAGGAATGCTAATCAAGGATCAGGTCCCCCTGTCCATTCATTACAATATAAAATAGAAAACTGATCCTAGATCAGCACTCCTACTCTGAGAAGTTTTCTGAATATACTGTCCAGATGTTAATATGGTCAAACACAACTCTCCTCTCCTCTCCTCTCCTCTCCTCTCAAATTGATGTTGAATGATTTGAAAAGATTAGTGGGACAACGTCATAACACATATGATGGATTAATTTAGTTTGTTTATTGTAGTCCTGTTATTGAGTACTTTCTCATTTTGTCCGTCCTATAGAATGTATTGAAGAGGTTGACAAAAGTCAGACATTTCCTTAACTGCGTATTTGTGTGCTTTGAATTTAAAAGGCGAGCCACACCACACCACACCATATATCACCATTGTTCCTGACACATAAAAGGTGGCCCCCTTGCTAGGCATGCTAAATAGGCTTTTATAAAAGCATCGGAAAGATACAAAGTTGAAAACAAGGTTAAGCAATACAAACAGCATGGGTTTCTATGGAGACTGAGGTTCCAGGGAGGAAAATATAACCAACCCCCCTTGTCCCACAGCTCATTCTTCACAGGTAGCGCTATGTGTGAGAGAAGAAGGAAGAGAGAAAGAGTAAAGAGGGAGGGGAGGGGAGGGGAGGAGAGAAAGAGAGAGAGAGAGGAGAGGAAGGGGTAGAGAGGTAGGAGAGTAATGGGGAAGAGAGAGAGGAGGAGGAGAGAGGAAGAGGGGAGGAGTGGAGAGAACGAGAGAGAGAGAGGAGAGGAAGGGGTAGAGAGGTAGGAGAGGGATGGGGAAGAGAGAGAGGAGGAGGAGAGAGCAAGAGGGGAGGAGTGGAGAGAACGAGCGAGAGGGGGAAAGAGGGAGTGCTATACGGCTTTAGGAGGGATAAACAGAACATTTGGGAGGAGAGAAAGAGAGAGAGAGGGAGGGGAGAGAGAATGTTTGGGGAGGAGAGAGATTGAGGAGAGAGGAAGTGAGTCCTACAGCTAAGGCGATTTGGTATGGGAAGAGGGAGAAAGAGATGGGTGGGGAGGAGAACAGAGAGAGAAAGAGAGGAGAGAAAGAGAGGGAGGGAGGGAGGGGAGAGCGAGAGTGAATGAAAGGGGAAGTGCTTTTGGGTCAGAGCAATATCCTTAGGTGCATTGTTCATTTCTGACCAAATATTGACCAAGGTTTAACCCAGCTCCCCTGCTACAGAAAGGAAACCGTTCCTGGGTACAAAGACGCAGGGACCAGAAAGACTCCCCTGTTTAGTCTAAACCCCAGAGCCCAGGCAGCACAGTAGGCACCACCACAGCTATACCCACACAACTAGCTAATCCATCAATGATTCTCCACAGCCATCACAACACAATATATCAACTCATAAAGGAGGCCTTTCACGGGTGAGAGAATAGGAGAGAGAGAAAAAGAGGGAGAGAGAGAGAGTGAGAGAGGGAGCAAGAGATGAGAGAGAGAGAGAGAGAGAGAGAGAGAGAGAGAGAGAGAGAGAGAGAGAGAGAGAGAGAGAGAGAGAGAGAGAGATGAAAGAGAACGAGAAAGAGAGATGAGAGCGAGAGATGAGAGAGGAAGAGAGAGGAGAGATGAGAAAGAGAGTGAGAGAGAAAGAGAAAGAGAGATGAGAGAGAGATGAGAGTGAGAGATGAGAGAGAGTGAGAGATGAGAGAGAAAGAGAAAGAGAGATGAGAGAGAGATGAGAGTGAGAGATGAGAGAGTGAGATATGAGAGAGAGAGAAAGAGAAAGAGAGATGAGAGAGAGATGAGGGTTAAAAACACGAAGGAAGAGCTAAAATACTTTTCTCTTCCTGCTCCTCTTAACCAATTAGAGGATTAGATAAAGATGTGTTTTATTCAAAAGTTTCCTGAAATGACCATCCTCACCTCGCATCCTACTCATCCACAAATCAAACGTACATTTCAAGAAGGATCCAAACATCTCAACAGTCCCTGTATGCAGAGCACTCAAGGGTACTGAAAGCACATTGTTCTCTGAACAGCTAGGCTGCCCACAACAGCTGAAACAGCAGTACCTAGTCGACTGCTTTGCTTTAGTCTTGCCAGGCACGCAATCTGGAGGTACGTGGCCGAGGCTAATATATTAATGTCACTAGCTTGCACCTATAGCGCCTTCAGATAGTATTCACACCCCTTGACTTGTTCCACATGTTGTTGTGTTACAGCCTGAATTTAAAATGAATTAAATTGAGATTGTTTTTGTCACTGGCCTACCCACAATACCCCATAATGTCACTGGCCTACCCACAATACACCATAATGTCACTGGCCTACCCACAATACACCATAATGTCACTGGCCTACCCACAATACACCATAATGTCACTGGCCTACCCACAATACACCATAATGTCACTGGCCTACCCACAATACACCATAATGTCACTGGGCTACCCACAATACACCATAATGTCACTGGGCTACCCACAATACACCATAATGTCACTGGCCTGCCCACAATACCCCATAATGTCAAAGTGGAATTATGTATTTAGACGTTCTTACTAATTCAAAATATGTTTTCTCTAATATGGTCATACATTTGGCAGGAGGTTAGGAAGTGCAGTTTCCACCACCTTTTTGTGGGCAGTAGGCACATAGCCTTGCTTCTCTCGAGAGCCAGGTCTGCCTACGGTCTGCCTATGGTCTGCCAAAAGTCTGCCCAATAGCAAGGATATGCTCACTGAGGCTATACATAGGTATTCTGCTACTGTGTATTGTCTGTTTAGGGCCAGTGTATTCTCTGTTTAGGGCCAGTGTATTCTCTTTTTAGGGCCAGTGGATTCAAATCAAATCAAATTTTATTTGTCACATACACATGGTTAGCAGATGTTAATGCGAGTGTAGCGAAATGCTTGTGCTTCTAGATTCTCTTTTTAGGGCCAGTGGAGTCTCTTTTTAGGGCCAGTGGAGTCTCTTAGGGCCAGTGGAGTCTTATTTTAGGGCCAGTTGATTCTCTGTTTTGGTTGATTCTTTCCAGTGTGTCAAATAGTTACAGTATATTTTAGATTTCTCATAATTTCGTTGGTTCAGATTGTGTTTGTTCTGTTGGGGACTGTTTGTGTTTGTGAACTCAGAGTCTCAGAACCAGCTGGCTGAGGGGACTCTTCTCTAGGCTCATCTCTCTCTACGTGAGGGCTCTGTGGTGGAATGTGTGGGCATCGCTTCCTTTTAGGTGGTTGTATAATTTAACAGCTCTTTTCTGGATTTTGATAACTAGCAGGTCGTTGTGTCTACCGGGGGAGGGAATGCTGTCACCTCCAGGTTGGTGTTTGCTGAGGGTGTCAGGTTCTTGTCCAGTTCTGGCGTTTAGGTCGCCACAGACTAGTACATGTCCCTGGGCCTGGAAATGGTTGATCTCCCCTTCTAGGATGGAGAAGCTGTCATCGTTAATGTATGGAGATTCTAATTGGGGGCTTCAGGTAGCACACAGGAGGACATTGTTCTCTGTAGAGATTATTTCCTTTTGAATTTCTAGCCAAATATAAAATGTTACAGTTTTGATTAATTTAATGGAGTGGGTTAAGTCTGATCTATACGAAATTAGCATACACCGAGTCTCTTCCCTGTTTTACTCCTGGTAGTTTGGTGGATTGGACTACCAATTCTCTGTAATCTGGAGGGAAACCAGTGGGTCCATCTCCTCTATACCATGTTTCATGCATGAAGCCAATGTCTGTATTTCTGATTTCTTTGGTGAAGTCTGGGATCCTGCTCTTTAGGCCAAAGGCAGATGACCTTGGACCTTGTATATTCCAGAATGAGATAGGAAAAGCTTCCATAGTGTTCCATAGTGTCCAGTGTTATTTTAGTGTGGTTTAGGCCCAGACCATCACAGTAGGTGTGAGCAGAGCATGTTGAGCATCTGATACATACCTCTTAGGTCGCAAGATGGGGCTTGGGCGGGTGTAGAAGTGGGAGTTGGGTTTGTTGCTGTGCTCACCGCCTGGGCGTATGTGTGATTGTCATGTTGAAGTCCTTGTTGTGGGGGGTTGGGAGGGGCAGGAGGAACTCAGATCTAGGGAGACCTACAGTGATGGACTGTTGTCTGGGTCTGGTTGAGGGGGTGTTGTTGTGATGGACTGTAGTCTGGGTCTGTGCTGACTGGAGTGTATTGACCTGTTGTTCCAGCTCCACCTGCCTTACCTCCAGCTGGGTAAATTGTATTTTTTATTTTACATCACCTTTATTTAACCAGGTAGGTAAGTTCAGATCAAGTTCTCATTTACAACTGCGACCTGGCCAAGATAAAGCAAAGCAGTTCGACACATAGAACAACACAGAGTTACACATGGAGTAAACAAACATACAGTCAATAATACAGTAGAAAAACAAATCTATATACAAAGAGTGCAAATGAGATAAGGAACGTAAGGCAATAAATAGGCTATGGTGGCGAAGTAATTACAATATAGCAATTTAGCACTGGAATGGTAAATGTGCAGTAGATGAATGTGCAATGTAGAAAAACTGGGGTGCAAAGGAGCAAGATAAATAAATAAATACGGTAGGGGATGAGGTAGTTGGATGGGCTATTTACAGATGGGCTATGTACAGGTGCAGGGGTCTGTGAGCTGCTCTGACAGCTGGTGCTTAAAGCTGGTGAGGGTGTCTCCAGTTTCAGAGATTTTTGTAGTTCGTTCCAGTCATTGGCAGCAGAGAACTGGAAGGAAAGTCGGCCAAAGGAGGAATTGGCTTTGGGGGTGACCAGTGAGATATACCTGCTGGAGCGCGTGCTACGGGTGAGTGCTGCTATGGTGACCAGCGAGCTGAGATAAGGCGGGGCTTTACCTAGCAGGGACTTGTAGATAACCTGGGGGTTTGGCGACGAGTGTAAAGCGAGGGCCAGCCAACGAGAGCATACAGGTCGCAGTTGTGGGTGGTATATGGGGCTTTGGTGACAAAACGGATGGCACTGTGATAGACTGCATCCAATTTGTTGAGTAGAGTATTGGAGGCTATTTTGTAAATGACATCACCGAAGTTGAGGATCGGTAGGATGGCTAGTTTTATGAGGGTATGTTTGGCAGCATGAGTGAAGGATGCTTTGCTAGCCAATTCTAGATTTAAATTTGGATTGGAGATGTTTGATGTGAGTCTGGAAGGAGAGTTTACAGTCTAACCAGACACCTAGGTATTTGTAGTTGTCCACATAATCTAAGACAGAACCGTCCACAGTGTCCAAAGATGGGCCAGAAGTATACAGAATGGTGTCGTCTGCGTAGAGGTGGATCAGATACTCACCAGCAGCAGGAGCGACATCATTGATGTATACAGAGAAGAGAGTCGGCCCAAGAATTGAACCCTGTGGCACCCCCATAGAGACTGCCAGAGGCCCGGACAACAGGCCCTCTGATTTGACACACTGAACTCTATCGGAGAAGTAGTTGGTGAACCATGCGAGGCAATCATTTGAGAAGCCAAGGCTGTCGAGTCTGCCGATAAGGATGTGGTGATTGACAGAGTCGAAAGCCTTGGCGAGATCAATGGATATGGCTGCACAGTAATGTCTCTTATCGATGGTGGTTATGATATCGTTTAGGACCTTGAGTGTGGCAGGGGTGCACCCATGACCAGCTCTGAAACCAGATTGCATAGCGGAGAAGGTACGGTGGTATTAATCTGTTTGTTAACTTGGCTTTCAAAGACTTTAGAAAGGCAGGGAAGGATAGATATAGGTCTGTAGCAGTTTGGGTCAAGAGTGTCTCCCCCTTTGAAGAGGGGGATGACCGCAGCTGCTTTCCAGTCTTTGGGAATCTCAGACGACACAAAAGAGAGGTTGAACAGGCTAGTAATAGGGGTTGCAACAATTTCGGCAGATCATTTTTTAAAGAAAGGGTCCAGATTGTCTAGCCCGGCTGATTTGTAGGGGTCCAGATTTTGCAGCTCTTTCAGAACATCAGCTAACTGGATTTGGGAGAAGGAGAAATGGGGGAGGCTTGGGCGTATTGCTGAGGGGGGTGCAGGGCTGTTGACCGGGGTAGGGGTAGCCAGGTGGAAAGCATGGCCAGCCGTAGAAAAATGCTTATTGAAATTCTCAATTATTGTGGATTTATCGTGGTGTTAGCGTTTCCTATCCTAAGTGCAGTGGGCAACTGGGAGGAGGTGCTCTTATTCTCCATGGACTTTACAGTGTCCCAGAACTTTTTGGAGTTTGTTTTACAGGAAGCACATTTCTGCTTGAAAAAGCTGGCCTTGGCTTTCCTAACTGCCTGTGTATATTGGTTCCTGACTTCCCTGAGAAGCTGCATATCACAGGGGCTGTTCGATGCTATTGCAGGATGTTTTTGTGCTGGTCAAGGGAAGTCAGGTCGGGAGAGACCCAAGGGCTATATCTGTTTCTGGTTCTAAATTTCTTGAATGGGGCATGCTTATTTAATATGGTGAGGAAGGCACTTTTAAAGAATAACAAGGCATCCTCTACTGATGGGATGAGGTCAATATCCTTCCAGGATACCCGGGCCAGGTCGATTAGAAAGGCCTGCTCGCTGAAGTGTTTTAGGGAACGTTTAACAATAATGAGGGGAGATCGTTTGACCGCAAATCCATTACGGATGCAGGCAATGAGACAGTGATCGCTGAGATCTTGGTTGAAAACAGCAGGGGTGTATTTGGAGGGCAAGTTAGTTAAGATGATATCTATGAGGGTGCCCGTGTTTAAGGCTTTGGGATTGTACCTAGTAGGTTCAATTATGATTTGTGTGAGGTTTAGTTCATCAAGCTTAGATTGTAGGATGGCCGGGGTGTTAAGCATGTCCCAGTTTAGGTCACCTAGCAGCATGAGCTCTGAAGATAGATGGGGGGGCAATCAGTTCACATATGGTGTCCAGAGCACAGCTGGGGGCAGAGGGTGGTCTATAGCAAGCGGCAACAATGAGAGACTTGTTTCTAGAAAGGTGGATTTTTAAAAGTAAAAGTTCAAATTGTTTGGGTACAGACCTGGATAGTAAGACAGAACTCTGCAGGCTATCTCTGCAGTAGATTGCAACACCACCCCCTTTGGCAGTTCTATCTTGTCTGAAAATGTTGTAGTTAGGGATGGAAATTTCAGGGTTTTTGGTGGTCTTCCTAAGCCAGGATTCAGACACGGCTAGGACATCCGGGTTGGCAGAGTGTGCTAGGGCAGTGAATAAAACAAACTTAGGAAGGAGGCTTCTAATGTTAACATGCATGAAACCAAGGCTTTTACAGATGCAGAAGTCAACAAATGATAGCGCCTGGGGAATAGGAGTGGAGCTAGGCACTGCAGGGCCTGGATTAACCTCTATATCACCAGAGGAACAGAGGAGGAGTAGGATAAGGGTACGGCTAAAGGCTATAAGGACTGGTCGTCTAGGACGTCCTGAACAGAGAGTAAAAAGAACTGGTTTCAGGGGGCGATAAAATAGATTCAAGGCATAATGTACAGACAAAGGTATGGTAGGACGTGAATACAGTGCAGGTAGACCTAGGCATTGAGTGATGATGAAAGAGATATTGTCTCTAGAAACATTTAAACCAGGTGATGTCATCGCATGTGTGGGTCGTGGAACTGAAGGGCTGGATAAGGTATATTGAGCAGGGCTAGAGGCTCTACAGTGAAATAAGACAGGGAGTAGTGCTATGTGCTGGGGGAGGGTGACTCTCCTCTTGGGGTTGCTCGTCTGAAAGGACCGACTCACTCGGGGTCGGGGAGTCATCACCAAGAGAGAGCTTCTCCTGCTGTGCTCTCTCTTTAATTCTCTAAAAGTCCTGTAGGAAGTGATAAACGTTTCCCTGTACCACCACTGTCTCAGTCTCAGGCTCCTGAGTTTCCACCTTGAGCCAATATCAGTGGCGACGTGTCATTCAGGGCAGGTGGGGCAGAGCCCACCTGTTTAGATAAAAATACAAAGTACATTCAGTATTATTAACTAGATTTTGACATTGTTTGCAAACTGATATGTGACACGTACTAATACCAAAATAACATGCGAAACAGGCAAAATGACGGGTCGCCACTGACCTCCCCATCTCCTCTACCTCGCCTCCTCTCTCTCCTCCTCTCCCTCCTCCTCTACCTCTCCTCTCCCTCCTCCTCTCCTCTCCTTTCCTCTCCTCTCCCTCCTCCTCTCCTCTACCTCTCCTCTCCCTCTTCCTCTCCTCTCCTCTACCTCTCCTCTCCCTCCTCCTCTCCTCTACCTCTCCTCTCCTCTCCTCTACCTCTCCTCTCCCTCCTCCTCTCCTCTCCTCTCCCTCCTCCTCTCCTCTCCTCTCCTTCCTCCTCTACCTCTACCTCTCCTCTACCTCTACCTCTCCTCTCCTCTCCCTCCTCCTCTCCCTCCTCCTCTACCTCTCCTCTCCTCTCCTTCCTCCTCTACCTCTACCTCTCCTCTCCCTCCTCCTCTCCCTCCTCCTCTCACCTCCTCCTCTCCCTCTCCCTCCCTCCTCCTCTCTCTCTCCTCCTCCCCTCTCCTCTCCTCTCCTCTCCTTCCCTCCCTCCTCTACCTCTCCTCTACCTCTCCTCTCCTCTCCTCTCCTCTCCCTCTCTCTCCTCTCCTCTCCCTCTCCCTCCTCCTCTCCCTCTCCTCTCCCTCCTCCTCTCCTCTCCTCTCCTCTCCTCTCCTCTCCTCTCCTCTCCTTCCTCCTCTACCTCTACCTCTCCTCTACCTCTACCTCTCCTCTCCTCTCCTCTCCCTCCTCCTCCTCCTCTCCCTCCTCCTCTACCTCCTCCTCTCCCTCCTCTCCCTCCTCCTCTACCTCTCTCCTCCTCTCCCTTCTCCTCTACCTCTCCTCCTTTCCCTCTCCTTCTCTCCCTCCTCCTCTACCTCTCCTCTCCTCTCCTTCCTCCTCTCTCCCTCCTCCTCTCCTCTACCTCTCCTCTCCTCTACCTCTCCTCCTCTCCTTCCTCCTCTCCTCTCCTCTCCTCTCCCTCTCCTCTCCTCTCCCTCTCTCCTCTCCCTCTCTCCCTCCTCCTCTACCTCTCCTCTCCTCTCCCTCCTCCTCTCCTCTCCTCTCCTTCCTCCTCTACCTCTACCTCTACCTCTCCTCTACCTCTACCTCTACCTCTCCTCTCCTCTCCCTCTCCTCTCCTCTCCTCTCCCTCCTCCTCTCCCTCTACCTCTACCTCTCCTCTCCTCTACCTCTCCTCTCCCTCCTCCTCTCCTCTACCTCTCCTCTCCTCTACCTCTCCTCTCCTTCCTCCTCTCCTCTCCTCTCCTCTCCTCTACCTCTCCTCTCCTTCCTCCTCTCCTCTCCTTCCTCCTCTCCTCTCCCTCCTCCTCTACCTCTCCTCTCCCTCCTCCTCTATCTCTCCACTCCCTCCTCCTCTACCTCTCCACTCCTCATCTCCTCTACCTCGCCTCCTCTCTCTCCTCCTCTCCCTTCTCCTCTACCTCTCCTCCTTTCCCTCTCCTCCTCTCCTCTACCTCTACCTCTCCTCTCCTCTACCTCTCCTCTCCCTCCTCCTCTACCTCTCCCCTTACTTCTCCTCCCCTCTCCGTTCTCCTCTCCTCTCCCATCTCCTCTCCTCTCCTTCATTGCACTGAAAGAACTGACCAGGTGAAAGCCACTGACGATAAGCTTCCACCGTCTTGTTTGCACATCATCCATTCCTCACAGCTTCAGACAGGCGTCAGACAACAGGAAGTTCTAATGAGGTTGCACCATAAAGGAAGATGAATGAGCCCCTCAGTCTTGTTAATTCTGCTGAGCATGCTCTCCCTGTCTCCTTCCCTCCTAGCCTCCCTGTGCATTATAGGATGGCGCCGCCAAGGCGCCAAGGCAACCATTGTAAAAAGCTTTATATCCTCGTCAGGTGTGTGTGTGTGTGTGTTACGCAATCCAGAGTCTCACTACACAGCCATGTCCTCGTGCACAGTAGGAGAGACATTTAGATTAAGTCGCTAAGTGCATTTCTTTAAACAGAGGGGGTACAGTTACGAACACATCTGAAATGGGACACTATTCCCTGTATAGTGCCAGAGCCTTGAGCCTAGCAAGTAGTGTTTCTGAGGTAGAACACTTTAGCAAATAGGGTTTTGGGGGTAGAACACTATAGCAAATAGGGTTTCTGAGATAGAACACTATAGCAAATAGGGTTTCTGAGGTAGAATACTATAGCAAATAGGGTTTATGAGCTAGAACACTATAACAAATAGGGTTTCTGAGGTAGAACACTATAGCAAATAGGGTTTCTGAGGTATAACACTATAGCAAAAAGAGTTTCTGAGGTAGAACACTATAGCAAATAGGGTTTCTGAGGTAGAACACTATAGCAAATAGGGTTTCTGAGGTAGAACACTATAGCAAATAGGGTTTCTGAGGTAGAAAACTATAGCAAATAGGGTTTCTGAGGTAGAACACTATAGCAAATAGGGTTTTGGGGATAAAACACTATAGCAAATAGGGTTTCTGAGGTAGAGCACTTTAGCAAACAGGGTTTTTGAGGTAGAACACTATAGCAAATAGGGTTTCTGAGGTATAACACTATAGCAAAAAGAGTTTCTGAGGTAGAACACTATAGCAAATAGGGTTTCTGAGGTAGAACACTATAGCAAATAGGGTTTTGGGGATAAAACACTATAGCAAATAGGGTTTCTGAGGTAGAGCACTTTAGCAAACAGGGTTTTTGAGGTAGAACACTATAGCAAATAGGGTTTATGAGGTAGAACACTATAGCAAATAGGGTTTATGAGGTAGAACACTATAGCAAATAGGGTTTCTGAGGTAGAACACTATAACAAATAGGGTTTCTGAGATAGAACACTATAGCAAATAGAGTTTCTGAGGTAGAACACTATAGCAAATAGGGTTTATGAGGTAGAACACTACAGCAAATAGGGTTTCTGAGGTAGAACACTATAGCAAATAGAGTTTCTGAGGTACTCTATAGCAAATAGAGTTTCTGAGGTAGAACACTATAGCAAATAGGGTTTTTGAGGTAGAACACTATAGCAAATAGGGTTTCTGAGGTAGAACTCCATAGCAAATAGAGTTTCTGAGGTAGAACACTATAGCAAATAGGGTTTCTGAGGTAGAACACTATAGCAAATAGAGTTTTGGGGGTAGAACACTATAGCAAATAGGGTTTCTGAGGTAGAACACTATAGCAAATAGGGTTTTGGGGGTAGAACACTATAGCAAATAGGGTTTCTGAGGTAGAGCACTTTAGCAAATAGGGTTTTTGAGGTAGAACACTATAGCAAATAGGGTTTCTGAGGTAGAACACTATAGCAAATAGGGTTTCTGAGAAAGAACACTATAGCAAATAGGGTTTCTGAGGTAGAACACTACAGCAAATAGGGTTTCTGAGGTAGAAGACTATAGCAAATAGAGTTTCTGAGGTAGAACACTATAGCAAATAGGGTTTCAGAGGTAGAACACTATAGCAAATAGGGTTTCTGAGGTAGAACTCCATAGCAAATAGGGTTTCTGAGGTAGAACACTATAGCAAATAGGGTTTATGAGGTAGAACAATATAGCAAATAGGGTTTCTGAGGTAGAACACTATAGCAAATAGGGTTTTGGGGGTAGAACACTATAGCAAATAGGGTTTCTGAGGTAGAGCACTTTAGCAAATAGGGTTTTTGAGGTAGAACACTATAGCAAATAGAGTTTCTGAGGTAGAACACTACAGCAAATAGGGTTTCTGAGGTAGAACACTACAGCAAATGGGGTTTCTGAGGTAGAACACTATAGCAAATAGGGTTTATGAGGTAGAACACTACAGCAAATAGGGTTTCTGAGGTAGAACACTATAGCAAATAGGGTTTATGAGGTAGAACACTATAGCAAATAGGGTTTCTGAGAAAGAACACTATAGCAAATAGGGTTTCTGAGGTAGAACACTACAGCAAATAGGGTTTCTGAGGTAGAAGACTATAGCAAATAGAGTTTCTGAGGTAGAACACTATAGCAAATAGGGTTTCTGAGGTAGAACACTATAGCAAATAGGGTTTCTGAGGTATAACTCCATAGCAAATAGGGTTTCTGAGGTAGAACACTATAGCAAATAGGGTTTATGAGGTAGAACACTATAGCAAATAGGGTTTCTGAGAAAGAACACTATAGCAAATAGGGTTTCTGAGGTAGAACACTATAGCAAATAGGGTTTCTGAGGTAGAACACTATAGCAAATAGGGTTTCTGAGGTAGAACTCCATAGCAAATAGAGTATTCTCCTTAGGCATGTAACCAGATAATGTCATGTTGATATTCTTCTCACGTACCTTTTGGAGAAATGTCCTCTGGTCTGATGAAACAAAAATAGAACTGTTTGGCCATAATGACCATTGTTATGTTTGGAGGAAAAAGGGGGAGGCTTGCAAGCCGAAGAACACCATCCCAACCGTGAAGTACAGGGGTAGCAGCATCCTGTTGTGGGGGTGCTTTGCTGCAGGAGGGACTGGTGCACTTCACAAAACAGATGGCATCATGAGGAGGGAAAATTATGTGGATATATTGAAGCAACATCTCAAGACATCAGTCAGTGGGTCTTCCAAATGGACAATGACCCCAAGCATACTTCCAAAGTTGTGGCAAAATAGCTTAAGGACAACAAACTCAAGGTATTGGAGTGGCCATCACAAAGCCCTGATCTCAATCCTATAGAAAATTTGTGAGCAGAACTGAAAAAGCGTGTGCGAGCATGGAGGCCTACAAACCTGACTCAGTTATACCAGCTCTGTCAGGAGGAATGGGCCAAAATTCACCCAACCTATTGTGGGAAGCTTGTGGAAGGCTACCCGAAACATTTGACCCACGTTAAACAATTTAAAGGCAATGCTACCAAATACTAATTGAGTGTATGTAAACTTCTGACCCACTTGGAATGTGATGAAAGAAATAAAAGTTGAAATAGATAATTCTCTCTACTATTATTCTGACATTTCACATTCTTAAAATAAAGTTGTGATCCTAACTGACCTAAAACAGGGATTTTTTACTAGGATTAAATGTCAGGAATTGTGAAAAACTGAGTTTAAATGTATTTGGCTAAGATGTATGTGTCACACCACGGTCTGTCCAGTAGAGGTTGGGGTACAAGTCTGGAGGAACTCATAACTTTAGCTGTCCGAATTGATAACCGTATTCGTGAAAGAAGAAGAGAACGCTGTACTGCCCGAGACATGGCTGTGTTGTCATCTCCTAACGTCCCAGAAGGTTCCCATTTAACTCCACAGACCGAGGAAGAGCCGATGCAGCTTGGTAGGACCCGCATTTCACCTAAGGGGAGGGAGAGACGCATGAGAGAAGGTCTGTGCTTCTATTGTGGTGAATCTAATCACTTGCGCTCTTCCTGCCCCGAGTTAGCTTTAAAAGCCAAAGCTCGCTAAGGGAAGTGGGGACCTTAGCGAGTGGAACTGCTCAGTTTGAGACTCCTCACTCCCGTTTACTGCTGCCAGCTACGCTTACTTGGCGGGATACCAGGGAGAAGACAGTGACTTTGAAAGCATTTGTGGATTCAGGTGCAGCGGATAACTTTTTGGACATTGATCTGGCTAAGAACATGCGTATCCCCTATGAGACTTGCTCTTCATTCTGGAAGGTTGAAGCCCTAGATGGCAGACCAATAGGGTCTGGAATAATCAAGTTCAGAACAGTTCCTTTATGCTTGACTATTGATACTAACCATCATGAAGAGATCTCGTTTTATCTGATCAAGTCTTCCAGAGAACCCCTTATTCTAGGTTACCCCTGGCTGCGGCTTCACGACCCTCAATTCTCCTGGACCTCTGTAACTCTCCTTCGTTGGGGCTCGGCGTGTGAGGATTCTTGTACCTCTCCTGCTTTCACTGTGGTCAGGAGTAAAGAAATTCTAGCAGCGATTGAGGAGGTGAGTGCCAGTTCCTTGAATAAGCCACAAGATACTACTAAGCTACCCCCTCATAGACCATATGATTGTGCTATTGACCTTCTTCCTGGCGCACTCCCTCCTAGAGGTCACCTATATTCCCTCTCTGCCCCAGAGACTAAGGCTATGAACGAATATATCCAGGATGCTGTGAGTACTGGTTTTATTCGCCCATCTTCACCAGCTAGTGCTGGTTTCTTTTTTGTCCCTAAGAAAGACGGTAGTCTTAGGCCCTGTATAGACTATCGTGGGCTCAATAAAGTGACTGCTAAGAATCGTTACCCCCTCCCACTAATGTCATCGGCTTTTGAACTGCTCCAGAAAGCAAAGATCTTTTCGAAGTTAGATCTGCGAAGTGCGTACAACTTGGTATGCATAAAGGAGGGAGTCGAATGGAAGACGGCCTTCAGTACCCCAACTGGCCACTGGGAATATCAAGTCATGCCTTTTGGGATAGCCAATGCCCCAGCAGTGTTTCAGGCCTTCATCAATGACGTCTTGAGGGACATGTTGAATCGTTTCGTGTTTGTCTATCTAGATGACATACTGATTTTCTCAGACTCTCTACAGGAACACATTCACCATGTCCAACAGGTCCTGAGGAAGCTTCTTGAGAATCACATCTTCGTAAGGCTCGACAAATGTGACTTCCATGTGCCCCAAGTCTCATTCCTAGGCTATGTTATCTCACAAGAATGCATCGAGATGGAACCAAAGAAGGTATCTGCCGTCACCAACTGGCCCCAGCCCGAATCACTAAAGCAGGTACAAAGATTTCTTGGTTTTGCCAACTTTTACAGGACGTTTATTCGCAATTTCAGCACTATTGCAGAACCCATCTCCTCACTTACTAAGGGATCACCCGCTCGTATCTACTGGACTGCTGAGGCTCAGCAGGCGTTCGACAGGTTAAAGGGACTGTTCTCTTCTGCCCCAATCCTGGTACACCCAGACCCTGAATTGCTGTTTATCGTGGAGGTGGATGCATCAGAAGAGGGAGTTGGAGCAGTGCTTTCCCAAGGGTCTATCACAGATAACAGAGTCCATCCGTGTTCTTTCTTTCCAGACACCTGTTGCCAGCTGAGAGTAACTACGATGTGGGTAACCGAGAGCTCCTTGCTGTGATACTTGCACTAGAAGAGTGGCTGGAAGGGGCCAAGCATCCTTTTGTTGTGTGGACAGATCACAAGAACCTGTCCTACCTACAGCAGGCAAAGCGCCTTAACCCCCGGCAGGCCAGGTGGTCTCTCTTTTTTACCCGTTTTAATTTTGTGATCTCTTACAGGCCTGGATCCAAGAATGTTAATGTAATGCCTTGTCACGCCAGTTTGATCGTTCCCAGAGGGACCGTTCCCCAGAGTTCATCATCCCCAGAGACTGCATTCTTGCACCGGTTAGTCGGTCCATTGAGGATACAGTGCGAGAGGCTCTTCGGGTTGTACACATTCCTGATGAAGTCCCAGCAGGATGCTTGTTTGTGCCCAAGGGAGCAAGATCCGAGGTCCTCCAGGGGGGTCATACTTCTGCTATTGCGGGACATTCAGGAACAGAGAGGACATTGGATTTTATTCAGAGACGCTTCTGGTGGCCAGAGATGACAAGAGAAGTCCGATCTTTTGTACAAGCCTGCCCAGTCTGCGCTCAACAGAAGTCCTCTAATCAGCGCCCGGCCGGCCTTCTACATCCCTTGCCTATCCCACAATGCCCCTGGTCTCACATCTCCATGGATTTCATCACTGGTTTACCAGCATCTGAAGGTAACACTGTTGTACTAGTGGTGGTGGGCCGCTTCTCTAAGTCCGCACACTTCATTCCGTTACCTAAACTCCCTTCAGCCAAAGAGACTGCTGACCTTATTCTTCAGAATGTGGTAAGAATCCATGGAATTCCAGTGGACATTGTTTCAGATTGAGGTCCCCAGTTTATGTCTCGTTACTGGAAAGCATTCTGGTCTCTGTTTGGCTCTTCTGTCAGTCTCTCCTCAGGTTTCCACCCTCAGTCAAACGGACAAACAGAACGGATAAATCAGGAGTTGGAGAAATACCTTCGCTGCGTCACGTCACATCAGCCATCCTCCTGGAGTCATTTCTTGCTATGGGCAGAGCTGGCACACAACACCTTACGCAGCTCCTCCACTGGTCTATCTCCATTTAAGTGTCAATTCGGGTTCGAGCCACCATTGTTCTTCAGCCAAGAGATAGAGGTTGGAGTCCCTAATGCTGAGAGATTCGTCGAGCGCTGTAGAAGGACATGGAAAAGGGCTCACGTAGCCTTGAAGAGTGCTTCCACCCGCCACAAGAGGTACGCGGACAAGAGGAGGGCAACTCCACACTTCAGAATCGGACAAAGTCTGGCTCTCAGCTAAGGACTTACCGTTAAAGGTGGAATCCAAGAAACTTGCCCCAAGATTTGTTGGCCCATTCAAGATCACCAGCCGGGTCAACCCTGTTGCTTATCGGCTTGCCCTACCAAGATCTTTAAAAGTAAGACCTACTTTTCATGTCTCTCATTTGAAACCCGTATTAACCTCTCTTTGGTCTCCCCAGCTCCCACCCCTCCCGCCCCTCGTATTATAGAAGGTGGGCCCACCTACACAGTGAAAAGGCTGCTTGATTCAAGACGCCGGGGCCGTGGCTTTCACTACCTGGTCGACTGGCAAGGTTATGGGCCTGAGGAGCGTACCTGGGTGCCGACATATCTTAGACCCAGACCTGATCAGGACGTTCCATCGCTTGCATCCTGACCGCCCTGGGCCGTCGGGAGCCGGCCGTAAAGGGGGGGGCCCTGTCACACCACGGTCTGTCCAGCAGAGGGAGACTGAGAGCACAAGACCTTCCACATCGTCCTCCTAATTCACTGCTCATTATGGTTTTAAGTTAATCACCTGTGCCTAGTTAGTTAGTGTGAACAGGTGGATACTTAAGGACTTTCATTTGCTTGTATCTTTGCTCAGTCTTGAAGTTCTCCTGCCTAGCCTATGCTTTTGTGTTTTCCCAGTTGGTCTAACCTGAAAGACTTTTTGTCCAGCCTCTTTGGTATATTTTGTTACTGGACTCTTTTGCCTGCAATCATCCAGTGTGGATTTGTGCATTGCTCAACCCAGCACTTATGCTGGATCCTTTGTGTTTGCTCAGGAGGAATATTAAGTAAAGACTGTGTTTTCCCCTCCTAACCTGCCTCTTGTGATTACCTGCCAATTGGGTCCACACTGCCCGTAGGACAGTGGTTAGAACCTTGGGTTTTCCAGCAACACACTCTGGGTTCGTATCACGGATCTGACAGCATTTTAACTTCCGACTTCAACTGTATGTAATCAGATAATGTCATGTTGATATTCTCCTCAGGTATGTAATCAGATAATGTCATGTTGATATTCTCCTCAGGTATGTAATCAGATAATATGAGCGTGTCAAATGTCCTATTAAGCACCACCATCTGGTGGCCATTGAGGGAACAACACAACACATAATTGGAATGACATGGCCTAATCGAATAGGAGCTACTGTTCTACGGTACTTTCCCCATCTGACAACTTACTCTGTCCATGACGTCAGCTGAATACACTTGTCTAGTTCCAGCCCAACTAGATGCCCAGGCGTTGCATTGCATTGCTATTAGCTCTCGGCCATTTCAACTCTATTGCAATCCAATAAACACCACGTTTTAAATCTATTCATAATAAATAATCATATACTTATGTAAAATGTATTATTGATATTTTTAACTGAAGTTATTATTAAGGGTTCAAATAGAAGATCAGCTACAATCAAAGATGCTCTTTACTCGCTACAGCTGCAAGCCAAGAAAACCAAAGATCACACATAGACACTTTCACTGCTGATCTTGGGTCAGTTTAGCATTTTCCCCACTAATAGTTAAGACGAGAATTGGGGAGGGAAAGCTGATCCTAGATCTGTACCTAGGGGAAACTTCACCCCGGAGTAAGTAAATCAAAGATCACACAGTGACCCTATCGGGTCGTAACACCATTCTGAGGAACCAATCACCACACAGACGCCACACGCCACGGGTCGTAACACCATTCTGAGGAACCAATCACCGCACAGACGCCACACGACGCGGGTCGTAACACCATTCTGAGGAACCAATCACCGCACAGACGCCACACGACACGGGTCGTAACACCATTCTGAGGAACCAATCACCGCACAGACGCCACACGACGCGGGTCGTAACACCATTCTGAGGAACCAATCACCGCACAGACGCCACACGACACGGGTCGTAACACCATTCTGGTTCATGCTGCTCTAGAAATGTATTTTTAGTGCTTTTTCATTTGTTTATTTCTTTTTCACTTGCGCTTGCGCCTGCCTTGGAGTCGTGGTAATGGACAGTCAAGCAGCGACAAGAGTCACAGTTCGTATAACGTTCGTCAAGCTAGAAAATAATTTACATCACATTTTTTTTACTGACTTTTGAGACCACAAACATGGGGTTACAATCAGAGAGCATTACTTTTTGCATAGTATTAAATGAACAAAGACATTGAGTTCTTTTATTTACAATTATTGTATAGATAAAACAATTCATAAAAACAAGATGTAGGACGCCGGGAACACTTATTTATCATTTATACCCATCAAATCGGCTAGAATGCCGCATTTCAACTTTTTCTTTGTTCCACAAAAAATAGCATGCTGCTAGGTACAGTACACAGAGGCAGGTGACATATTGCAAGAAGTGTCATCGTTATTACGATCGTTATTATTATTTATATTATTAGTTGGATGTGTAAGTGAAGCGCGTATGTTGACATGATGTACAGACTGAGGTCCGAGCCCATATTCAGAGTAGGACTACTGGTCTAGGATCAGGTCCCGCTCCTTTCTATATAATCTTATTCACTATTTATCTAAAAGGTCAAACTGATCCTAGATCAGAACTCCTACTACGATAAACTTTATGAATACAGGTGGTGTGGTTGAGACTGGAATGTCTCAGGGCCCATATTCACAAAGTGTCTCGTGGAATAGGAGTTCTAATCTAGTATCCGTTTGACTTTAAATCGTTATGAATACGGGGTGGGGGGCGGATCATAGACCTGAGTTGCTTTGTGAATACGTTCCCTGATCAGTAATGACTTCTGCTATAGAGGAATTGCAAGCAGAGTACAAGCAGAGTTGAGTAAAGTACAGCCCACTAGCCTGGACGGATGAACTGTCGTAAGAAGACATGTCCCCTGTGTACATGGAATACTCTACTGACCACTGTTGCCTCCCCTTAAAGCGTAAAAACGTAAAGCTTGAATGTACAGACGTGATGCTAAAGAAATGTTAGCTGAAGTTCTTTTGATGTAAAAAAAAAAAAAATTAAAAAAAAAAAAATGTTTTAACCCCAAAGAAGAAGGGAAGAAAAAAAAAAATCGAGCGGTTTTAAAATCCAACTGCAGAAGTCAAGATAGACCATTTCTGAACGAACTAGAGCTTTAATTTTATTTTTGTATTTTTTTTTTTTATAAAACTGTCCTTAGCTGGTTCAACAGGCCTGAGCTAAGTGTTGAAAGCTTGTGCACCCATCCGTCTCCTGATCTGACAGCAGAACTGGTTAAATACAAGAGAAATCAGGTCAACATATAATTACCACAGGATTCATTTAGAGTAGAGCGATTGGATTGGTTCAACTTGCACACGGAACACATTTACATCATGCTTTTCAACGACTCCAATTGGTTGTAGAAATATTACGAGAAACACAAGAATGTGTGCTATGAAACGCCTCTGTGCCTTTTGGATATATATAGTAAGTTAAGTGTGTTCCTTCTTCCTTTTTGTCCTCTCCTTCTCTGTAAAGCACAACAAATAGTTCTAACAACTAGTGAAGATGCTAGAGTTGACTTGGTGAAGGCCGGAAGACAAGCTTGGTTAAAACACACAGAAGCACAGCTAAAAATAACACCACAGAGGGATTCATTCATATCCTGATTGTTAGGAAAATGCCTTTTTTTTTTTCTTCTTCTTCTGTTGTTGTTGTTGTTGTTGTTGTTGAAAAAGAGTCAAAGCGTCATTACATTTTGTCGTCTTTTTTAGTTGTTCAAAATGCCAACAGCTTTGGATCGCTGTGTGTGTTTTTTTTGGTTTTTTTATTATTATTTTTCTTTTTAAAGGAAAACAAGAAATCAATGAAATAATAAAACAATCAAACACATTAAATCACAAGATTTTCAATACAACTTTTAGATTTTTCTATATACACAGATAAGCCAAATATACCTTAGTTTGCAATTTCTAATATAAATCCATCGCAGCCTTTGATGGTCACACAAAATAAAATGTAAAAAAATCCTTTAAAACTAGCAGTTGTTTATATAGAAGACATGTCCGTTATAGAAGGCCTGTTCGGCCTCTCAGCTCAGAGTAAGTTTCAACTTTAAGTTACATTTCAAGCTTTGAACGAAAAATAAAAAGATAAATAAAAAAAAATTGTAATTAAAGAAATAAAACCTTTAGTCTCATTAACATCTCTGTTTGGAAACAACGGTTCAGAGTTCATCCCAACAATCATATAATACTAACAATTATACATCCCATAATATCTACAGTATTTGATAGCAGGCAAGTCCAGTATACTGTATGTTATAAACGAGGAGAACTCAAAACAACTTTTTCCCCTCAACTACTTCTGAATGGTTTGAAACCCTACAAATTAACCGGGAAGTTTCTACAGGTGTTGTAA
This sequence comes from Brachymystax lenok tsinlingensis, assembly GCA_030435695.1. Taxonomy (NCBI): domain Eukaryota; kingdom Metazoa; phylum Chordata; class Actinopteri; order Salmoniformes; family Salmonidae; genus Brachymystax; species Brachymystax lenok. Next base: position 5,223,474 of record CM059813.1, on the reverse strand, counting down.
ACAAATGACATTCTCTTAAGGACATAAATAAGTTAAAGTAATTAGAGCCATTGAAGCAGAAACAAGGCAACATGCCAACAAACAAAGATAAACTCTGCATATATATATATATATATATATATATATATATATATATATATATATATATATATATATATATATATATATATCACAAGTTTAAGAAATGCTATTTATGTATGGGGTTCCTCTTTTGCAACAGGTGCAAATCTACTGTGCTTGTTGAATCCTACGACCTTTGACCTTTGACACACGTCTCATTTATAAATCAAATAAATGTTTACAGCTAAAGCACATGCCACACAGGGAACTCACAGACTAGCGATCGGATAAGCTGCCTTAAAGACGCAGTCCACTTCTCACCCACCCACCCAATCAAATTAAAAACAATTCAAATAAAACATTGGATAATGTACATTCATGCAAGAGCAATAATAATGTTTTAATTGAATCTATTATCAAACACAGTCATTGTTTAATGTGAGGACGGATTTGGGGTGTAATTTATGTTTTTCACTCCTCCCAGGTCTTTCTGGTCCTCCTCTTCACTGCTGCTAGAAACATGGTTCAGTCAGCAGCGCGAGGCGCGCGCACACACACACACACACGTACGCACCACACACACATCACATGTGTGTTGGCTTTGTTGTGCTTTCTGATTGTATGCGTGGTATGATGTTTTCTCCAGGAGGAGAGAGCTGGAGACAGACTGGGGGTAAAGGAAGCTCTCCAAACTGCAGACAAAAGGAGGTATCCGAGAGACTGAAAGACAGAAGTCTCCAAACTGCAGTGTGGGAGCCACCAGGCTGCAGTAGAGGAGATCTCCACCAGGCCTCAAGAGAAAGGTCTCTATATTGCAGTAGAGAAAGGTCTCCAAGTGGCAGTGAAGGAGGTCTCCAGATTGCAGAACGGAGGTCTCCACCAGCCAGGCTGTCAGAAGGTGCTGCTAGATGTCTCCAAGGCTGCAGTGGGATGGTGTCTCCAAAGCTGCAGACGAGGAGGTCACCACCAGCCAGCTGCAGGCCACTAGAGGGAGGTCTCCAGACTGTGCAGTGGGCTGGCTGGGCTGGAGGATGCAGCTGATTTACTGGTGGTGTCGATGGTGAGGTTGATGCCGCTGTCGACGGCGTTGTTGTTCTTGTTGGGGGACTGGGGCTGGCTGCCTGTCTGGGACTGGGGGATCATCCTCAGCGCAGGATCCTCTTCCAGGTCCGTGTCGTCTATCAGGGGGATGTGGGGCGTGGTGTCTTCTATCCTAAACTCTGGGTGGGTCATGAAGTTATGGATGGACGGTCTGGAGTCTGGTTTTTCCAAGCCTTCGTAGAGGGAGCTACGGAATGCGTTCACGACGCGAATCTGTGGTGGGGAGGGAGGAAGGGAGGAGGGGGGAGGGAGAGAAGAGGGGAGCGAGAGTAAACACAGGAAAGCAAATAAGAACTGTCAGGAAGGATTGTCTCTGGGAGAGGTAGAGAACCCTTTGAGATTGAGGAGGAGGAGGAGGAAACTGCAGTCTGTGGTCTGCTTTCACAGTACAGTATAATAAAGTGAAGTACAGTATAATATGGTACAGTACAATACAGTATAATATCATACAGTATAATACAATACAATATGGTACACAACTCACTCACCTGACGTGCATCTAAATAGAAGGTCATAGGCAAAACACAAGATGAAGGTAACACTCATTGTATGTATAAACCAGGAACCAATGTGCGATATGCCTACAGAGATAAGACACGTTATACCTATAGAGATAAGACACGCTATACCTACAGAGATAAGACACGCTATACCTAGAGATAAGACACGTTATACCTACAGAGATAAGACACGTTATACCTACAGAGATAAGACACGTTATACCTACAGAGATAAGACATGCTATACCTACAGAGATAAGACATGCTATACCTACAGAGATAAGACATGCTATACCTACAGAGATAAGACACGTTATACCTACAGAGATAAGACACGTTATACCTACAGAGATAAGACACGTTATACCTACAGAGATAAGACACGTTATACCTACAGAGATAAGACACGTTATACCTACAGAGATAAGACACGTCATACCTATAGAGATAAGACACGTCATACCTATAGAGATAAGACACGTTATGCCTATAGAGATAAGACACGTTATACCTATAGAGATAAGACACGTTAATAATAGGTCGTCATTGACCTTGCGTAGGCTTAAACACTGGTGTACACTGATTTATGTATCACACATCCAATGTGCGATACACCTGTAGATTTAAGTCACGTTAATAAAGAAATGCACACAGAAATACAAAAATCATGCAAGTTGAAGAGGCCTGGAGGTCGTACGTCAGTAATGGTAGGAGGAAAAGTTAGACTTCAGAGGTTGGAAGAGAGACGGACCATACCAGGACAGGGAATGATGGGTAGGACATCCACAGAAACTGTGAATGGATAGATGAGGACATAGATGAGGACATAGATGGACATAAGGAGGAGATGTCCAGGTTTCGGGAGATATGAGAGGGGGTCAAGTGGCAAAACAACACAATGGAAGCAGACCAGACCACAAGCTTCAACAGTCAACCAACTAACCAGACAACCAACTAACTAACCAGTCAACCAACTAACCAGACAACCAACTAACCAGTCAACCAACTAACCAGTCAACCAACTAACCAGTCAACCAACTAACCAGACAACCAACAAGACAACGTGAAACATGCAATAGGACCACGCGGTGATGAACAGAACACAGGAACACAGGAACACAGGCACACAGGCACACAGACGCCTAGCTGTACAACACAGCTAGCTTTTACTGCCAGAGGTCATTTTTCTCTGAGCTCTCAACTCCATGCACGTCTGAGCAAACAGTCAAGTATAGGCCCCAAAGTAGTGCTTGTTTTGTTCCTGTTGTTTTTAACGATTCTTATTGGAGAAAATACATATAAAAAGCACTTTGTTATAGTACCCTTGTTGATGTGTTGACACACGTAAAATGTATTAATTACATAAATGGATTTAATTTCAAATGTATTTTTCCAAATCATTTTGTATCATATATGTTTTGCTTTTTTAAATGTTTATTTCACTTTCACTGGTTAATTATTAGGTGCATCAAATGAGCGATTCTGAATTGTTAGTATTGAATTCAAATACACTCACTGGCACAGTTTATTAGGTACACCACCCCGGGTCACGAAAATGGATAACTCCTATAGTCAGGTGGCCGTGGATTGTTATGTAAAGCAAACAGGCATCCAGGCATTCAGTTACTGTACGATTGAACGTTAGAACGTGCCAAACGAGTGACATAAGTGACTGAGCATGGTATGATTGTCGGTGCCAAGCACGTCAGATCCAGTATCTCACAAACGTCCGGCCTCCTGGTCTTTTCCACACACAACAGCGTCGAGGGTTTACAGAGAACGGTGCGACAAACAATAAACATCCAGTCAGCGGCAGTCCTGTGGGTGGAGAAAACAGCTCGTTGATGAGAGAGGTCGAAGGAGAACGGCAAGAATCGTGCAAGCTAACAGGCGGACCACAAAACGACACAACGACGCAGTCCAACAGCGGTGTGCAGAACGATCTCTGAACGCACGACTCGTCGATCCCTGTTACTGATTGGCTATTGCGGCATGACGACCACACCAGGTTCCACTCAATCCAGTAGAACATAATGGGATGAGATGGAACGGGCTGTTAGCAGCATGAATGTACCACCGTCCAATCTGCAGCATGATGCCATGGTGTCAGCATGTACCAACATCCCTGTGGAACGTTTCCGACACCTTGTAGATATGCCCCGGATTCAGGCTGTTCTGGAGGCAAAGGGGGGGTCCAACCTGGTATTAGATGGGTGTACCTAATAAACTGTGTAAATGCTTCATGACATCTACTACAATCCCTTTCGATTCACATAACTTTTAAGAGGAATGCTGTACCACTGATGTATGAAAAGTAAATTAGATGCGAGGGGAATTATTTTCCATGTTAAATGAAAGAAGCATGAAACTCTTTAAACATTCTATGGAAAAAAAAGTATGTGTTTCTCAGCTGCTGTTTTATGAAATGGTTATAGTTTCATCTGCCAATATCAATATTGTCAGAACTAACATTTTTAGGATTGACTGGGTACTCTGGGTACTCTTAATCTAGGAGGTAAAGTGGCAAAAAAAACGAAACAGTCAAAGAAATCGGACCGTTCTCAATGAGCGATGACAAAGGTATACACTGTGGCAACAGTCAGTCATATCAGCATTACGTACAGTACACAGAGTCAGATCAAACCAAACAGTGTGATGCCACGAGACGGGATGGGACACTGGCTACAGGCCCTCTGAGTTACATAAAGACCAGAAGGGATGGGACACTGGCTACAGGCCCTCTGAGTTACATAAAGATGACAGAACAGAGAAGACAGGACCATGGAGAGCGACTGGACACAGAAAGAAAGAGAGAGCGAGAGAGAGGCGATTCTCTGCCTCCTACTACCGTCTTGTCTTCTCAGCTGTAACGAGAAGAGAAAACCAGCATCCAGTTTTCCCCCTGTAAATAATGTGACGCTATAAACTACAGTATGGGTGAAAACCATCAAGTCAGGTACATAATGGGATTCTATATGGCACAGTAATGGATGATACCATTGGCTGAAACAGCACAGTAATGGATGATACCATTGGCTGAAACAGCACAGTAATGGATGATACCATTGGCTGAAACAGCACAGTAATGGATGATACCAATTGGCTGAAACAGCACAGTAATGGATGATACCAATTGGCTGAAACAGCACAGTAAGTAATGATACCATTGGCTGAAACAGCACAGTAAGAAATTATACCATTGGCTTATACTTGAATGTTTACCCAGCACGGTGAGTTATTTTGTTGAAAAAGTTTTAACATCAAGTTTGTCAGACAATGGGAGGAAAACTCACAACCTGAAATTCACGCCGTAGGCGGTAGCCGCACTCCACTCTTAGCACTCTGGGAAAACAAAGACATGTAACAATGAGACATCAACTCTCTTGGGGAGCCACAGATGAACAGAATATGTCAAGAAGTGTAAAAGAAAAATGAAGAATAGAAAATAATCTAGTCTAGAGAAACTGTCTTCAGAGATGCCAACCCCGTTAAACAATCAACCAGCTGTCATTCATCAACCAGTTAGCTAGAGTTACCCTAAACCAATACAGATCTGGGAACCTGACTAGTGGAAAGTAATTATTAGTAATAATTAACTACTACAGATATGTAGAATCTCTGGAATGTATAATGTATAATGTATTGATTAAACGGAAACCTTTAGAGTTTATCCAGGCTACATGACCTGACCAGAACCATCCAGAGTTTATCCAGGCTACATGACCTGACCAGAACCATCCAGAGTTTGTCACTTTTAGGTCCCGTGGTCAGAAAAAAATATATACTTCTGACCCTACTTATATCTAGGGTTGCAAAAATATGGTAAGTTTCCCAAATCCTGATTGGAGGATTCCGGATTTCCCTTCTTATTCCCTCACAATTCAAGGAATCTTCCAACCAGGATTTCATCGAAACCTGGGAATTTTGGGAAAGTTTTGTGATGATAGTGATGTGATTATTATTTTTAAGTTGAATACACTGATTGTACTGTAAGTCAGTCAGGAGAAAGCAAAGCCTCTCCTAACTAAATGACTAAACTCTAATGTACAACGTAACTGTAAAGGGATACTTCTAGGGTATTGGGAGACATCCCTGAAGTAGCAGAAGCAGAGGACAGTGACTCACGCCCAGCGGGAGAGGTAGGAGAAAGAGCATTGGACAAGGACACGTGACTGGGACTAGAAACATTGGTTACATCCTGGTTCTGGCTGGTGGTGGAGGATTGTCTCCGCAGCTGGCCCTGATAGGAGCTGCCGCTCTTGAACGTGTTCACCACATCGATCTGGAGGAGGAGAACACAAGACAGGCCGCTCATACAGACAGGTCAGACAGACAGGTCAGACAGTTTGACTGGGGCAGCACATCACTCCCAGGGAACCTGCCGCTCTGACATGTAGGTAGTTTTAGTGTATCACAGTGATAATGGTACTGGCTCAGAGTAATGGGCTTTGATCAGATGAAACTGGAGGTGATGCTAATGCAGTGTAGGGCCAATGTTTGACAGACAAACAAGACATGGTAGTAGGACAGACGGACAGACTAGGCCATGACAAAGCGCAGCCCCCTGGTCTCTCTGACATGTAGGTGATTGAGACCTCTTAGGGGTCACAAAGATCCTTGCGTATCACGGTGATAACTGTACTGGCTCAGAGTAATGGGCATCCATCAGATAAACAGACAGGCCATAGTAGTAGGACAGACATGACAGACGGCTAGGCTGGGACAGGAGGATCATCCACCCTGAGAACATTGTGTTTCTGCTATGTATAGGTACGTAAGACCTTATCACAGCGAAGGTACTGGCCCAGAGTACAGTCACGAGCAGATGGCGCCAAGGTGATGAAGAGTTTGGTTCAAATCCTCCAGACGTCAGTGTGGCAGTGTCTGGGAGGCCAGTGTGCTGCGGCCCTGGAGGAGCTTCCGATGTGGCTCTTTCGTTGGTTCTACAGTAGGTTTTAACTTCAACCCTGTTCCTGGAGAGCTGTAATTAAAACCTACAGGAGGGTATCTCTCCGGGAACAGGGTCGGAGTTCAAACCTACAGGAGGGTATCTCTCCAGGAACAGGGTTGGAGTTAAAACCTACAGGAGGGTAGCTCTCCAGGGACACAGTTGGAGAGCCCTACTGTATATAACCTTCATGCAAATTGTCCAGGATTACTGTAACAAATATATTTACAGTACCAGTCAAAAGTTACTCATTCAAGGGTTTTTCTTTATTTGTACTCTTTTCTACATTGTAGACTAATAGTGAAGACATCAAAACTATGAAATAACACATACGGAATCATGTTGTAACCAAAAAAGTCTTAAATCAAAATATATTTTATATTTGAGATTCTTCAAAGTAGCCACCCTTTGCCTTGGTGACAGCTTTGCACACTCTTGGCATTCTCTCAACCAGCTCCATGAGGTAGTCACCTGGAATGCATTTCAATTAACAGGTGTGCATTGTTAAAAGTGAATTTGTGGAATGTCTTTCCTTTTTAATGTGTTTGAGCCAATCGGTAGGGGTGGTATACAGAAGCTAACCATATTTGTTTCCCAAATCCTGATTAGAGGATTCCGGATTTTAATTCTTATTCCTTCACAATTCAAGGAATCTTCCAACCAGGATTTCATTGAAACCTGGGAATTTTGGGAAAGTTTTGTGATGATAGTGATGTGAGTCCATATTATGGCAAGAACAGCTCCAATAAGCAAAGAGAAATGACAGCCTCCAGTATATATGCTGCAGTAGTTTATGTGTCGGGGGGTTAGGTTCAGTCTGTTATATCTGGAGTATTTCTCCTCTCTTATCCGGTGTCCGGTGTCCTGCCCTCTCTAATTCTCTTTCTTTCTCTCTCTCGGAGGACCTGAGCCTTAGGACCATTCCTCAGGACTACCTGGCCTGATGACTCCTTGCTGTTCCCAGTCCACCTGGTCGTGCTGCTGCTGCAGTTTCAACTGTTCTGCCTGCGGCTATGGAACCCTGACCTGTTCACCAGACGTGCTACCTGCCCCAGACCTGCTGTTTTCAACTCTCTAGAGACAGCAGGAGCGGTAGAGATACTCTGAATGATCGGCTATGAAAAGCCAACTGACATTTATTCCTAAGGTGCTGACCTGTTGCACCCTTCGACAACCACTGTGATTATTATTATTTGACCCTGCTGGTCATCTATGAACATTTGAACATCTTGGCCATGTTCTGTTAAAAGCTGCACCCGGCACAGCCAGAAGAGGACAGGCCACCCCTCATAGCCTGGTTCCTCTCTAGGTTTCTTCCTAGGTTCTGGCCTTTCTAGGGGAGTTTTTCCTAGCCACCGTGCTTCTACACCTGCATTGCTTGCTGTTTGGGGTTTTAGGCTGGGTTTCTGTACAGCACTCTGTGACATCAGCTGATGTAAGAAGGGCTTTATAAATACATTTGATTGATTGACAGTCCATAATTACTTTAAGTCATGAAGGTTAGTCAATACAGAACATTTTAAGAACTTTTAAAGTTTCTTCAAGTGCAGGTGCAAAATCCATCAAGCACTATGATGAAACTGGCTATCGTGAGGAACCGCCACAGGAAAGAAAGACCCAGAGTTACCTCTGCTGCAGAGGACAAGTTCATTAGACTTACCAGCCTCAGAAATTGCAGCCCAAATAAATGCTTCACAGAGTTCAAGTAACAGACACATCTCAAAAATCAACTTTTCAGAGGAGTCTGCGTGAATCAGGCCTTCATGGTCAAATTGCTGCAAAGAAACCACTACTAAAGGACACCAATAAGAAGAAGAGACTTGCTTGGGACAAGAAACACAAGCAACGGACATTAGACCGGTGGAAATCTGTCCTTTGGTCTGATGAGTCCAAATTTGAGATTTTTGGTTCCAACCGCCGTGTCTTTGTGAGACGCAGAGTAGGTGAACAGATGATCTCCGCATGTGTGGTTCCCATCGTGAAGCATGGAAGAGGAGTGATGTGCGGATGCTTTGCTGGTGACACGGTCAGTGATTTATTTAGAATTCAAGGCACATTTAACCAGCATGGCTACAACAACATTCTGCTGCGATACGCCATCCCATCTGGTTTGTGCTTAGTGGGACTATCATTCGTTTTTCAACAGGACAATGACCCAACACACCTCCAGGCTGTGTAAGGGCTATTTGACCAAGATTGAGAGTGAAGGAGTGCTGCATCAGATGACCTGGCCTCCACTATCACCCGACCTCAACCCAATTGAGATGGTTTGGGATGAGTTGGACCGCAGAGTGAAGGAAAACCAGCCAACACGTGTTCAGCATATGTGGGAACTCCTTCAAGACAGTCATAAAAGCATTCCAGGTGAAGCTGGTTAAGAGAATGACATGAGTGTGCAAAGCTGTCATCAAGGCAAAGGGTGGCTGCTTTGATAAATCAGAAATCTAAAATATATTTAGGATTTGTTTAACACTTTTTTGGTTACTACATGATTCCTTGTGTGTTTTTTCATAGTTTTGATGTCTTCACTGTTATTCTTAAAATGAAGAAAATAGTAAAAATAAATAAAAACCCTTGAATGAGTCCAAACTTTTGACTGGTACTGTATATGCAGACGGAATAATAAAGGTCCCACTACGGATCCTTGGGGTACTCCTTATTTAGATACAGTGGACAGACTGCACACGTACTGAGCACGTACTGTACTACCTTTATGTGAAGTGTCTAAAGCCCAGGGTTATTGCAACAAATACAATCCATCTACAAGATAAACATTTCAGTTCCTAACACTGATCCAAGAGGTACTCCAATACTACTACTATAACTCACGTTTTAATGACGTTCAAGTCTGATAGATGTTAAAGAGATTGTAACTGCAATATCATCACGCAAACTCATAGTGTAGTCGGTCCCATCGAATTTCATGACAATAGTATTTTCTCATTGTACTCTGAACTTTAATTTTACAGTGTTCTCCGTCTGTCAACCTCCCATAGCTTGTCATCGGTATGTCCCCTCCCATAGCTTGTCATCGGTCTGTCCCCTCCCATAGCTTGTCATCGGTCTGTCCCCTCCCATAGCTTGTCATCGGTCTGTCCCCTCCCATAGCTTGTCATCGGTCTGTCCCCTCCCATGGTTTGTCATTGGTTTATTTTTCCCTCCCACAGCTTGTCATTGGTTCCTCACCTGAGTCTGAATGCGGTTGAGCCCCCTGAACCAGAGGACCTGTCCGCGTCGCAGCTCTCTCTCCGCGTGGTCAATCTCCTCATTGTCCTCGTTCATGTCCTCGTCCCCAGGCATTTCGTTCTTCTTGGTCAGCTGACCCGCCCCTCGCAGGAACCGCAGCTTGCTGTTAGGGATAGTGGCGATCACCTGAAACAAAGGGAGGGGGAGACACAGGGAGAGGGGAGACACAGGGAGGGGGGAGACACAGGGAGGGGGGAGACATTATTCTCTCCCTAACAGAGCTGGAAATGTGAGATGATTCTTCACGTGTTTTCAGAAGGAACTGAAAGAACTCAGCGATATATGAATACATGATATGCTCAGGTTTCTTTAATAAAAACATGATACAATTTGCAAGTTTATGTTTTAAGAGTATGTAGAGGTATGTCAAGGTACTGTATGTCAAGGTATGTTTATAGGCATGTCAACGTATGTCAAGGTATGTTTATATGCATGTCAAAGTATGTTTATAGGCATGTCAAGGTATGTTTATAGGCATGTCAAGGTATGTCAAGATATGTTTATAGGCATGTCGAAGTATGTCAAAGTATGTTTACCTGTCCCCAGACCAACTCTCCTAGACTCAGGTATGTTTACCTGTCCCCAGACCAACTCTCCTAGACTCAGGTATGTAAAGGTATGTTTACCTGTCCCCAGACCAACTCTCCTAGACCCAGGAAGGTGCACCATCCCCACTTCTCCAAGTCCAGAGGAGTACAACTGAACGGCTTCCCTCCAAACTGCACGATCGCAATCTACAAACACACAGATAGGAACATGTATTATGAAACTGCACGATACCTCACAATGTACACACATCCTACCTGGATGGCGAAGGTTCCTACCTGGATGGCTTGGGTTCCTACCTGGATGGCTTGGGGGCCTACCTGGATGGCTTGGGTGCCTACCTGGATGGCCAAGGTTCCTACCTGGATGGCTTGGGTTCCTACCTGGATGGCTTGGGTTCCTACCTGGATGGCTTGGGTTCCTACCTGGATGGCCAAGGTTCCTACCTGGATGGCCAAGGTTTCTACCTGGATGGCCAAGGTTCCTACCTGGATGGCAAAGGTTCCTACCTGGATGGCAAAGGTTCCAAAGACGATGGAACAGAAGATGGGGTTCCTGAAGATTCCGTCAAAGACGTTCCTCTCTCCGTGGATCTTCCTGGCGTTGATCTCGTTGAAAAGCTGCATGAGGACGAAGGTGTTGAAAATGATGGTGTAGTGTTCTGACGGAGGGGAGTGGAGCGGAGCGTGACGACCACTGTCTATGTCAAATATCTGCTCACCTGAGAGAGAGAGAGAGAGAGAGAGAGAGAGAGAGAGAGAGAGAGAGAGAGAGAGAGAGAGAGAGAGATCTTGTTGATGTCAAAGAACGGCTCACCTATCACTCCCATTGATTTGGAGCTAGAGGTGGGTAAAAGTCAGCTGACGTTTGTAGTGTCTGTTTAAAGAAAACTGAATCACGTATTACAGTTTCTCATGACTCATAGACTAGTTTTACGGAGAGGAACCATCTAACAACATGTTGTAAAACCTGAACTTCCCTAATAAACCAAGGTGTTTTACCACAACAATGCTAGCCAGGAGGACAGTACACTTTAATGACGTACCAACTGTGTTGCCAAGGGTGGTCTAGCAGTCTGAGACGCTATTTCAGATATCTTTCCTCTCTTTATCCAATAAACAACAAATAGGAGAGGACTTTAAAAAGAAAGAATCCCTTACCGACGAACAGCAGGGAGAAGATGATGACCAGCTGGTAGATGCCGTGTCCCAGGATGTTCTTGGTCATGGTGCTGGAGATCAGCGGTTTGTTGCGGCCATACGGCTTCCTCATCAGCAGGGCCTCGGTGGGGGGCTCGGTGGCCAGGGCCAGGGACGCAAAGGTGTCCATTATCAAGTTCACCCACAGCATCTGGACCGCCTTCAGAGGAGAATCCTACAGGAACACACAGGGTTATTAAAGGCTGGGAGAATCCTACAGGAACACACAGGGTTATTAAAGGCTGGGAGAATCCTACAGGAACACACAGGGTTATTAAAGGCTGGGAGAATCCTACAGCAGCACACACAAGGTTATTGAAGGCTGGGAGAATCCTACAGCGCTCACACAAGGTTATTAAAGGCTGTGAGAATCCTCTGAATAATATCACTTTAAATTCAACCCTGTTCCTGGAGAGCAACCATCCTGTAGGTTTTAACTCCAACCCTGTTCCTGGAGAGGTACCCTCCTGTATATTTTAACTCCAACCCTAATCTAGCACACCTGATTCTAATAATCAATCAGGTTAATTACAACTAGGGTTGGAGTTAAAACCTACAGGAGGGTAGCTCTCCAGGAACATGGTTGGAGTTAAAACCTACAGGAGGGTCTCTCTCCAGGAACAGGGTTGGAGTTAAAACCTACAGGAGGGTGACTCTCCAGGAACAGGGTTGGAGTTTTGTATTTGTACTTATTATGGATCCCCTTTAGTTCCTGCCAAGGCAGCAGCTACTCTTCCTGGGGTTTATTAAGGATCCCCTTTAGTTCCTGCAAAGGCAGCAGCTACTCTTCCTGGGGTTTATTATGGATCCCATTAGTTCCTGCCAAGGCAGCAGCTACTCTTCCTTGGGTTTATTAAGGATCCCCATTAGTTCCTGCCAAGACAGCAGCTACTCTTCCTGGGGTTTATTATGGATCCCCATTAGTTCCTGCCAAGGCAGCAGCTACTCTTCCTGGGGTTTATTATGGATCCCCATTAGTTCCTGCCAAGGCAGCAGCTACTCTTCCTGGGGTTTATTATGGATCCCCATTAGTTCCTGCCAAGGAAGCAGCTACTCTTCCTGGGGTTTATTATGGATCCCCATTAGTTCCTGCCAAGGAAGCAGCTACTCTTCCTTGGGGTTCAAACACATTAAGGCACTTACATTACATATAAAACAAAAGATAAAACAGTACATCATATAACATTATTACACCACTACATATCTACAGTACAAAATGTATAATTACCACCATACAACAATATTACAATCTATGTGTGTGTGTGTAGAGTGCGTGTGCTAGCGTTTTTGTGCATATGCGTGTGTCTACCTTTTGTGTGTGTGTCTCTTCACAGTCCCCGCTGTTCCATAAGGTGTATTTCAATCTGTTTTTATCTGATTCTGCTGCTTGCATCAGTTACCTGATGTGGAATAGAGTTCCATGTAGTCATGTCTCTATGTAGTACTGTGCGCCTCCCATAGTCTGTTCTGGACTTGGGGACTGTGAAGAGATGTCTGGTGGCATGTCCTGTGGTGTATGCATGGGTGTCCGAGCTGTTTGTCAGTAGTTCAAACAGACAGCGTGTCAATACCTCTCACATGTAAGTACAAGTAGTGATAAAGTCAATCTCTTTCCTCCACTTTTAGCCAGGAGAGATTGACATGCATTAATGTTCGCTCTCCGTGTACATTTAAGGGCCAGGCGTGCTGCCCTGTTCTTAGCCAATCGTAATTTTCCTAAGTCCCTCTTTGTAGCACCTGACCACACGACTGAACAGTAGTCCAGGTGTGACAAAACTAGGGCCTGTAGGACCTGCCTTGTTGATAGTGTTGTTAAGAAGGCAGAGCATTGCTTTATTATAGACGGACTTCTCCCCATCTTAGCTACTGTTGCATCAACATGTTTTGACCATGACAGTTCAGTCACCTCAACTTGCTCAATTTCCACATTAATCATTACAAGATTTAGTTGAGGTTTAGGGTTTAGTGAATGAATAGTCCCAAATTCAATGCTTTTAGTTTTAGAAATATTTAGGATTAACTTATTCCTTGCCACCCACTCTGAAACTAACTGTAGCTCTTTGTAAAGTGTTGCAGTCATTTTAGTCGCTGTAGTTACTGACGTGTATAGTGTTGAGTCATCCACATACACAGACACACTGGCCGTATTACATCTACATCTACTAACTCCATCTACATCTACTAACTACATCTACAAACTACATCGACATCTACATCTACTAACTACATCTACTAACTACATCGACATCTACATCTACTAACTACATCTACATCTACTAACTACATCTACTAACTACATCGACATCTACATCTACTAACTACATCGACATCTACATCTACTAACTACATCCACATCTACATCTACATCTACTAACTACATCGACTATCGACATCTACATCTACTAACTACAGTTACTAACTACATCTACATCTACTAACTACATCTACATCACTAACTACATCTACATCTACATCACTAACTAAATTTACTATCTACATCTACATCTAAAAACTGCATCTACATCACTAACTACATGGACTATCTGCATCTACTAACTACATCTACAAACCATCTAAACATCTACATCACTAACTACATGGACTATCTGCATCTACTAACTACATCTACAAACCATCTAAACATCTACATCACTAACTACATGGACTATCTGCATCTACTAACTACATCTACAAACCATCTAAATCTACTAAATATGTATACATCTACATCACTAACTACATCGACTATATACATCTACATCACTAACTACAGCGACTATATACATCTACATCACTAACTACATCGACTATATACATCTACATCACTAACTACAGCGACTATATACATCTACATCACTAACTACAGCGACTATATACATCTACATCACTAACTACATCGACTATATACATCTACATCACTAACTACAGCGACTATATACATCTACATCACTAACTACAGCGACTATATACATCTACATCACTAACTACATCGACTATATACATCTACATCACTAACTACATCGACTATATACATCTACATCACTAACTACATCGACTATATACATCTACATCACTAACTACAGCGACTATATACATCTACATCACTAACTACAGCGACTATATACATCTACATCACTAACTACAGCGACTATATACATCTACATCACTAACTACATCGACTATATACATCTACATCACTAACTACATCGACTATATACATCTACATCACTAACTACAGCGACTATATACATCTACATCACTAACTACAGCGACTATATACATCTACATCACTAACTACAGCGACTATATACATCTACATCACTAACTACAGCGACTATATACATCTACATCACTAACTACATCGACTATATACATCTACATCACTAACTACATCGACTATATACATCTACATCACTAACTACATCGACTATATACATCTACATTACTAACTACAGCGACTATATACATCTACATCACTAACTACAGCGACTATATACATCTACATCACTAACTACAGCGACTATATACATCTACATCTACAAAATACATATACTAACTACATGGACTATCTGCATCTACTAACTACATCTACAAACCATCTAAATCTACTAAATATGTATACATCTACATCACTAACTACATCGACTATATACATCTACATCACTAACTACATCGACTATATACATCTACATCACTAACTACATCGACTATATACATCTACATCACTAACTACATCGACTATATACATCTACATCACTAACTACATCGACTATATACATCTACATCACTAACTACAGCGACTATATACATCTACATCACTAACTACAGCGACTATATACATCTACATCACTAACTACATCGACTATATACATCTACATCACTAACTACATCGACTATATACATCTACATCACTAACTACAGCGACTATATACATCTACATCTACAAAATACATCTACTAACTACATCTACATCTAAAAACTACATCTACTAACTAGATGTACTATCTACAGCTACTCTCTACATCTACTAACTACATCTACAAACTACATCTACATCTACAAACTACATCTACATCACTAACTACATTGACTATCTGCATATTTACTATCTACATCTAAATCTAAAAACGACATCTACTATCTACATCAATTAACTACGTCTACAACTAGTAACTACATCTACTATCTACATATACAAACGACATCTACATATACTAACTACATAAACTATCTACATCTACTAACTACATCTACATCTACTAACTACATCCACTAACTACACCCACTATCTACATCTACTAACTACATATACTAACTACATATACTAACTACATCTACTATCTACATCTACTAACTACATCTACATCTACTAACTACATCTACTATCTACATCTACTAACTACATATACTAACTACATATACTAACTACATATACTCTCTACATCTACTAACTACATCTACTATCTACATCTACTATCTACATCTACTAACTACTTATACTAACTACATCTACTATCTACATCTACTAACTACATCTACTATCTACATCTACTATCTACATCTACTAACTACATCTACTAACTACATATACTAACTACATATACTCTCTACATCTACTAACTACATATACTCTCTACATCTACAAACTACATCTACTCTCTACATCTACATCACTAACTACATCGACTATCTGCATATTTACTATCTACATCTAAATCTAAAAACGACATCTACTATCTACATCAATTAACTACGTCTACAACTAGTAACTACATCTACTATCTACATATACAAACGACATCTACATATACTAACTACATAAACTATCTACATCTACTAACTACATCTACATCTACTAACTACATCCACTAACTACATCCACTATCTACATCTACTATCTACATATACTAACTACATCTACTAACTACATATACTAACTACATCTACTATCTACATCTACTAACTACATCTACATCTACTAACTACATCTACTAACTACATCTACTAACTACATATACTAACTACATATACTCTCTACATCTACATCTACTATCTACATCTACTATCTACTAACTACATATACTAACTACATCTACTATCTACATCTACTATCTACATCTACTATCTACATCTACTAACTACATATACTAACTACATATACTCTCTACATCTACTAACTACATATACTCTCTACATCTACTAACTACATCTACTATCTACATCTACTAACTACATATACTAACTACATATACTCTCTACATCTACTAACTACATCGACTATCTACATCGACTATCTACATCTACTAACTACATCTACTAACTACATATACTCTCTACATCTACTAACTACATCTACTAACTACATCTACTATCTACATCTACTATCTACATCTACTAACTACATCTACTAACTACATCTACTAACTACATCTACTAACTACATATACTCTCTACATCTACTAACTACATATACTCTCTACATCTACTAACTACATCTACTATCTACATCTACTAACTACATATACTAACTACATATACTCTCTACATCTACTAATTACATCGACTATCTACATCGACTATCTGCATATTTACTATCTACATCTAAATCTAAAAACGACATCTACTATCTACATCAATTAACTACGTCTACAACTAGTAACTACATCTACTATCTACATATACAAACGACATCTACATATACTAACTACATAAACTATCTACATCTACTAACTACATCTACATCTACTAACTACATCCACTAACTACATCCACTATCTACATCTACTATCTACATCTACTAACTACATCTACATCTACTAACTACATCTACTATCTACATCTACTAACTACATATACTAATTACATATACTAACTACATATACTAATTACATATACTAACTACATATACTCTCTACATCTACATCTACTATCTACATCTACTATCTACTAACTACATCTACTAACTACATCTACTATCTACATCTACATCTACTAACTACATCTACTAACTACATATACTAACTACATATACTCTCTACATCTACTAACTACATCGACTATCTACATCTACTAACTACATATACTCTCTACATCTACTAACTACATCTACTAACTACATCTACTATCTACATCTACTATCTACATCTACTATCTACATCTACTAACTACATATACTAACTACATATACTAACTACATCTACTAACTACATATACTCTCTACATCTACTAACTACATCTACTATCTACATCTACTATCTACATCTACTATCTACATCTACTAACTACATCTACTAACTACATCTACTATCTACATCTACTAACTACATCTACTATCTACATCTACTATCTACATCTACTAACTACATATACTAACTACATATACTCTCTACATCTACTAACTACATATACTCTCTACATCTACAAACTACATCTACATCTACATCTCACATCACTAACCATCACTATCTGCATATTTACTATCTACATCTAAATCTAAAAACGACATCTACTATCTACATCAATGAACTACGTCTACAACTAGTAACTACATCTACTATCTACATATACAAGCAGTCTACATATACTAACTACATAAACTATCTACATCTACTAACTACATCTACATCTACTAACTACATCCACTATCTACATCTACTATCTACATCTACTAACTACATATACTAACTACATCTACTATCTACATCTACTAACTACATCTACATCTACTAACTACATCTACTATCTACATCTACTAACTACATATACTAACCACATATACTCTCTACATCTACATCTACTATATACATCTACCATCTACTAACTACATATACTAACTACATCTACTATCTACATCTACTATCTACATCTACTATCTACATCTACTAACTACATCTACTAACTACATATACTAACTACATATCTACATCTACTAACTACATATACTACATCTACCAACTACATCTATATCTCTCTACTAACTACACACTAACTACATACTCTCTACATCTACTAACTACATCTACTATCTACATCTACTATCTACATCTACTAACTACATATACTAACTACATATACTCTCTACATCTACTAACTACATATACTCTCTACATCTACAAACTACATCTACATCTACATCTACATCACTAACTACATCGACTATCTGCATATTTACTATCTACATCTAAATCTAAAAACGACATCTACTATCTACATCAATGAACTACGTCTACAACTAGTAACTACATCTACTATCTACATATACAAACGACGTCTACATATACTAACTACATAAACTATCTACATCTACTAACTACATCTACATCTACTAACTACATCCACTATCTACATCTACTATCTACATCTACTAACTACATATACTAACTACATCTACTATCTACATCTACTAACTACATCTACATCTACTAACTACATCTACTATCTACATCTACTAACTACATATACTAACTACATATACTCTCTACATCTACATCTACTATATACATCTACTATCTACTAACTACATATACTAACTACATCTACTATCTACATCTACTATCTACATCTACTATCTACATCTACTAACTACATCTACTAACTACATATACTAACTACATATACTCTCTACATCTACTAACTACATATACTCTCTACATCTACCAACTACATCTACTATCTACATCTACTAACTACATATACTAACTACATATACTCTCTACATCTACTAACTACATCGACTATCTACATCGACTATCTACATCTACTAACTACATATACTAACTACATATACTCTCTACATCTACTAACTACATCTACTAACTACATCTACTATCTACATCTACTATCTACATCTACTATCTACATCTACTAACTACATCTACTAACTACATCTACTAACTACATATACTCTCTACATCTACTAACTACATATACTCTCTACATCTACTAACTACATCTACTATCTACATCTACTAACTACATATACTAACTACATATACTAACTACATATACTCTCTACATCTACTAACTACATCGACTATCTACATCGACTATCTGCATATTTACTATCTACATCTAAATCTAAAAACGACATCTACTATCTACATTAATTAACTACGTCTACAACTAGTAACTACATCTACTATCTACATATACAAACGACATCTACATATACTAACTACATAAACTATCTACATCTACTAACTACATCTACATCTACTAACTACATCCACTAACTACATCCACTATCTACATCTACTATCTACATCTACTAACTACATCTACTATCTACATCTACTAACTACATCTACATCTACTAACTACATCTACTAACTACATCTACTATCTACATCTACTAACTACATATACTAACTACATATACTAACTACATATACTCTCTACATCTACTAACTACATCTACTATCTACATCTACATCTACTATCTACATCTACTATCTACATCTACTATCTACATCTACTAACTACATCTACATCTACTAACTACATCTACTAACTACATCTACTATCTACATCTACTAACTACATATACTAACTACATATACTCTCTACATCTACTAACTACATCTACTATCTACATCTACATCTACTATCTACATCTACTATCTACATCTACTAACTACATCTACATCTACTAACTACATCTACTAACTACATCTACTATCTACATCTACTAACTACATCTACATCTACTAACTACATCTACTAACTACATCTACTATCTACATCTACTAACTACATATACTAACTACATATACTAACTACATCTACTATCTACATCTACTATCTACATCTACTATCTACATCTACTAACTACATCTACTAACTACATATTCTAACTACATATACTCTCTACATCTACTAACTACATATACTCTCTACATCTACTAACTACATATACTCTCTACATCTACTAACTACAACTACTATCTACATCTACTAACTACATATACTAACTACATATACTATCTACATCTACTAACTACATATACTCTCTACATCTACTAACTACATCTACTATCTACATCTACTAACTACATATACTAACTACATATACTAACTACATATACTCTCTACATCTACTAACTACATCGACTATCTACATATACTATCTACATCTACTATCTACATCTACTAACTACATATACTAACTACATATACTCTCTACATCTACTAACTACATATACTCTCTACATCTACTAACTACATATACTCTCTACATCTACTAACTACATCGACTATCTACATCGACTATCTACATCTACTAACTACATATACTCTCTACATCTACTAACTACATCTACTATCTACATCTACTATCTACATCTACTAACTACATCTACTAACTACATATACTAACTACATATACTCTCTACATCTACTAACTACATCTACTATCTACATCTACTAACTACATCTACTAACTACATCTACTAACTACATATACTAACTACATATACTCTCTACATCTACTAACTACATCGACTATCTACATCGACTATCTACATCTACTAACTACATATACTAACTACATATACTCTCTACATCTACTAACTACATCTACTAACTACATCTACTAACTACATCCACTAACTACTATCTACATCTACTAACTACATCTACTAACTACATCCACTAACTACTATCTACATCTACTAACTACATCTACTAACTACATCTACTAACTACATCCACTAACTACTATCTACATCTACTAACTACAGGGCTGTCACCTCTCACCCTCAATGCTCATTCTGGCCTTAAATCTCCTAGCTATTTTGCATCAAAATAGCAAATGAGATTTGTAAGATATTAGTGAGGCTGAAACTCACCCCAAGATACATGTTTGACACACCGATTATTCTTACCTGTGTGTGCGTGGGCTTGTTTGTTACCTGTGTGATGCAGGCCCCAGTGAAGGCCACTACGACAGCCACCACGTTGACAGTCAGCGGTGTGTTTGTTACCTGTGTGATGCAGGCCCCAGTGAAGGCCACTACGACAGCCACCACGTTGACAGTCAGCTGGAACTGGAGGAACTTGGAGATGCTGTCGTAGACGTTCCTCCCCCACATCACAGCCTTCACTATGCTACTGAAGTTATCATCCGTTAGTATGATGTCGGACGCCTCCTTGGCCACGTCTGTACCGGCAATACCCTGCAGAGAAAAGAGGTATGGTTTAATTTAATAGAAACATTGTTATATTTGTATTTTTTGGGGGCATGTAGTAGAATACATTTATTTTGTGCATCCATGTAGTGACGGGGCACTTTGTAGATGCAAAGCAATAATTTCTTCAAAAACAGACGTTGAAGTGTTTAATACCTCATCCCATTTCTCATGTCAAATCTCTCACCTCGTATCATTTTGAAGCGTTTTACTGCAGTGGGTTAAATCAGGGTCACACGGAGTGTTTCTTGGTAGTCTTAAACAAATACACTTTAAAACAAAAAGTATACACCTCACACACGGTTATATGGGCTTAAAAAAAAGATGTACCACCACATGGGGGCGGCAGGTAGCCTAGTGGTTAGAGCGTTGGACTTGTAACCGGAGGGTTGCAAGTTCGAATCCCCGAGCTGACAAGGGAAAAATCTGTCGTTCTGCCCCTGAACAAGGCAGTTAACCCACTGTTCCCCGGGCGCCGAAGACGTGGAAGTCGATTAAGGCAGCCCCCCGCACCTCTCTGATTCAGAGGGGTTGGGTTAAATGCGGAAGACACATTTCGGTTGAAGGCATTCGGTTGTACAACTGACTAATAATGGTGACTTTGACTTTGATGTCACCACTAAGAGGAGCTCTTGTTCCACTGTAGCTACAGCAGTGCTGGTGGGTGTTCTGTGTGTAGTAGTGAGGATTCTGCTTGGGTTATATCAGGAGATTTCAAGGTTTCTAACAATGGATCCACTCCACAGTCTAGTAGTTGTAGCTGTTATGCTACAGCTGTCATAGTAGTTGTAGCTAGCTGTTATGCTACAGCTGTCATAGTAGTTGTAGCTAGCTGTTATGCTACAGCAGTCATAGTAGTTGTAGCTAGCTGTTATGCTACAGCTGTCATAGTAGTTGTAGCTAGCTGTTATGCTACAGCAGTCATAGTAGTTGTAGCTAGCTGTTATGCTACAGTTGTCATAGTAGTTGTAGCTAGCTGTTATGCTACAGCAGTCATAGTAGTTGTAGCTAGCTGTTATGCTACAGCAGTCATAGTAGTTGTAGCTAGCTGTTATGCTACAGCAGTCATAGTAGTTGTAGCTAGCTGTTATGCTACAGCAGTCATAGTAGTTGTAGCTAGCTGTAATTCTACAGCAGTCATAGTAGTTGTAGCTAGCTGTTATGCTACAGCAGTCATAGTAGTTGTAGCTAGCTGTAATGCTACAGCTGTCATAGTAGGTGGGTTATTGAGAACACTTTAGCTGCATCCAAAATGGCACCGTATTGCCTGCAAAGTGTACTAATACAATTTTGATCAGAGCCCTGTGGGCCTCCCTGTGGGCCTCCCTATTGGCCTCAATGTGGGCCTCCCTATTGAACTCCCTGTGGTCCTCCCTATAGGCCTCCCCTTTGGCCTCCCTATGGGCCCTGGTCTAAAGTAGTACACTATATAGGAAATAGGGCCCTGGTCTAAAGTAGTGCACTGTATAGGGAATAGGGTACCATTCTCTTTTACAATAACGACCTGGCCTATCGTATGCTAACAGCTGACCTACAGTATTAAGTCAAAATACATCGGACTTTGGAGAACAATATGTGCACTTTGTAGGCAATAAAGGGGCATTTTGGATGCAGCTAATGTGTTCTCAATAACCCACCTGGTTCAATTAAGGTAATACATACATATTGTAGGAAATGTTTGATCTAGATAGAACAGAAATGCTAGCTGTGACAGATGTAGCATTACAGCTAGCTACAACTATTTTGACAGCTGTAGCAGTATAGCTAGCTGTCCATTCCCATGGGTACGAGTGTAATATCTTAAAGGGAGAGTATTCAAATTGGCATTCGGCACACAGGCTCTGTTTACGAGCCTCTACCATGAGGTGTGGTGAGGTATGGTGAGATATGGTGTGGTGAGGTATGGTGAGATATGGTGTGGTGAGGTATGGTGAGATATGGTATGGTGAGGTATGGTGTGGTGAGGTATGGTGAAGTATGGTGTGGTGAGGTATGGTGAAGTATGGTGTGGTGAGGTATGGTGAAGTATGGTGTGGTGAGGTATGGTGAGATATGGTGTGGTATGGTGAGGTATGATGTGGTATGGTGAGGTATGGTGTGGTATGGTGTGGTGAAGTATGGTGTGGTGAGGTATGGTGAAGTATGGTGTGGTGAGGTATGGTGAAGTATGGTGTGGTGAGGTATGGTGTGGTGAGGTATGGTGAGATATGGTGTGGTATGGTGAGGTATGATGTGGTATGGTGAGGTATGGTGAGGTATGGTGTGGTATTGTGAGATATGGTGTGGTATGGTGAGGTGTGGTGAGGTATGGTGAGGTGTGGTATGGTGAAGTATGGTGTGGTGTGGTATGGTGAAGTATGGTGTGGTGTGGTATGGTGAGGTATGGTGTGGTGAGGTATGGTGAAGTATGGTGAAGTATGGTGTGGTGAGGTATGGTGAGGTATGATGTGGTATGGTGAGGTATGATGTGGTATGGTGAGGTATGGTGAGGTATGGTGAGGTATGGTGTGGTATTGTGAGATATGGTGTGGTATGGTGAGGTGTGGTGAGGTATGGTGAGGTGTGGTATGGTGTCGTGAGGTATGGTGTGGTGAGATATGGTGTGGTGAGGTATGGTGAAGTATGGTGTGGTGAGGTATGGTGAAGTATGGTGTGGTGAGGTATGGTGTGGTGAGGTATGGTGAAGTATGGTGTGGTGAGGTATGGTGTGGTGAGGTATGGTGAAGTATGGTGTGGTCAGGTATGGTGAAGTATGGTGTGGTGAGGTATGGTGTGGTGAGGTATGGTGAAGTATGGTGTGGTGAGGTATGGTGTGGTGAGGTATGGTGAAGTATGGTGTGGTGAGGTATGGTGAAGTATGGTGTGGTGAGGTATGGTGGTGAGAGGCATGGTGAGATATGGTGTGGTGAGGTATGGTGGAAGTATGGTGTGGTGAGGTATGGTGAAGTATGGTGTGGTGAGGCATGGTGTGGTGAGGTATGGTGAAGTATGGTGTGGTAAGGTATGGTGTGGTGAGGTATGGTGAAGTATGGTGTGGTGAGGTATGGTGAAGTATGGTGTGGTGAGGTATGGTGTGGTGAGGTATGGTGTGGTGAGGTATGGTGAAGTATGGTGTGGTGAGGTATGGTGAAGTATGGTATGGTGAGGTATGGTGAAGTATGGTGTGGTGAGGTATGGTGAAGTATGGTGTGGTGAGGTATGGTGTGGTGAGGTATGGTGAAGTATGATGTGGTATGGTGAGGTATGATGAGATATGGTGTGGTATTGTGAGATATGGTGTGGTATGGTGAGGTATGGTGAGGTATGGTGTGGTATTGTGAGGTATGGTGAGGTGTGGTGAGGTATGGTGAGGTATGGTATGGTGTCGTGAGGTATGGTGAGGTATGGTGTGGTGAGGTATGGTGAGATATGGTGTGGTGAGGTATGGTGAGGTATGGTGAGGTATGGTGTGGTGAGGTATGGTGAAGTATGATGTGGTATGGTGAGGTATGATGAGGTATGGTGTGGTATTGTGAGATATGGTGTGGTATGGTGAGGTGTGGTGAGGTATAGTGAGGTATGGTGTGATGTGGTATGGTGAGGTATGTTATGGTGTCGTGAGGTATGGTGAGGTGAGGTGAGGTATGGTGAGGTGTGGTGAGGTGAGGTATGGTGTGGTGAGGTGTTGTGTGGTATGGTATGGTGTCGTGAGGTATGGTGGGGTATGGTGAGGTATGGTGTGGTATTGTGAGGTATGGTGAGGTATGGTGAGGTATGGTATGGTGTCGTGAGGTATGGTGAGGTATGATGTGGTATGGTGAGGTATGATGAGGTATGGTGAGGTATGGTGTGGTATTGTGAGGTATGGTGAGGTGTGGTGAGGTATGGTGAGGTATGGTATGGTGTCGTGAGGTATGGTGAGGTATGGTGTGGTGAGGTATGGTGAGATATGGTGTGGTGAGGTATGGCGAGATATGGTGTGGTGAGGTATGGTGAGGTATGGTAAAGTATGGTGTGGTGAGGTATGGTGAAGTAGGATGTGGTATGGTGAGGTATGGTGAGATATGGTGAGGTATGGTGAGGTGAGGTATGGTGAGGTATGGTGAGGTGTTGTGTGGTGTGGTGTGGTATGGTGTAGTGACGTATGGTGTGGGGTGGTGTGGTGAGGTATGGTGAGGTGTAGTGAGGTGAGGTATGGTGAGGTGTAGTGAGGTGAGGTATGGTGAGGTGTGGTGAGGTATGGTGAGGTGTAGTGAGGTGAGGTATGGTGAAGTATGATGTGGTATGGTGAGGTATGATGAGGTATGGTGTGGTATTGTGAGATATGGTGTGGAATGGTGAGGTGTGGTGAGGTATAGTGAGGTATGGTGTGATGTGGTATGGTGAGGTATGTTATGGTGTCGTGAGGTATGGTGAGGTATGGTGAGGTGTGGTGAGGTATGGTGTGGTATGGTGTGGTGAGGTGATGTGTGGTGTGGTATGGTGTAGTGATGTGTGGTGAGGTGTGGTGTGGTGAGGTGTGGTAGGTGATGTGTGGTGTGGTGAGGTGTGGTGTTGTGTGGTAGATGATGTGTGGTGTGGTGAGGTGTGGTAGGTGATGTGTGGTGAGGTGTGGTGTTGTGTGGTAGATGATGTGTGGTGTGGTGAGGTGTGGTAGGTGATGTGTGGTGTGGTGAGGTGTGGTAGGTGATGTGTGGTGTGGTGAGGTGTGGTGTTGTAGATGATGTGTGGTGTGGTAGGTGAGGTGTGGTGTGGCGTGGTAGGTGATGTGAGGTGTGGTGTGGTAGGTGATGTGAGGTGTGGTGATGTGTGGTGTGGTGTGGTAGGCGATGTGTGGTGTGGTGTGGTAGGTGTGGTGTGGTAGGTGATGTGAGGTGTGGTAGGCGATGTGAGGTGTGGTGGTGTGTGGTGTGGTATGGGTTGGTAGTTGATGTGTGGTGTGGGGTGGTGAGGTGTGGTAGGTGATGTGTGGTGTGGGTTGGTAGGTGATGTGTGGTATGGGTTGGTAGTTGATGTGTGGTATGGGGTGGTGAGGTGTGGTAGGTGATGTGTGGTATGGGTTGGTAGTTGATGTGTGGTATGGGGTGGTGAGGTGTGGTAGGTGATGTGTGGTATGGGTTGGTAGTTGATGTGTGGTATGGGGTGGTGAGGTGTGGTAGGTGATGTGTGGTGTGGGTTGGTAGGTGATGTGTGGTATGGGGTGGTGTGGTGTGGTAGGTGATGTGATGTGTGGGGTGGTAGGCGATGTGAGGTGTGGTGAGTTGTGGGTTGGGGTGGTGAGGTGTGGTAGGTGATGTGATGTGAGGTGTGGTGATGTGTGGTAGGTGATGTGTGGTGTGGGTTGGTAGTTGATGTGTGGTATGGGGTGGTGTGGTGTGGTAGGTGATGTGATGTGTGGGGTGGTAGGCGATGTGAGGTGTGGTGAGTTGTGGGTTGGGGTGGTGAGGTGTGGTAGGTGATGTGTGGTGTGGTGATGTGTGGTGTGGTGAGGTGTGGGTTGGTGTGGTGAGGTGTGGGTTGGTGTGGTGTGATGAGGTACGCTATAGTAAGATACTGTAGATACAGTATGCATCCAGCTCCAGGTCCTACCATGGCAAATCCCACGTCAGCCTTCTTCAGGGCTGGTCCATCGTTAGTCCCATCTCCTGTCACCGCCACCACCTGTCTCTGGTCTGTCAAGCAGCTGTCTATGATGCCTAGAGGACACAACCCAACACACAGGGGTTCAGTAAGGGCAACCACATTCAGGAGAAGAGCAGAGAAGATTAGAGAAGAGCAGAGAAGAGCACAGAAGATTAGAAAAGAGCAGAGGAGATTAGAGAAGATTAGAGAAGAGAAGAGCAGAGAAGATTAGAGAAGAGCAGAGAAGATTAGAGAAGAGAAGAACAGAGAAGATTACAGAAGAGAAGAGCAGAGAAGATTAGAGCAGAGAAGATTAGAGAAGATTAGAGAAGAGCAGAGGAGATTAGAGAAGATTAGAGAAGAGCAGAGAAGATTAGAGAAGAGCAGAGAAGATTAGAGAAGAGAAGAACAGAGAAGATTAGAGAAGAGAAGAACAGAGAAGATTAGAGAAGAGAAGAGCAGAGGAGATTAGAGAAGATTAGAGAAAAGCAGAGAAGAGCAGAGAAGGTTAGAGAAGAGCAGAGAAGAGCAGAGAAGATTAGAGAAGCGCAGAGGAGATTAGAGAATATTAGGGAAGAGCAGAGAAGATTAGAGAAGAGCAGAGAAGATTAGAGAAGAGCAGAGGAGATTAGAGAAGATTAGAGAAGAGCAGAGAAGAGCAGAGAAGATTAGAGAAGAGCAGAGGAGATTAGAGAATATTAGGGAAGAGCAGAGGAGATTAGAGAAGATTAGAGAAGAGCAGAGAAGATTAGAGAAGATTAGAGAAGAGCAGAGGAGATTAGAGAATATTAGGGAAGAGCAGAGAAGATTAGAGAAGAGCAGAGAAGAGCAGAGAAGATTAGAGAAGATTAGAGAAGAGCAGAGGAGATTAGAGAAGAGCAGAGAAGTGCAGAGAAGAGCAGAGAAGTGCAGAGAAGAGCAGAGAAAATTAGAGAAAAACAGAGAAGAACCGAGAAGAGCAGAGACGTGAAGGGCAGAGATGAGCAGAATACAATAGACTAGAATATAATGTGTATCTTTCCCAAGGGAACTTCATGTAGACATTGGGTTCAGACAGTTGACATACACAGCAGGACAATAGTGTGGTACAGGAAACGGCTAGTAGACAAACCTGGAGACCCTCCTCTCTTACCTTTAACCAGAGTGTGTTTATCAGTAGGGGAGGATCTAGCCAGGACTCGCAGTTTAGGCCACACCTTGTCCATGCGCTCCTGCTCAACCTGTAGTTGAGAGTAAAGGGTACTTTGTGTTTGTTTTCTATGACTGTTTTATCTCTGGTTTTTGTTTTTTTAATGCTTTTCATATTGTATTGACGTGTATATGTTTGTAATGAAAGGGTTCATCTGTAAAATATAGATATTGGTCTTAGCGTGACTCTCTTTCAAAATAAAGGGTCAATCCCAAAAAAAACATTTCACAGCCTAAAGGTCCTTTATCCTGACGGAACATACAGCAGACTCCTGACAGATCAACCAGAGGCGAATGCATGTAGCATCGCAGGGGTTCTCAAACCTCTCCTCGGGGACACACTGACGTTTCACAATTCTGTAGGACCTCCCCCCCCCAAAACGTTGTAACCTTGACGATTTATTTCCACGTTAAATCAGGTGTGCTAGTTGTGGAATATATCAAAATACATGGAACGGCTGGGGGGGGGGCCCTGAGGAGAGGTTGGAGAACTCCCGGGTACTAGTCTGCGGTCTACCCTGAACTACCACTGGCCAACCCAACCCTCTTCCTCCTGGACAGCTGTCTGGGAGTGAACCCCCCGCTGTAGCGTACCTCGCCCTTCTCGTTGCGGATCCTCCTGTTGAACTCCTTGCCGTCGATACACAGGAAGTCTTCTCCAGGGTGGATGATGCCACACTTGATGGCGATGGCCCTGGCTGTGTTGATGTTGTCGCCTGTCACCATGCGCACCGTGATGCCAGCACGCTGGCACCGCACAATAGCAGAAGGCACCTGCAGGGCGCACACACACAAAGGTAAGCACAAACACACACACACACACACAGTCAGATCAGCAACACAGCGATGGATGTGAACCAGGACACCTGCAGGATGAGTCCCTATATACATTATCACAGACAGTATCCTTCATACTGTAGAACAGAGTCCATAACTACATTATCACAGACAATATCCTTCATACTGTAGAACAGAGTCCATAACTACATTATCACAGACAATATCCTTCATACTGTAGAACAGAGTCCATAACTACATTATCACAGACAGTATCCTTCATACTGTAGAACAGAGTCCATAACTACATTATCACAGACAATATCCTTCATACTGTAGAACAGAGTCCATAACTACATTATCACAGACAATATCCTTCATACTGTAGAACAGAGACCATAACTACATTATCACAGACAATATCCTTCATACTGTAGAACAGAGTCCATAACTACATTATCACAGACAATATTCTTCATACTGTAGAACAGAGTCCATAACTACATTCTCACAGACAATATCCTTCATACTGTAGAACAGAGTCCATAACTACATTATCACAGACAATATCCTTCATACTGTAGAACAGAGTCCTTAACTACATTATCACAGACAATATCCTTCATACTGTAGAACAGAGTCCATAACTACATTATCACAGACAATATTCTTCATACTGTAGAACAGAGTCCATAACTACATTATCACAGACAATACCCTTCATACTGTAGAACAGTGAGTCCCTAAATATACTACATTACCAGAAGTATGTGGACACCTGCTTATCAAACATCTCATTCCAAAAGTATAGGCATTATCAGTTGGTCTTCCCTTTGCTGCTATAACAGCCTCCACTCTTCTGGGAAGGCTTTCCACTAGATGTTGGAACATTGCTGCAGGGGACTTGCTTCCATTCAGCCACAAGAGCATTAGTGAGGTTGGGCACGGATGTTGGGCGATTAGGCCTGGCTCGCAGTCGGCGATCCAACTCATCCCATAGCTGTTCGATGGGGTTGAGGTCATGGCTCTGTGCAGGCGCCAGTCAAGTTCTTCCACACCGATCTCAACCAACCATTTCTGTATGGGCCTTGCTTTATGCACGGGAGCATTGTCATGCTGAAACAGGAAAAGGCCTTTCCCAAACTGTTGCCATAAAGTTGAAAAAAGCGCGTCTAGAATGTCGTTGTATGCTGTAGGGTTAAGATTTCCCTTCACTGGAACTAAGGGTCCTAACCCGAACCATGAAAAACAGCCTCAAACCATTACTCCTCCTCCACCAAACTTTACCGTTGGCACTATGCATTGGGGCAGGTAGCGTTCTCCAGGCATCCGCCAAACCCAGATTCATCTGTCGGACTGCCAGATGGCGGAGCGTGATTCATCACTCCAGAGAACGCTCCAGAGTCCAATGTCGGCGAGATTTTACACCACACCAGCCGGCGCTTGGCATTGCGGATGGTGATCTTAGGGCTTGTGTGCGGCTGCTCGGCCATGGAAACCCATTTCAAGAAGCTCCCGACGAACAGTGCTGACGTTGCTTATAGACGTAGTTTGGAATTCGGTAGCGCGATTTTTACGCGCTACGTGCTTCAGCACTCGGCAGTCCCATTCTGTGAGCTTGTGTGGCCTACCATTTTGCGGCTGAGCCGTTGTTGCTCCTGGACGTTTCCACTTCACAATAACAGCACTTACAGTTGACCGGGGGCAGCTCTAGCAGGGCATAAATTTGACAAACTGACTTGTTGGAAAGGTGGCATCCTATGACGGTGCCACGTTGAAAGTCACTGAGCTCTTCAGTAAGGGCCATTCTACTGCCAACGTTTGTCTATGGAGATTGCATGGCTGTGTGCTCGATGTTATACACCTGTCATCAACGGGTGTGGCTGAAATAGCCGAATCCACTCATTTGAAGGGCTGTCCACATACTTTTGTATATATAGTGTATCACAGACAAAACCCGTACTGTAGAACAGCGAGTCCCTATATATGTCACACAGACACACACAGACTATACGTCATTTAGAATAACCGTGACTAATATCGTAGTACAGTGGGGGCATACAGGGAACACACACACACACACACAGGAACAAATGGGAATCCTTAACAAATACAAATACACACACAATCTGAATCTGAGCGAGTGAGGTTTAGGTCAGTGTGGGCAAGCCTTGCTCTCTAAACCCCCTCGCCGCCATGCTAGCACCATCACAGGAGAACCACGGATACATGCTCCAGTGCCACGGATCCACACACAGCTAGCCAACTAGCACTGCAGCTACCCCCTCCCCACATCCTGTCTGCATCCCAAATGGCACCCTATTCCCTGCCTAGTGCACTACTTTTCACCAGGGCCCATAGCGGTGCTAACATAGCGGTGCTAATATAGCGGTGCTAATATAGCGGTGCTAACATAGCGGTGCTAATATAGAGGTGCTAACAAAGCGGTGCTAATATAGCGGTGCTAACATAGCGGTGCTAACATAGCGGTGCTAACAAAGCGGTGCTAATATAGCGGTGCTAATATAGCGGTGCTAACAAAGCGGTGCTAATATAGCGGTGCTAACATAGCGGTGCTAATATAGAGGTGCTAATATAGCGGTGCTAACATAGCGGTGCTAACATAGAGGTGCTAACATAGCGGTGCTAATACAGAGGTGCTAACATAGCGGTGCTAACAAAGCGGTGCTAAGAAAGCGGTGCTAATATAGCGGTGCTAATATAGCGGTGCTAACATAGCGGTGCTAACAAAGCGGTGCTAATATAGCGGTGCTAACATAGCGGTGCTAATATAGCGGTGCTAACATAGCGGTGCTAACAAAGCGGTGCTAATATAGCGGTGCTAACATAGCGGTGCTACCATAGCGGTGCTAATACAGAGGTGCTAATATAGCGGTGCTAATATAGCGGTGCTAACATAGAGGTGCTAACATAGTAGTGCTTTGGTCAAAAGTGGTGAACTACAGTGCATTCAGGAAAGAAACTCCACAAATACAGGTGTGCCAAGCCTGTAGCGTCATACCCAAGAAGACTCAAGGCTGTAATCGCTGTCAAAGGTGCTTCAACAAAGTACTGAGAAAAGGGTCTGAATACTTATGTAAATGTGATATTGTTTTACATTTTATTTTGATACATTTGCAAAAATGTCTAAAAAACAGTTTTTTGCTTTGTCGTTATGGGGAATTGAGTGTAGATTGATGAGGGGGGGAAAAAACTATTTAATCTATTTTAGAATAAGGCTGTAACGAAAACAAAATGTGGAAGAAGTCAAGGGGTCTGAATACTTTCCGAAGACACGGTATGTAGGGAAAAGAGTGCCATTCGGGACACGGTCTCTCTCATTTAGAGCATCAGAGGCAGCTAGCGTTGTGTGAGGAGGAGGAGGAGGAGGAGGAGGAAGAGGTAAATGCGTTGTTTAGCAGAACGATGTGTTTGGCTTTGCCTGTACAACATTACTATTCCTCCTACAGTGCCACCTCTCTCTCACACACTCTTAACACCGCTCAAAGGTAATCTCATTATTCAGCCTGATTATACAGAGATGGGCTTGCATCCCAGATGGCACCCTATTCCCTACGTAGTGCACTACTTTTGACCAGGGCCCCCATAGGGGTTGTGCACTACTTGTAGGGAATAGGGTGGTTTTTTTGGGGGACGCAGACCCATCTCTGGCTGAATAATAATGAGATTGCCTTTGAGCGGTGTGTTGGGGGGGGCTGAGAGGAGCCAGGTAGGGATGTGTTACACAGTACTGACACCAGCACCTCTGCTATAACATAAAAAAATTAAAAAAACAGTCGATCAACACGTATACTTTTTTCGACTTGTAATCAATGTCAACATCATGTTAGCTGTTTTTTTTTTTGTGTGTGAAGAGTAGCTGTCTAACACCAGATGTACCTCTGCTGACCATAACGTGTTCAACATCTATGTAGGTTTTCTATGTTTTCTATGTTAGTGGTATGTTCTTCCTGCAAAAAGAAAAAATTCCTGATGAAGGCGAATCACGAAACGTAATTCATCAGCTTTATGCTGTTGAAATAAATCAAGTCGTCATTTACCTGAACCAGTGGAGACATCCTCCGAGGAGGATGGGGAGGTACATCCTCCTCAGGGAATTTCATAGATTTTTTTAACTGTAAAAACATTTTTTTTAAAGTTATCCTTAAATAAAACTATACTAAATATAAATCACGTGTCACCAAATAACTGATTAAAACACACTATTTGGCAAAGGTCTACAGTAGCCTTAACAGCACTCTGTAGGCTAGCACCATGATGTAGCTGGAGGACAGCTAGCTTCCATCCTCCTCTGGGTACATTGACTTCAATACAAAACCTAGGAGGCTCATGGTTCTCACCCCCTTCCATAGACTTACACAGTAATTATGACAACTTCCCAGAGGATGTCCTCCAACCTATCAGAGCTCTTGCAGCATGAACTGACATGTTGTCCACCCAATAAAAATACCAGATAATTAATCTAGTACTGAAAGCATAAGCTACCGCTAGCTGGCACTGCAGTGTATAACATGTGGTTAGTAGTTGACTCAAAGAGAGATAAAGACAATAGTTGAACAAATTAAATAAAAAATTTATCAGAAGCAAGAGAGAAATAGAGAGAGAGAGATTTCATCATATCTCTTTTTCACTTTCAGTTTCACTTACAAAGCTAGCAAAATGCAGCTAGCTAGTTTAGCCTACTGAAACATCCTGCCTCAAACAGAGGGATGCAATGTTAGCTAGCTGGCTATAACTATCCAACACAACACTGGAACTCTTCCAAGTCAAGGTACTGTAAGATTTTGGCATTACTAATTTATTGCCGGCGGGGACCTCCGGTGTAACTGCTTACTGACTGTACACTAACGTCACTGCATGATTGTAGCGGGTTTTACTAACGAGTGTTAACGTCAGTTCTATGTTGACTATAACTTTACTTTGTTATGGGGTCAACGATGTAGGATTTGAGGAAAGGGTTTTTTCCCCCGACCGGTCACATACAGCTGATGTGTTGAGCATTGAAGTCCACAAGTGAAGGGAAGAGAAGGAATACAACGTGGCTGTTATGAGAGTGAACTGTGTTTACGTGTGATCACAGGGGTGTATTCATTCCCGCCGATTCTTGATGAAAAACGTTTCTTAAACTTTAAAGCGAACGGAACAAAACGGGGATAAACATACCATAATTTGTCGAATAGAAACTCTTGTTTGCAACTGTTGGACTAATGGTTACACCCTAGATCAGCTAGATGCAGGCAAGAGTGTATTGTAAATATGAATTTGTTCTTAACTGACTTAAATAAAGGTTAAATAAAAATAAATAAAATATTGACTGTCATTGTCTGTCACCTCAAATGTGTCTCTTGATCTGTGTGCACCTACATTGTAAACTTTAATTCATAGGCTAAGGTTGTAACAACCTCATGATGGGGTACAGGGAACATTTGAGTATCACGTAGTAGCCTAAACCTATCAATGTTACATTGAACTGGGTGAATAGAATATGAATGACAGTCATCCATTACGCTGTAATAGAAAATATGGCCACGGTCATGAAAAAAAAGAATCGTCTTCCCTCATCTTAAAAGGCACCGATGGTGAATGAAGCGAAGTACGAGGCATCATCATCATCATCATCATCATCATCATCATCGCAGGCGGGGGGTTAAAACAGACAACTCCAAGGTGACAGCGATCACACAGATGCCTCCATCAGAAGACAGAAAAGGTCTACAGAAGTTGCTGGGTTTCCTAACCCAGTATATCCAAGATGAAGCCAAGCCCACTGCACCAATCAGAATGCTCCTCAGGAAGGACAAGGCAGTGGCAGCCAAAACAACAAGCAGCACAGGAAGAGACTGAAGTAAAAAGCCATCTCCACTACGCCGTCACC
The DNA here is from genome assembly GCA_030435695.1 of Brachymystax lenok tsinlingensis. Classification (NCBI taxonomy): domain Eukaryota; kingdom Metazoa; phylum Chordata; class Actinopteri; order Salmoniformes; family Salmonidae; genus Brachymystax; species Brachymystax lenok. Next base: position 5,188,228 of record CM059813.1, on the reverse strand, counting down.
GGAAGAGACTGAAAAACAAGCTGAAGCATCCAAAGATGGACCTGGAGCTGTTCTGATGCAAAGTAAACAGCCTATAGCCTTCACATCCAGAACTCTGTCTGGGGCAGAACAAAATGATGCCTAGAAAGAACTCCTGGCCATCGTGTTCGCACTGAAGAGGTTTCACCAGTATGCCTATCGTGTACAGGTCAGAGTTCAATCTGACCACAAACCACTTGAGGCTTATAAATCACCAAGCCTATTGGAAAGGCGCGCCTGCTCCGTCTTCAAAGGATGCTGCTTCAAATACAGAAATATGACAGTCACATTGTCTACACCCCAAGTAAAGGCCTGTTAATAGCAGACACGCTATCCAGGGCTGTACCCCAGACTGCCACACATGAATAGTGTGAACCTCAGTGACGAAGAAAAAAAAAAAAAGTAATTTATGCAGTGTCCACACATCAGCCACCGGAGGGCGCTGTTATGCAACAGTTGAGAGCAGGTCACAGATGCAGACAGTGAGATGCAGCTGCTGAGCGACGTACACAGAGACGGATGGCCAGACAAGAAGAAAAGCGCCACCCTACTGGAACATCAGAGACTCTCTTTACATTGAAGATGAACTACTCATCGAAAGGCTGAGGTATTTAAGAGGCTCCACATTTACACATCAGGGCATTCAACGGCCCCTTAGCGCATGCCAGAGCTCTCGTGTAGCGGTCCAGGCCTACACTGGTGATGACGGTCGAAATCGTGCACTTCCTGTCAACACAAACTGCCCAGCAACCAAAAGGAAACCACTCCTACCACACACAATGCCTGACACTCCGTGGCTAGAAATCGCTGTTGATCTATTTGACTTCCCGAGGACGCTCAATCCTTCTGATAGTGGACTAGAGGTGCTGAGGCCCACGGACTAGACATCAGGTACTGTCACTGTAAAGTTTAAAGCTGTGTTTGCACATTTTGCAAGTGCTGAGATGACTCAGTTTGCAAAAAGAGAGTGCTGTTTCAAAATGATTCCTTCTAGTCCAGGGTTTCCCCAGTCAAAGGGAATGGCTGACAGAGGACCATTCAGTCAGTGAAAAAAACACAGGCAGGTGTTGACCCTCGCACAGCTCTCCTGCACCTGAGAAACACACCTGTCCCCGGGTCTGCTACTCATGGGACTTGTTCCTACTCTCCAACCTACCCTCAAGTAAAACAGCCCGTCGGCCCGTGACTCCCCACCCCCCTCCCGGTCTGAAACGCAGACAGCTGCAGCAGAAGACAAGCTATGACAAAAAACGGAGTCACCGCTTCCTTGGTTTCGGGAGGGAGAGAGAGTGTTCATGGAGACGAGGGGATCCAGCATCAGTGGTGAGAATCAGAGATTGAACCGAGATGGTACGATTTCATCACACCCGCAGGAGCTCGCTACCGCAGAAACAGAACGCATCTCAGACCTGACAGAACAGCCAGGTACAGGGACAACGAAGAAGAAGCCACAATCACCGACTCTGATTCAGACCAGGAGGTCGAAGAGACGACACAAAGAGACACAAATGAACACAGACAGAACATGACAAATGACAGAGCAGCCAGAACCCCTCTGTCCTAGAGACTCACACCAGTCAGAGCAGCCAGAACCCATCTGTCCTAGAGACTGACACCAGATTAGATATTTTTGAAAACAAGAATTTGGTCCAATGCCGTAGGCCTATGTTAGTGACCAGATCGAACATGCAAATGAATAAATAGAAAATACAAAATGGTAGGCTAATAGCCAATTAAAATATGTACTGTATATGAAATAAATTCCATTCAATTTCCCACTGGTGACCCCACAAAACCTTCTCACTAGGCTAGCTCACCCGAACTGTGTTGATTGACAGTATGCTGGTCCAATCAGAGGGCAGAGTGTGTGTTTCACTAGCCAATCAGTTTTTTTGCAACTTGTTTATGTCTTTTCATCCAATCATTAATGACCTTTGTGACCCGGTAGGACAGTTCTACAGATGCCGTATCTTAATTTGACCCAGTTTCACACAGCAGGAAAATAAAATAATAAATAACAGGAAATTATGAATTGTTATGTGGATTATAATGAATGGACATTTTTTGTATATATTTTTTTTTTTAGCAAAAATAACAAATAACAAACTTTACAAGCCTTTTACAAGCCCCCCCCCCCGCCTTCCATTCACCACAATTATCCAGGGCAAATATAGACTTTCAGTGCAGATGTTGAATGAATCCTAATTTGCTTTGAGGGTAATTTAGGCACGCATATTGAAATGGAGCATAAAGGACAATTAGAGGAGAGGAGAGATCACCCCCGTCACCCACCTCCACTCTGAAGTACTGACACTGTAAAATATAAAGTCAATCCACCCAGGACTGTCTCTCATTCACCTGGAGCTAGATAGATAGCTCTAGAATCTATGAAATAGATCTAGAATCTATGAAATAGCTTCTGATAGGACGTACTCATCCTATCCCATACCTATCAGTCATCCTTATCAATAGCCTAACAAATAGGACGTACTTATCCTATCCCATACCTATCAGTCATCCTTATCAATAGACTAACAAATAGGACGTACTTATCCTATCCCATACCTATCAATCATCCTTATCAATAGCCTAACAAATAGGACGTACTCATCCTATCCCATACCTATCAGTCATCCTTATCAATAGCCTAACAAATAGGACGTGCTTATCCTATCCCATACCTATCAGTTATCCTTATCAATAGCCTAACAAATAGGACGTACTTATCCTATCCCATACCTATCAATCATCCTTATCAATAGCCTAACAAATAGGACGTACTCATCCTATCCCATACCTATCAGTCATCTTTATCAATAGCCTAACAAATAGGATGTGCTTATCCTATCCCATACCTATCAGTCATCCTTATCAATAGCCTAACAAATAGGACGTGCTTATCCTATCCCATACCTATCAGTCATCCTTATCAATAGACTAACAAATAGGACGTGCTTATCCTATCCCATACCTATCAATCATCCTTATCAATAGCCTAACAAATAGGACATACTCATCCTATCCCATACCTATCAATCATCCTTATCAATAGCCTAACAAATAGGACGTGCTTATCCTATCCCATACCTATCAGTCATCCTTATCAATAGCCTAACAAATAGGACGTACTTATCCTATCCCATACCTATCAATCATCCTTATCAATAGCCTAACAAATAGGACGTACTTATCCTATCCCATACCTATCAGTCATCCGTATCAATAGCCTAACAAATAGGACGTGCTTATCCTATCCCATACCTATCAGTCATCCTTATCAATAGCCTAACAAATAGGACGTACTTATCCTATCCCATACCTATCAATCATCCTTATCAATAGCCTAACAAATAGGACGTACTCATCCTATCCCATACCTATCAGTCATCCTTATCAATAGCCTAACAAATAGGATGTGCTTATCCTATCCCATACCTATCAGTCATCCTTATCAATAGCCTAACAAATAGGACGTACTCATCCTATCCCATACCTATCAATCATCCTTATCAATAGCCTAACAAATAGGACGTACTTATCCTATCCCATACCTATCAGTCATCCTTATCAATAGCCTAACAAATAGGACGTGCTTATCCTATCCCATACCTATCAGTCATCCTTATCAATAGTCTAACAAATAGGACGTGCTTATCCTATCGCATACCTATCAGTCATCCTTATCAATAGCCTAACAAATAGGACGTGCTTATCCTATCCCATACCTATCAGTCATCCGTATCAATAGCCTAACAAATAGGACGTACTTATCCTATCTCATACCTATCAATCATCCTTATCAATAGCCTAACAAATAGGACGTACTCATCCTATCCCATACCTATCAGTCATCCGTATCAATAGACTAACAAATAGGACGTGCTTATCCTATCCCATACCTATCAGTCATCCTTATCAATAGCCTAACAAATAGGACGTGCTTATCCTATCCCATACCTATCAGTCATCCTTATCAATAGTCTAACAAATAGGACGTGCTTATCCTATCGCATACCTATCAGTCATCCTTATCAATAGCCTAACAAATAGGACGTGCTTATCCTATCCCATACCTATCAGTCATCCGTATCAATAGCCTAACAAATAGGACGTACTTATCCTATCTCATACCTATAAATCATCCTTATCAATAGCCTAACAAATAGGACGTACTCATCCTATCCCATACCTATCAGTCATCCGTATCAATAGACTAACAAATAGGACGTGCTTATCCTATCCCATACCTATCAGTCATCCTTATCAATAGCCTAACAAATAGGACGTACTCATCCTATCCCATACCTATTAATCATCCTTATCAATAGCCTAACAAATAGGACGTACTTATCCTATCCCATACCTATCAATCATCCTTATCAATAGCCTAACAAATAGGACCATTCCCTACATATGTGAGGATATGAATCCCTACATATGAGAAGCCTTCACCTCTGGTCTGACGGGGTCCTCTATGCCGACTACGCAGACGGCCGTCAGCTCATTGAGAATGTCGTTCTCGTTGTCCCAGAGGGGTTCTGGGTCGCCAGGGAAGTCACGGTACGCCACGCAGATGGTCCGCAGCCCGTCGCACGCCATCGGCTCGATCACCTTCTTCACCATCTCGTCCTTATCCCGGGGACGGAACAGCCGCGGCTCGCCTTCCTGGTTCAGGATCTTAGTGCACCTGGGGGGACAGTGGGGCAAAGGATAGAGGTCAGGGGTTAGAGGTCAAGGTCAAGGCCTTGGTAGTCTCATTCTGAGTTGTAGTACCACTGGCGAGCAGGCCTAAAGCCTTGAGGAGATCAGTGATGAACATCATAAATCACAATCAATAAATCAATCAATACATCAATCAATCAATCAATCAATCAATACATACATCAATCAATCAATAAATCAATCTATCAATCAATCAATACATAAATCAATCAATAAATCCCCAAAACCAAGCTGCAGTTCCTCAGGCCCTCTGAGAAAGATCTGAGAGCATCTTATCTAAGATCTCTACAAGTGACAAGGAGGTAGAAGCTAGGGGTTTCTTTCCTTTCAGGTTTGGGTGCTGGAAAATGAACCGAGATCCATCATGGGACTCTATGGTATCAGAACCAGCTGTAAACAACTCACTTCTTGAGGACGATCTCGGAGGCTCCCTTGCTGTACATCCTGAAGGAGCCGTCTGGTAGTTTGATGACCGTGGACATGGACTTCCTGACCGAGTTGAAGGTGTACACCTGGGTGAATTAGGATTAGAATTCAGAACAAGAATTCAGAATTAGAATAATTGGAATTCAAGATATAACAACTTTATTGTCCATACAATGGGGAAATGTGTCTATGGCTTCATTACACAATGATCGACATAAAGAATAACATAAAAACACCACCACCACCATCCTCATCATCATCATCATCACCACCACCATCATCATCACCATCATCACCATCACCATCCTCATCATCACTACCATCCTCATCATCATCACCATCATCATCATCATCATCACCACCATCATCACCATCACCATCATAATCACCATCATAATCACCATCACCATCCTCATCATCACCACCATCATCATCACCACCACCATCCTCATCATCATCATCATCACCACCATCACCATCACCATCCTCATCATCACCATCATCACTACCATCCTCATCATCATTCCCATCATCATCACCACCATCCTCATCATCATCCTCACCACCACCACCATCCTCATCATCATCCTCATCATCACCACCATCCTCATCACCATCATCATCATCATCACCATCATCATCACTACCATCCTCATCATCATCATCATCATCACTACCATCCTCATCATCATCCTCATCATCACCACCATCCTCATCATCATCATCATCCTCATCATCACCACCATCCTCATCATCATCATCATCACGACAGAAACAGCATGATAGAGGTCCACAATGATAAAGGTGTAGACCTTGTAGAGTTTCTCCTCTGGGATCTGGTTGCGGACGGGTTGGTAGTCTCTCTTCAGGTCCAGCACCAGGCCCAGCAGGCCACACTCTGTCTTGTTGCCTACCTGCATGGGCAGACCCCCCTCCTTGGTGGCAGGCTGGGGGAGATGGAGAGACAGCCACAGGTTAGATCAGAGCTTTGACTTCTGCCTTTTCCAACAGCCCCAGATACACACCACACGTCAAGAGGCACAGGGCCAGCATCAGTGCCCCTAAATGGAGAGCACTTGCTCAAGGGCACAACGGCAAGGACGGTACCTGGGAACAGAGACCCGCAGCGTCCCAGCTGCCAGTTCAGGTCCATTCCCATTTTTGTGTTGCCATTGAACCAGCAACGTCCCGGCTGCTGGTCCGCCGCCCTACACTTCAGGCTACTGAGAAGTCAAACGTTTTGTTTTTGTTGCTATCAGTGAAATCAGTGCTAGTATAAGAAAGACAAGAGCAGGAAGGACAGGTACACATTAAGGTGTTAGGAAAGGAAGGACAGGAACACATTAAGGTGTTAGGAAAGGAAGGATGGGTACACATTAAGGTGTATAAAGTCAGAACATCTGCTGTCTCATCCACTGCCTGTCACCAAGGGAGTACCCCAAGGCTCGATCCTAGGCCCCACGCTCTTCTCAATTTACATCAACAACATAGCTCAGGCAGTAGGAAGCTCTCTCATCCATGTATATGCAGATGATACAGTCTTATACTCAGCTGGCCCCTCCCTGGATTTTGTGTTAAACGCTCTACAACAAAGCTTTCTTAGTGTCCAACAAGCGTTCTCTGCCCTTAACCTTGTTCTGAACACCTCCAAAACAAAGGTCATGTGGTTTGGTAAGAAGAATGTCCCTCTTCCCACAGATGTGATCACTACCTCTGAAGGTTTAGAGCTTGAGGTAGTCACCTCATACAAGTACTTGGGAGTATGGCTAGACGGTACACTGTCCTTCTCTCAGCACGTATCAAAGCTGCAGGCTAAAGTTAAATCTAGACTTGGTTTTCCTCTATCGTAAACGCTCCTCTTTCACTCCAGCTGCCAAACTAACCCTGATGACCATCCTACCCATGCTAGATTACGGAGACATAATTTATAGATGGGCAGGTAAGGGTGCTCTCGAGCGGCTAGATGTTCTTTACCATTCGGCCATCAGATTTGCCACCAATGCTCCTTATGGGACACATCACTGCACTCTATACTCCTCTGTAAACTGGTCATCTCTGTATACCCATCACAAGACCCACTGGTTGATGCTTATTTATAAAACCCTCTTAGGCCTCGCTCCCCCCTATCTGAGATATCTACTGCAGCCCTCATCCTCCACATACAACACCCGTTCTGCCAGTCACATTCTGTTAAAGGTCCCCAAAGCGCACACATCCCTGCGTCGCTCCTCTTTTCAGTTCGCTGCAGCTCAGCGACTGGAACGAGCTGCAACAAACACTCAAACTGGACAGTTTTATCTCCATCTCTTCATTAAAAGACTCAATCATGGACTCTCTTACTGACGGTTGTGGCTGCTTTGCGTGATGTATTGTTGTCTCTACCTTCTGGCCCTTTGTGCTGTTGTCTGTGGCCAATAATGTTTGTACCCTGTTGCTGCTACCATGTTATTGTCATGTTGCTACCATGTTGTTGTCATGTTGAGCTGCTACCATGTTGTTGTCATGTTGTGTTGCTACCATGTTGTTGTCATGTTGTGTTGCTACCATGTTGTTGTCATGTTGTGTTGCTACCATGTTGTTGTCATGTTGTGTTGCTACCATGTTGTTGTCATGTTGTGTTGCTACCATGTTGTTGTCATGTTGTGTTGCTACCATGTTGTGTTGTCATGTGTTGCTACCATGTTGTTGTCATGTTGTGCTGCTACCATGTTGTGTTGCTACCATGTTGTTGTCATGTTGTGTTGCTACCATGCTGTGTTGTCATGTGTTGCTGCCTTGCTATGTTGTTGTCTTAGGTCTCTCTTTATGTAGTGTTGTGCTGTCGCTCGTCGTGATGTGTGTTTTGTCCTATATATATATATATATTTTCTTTATTTTGTCATTTTAATCCCAAGCCTCCGTCCCCGCAGGAGGCTTTTTGCCTTTTGGTAGGCCGTCATTGTAAATACGAATTTGTTCTTTAAAACTGACTTGCCTACTTAAATAAAGGTTAAATAAAAAAAAGTACAATTAATTTAAATAAGGTGTTAGGAAAAGGAAGGACTGGGTCACCTGACCTGCATTGTTTTCCTTGTTGTTACCACATCCAGTACAACGCATCACTAGTATGTATACTGTGGGTGTACGGTGTATATACAGTGAATGAACACACACAGTATCAGTGTGAACATATATAAATAAAGAGACATGGACAGAGTGGAATGCAGTATAGGACAGTGATTTAGAGTAGAGGTCAGAGATGGTTTGATACAGTATAGTACAGTGATTTAGAGTAGAGGTCAGAGGTGGTTTGATACAGTATAGGACAGTGATTTAGAGTAGAGGTCAGAGATGGTTTGATACAGTATAGGACAGTGATTTAGAGTAGAGGTCAGAGATGGTTTGATACAGTATAGTACAGTGATTTAGAGTAGAGGTCAGAGGTGGTTTGATACAGTATAGGACAGTGATTTAGAGTAGGTCAGTAGAGGTCAGAGGTGGTTTGATACAGTATAGTACAGTGATTTAGAGTAGAGGTCAGAGATGGTTTGATACAGTATAGGACAGTGATTTAGAGTAGAGGTCAGAGATGGTTTGATACAGTATAGGACAGTGATTTAGAGTAGAGGTCAGAGGTGGTTTGATACAGTATAGGACAGTGATTTAGAGTAGAGGTCAGAGGTGGTTTGATACAGTATAGTACAGTGATTTAGAGTAGAGGTCAGAGATGGTTTGATACAGTATAGTACAGTGATTTAGAGTAGAGGTCAGAGGTGGTTTGATACAGTATAGGACAGTGATTTAGAGTAGGTCAGTAGAGGTCAGAGGTGGTTTGATACAGTATAGTACAGTGATTTAGAGTAGAGGTCAGAGGTGGTTTGATACAGTATAGGACAGTGATTTAGAGTAGAGGTCAGAGGTGGTTTGATACAGTATAGTACAGTGATTTAGAGTAGAGGTCAGAGGTGGTTTGATACAGTATAGTACAGTGATTTAGAGTAGAGGTCAGAGGTGGTTTGATACAGTATAGGACAGTGATTTAGAGTAGAGGTCAGAGGTGGTTTGATACAGTATAGGACAGTGATTTAGAGTAGGTCAGTAGAGGTCAGAGGTGGTTTGATACAGTATAGTACAGTGATTTAGAGTAGAGGTCAGAGATGGTTTGATACAGTATAGTACAGTGATTTAGAGTAGAGGTCAGAGGTGGTTTGATACAGTATAGGACAGTGATTTAGAGTAGGTCAGTAGAGGTCAGAGGTGGTTTGATACAGTATAGTACAGTGATTTAGAGTAGAGGTCAGAGATGGTTTGATACAGTATAGGACAGTGATTTAGAGTAGAGGTCAGAGGTGGTTTGATACAGTATAGTACAGTGATTTAGAGTAGAGGTCAGAGGTGGTTTGATACAGTATAGGACAGTGATTTAGAGTAGAGGTCAGAGATGGTTTGATACAGTATAGGACAGTGATTTAGAGTAGAGGTCAGAGGTGGTTTGATACAGTATAGGACAGTGATTTAGAGTAGAGGTCAGAGATGGTTTGATACAGTATAGTACAGTGATTTAGAGTAGTCTCTGTGGGCCAGATGGCCCGGTTGGTGAGGGCCACAGACCTTTTCAGGTGGCGGCAGTGTTTGTTCATTATCGACCTAAACCATCTGTCAGAGGTGAATTTTTTGGAGGAGGAGGGGGTGACCAGGGTGGGAGGGATCGGCGATAATCTTTCCTGCAGACGCTTCCTTGCCCTGGAGTCGTGTAGGACCACGGCGGAGGGCAGGTGGCAGCCGATGAACCTCTCTGCAGACCCCGGGCAGTGTGTTGCCGACCCAAACCAGGCGGTGATGGAGGAGGTGAGGATGGACTCAACGATTGATGCGTAAAACCGGATCAGGATTGACTGGGAGAGGGTAGTTTCTTTCAGCTGCCTCAAGTAGTACATCGTCTGGTGAGCCTTCTGGGTGACCGCTGTGATGTTGTCCTCCCACTAGAGGCTGGGATGTTGCCCTCCCACTAGAGGCTGGGATGTTGTCCTCCCACTAGAGGCTGGGATGTTGTCCTCCCACTAGAGACTGGGATGTTGTCCTCCCACTATAGGCTGGGATGTTGTCCTCCCACTAGAGGCTGTGATGTTGTCCTCCCACAAGAGGCTGGGATGTTGTCCTCCCACTAGAGGCTGGGATGTTGTCCTCCCACTAGAGGCTGGGATGTTGTCCTCCCGCTAGAGGCTGTGATGTTGTCCTCCCGCTAGAGGCTGGGATGTTGTCCTCCCGCTAGAGGCTGTGATGTTGTCCTCCCACTAGAGGCTGGGATGTTGTCCTCCCTCTAGAGGCTGGGATGTTGTCCTCCCGCTAGAGGCTGGGATGTTGTCCTCCCGCTAGAGGCTGTGATGTTGTCCTCCCGCTAGAGGCTGGGATGTTGTCCTCCCACTAGAGGCTGGGATGTTGTCCTCCCGCTAGAGGCTGCGATGTTGTCTTCCCACTAGAGGCTTTGATGTTGTCCTCCCACTAGAGGCTGGGATGTTGTCCTCCCACTAGAAGATGGGATGTTGTCTTCCCTCTAGGGGCTGTGATGTTGTCCTCCCACTAGAGGCTGGGATGTTGTCCTCCCACTAGAGGCTGGGATGTTGTCCTCCCGCTAGAGGCTGGGATGTTTTCCTCCCGCTAGAGGCTGTGATGTTGTCCTCCCGCTAGAGGCTGGGATGTTGTCCTCCCACTAGAGGCTGGGATGTTGTCCTCCCGCTAGAGGCTGCGATGTTGTCTTCCCACTAGAGGCTTTGATGTTGTCCTCCCACTAGAGGCTGGGATGTTGTCCTCCCACTAGAAGATGGGATGTTGTCCTCCCACTAGAGGCTGGGATGTTGTCCTCCCACTAGAGGCTGGGATATTATCCTCCCACTAGAGGCTGGGATGGTGTCCTCCCACTAGAGGCTGGGATGTTGTCCTCCCACTAGAGGCTGGGATGTTGATTCAGCCGTGCTAACAGCTGAGCCATCAATCTCGAAGGGGAGAGATGGAGAGGGTCGTTTTCTGAAGTCAACCACCACTTCCAACGGTTTTGTCTGTGTTGAGTTCCAGGTTATTGCGACTGCACCAGGACACTAGCCGGTCAACCTCTCCACGGCACATGGACTCGTCACCGTCGGTGAAAAGACAGACCAGAGTGGTGTCATCTGAAAACTGGAGTAGTTTGACACACGTTGTTGTTGGAGGTACAGTCATTGGTGTAAAATATGATCCCTGGTTTATGGTGTATAGTTAAACTAAGTTTGGCATGTAGCCTAGTGGTTAGAACGTCGGACTAGTAACCTGAAAGGTTGCTGGATCGAATCCCCGAGCTGACAAGGTAAAAACCTGTCGTTCTGCCCCCTGAACAAGGCAGTTAACCCACTGTTCCCCGGAAGGCCGTCATTGTAAATAATAACTGGTTCTTAACTGACTTGCCTAGTTAAAGTTCAGTCCTTCGGTGGTGCCTATTTTAGGGTATCAGGGGAACTCGAACCTAGTGACAGAGGCCATTCCACCGTACACTACATTGTGATAGTAACAGTAACAATTTGTGGCGTACGGTTAAAGTGTAAGTTCAGTCCTTGGCTGACCCCTACCCTGACTTTTTACTCTACGCAGGAGGAGCGGAGCTAGAATTGGAGAGGAGAGGAGCTGGCCAGAGCTGCTCTGGGTGTGTCGGGGTAACAGCTGGTCTCTCCATGGTCGCTGGAGCGTTGCTAAGGCGTCCTGCGGGTAGCAACATATGTCGAGGGGGGAGCTGGCACACTCTATTTCCTCTTAGACCAGGGTGGTGGAGGGTGGGTTTCTCACAGCTACATCTGCTCTCCTCTCTACCCCTCTTCCCTCCCCTAGGTGTTTCTCTCTCCTCTCTACCCCTCTTCCCTCCCCTAGGTGTCTCTCTCTCCTCTCTACCCCTCTTCCCTCCCCTAGGTGTCTCTCTCTCTCCTCTCTACCCCTCTTCCCTCCCCTAGGTGTCTCTCTCTCTCCTCTCTACCCCTCTTCCCTCCCCTAGGTGTCTCTCTCTCTCCTCTCTACCCCTATTCCCTCCCCTAGGTGTCTCTCTCTCCTCTCTACCCCTCTTCCCTCCCCTAGGTGTCTCTCTCTCTCCTCTCTACCCCTCTTCCCTCCCCTAGGTGTCTCTCTCTCCTCTCTACCCCTCTTCCCTCCCCTAGGTGTCTCTCTCTCCTCTCTACCCCTATTCCCTCCCCTAGATGTCTCTCTCTCTCCTCTCTACCCCTCTTCCCTCCCCTAGGTGTCTCTCTCTCCTCTCTACCCCTATTCCCTCCCCTAGATGTCTCTCTCTCCCCTCTACCCCTCTTCCCTCCCCTAGGTGTCTCTCTCTCTCCTCTCTACCCCTCTTACCTCTCCTAGGTGCCACTCTCTCCTCTAACACTGTGTGTTTACTGAGGTATAACTCTGTGTGTTTACTGAGGTATAACTCTGTGTGTTTACTGAGGTATAACTCTGTGTGTTTACTGAGGTATAACTCTGTGTGTTTACTGAGGTATAACTCTGTGTGTTTACTGAGGTATAACTCTGTGTGTTTACTGAGGTATAACTCTGTGTGTTTACTGAGGTATAACTCTGTGTGTTTACTGAGGTATAACTCTGTGTGTTTACTGAGGTATATCTGTGTGTGTTTACTGAGGTATAACTCTGTGTGTTTACTGAGGTATAACTCTGTGTGTTTACTGAGAGTTAGAATAGTAGAATACATAAGGTGCAATTTTCAACATTTGGTTGGGCATCAGCTGTTATTTTTCTTGTTATGTCAGTCACTGACAGTCACTCGATTAGCCATGTCCGCTAGCAGTTTTTAGATTGGTAAATTAGTCATGTGGCCAGCTATCTAAACTTGTAGTAATCATGGTCAAATTACCGACCGGGGGGCCCCCATTGATTCTGTTAGTCACTCGCACTCAGATATCATATTCTAAAACTTACTCTAAAACAAAAACAAATTGCCAGTAGCATACCACCCTGCATCCCACTGCTGGCTTGCCTCTGAAGCTAAGCAGGGTTGGTCCTGGTCGGTCCCTGGATGGGAGACCAGATGCTGCTGGAAGTGGTGTTGGAGGACCAGTAGGGGCCACTCTTTCCTCTGGTCTAAGGAGCTCCGGCCTCCCGAGTGGAGCAGTGGTCTAAGGCACTGCATTACAGACCCAAGTTTCTTCCCAGGCTATGTCACAGCCGACCGTGACCGGGAGACCCACGAGGTGAAGCACAATTGTTCCAGCACTGTCCGGGTTAGGGGGACTGTTTGGCCAAGCGGGATTTCCATGTCCCATCGTGCTCTAGCAACTCCATGTGGCTGGGTGGGCGTGTGCTAGCTGACTTCGGTCTCCAGGTGGACGGTGTGTTTTGGCTTGAGGGTTAAGCAAGCAGTGAGTCAAGAAGCGCTTGGCTTGGCAGGGTCGTTTTTTGGAATACAAGCCTCCTTATCCTATAATTAGCTAGCTATAACAAATACAAGCCTCCTTATCCTATAATTAGCTAGCTATAATAAAGACAAGTGACAAGCCTCCTTATCCTATCATTAGCTAGCTATAACAAATACAAGCCTCCTATTCTTATCATTAGCTAGCTATAGCAAATACAAGCCTCCTTATCCTATAATTAGCTAGCTATAACAAAGACAAGTGACAAGCCTACTTATCCTATCATTAGCTAGCTATAACAAATACAAGCCTCTTATTCCTATCATTAGATAGCCATAACAAATACAAGCCTCCTTATCCTATCATTAGATAGCTATTACAAATACAAGCATCCTTATCCTATCATTAGATAGCTATAACAAATACAAGCATCCTTATCCTATCATTAGATAGCTATAACAAATACAAGCCTCCTATTCCTATCATTAGATAGCCATAACAAATACAAGCCTCCTTATCCTGTCATTAGCTAGCTATAACAAATACAAGTGACAAGCCTCCTTATCCTATCATTAGATAGCTATTACAAATACAAGCCTCCTTATCCTATCATTAGCTAGCTATAACAAATACAAGCCTCCTATTCCTATCATTAGATATCCATAACAAATACAAGCCTCCTTATCCTGTCATTAGATAGCTATAACAAATACAAGTGACAAGCCTCCTTATCCTATCATTAGATAGCTATAACAAATACAAGCATCCTTATCCTATCATTAGATAGCTATAACAAATACAAGCCTCCTTATCCTATCATTAGATAGCTATAACAAATACAAGCCTCCTATTCCTATCATTAGATAGCCATAACAAATACAAGCCTCCTTATCCTGTCATTAGCTAGCTAGAACAAATACAAGTGACAAGCCTCCTTATCCTATCATTAGATAGCTATTACAAATACAAGCCTCCTTATCCTATCATTAGCTAGCTATAACAAATACAAGCCTCCTATTCCTATCATTAGATAGCCATAACAAATACAAGCCTCGTTATCCTATTATTAGATAGCTATAACAAGTACAAGTGACAGCATCACATACCGTCCTCTCAAATGCTGTTACTGTATCTCAGTCCTTCAGACTGTTCTGATCTCTACTTCTGCCTAGCCTCACTGTGTGTGTGTGTGTGTGTGTGTGTGTGTGTGTGTGTGTGTGTGTGTGTGTGTGTGTGTGTGTGTGTGTGTGCGCGTGCGTGCGTGTAACTAGGAGATGCTATGTGAAAACACTGTCATTGTAATGTGAAGAGGGATCTTCTGGTTGTGTCGTCTCCAGGCATTATCAGCAGTACTGTCTATCAGTGAGAAGCCGCTTGTCAAAGATGACACAGTCCTCTGCGTAGTGATGAAACGGTCTCTCTCTCTCTCTCTCTCTCTCTCTCTCTCTCTCTCTCTCTCTCTATGGCCCTCTGTCTGTCTCCAAAGAACCATTCTTCACGTTAAAGGCCTTCCGTCAATCATTCTAGAATGTGGGTTGTTTACTGTGCCTGTGATTAGGCTACACTAACTGTTGTTCCTCTAGCCATCGACGGCCAAGTCTGTCTTCGTCACCTCTTTGTTTTGAAACAAGCATGCAGGCTCCTGTTGACAGCTAGAAACACAGACAGGGAGGCAGTCAGTCAGGCAGACAAACAGACAGGCAGACAGACAGACAGACAGACAGGCAGACAGGCAGACAGGCAGACAGGCAGACAAACAGACAGGCAGACAGACAGACAGACAGACAGACAGACAGACAGACAGACAGGCAGACAGGCAGACAGGCAGACAGACAAACAGGCAGACAGGCAGACAGGCAGGCAGGCAGGCAGACAGGCAGACAGTCAGACAGCTAGAAACTCAGACAGGCAGTCAGGGAGACAGACAGCTAGAAACACAGACAGGGAGGCAGGCAGACAGACAGACAGCTAGAAACACAGACAGTCAGGCAGACAGACAGACAGACAGACAGACAGACAGACAGGCAGGCAGGCAGGCATACACTCTCAGACAAAGGTTATGGGTAGGATACATTACTGTTCCCTGGGGTACAAATTAATTCTGTACCCTCCAAGGTACGCTAATGACTATTGACGGTACAGATCTGTGCCAAACAAAAAAGGTGCCAATAGAAAATATATTGAAGAACAGTATTTTTTTTCTTCATAAAACTGTATTGTTGGTTAAGGGCTTGTAAGTAAGCATTTCACTGTAAGGTCTACACCTGTTGTATACGGCGCATGTGACAAATACAATTTGATTTGATATAAGGTACAATGATGAATCCACCGGTGCCATATTGACAGGATTGAAATACATTGCTAAATATTATTGATGTCTTTGGTCTACCATTAACCCATCTTGTGTCAATTCTATAAAGAAAAAAGAGGAGGACGGAAGCTAGCTGTCCTCCGGCTACACCATGGTGCTACCCTACAGAGTGCTGTTGAGGCTACTCTAGATCTTAATTGCATAATAGTGTGCTTTAATCAGTTATTTGGTGACGTGATTATATTTAGTATAATTTTGAGGAGGATGTTCCTACTCTTCCTCCCCTGATAGAAATGTACCTGGGCAAATGTACCTGGCTAAATGTACCTGGCCAAATGTACCTGGCCAAATGTACCTGGGCAAATGTACCTGGCCAAATGTACCTGGCTAAATGCACATTGACAAATGTACCTGGCTAAATGTACCTGGCCAAATGTAGATGTCCAAATGTAACTGGCCAAATGTACCTGGCCAAATGTACCTGGCTAAATGTACCAGGCCAAATGTACCTGGCTAAATGTACCTGGCTAAAATGTACCTGGCTAAATGTACCTGGCCACAGGCCAGTGTTCCATTATTAAAGTGACCAGTGTTCCATTATTAAAGTGAGCAGTGTTCCATGATTAAAGTGACCAGTGTTCCATGATTAAAGTGACCAGTGTTCCATTATTAAAGTGACCAGTGTTCCATGATTAAAGTGGCCAGTGTTCCATGATTAAAGTGGCCAGTGTTCCATTATTAAAGTGAGCAGTGTTCCATGTCTATGTACACAGGGCAGCAGCCTCTAAGGTGCATGGTAGAGTAACCGGGTGGTAGCCGGCTAGTGGCAGTGACTATGGTTCAGGGCAGGGTACTGGGCAGAGGCCGGCTAGTGGTGACTATTTAACAGTCTGATGGCCTTGGGATAGAAGCTGTTTTTCCAGTCTCTTGGCCCCAGCTTTGATGCACCTGGACTGACCTCGTCTTCTGGATGGTAGCGGAGTGAACATGCAGTGGCTCAGGTGGTCCTTGATTTGTGGTGCAAGGATATGCATCTTCTTGGTACCATTTGAAAGGAAGTTTGTGGAAATGTGAATTAAATGTAGGAGAATATAACACAATAGATATGGTAGAAGAAAATACAAAGAAAAAACCAACCGGGCTTTTTCTACCAGCATCTTTGAAATGCAAGAGAAAGGTCATAGTTCTAGCCATCACTCTGGTTGTAATTCCGATAGTGTCCACAAGATGGCAGCAGTGTATGTGCAAAGTTTCAGATGGATAACTTGAAGAATGACTGATCTGAATGATTTGCCCAAATGAAGTCAGGTCAATCATTTGGGCAAATCCTGAAGGAGACTTTCGCATTCATATTCCCTTTTTCTGCAAGAATATTGTCAAATCTGTATACTTGGTCTTTGAGTTAGATTTCCAAGTATTAGATAAGTTCAACATTTGCTTTACAACCAGTTTTCATAACTTCATAACTCTGAATATCCTTATAATTTTTGTCCAAAATGAAAAGGCTTGCTGTCGTACAAGGTTGATTGCTACATTTTACGACATATACATGGTTTCCGGATACTCCCGTAAAGCCCAGCTCATTGGCTACCTAGCTAGCTTTGTTTGACCCCGATTGGTGCTTATTTTACAAAGATACAGTCGTTCAAGTGATGGCCGCCTGCGTCATTGGCGTGCCATGAAGGCGTCGCTCTCTGACCAAATATGGTGTCCTATAGGATATACTACACCCCTAATGATATAGTGAAGTCTTGTTACCTTCTAGGATCTCTGAGGAACACATACGAACTTGATATGACTCGTTCAAACAACGTCACAGATTCCTTTCTTTGCAAATTGAACGAGTGGAAATACAAAATCGATCGTGCATGCTATACGGACCTTTTTAGGATATGAAAAATGATTTTATCTAACAAAACGACGCTTCATGATATCTCCGGGACCCTTTGGATGATAAATCAGAGCAAGATTCTCAGAATGTAAGTACACATTTCACCTTCAGAGGTGAATTTATCAAACCTATCGCATTGAAAAAATTGTTTTTTTTTTAGGAGCTCTCCTCAAACAATAGCATGGAATTTTTTCGCAGTAATAGCTACTGTAAATTGGAGAGTGCAGTTATAGCTACTGTAAATTGGAGAGTGCAGTTATAGCTACTGTAAATTGGAGAGTGCAGTTATAGCTACTGTAAATTGGAGAGTGCAGTTATAGCTACTGTAAATTGGAGAGTGCAGTAATAGCTACTGTAAATTGGAGAGTGCAGTAATAGCTACTGTAAATTGGAGAGTGCAGTAATAGCTACTGTAAATTGGAGAGTGCAGTTATAGCTACTGTAAATTGGAGAGTGCAGTTATAGCTACTGTAAATTGGAGAGTGCAGTAATAGCTACTGTAAATTGGAGAGTGCAGTAATAGCTACTGTAAATTGGAGAGTGCAGTAATAGCTACTGTAAATTGGAGAGTGCAGTTATATTAGCAAGAATTTAGCTTTCAGCCGATATAAGACACTTATATGTACCGACATTTGTTGTTTCTCTAAAAATCTGCGATCTTGACATAACGCGCTGCATGATTTACAACTGTCAAAAGGTATATTTCTCTCTTTCTGTCACTTTCCGTCCCTTAAGTGGGAAATGATGTACTGTACCTATAACTAAAGGTACAAAATGACATGTGTTTGTACCCCTTTAAGAACAAATCGTAACTTTTATTTCTGAGACACAGCAATTATATAAAGATACAAAATTAGTACTTCAATCAGCCTTGGTTCACTTGATTTTTAGTTGTGTGTGTCTGCTCTGGCTTGTCGTGGAGAGAACGTGTGAAGGGAGAGTTACAGTCCATGTCACACACAGGCTGACAACTTCCATGTTTTATATAACTCTCTCCCTCCCTCCCTCCCTCCCTCCCTCCCTCCCTCCCTCCCTCCTCTCTCCAACTACAGATTATGTAAATCTCTAGACAAAACCGTCCCTTTTCTAACGAGATAAAGCTGTCAGATTAACATCCAATTTAGGTTGATATTTAATTGGGTTGTCAACAAACACAAATCCAACTTGAAAACAAAGCCCTTGAAAACCATATAGTTGATATGTGGTCGACAGTATTTGATGCCAGCTCCTACAGTAAGCACCATCCCCCAACACACATAGCGAGTGTTAGAACACAAGCTTCCTTTCTTCATCTGGGAAAACGGCCAGGCAACAAGCACCAGCTTGGGCTCTCTCCCAAGTAGAAGACCACCAGTCACCATACAGTGAAGGAAAAAAGTATTTGATCCCCTGCTGATTTTGTATGTTTGCCCAAATGACAAAGAAATGATCAGTCTATAATTTTAATGGTAGGTGTATTTGAACAGTGAGAGACAGAATAACAAACAAAAAAAAATCCAGAAAAACACACGTGAAAAATGTTATGAATGGAATTGCATTTTAATGAGGGAAATAAGTATTTGACCCCGATGGCAAAACATGACTTAGTACCTGGTGGCAAAACCCTTGTTGGCAATCACAGAGGTGAGACGTTTCTTGCAGTTGGCCACCAGGTTAGCACACATCTCAGGAGGGATTTTGTCCCACTCCTCTTTGCAGATCTTCTCCAAGTCATTAAGGTTTCGAGGCTGACGTTTGGCAACTCAAACCTTCAGCTCCCTCCACAGATTTTCTATGGGATTAAGGTCTGGAGACTGGCTAGGCCACTTCAAGACCTTAATGTGCTTCTTCTTGAGCCACTCCTTTGATGCCTTGGCTGTGTGTTTTGGGTCATTGTCATGCTGGAATACCCATCCACGACCCATTTTCAATGCCCTGGTTGAGGGAAGGAGGTTTCACCCAAGATTTGACGGTACATGGCCACGTCCATCGTCCCTTTGATGCGGTGAAGTTGTCCTGTCCCCTTAGCAGAAAAACACCCCCAAAGCATAATGTTTCCACCTCCATGTTTGACGGTGGGGATGATGTTCTTGGGGTCATAGGCAGCATTCCTCCTCCTCCAAACACGCAAGTAGTTGAGTTGATGCCAAAGAGCTCCATTTTGGTCTCATCTGACCACAACACTTTCACCCAGATGTCCTCTGAATCATTCAGATGTTCATTGGCAAACTTCAGACGGGCATGTATATGTGCTTTCTTGAGCAGGGGGACCTTGCGGGCGCTGCAGGATTTCAGTCCTTCACGGCGTAGTGTATTACCAATTGTTTTCTTGGTGACTATGGTCCCAGCTGCCTTGAGATCATTGACAAGATCCTCCTGTGTAGTTCTGGGCTGATTCCTCATCGTTCTCATGCCAAAATGCAATTCCATTTATAACATTTTTCACATGCTTTTTTATGGATTTTTTTGTTGTTATTCTGTCTCTCACTGTTCAAATAAACCTATCACTAAAATTATAGACGGATCATTTCTTTGTCAGTGGGCAAACGTACAAAATCAGCAGGGGATCAAATACTTTTTTCCCCTCACTGTAGATGGTGTACAATGTGTATGATGAGGGTAACGTGTCATGTATGTATCAAGCATTTCGCTATACACCCGCGATAACATCTGCTAAATATGTGTGTGTGTAACCAATATAATTTGATTTGATGTGTAATATACAGTGTGTAATATACAGTGTCTATTTTGTATACAGCAGTGTCTAAAACCATTTTCCCCTTGGGATTTAAAGTTGATCATATAATGTCCTACCGATGGTATTCAATCATTGACACATCCTTGTTCAAGAAAGAGACCAATGAGACCCTATTCATGACACATCTCTCTCCAGGGAATCAGTTAGTCTGCTCCCTACTGCTTCTGAGACAGCCTGTCTGGTATGGATGTAGTCACAGCACTGAGACAGTCTGCCTGGTATGGATGTAGTCACACTACAATACAGGACAACAGAGTTTCAGTATACCAGCTAGAACAATTCAGGACAACAGAGTCTACATCCCAAATGCAATCCCATTCCCTATGTAGTGCACTACTTTTGTCCAGGACCCAGAGCACTATATTGGGAATAGGGTAACATTTGGGATGCAACCTCTGATCCCCCTACAGTGAACCTCAGGTTATATTTCAAGAAGCTGATACTGATGATGCTGAGCTCAGAATGGAGAGTGTGTTTTCACCACAACAGGAGGCTAGTAAACCAAGGCTACGTCACAAATGACACCCTATTCCCTATTTAGTGCACTACTTTTGACCAGGGGTTCATAAGGCTCTGGTCAATAGTACTGCACTATAAATAGAATAGTGTGTCATTTGGGACGTAGGCTTAGCTTACTAGAACCCCATACTTACACAACAGGAAGCAAGAAATACAAATGTAAGACAACTTCGTACGATGAGAAGAGGATGTTTTTTTCTGAGGAATACTTTACTGTATTTCTTTCATTAGTTAAGATATTTGGGATGGTGGGGAATGACGTACGTACTCTACATATCAATCACCACTCACAACTTTTTTTCAGGCTGATTTTGAAGGTGTTTTAAGTCATAGTGATGAGTCCCACAACACCAGTAATTACATAATATCCTGTTATAAAGATGGTCTTCCTGTAGTGCTGGGGTTGGCTGAGGGAATACAGAGGCTTCTTGGGGATGGAATTGTATGAAAGGACATAACAGAACAGAGCCACAGAGGCCTCTGGGGGGATGGATTCCTGGTTCCGGGGGAAGCAAGGGCTTCTGGGGGATGGAGTTCCAACAGAACACAAGAGATGCCTCTGCGGGATGGAGTACTCCTGGTGCTAGGGAAGCAGAGGCTTCTGGGGGATGGAATCGGATGAAGGAACAGAACAGAACAGAGGCATCTGGGGGATGAAGTCCTACTGGTGCTGGGCAGGCTGGGGGAAGCATAGACTTCTGGGGGATGGAGTACATTTATTTTGCGTACAGAACAATAGTTAGGTCCCTTCGTTAACTAGGAGGGAATATAATACCGATATCAAAGCTTTTCTCTGTGTGGTTATCAAAGCCTTCTCTGGCAGTTCAGGAAGACTAGAGCTGTTATGCAAGTTGAAATATTTATTTCTCAGCTCAGAGAGCCAGTTTGAAGCTTGGAGTTCTGAGGCTCCTAGATGAGGCTACGGGTGTCCTAAAATGTACACTGTGCTAGCTTGTTATGAGGTTAGCTTGTTATGAGGCTAGCTTGTTATGAGGTTATCTTGTTATGAGATTAGCTTGTTATGAGATTAGCTTGTTATGAGATTAGCTTGTTATGAGATTAGCTTGTTATGAGATTAGCTTGTTATGAGATTAGCTTGTTATGAGATTAGCTTGTTATGAGGCTAGCTTGTTATGAGGCTAGCTTGTTATGAGGCTAGCTTGTTATGAGATTAGCTTGTTATGAGGTTAGCTTGTTATGAGGTTAGCTTGTTATGAGGCTAGCTTGTTATGAGGCTAGCTTGTTATGAGGCTAGCTTGTTATGAGATTAGCTTGTTATGAGGTTAGCTTGTTATGAGGTTAGCTTGTTATGAGGCTAGCTTGTTATGAGGCTAGCTTGTTATGAGATTAGCTTGTTATGAGGCTAGCTTGTTATGAGGCTAGCTTGTTATGAGGTTAGCTTGTTATGAGGCTAGCTTGTTATGAGGCTAGCTTGTTATGAGGTTAGCTTGTTATGAGATTAGCTTGTTATGAGGCTAGCTTGTTATGAGGTTAGCTTGTTATGAGGCTAGCTTGTTATGAGGCTAGCTTGTTATGAGGTTAGCTTGTTATGAGATTAGCTTGTTATGAGGCTAGCTTGTTATGAGGTTAGCTTGTTATGAGATTAGCTTGTTATGAGGCTAGCTTGTTATGAGGTTAGCTTGTTATGAGGTTAGCTTGTTATGAGGCTAGCTTGTTATGAGGCTAGCTTGTTATGAGGCTAGCTTGTTATGAGGTTAGCTTGTTATGAGGTTAGCTTGTTATGAGGCTAGCTTGTTATGAGGCTAGCTTGTTCCATGTCTAGCTTGTTACATCTTGGATGCTGCTACCGCTTCTCGGTAGTGGCTAGGCTCCCTGTGGAGGACCTTTAAACAGGTTCACATTCACAAGGCCACAGGGCCAGACAGATTACCAGGATGCGTACTCACAGCATGCGCTGACCAGCCGGCATGTCTCTTCACTGACCTTTTCAACCTCTCCCTGACCCAGTATATAATACCTACGTGTTTCAAGCAGACCATAATAGTCCCTGTGCCCAATAACGCCAAAGTAACCTGTCTAAATGAGTACCGCCCCGTAGCACTCACATCTGTAGCCATGAAGTGCTTTGATAAACTGGTCATGGCCTCACATCAACACCGTTATCCCAGAAACACTGGACCCACTCCAATCCGCATACCGCCCCAAACAGATCCACTATGACGCAGTCTCTATTGCACTCCACACTGCCCTTTCACACCTGGACAAACGGAACATCTTTATTGTTCATTGACTACAGGTCAGCGTTCAACACCGTAGTGCCCTCCAAGCTCATCACTAAGCTAAGGACCCTGGTACTGAACACCTCCCTCGGAAACTAGATCTTGGACTTAATGATGGGCCGCCCCCAGGTGGTGAGGGTAGGTAACAACACATTTGCCACGCTGATCCTCAACACTTTTTTTTTTTTTTTTTTTCCTTTATTTAACTAGGCAAGTCAGTTAACCTTTATTTAACTAGGCAAGTCAGTTAACCTTTATTTAACTAGGCAAGTCAGTTAACCTTTATTTAACTAGGCAAGTCAGTTAACCTTTATTTAACTAGGCAAGTCAGTTAACCTTTATTTAACTAGGCAAGTCAGTTAACCTTTATTTAACTAGGCAAGTCAGTTAACCTTTATTTAACTAGGCAAGTCAGTTAACCTTTATTTAACTAGGCAAGTCAGTTAACCTTTATTTAACTAGGCAAGTCAGTTAACCTTTATTTAACTAGGCAAGTCAGTTAACCTTTATTTAACTAGGCAAGTCAGTTAACCTTTATTTAACTAGGCAAGTCAGTTAACATTTATTTAACTAGGCAAGTCAGTTAAGGACAAATTCTTATTTTCCATGACGGCCTAGGAACAGTGGGTTAACTGCCTTGTTCAGTGGCAGAACAACAGAGTTTTACCCTGTCAGCTCAGGAATTCAATCATGCGGCCTTTTGGTTACTAGTCCAACGCTCTAACCACTAGGTTAAAGGTAAAATAATAAAAATAAATATTGTCCTTTGAGTGATGACATCACATCAAGATTTAGAGTGATGACATCACATCAAGACTAGAGTGATGACATCACATCAAGACTAGAGTGATGACATCACATCAAGACTAGAGTGATGCCATCACATCAAGATTAGAGTGATGACATCACATCAAGACTAGAGTGATGACATCACATCAAGGCTAGAGTGATGACATCACATCAAGGCTAGAGTGATGACATCACATCAAGGCTAGAGTGATGACATCACATCAAGATTAGAGTGATGACAT
Source organism: Brachymystax lenok tsinlingensis (assembly GCA_030435695.1). NCBI lineage: Eukaryota > Metazoa > Chordata > Actinopteri > Salmoniformes > Salmonidae > Brachymystax > Brachymystax lenok. Next base: position 5,163,973 of record CM059813.1, on the reverse strand, counting down.
CACATCAAGGCTAGAGTGATGACATCACATCAAGACTAGAGTGATGACATCACATCAAGATTTAGAGTGATAACATCACATCAAGGCTAGAGTGATGACATCACATCAAGACTAGAGTGATGACATCACAAGAGCTATTAAGAAACATCAGAATGTGCTCATGGCTGATCCTGCTTGCCAAAAAAGGTTTTCTCCGACCCTCCTCTCTTCTCACCCGGCAGGGCCAGGAATATCAGGCTAACACTCATTTCCTCCCCTATATGAAATGATGGAAGATTGGGCCAGGTGACTGGCTTCTATCACTGTTGTAGTTGTGCAGCATGTAGTGATTCCTGTAACAGCGTATATTCAGCAGCTCTGCCACTGGCAAACAACACTATCAAACAGTTCTTCACACGCAGGCAATCCTAACGTCATATACCTTATCTCTTGTCCATGCAATAAGCAAGACGTGGGGCAACACCATTAGACAGAGAGGAACACATATTATAGGACACTAGAGTGCTGGTGAGGAGAAATGGCCCTAAATCCCCTCTGGCACGTCATTTCTCAGAGGCCGGTCAACCAGTCTCTTCCATAGACTGTTCTCTCTGCTACCACATGGCAAGCGGTACCGGAGCGCCAAGTCTAGGTCCAAGAGGCTTCTAAACAGCTTCGACCCCCCCAAGCCATAAGACTCCTGAACATCTAGTCAAATGGCTACCCAGACTACTCACATTGCCCCCTCCCCTCCCCTCTCCACACCGCTGCTACTCTCTGTTGTTATCTATGCATAGTCACTTTAATAACTCTACCTAAATGTACATACTACCTCAACTAACCGGTCCCCCCGCACATCACCCCCTGTATATACTGTTATTTTTCACTGCATTGTTGGTTAGGGTCTCGTAAGTAAGCATTTCACTGTAAGGTCTAACACCTGTTGTATTCGGCGCATGTGACTAATACAAGTTGATTTGATTTGATATCCTTCTGTGCTTTACAGCAGATAAAACGTTCACGTAGGAACCATCTACTGCATCTTGCCTACGCCGGTCAGCCATCGCTCATCCATATATTTATATGTACATACTCGTATTCATTCCTTTACTCTTGTGTGTATAAGGTAGTTGTTGTGAAATTGTTAGATTACTTGTTAGATATTACTGCACTGTCGGAGCTAGAAGCACAAGCATTTCGCTACACTCGCATTAACATCTGCTAACCATGTGTATGTGACCAATAAAATTTGATTTGATTTGAATCAAGTCTCCTCCAGACAGAATGCAGGTGGATCTTCTATTTAAAAACTCTCCACCCCATCAGGCATGAATGAAGAATTGTTATCGAATTCTATTCTGTAACTGGTATTTATTGCCTCTTGTGCTCGATACCCCCATCTAGTGGTGTCTCTAGTTCCTCACTCTTACAATCCTGTTTGATTTGTTCTGAGGAAAAATGTGTATAAGCAATAATCGATGTTTCTCTGTGCGCTTTTGTATATCTTTTATATTTCGTATATAATCTAGACCATGCATTCTACTGTACTGGGTACTGATTTATAGATAGTATGATGTGTTTACTTGCCTGATCATGTGACATATACGCAATTGCCATTGAAATAGAAACCAAGTGTATGATTTACAATGATGATGGCCTGTTTTGTTTTCACCTTTATGATATATTCTATAGGCGCCATGATATATTCTATAGGCACCATGATATATTCTATGGGCACCATGATATATTCTATAGGCACCATGATATATTCTATAGGCACCATGATATATTCTATAGGCACCATGATATATTCTATAGGCACCATGATATATTCTATGGGCACCATGATATATTCTATAGGCACCATGATATATTCTATAGGCACCATGATATATTCTATGGGCACCATGATATATTCTATAGGCACCATGATATATTCTATAGGCACCATGATATATTCTATGGGCACCATGATATATTCTATAGGCACCATGATATATTCTATAGGCACCATGATATATTCTATAGGCACCATGATATATTCTATAGGCACCATGATATATTCTATGGGCACCATGATATATTCTATAGGCACCATGATACAGTGGGGAAAAAAAGTATTTAGTCAGCCACCAATTGTGCAAGTTCTCTCACTTAAAAAGATGAGAGAGGCCTGTAATTTTCATCATAGGTACACTTCAACTATGACAGACAAAATGAAGAAAAGAAATCCAGATAATCACATTGTAGGATTTTTAATGAATTTATTTGCAAATTATGGTGGAAAATAAGTATTTGGTCAATAACAAAAGTTTATCTCAATACTTTGTTATATACCCTTTGTTGGCAATGACAGAGGTCAAACGTTTTCTGTAAGTCTTCACAAGGTTTTCACACACTGTTGCTGGTATTTTGGCCCATTCCTCCATGCAGAGCAGTGATGTTTTGGGGCTGTCGCTGGGCAACACGGACTTTCAAAGATTTTCTATGGCGTTGAGATCTGGAGACTGGCTAGGCCACTCCAGGACCTTGAAATGCTTCTTCGGCTCACTCCTTCGTTGCCCGGAGCGGTGTGTTTGGGATCATTGTCATGCTGGAAAGACCCAGCCACGTTTCATCTTCAATGCCCTTGCTGATGGAAGGAGGTTTTCACTCAAAATCTCACGATACATGGCCCCATTCATTCTTTCCTTTACACGAATCAGTCGTCCTGGTCCCTTTGCAGAAAAACAGCCCCAAAGCATGATGTTTCCACCCCCATGCTTCACAGTAGGTATGGTGTTCTTTGGATGCAACTCAGCATTCTTTGTCCTCCAAACACGACGAGTTGAGTTTTTACCAAAAGTTATATTTTGGTTTCATCTGACATTCTCCCAATCCTCATCTGGATCATCCAAATGCTCTCTAGCAAACTTTAGACGGGCCTGCACATGTACTGGCTTAAGCAGGGGACACGCCTGGCACTGCAGGATTTGAGTCCCTGTCGGCGTAGTGTGTTACTGATGGTAGGCTTTGTTACTTTGGTCCCAGCTCTCTGCAGGTCATTCACTAGGTCCCCGTGTGGTTCTGGGATTTTTGCTCACCGTTCTTGTGATCATTTTGACCCCACGGGTGAGATCTTGCGTGGAGCCCCAGATCGAGGAAGATTATCAGTGGTCTTGTATGTCTTCCATTTCCTAATAATTGCTCCCACAGTTGATTTCTTCAAACCAAGCTGCTTACCTATTGCAGATTCAGTCTTCCCAACCTGGTGCAGGTCTACAATTTTGTTTCTGGTGTCCTTTGACAGCTCTTTGGTCTTGGCCATAGTGGAGTTTGGAGTGTGACTGTTTGAGGTTGTGGACAGGTGTCTTTTATACTGATAACAAGTTCAAACAGGTGCCATTAATACAGGTAATGAGTGGAGGACAGAGGAGCCTCTTAAAGAAGAAGTTACAGGTCTGTGAGAGCCAGAAATCTTGCTTGTTTGTATGTGACCAAATACTTATTTTCCACCATAATTTGCAAATAAATTCATTAAAAATCCTACAATGTGATTTTCTGGATTTTTTTTCCTCATTTCGTCTGTCATAGTTGAAGTGTACCTATGATGAAGATTACAGGCCTCTCTCATCTTTTTAAGTGAGAGAACTTGCACAATTGGTGGCTGACTAAATACTTTTTTTCCCCACTGTATATTCTATGGGCACCATGATATATTCTATAGGCACCATGATATATTCTATGGGCACTATGATATATTCTATAGGCACCATGATATATTCTATAGGCACCATGATATATTCTATGGGCACTATGATATATTCTATAGGCACCATGATATATTCTATAGGCGCCATGATATATTCTATGGGCACCATGATATATTCTATAGGCACCATGATATATTCTATGGGCACTATGATATATTCTATAGGCACCATGATATATTCTATAGGCACCATGATATATTCTATAGGCACCATGATATATTCTATGGGCACTATGATATATTCTATAGGCACCATGATATATTCTATAGGCACCATGATATATTCTATGGGCGCCATGATATATTCTATGGGCACTATGATATATTCAGTAGGCACCATGATATATTCTATGGGCACTATGATATATTCTATAGGCACCATGATATATTCTATAGGCACCATGATATATTCTATAGGCACCATGATATATTCTATGGGCGCCATGATATATTCTATGGGCACTATGATATATTCAGTAGGCACCATGATATATTCTATGGGCACTATGATATATTCTATAGGCACCATGATATATTCTATAGGCGCCATGATATATTCTATGGGCACCATGATATATTCTATAGGCACCATGATATATTCTATGGGCACTATGATATATTCTATAGGCACCATGATATATTCTATAGGCACCATGATATATTCTATGAGTACTATGATATATTCTATGGGCGCCATGATATATTCTATAGGCACCATGATATATTCTATAGGCACCATGATATATTCTATGAGTACTATGATATATTCTATGGGCGCCATGATATATTCTATGGGCACCATGATATATTCTATGGGCACCATGATATATTCTATGGGCACCATGATATATTCTATGGGCACTATGATATATTCTATGGGCACTATGATATATTCTATGGGCACCATGATATATTCTATGGGCACCATGATATATTCTATGGGCACTATGATATATTCTATGAGTACTATGATATATCCTTTGGGCATCATGATGTTTCAATAAACATCTTTATTTTGCATTCAAGCCTCAGTTTTTGATCTAGTCCTTTTTTCGACAGTGTGTGGTTCTCTATCTCGTTCTGTATTCTTAGTTTGACTCCTATGCACCTGGAACAGACAGTTTTCAGTAGGAAGGAGCTTAGAGTGCAGACGGCCTCTTATCATTAATATCCGGAAGTGCCACGCCTCCTTTATATTTTGGCATCCTTCATTTCTCAAAGGCGACATGGGGTTGCTTTGAATTCCATATACATTTAGTGATAATTTCATTGATCTTCTTAAAGAATGATTGAAGGACATTAAGAGGTAACTTAGGACCATCTCACAAAGTCTGCTTTCAAGGAATTCACAATAGCTTCCGAGTTGTCTTCAACCATAAACTTTATATATAGATAGAAAAATACCAAGATATTTCAGACCTTCTGGGGCCCAAACAAAATTGAAATCAGAAATTTGTCTTCACTACATAGATCATTTATCAGCGTAACCTCTGACATTTTCCAGGTTATTCTGAAGCCAGCAATCTCTGTTTAGTCATTGACCAACTTAAGTAGTCCCGTAATTGACGTTTTAGGATTCCTAACAAACAACAACATATCATCTGCGTACATTGCCGGTTTATGCTCATGCTTTCCCACCATAATACCTTCAATATCACTTTGTCGTCTTATCGTTCTGCTAATGGTTCTAACGCTAAAAACAAAGAGCAAGGGAGACATCGGACAGCCCTGCCTTGTGCCCCTCTCCAATGTAAAGACAGGACATATAATACCATTTGTTATATATCTTGCTGCTCTAGAGCGATTGTATATACTGGAGACCCATCTTATAAACAAAGGACCAAACCCAAATCGTTGCATTGTATAGAATACATATTTCCACTATACTTCATCAAATGCTTTTTCAGCATCAAGTGATAATGCCGCTGCTGGTACCTTCAACATCTAAGTCAAAGTCACAAAGTCAAAGTCACAAAGTCAAAGTCACCATTATTTGTCAGTTGTACAACCGAATGCCTTCAACCGAAATGTGTCTTCCGCATTTAACCCAACCCCTCTGAATCAGAGAGGTGCGGGGGGGGCTGCCTTAATCGACATCCACGTCTTCGGCACCGTATTATGAAATGTCCTTGCATTATCTGAGCTATATTGTTTTGAAATTAAACCAACCTGGTCAGTTGAAATGAAAGGATGACTAACTTTTCTAAGTCTGTTTGCTAAACATTTAGAAAGTGTGTTAACATCTACATTAAGTAAAGTGATTGGTCTATTGAGCATTGAGACAGGTATTTTACCCCTTTAGGAATGACATTCACAATACCATGATCTCCCCAAAGAAGTATTATACAGTCTAAGCAGTACTGGTGAAAGTATAGCTACAAACTGCTTATAACATTATGAGGTGTAACCATCACTTCTATGTGCCTTTAATTTTATAGCTCTAAGTCAAAGTCACAAAGTCAAAGTCACAAAGTCAAAGTCACCATTATTAGTCAGTTGTACAACCAAATGCCTTCAACCGAAATGTGTCTTCCGCATTTAACCCAACCCCTCTGAATCAGAGAGGTGCGGGGGGCTGCCTTAAATGGCATTATGGATTTTCCTGCATTGAGATCGGTTTATCCAATTGGGATTTAGGCTCATCGTGCAACTTTGGTAACGTAATAATTTTTTTTTTAAGTCTCAAGGTCTTTCTCAGTACAATACGTTTTTTGATTTATACAAATGTTGGTAGAAATGAAATAGGTCTTTGTTATAATTTCAACTGGTTCCGTTAATACAGTACCAGTAGTATTCTGTATGGAGGGGATATATGATTGAGTTATATTTCAACTGGTTCCGTTAATAAGTAAGCATTTCACCTGTTGTTTTTACGAAGCATGTGACTATTAATTCATTCATTTTTTTTTATTCCAGGAGACTGTCTACTTTTCATCTGCTATCTGATTGACAGGCCTAGGTTCTGCTGAGGCCAACCTCCCAAATGGCATCCAATTCCCTGTTCCCTTCATTTACCCTTTATCTCTCTCCCTTTTCCCACTATGTAGGGCATAGGGTACCAATATGGAGCCATGCTGTGTGTGCAGGCCACAGAGAAAAGACAGCAGGCAGACAAGTAGGAAACAGATTTTAGACGTTGTATGTGTAGGCTCGGCTCTCGGGTCACCTGCAGCTGCCGGGAAAATGCCTCAAGACAACGCCCAAGGAATAGTCAGCCCTGTATCTCTCTGTTACAGTATTCAGAGGACTGACTATTGAATGTGTCTCTGTTACAGTATTCAGAGGACTGACTATTGAATGTGTCTCTCTGTTACAGTATTCAGAGGACTGACTATTGAATGTGTCTCTGTTACAGTATCCATAGGACTGACTATTGAATGTGTCTCTCTGTTACAGTATTCAGAGGACTGACTATTGAATGTGTCTCTGTTACAGTATTCAGAGGACTGACTATTGCATGTATCTCTGTTACAGTATTCAGAGGACTGACTATTGAATGTGTCTCTCTGTTACAGTATCCAGAGGACTGACTATTGAATGTGTCTCTCTGTTACAGTATCCAGAGGACTGACTATTGAATGTGTCTCTGTTACAGTATTCAGAGGACTGACTATTGAATGTGTCTCTCTGTTGCAGTATCCAGAGGACTGACTATTGAATGTGTCTCTGTTACAGTATCCAGAGGACTGACTATTGAATGTGTCTCTGTTACAGTATTCAGAGGACTGACTATTGCAAGTGACAGAATAATACTATAGTATCCATGTCTGGTATCATTCTGAAACTTGCCCCCTAAAGAGGATCTCTGAAGCTATCTATATGTATATATGATTTCTGTGGTAACTTGTATCTCTGTACAGCATGAATTTTAAATGACTCTATTCAAAGGGTTTTTTGATTGTCCCCTTCAGGAATTCTGTCTTATTTCCATTGGTCTCATCCCCCACACAAGCCTTTGAATGCTGTGACACCCTGTGGAGATTGGGCCCGGTGGTCAAGTTTACTGTAAACTTGATATCTTTTGATTGGTCAATCAATGGCAGTTGGTTTTTGGGTTAAGAAGGTTACACTTTCAGATGGTTTAAATAGAATCAAGATCTGTTGATCTGTCTCTTATCCTGTATCCAGTCCATGGAGGAAGGTTGAATGATCAATTCAAATATATATATATATATATATATATATATATCAAAATACAGTAGGGGATGAGGCTTCTAGGCCTTTGTGGCCATGCAGGCAGTAATAAAAACAGGTGTTTCTGGAAATGCCAGGAAGAGGATTACTCCCTCAGACACAGACAGAGCTCTGGGAGTCAGGAGAGCCAATCTAACGGCCACGTGCAGTTTACTTGGACCAATCAGATAGCGGCACAGTCCTACCTGGACAAACAACCTGTCTAAGACCAGCTGGATGTGCTGGGGCTTTGGAATCAAACAAGCTCCAATACACACAGCTCGATACACACACACACACACCTCATCAAACAGGACCCAACACACACACACACCTCATCAAACAGGGCCCAACACACACACAAACACACACACACAAATACTAAATACCCACTGCAACACTGCAACATGGCATTTCCAATCAACCCAAGTCTCAGCCGGTAGATGTAGGACACGTCCCATGTTGGGGATAGCTAAGGTGCATCAAGGAGTCCTCCATGGACCGTTTCTATTCTGAAACCGGGGACTCTGAGGCCTGTTCTCATTTCGATGTACACTACCAGTCACAACTACTCATTCAAGGGTTTTTCTTCTTTTAAAAAAAAAACTATTTTCTACATTGTAAAACCTATTTTTAATGTCTTCACTACTATTCTACAATGTAGAAAATAGTACAAATAAAGAAAAACCCTGGAATGAGTAGGTGTGTCCAAACGTTTGACTGGTACTGTATATATACATATTGATGTTTTAACCAGATCCTGTTTAATGAATGCACAGCTCTTAATTTGCACGCCATTAAGGGACGCTGGTTTGGAATTAGCTGTGTGGAATTAGCTGTGTGGTTTTGGTGTTCCAGTGTTGTTGCCCTGCGGTTGTTAAACAAGGTTTCTTTATAGCATTACATTATAACTCCCAGTCCAGCTGTGACCAGACTCTAGACGATATTATGAAGAGGCTGCCTGGTGGCACACTACTGCACTTCTACTACACTTCTACTGCACTTCTACACTTCTACTGCACTTCTACTACACTTCTAAGGCACTTCTACACTTCTACTGCACACTACTGCACTTCTACTGCACACTACTGCATTTCTACTGCACACTACTGCACTTCTACTGCACACTACTGCATTTCTACTGCACACTACTGCACACTACTGCACTTCTACTGCAAAACACACTTCTAGGTCCATTTGTTTCAGGTGTATCTTGTATCTTACCAGTATCTTGTTGGTGTAATATCTCAGTATCTCAGTATGTAGTTGGTGTAATATCTCAGTATCTCAGTATGTAGTTGGTGTAATATCTCAGTATGTAGTTGGTGTAATATCTCAGTATCTCAGTATGTAGTTGGTGTAGTATCTCAGTATCTCAGTATGTAGTTGGTGTAGTATCTCAGTATCTCAGTATGTAGTTGGTGTAATATCTCAGTATCTCAGTATGTAGTTGGTGTAATATCTCAGTATGTAGTTGGTGTAGTATCTCAGTATGTAGTTGGTGTAATATTTCAGTATGTAGTTGGTGTAGTATCTCAGTATGTAGTTGGTGTAATATTTCAGTATCTCAGTATGTAGTTGGTGTAATATTTCAGTATGTAGTTGGTGTAATATCTCAGTATGTAGTTGGTGTAGTATCTCAGTATGTTGTTGGTGTAATATTTCAGTATCTCAGTATGTAGTTGGTGTAATATTTCGGTATGTAGTTGGTGTAATATTTCAGTATGTAGTTGGTGTAGTATCTCAGTATGTAGTTGGTGTAATATCTCTTTATCTCAGTATGTAGTTGGTGTAATATTTCAGTATGTAGTTGGTGTAATATCTCAGTATCTCAGTATGTAGTTGGTGTAGTATCTCAGTATGTAGTTGGTGTAATATCTCAGTATCTCAGTATGTAGTTGGTGTAATATTTCAGTATGTAGTTGGTGTAATATCTCAGTATCTCAGTATGTAGTTGGTGTAATATCTCAGTATGTAGTTGGTGTAATATCTCAGTATGTAGTTGGTGTAATATTTCAGTATGTAGTTGGTGTAATATCTCAGTATCTCAGTATGTAGTTGGTGTAATATCTCAGTATCTCAGTATGTAGTTGGTGTAATATCTCAGTATCTCAGTATGTAGTTGGTGTAATATCTCAGTATCTCAGTATGTAGTTGGTGTAATATCTCAGTATCTCAGTATGTTGTTGGTGTAATATCTCAGTATCTCAGTATGTAGTTGGTGTAATATCTCAGTATCTCAGTATGTAGTTGGTGTAATATCTCAGTATGTAGTTGGTGTAATATCTCAGTATCTCAGTATGTAGTTGGTGTAATATCTCAGTATCTCAGTATGTAGTTGGTGTAATATCTCAGTATGTAGTTGGTGTAATATCTCAGTATGTAGTTGGTGTAATATCTCAGTATCTCAGTATGTAGTTGGTGTAATATCTCAGTATCTCAGTATGTAGTTGGTGTAATATCTCAGTATCTCAGTATGTAGTTGGTGTAATATCTCAGTATGTAGTTGGTGTAATATCTCAGTATGTAGTTGGTGTAATATCTCAGTATCTCAGTATGTAGTTGGTGTAATATCTCAGTATGTAGTTGGTGTAGTATCTCAGTATCTCAGTATGTTGTTGGTGTAATATCTCAGTATCTCAGTATGTAGTTGGTGTAGTATCTCAGTATCTCAGTATGTAGTTGGTGTAATATCTCAGTATGTAGTTGGTGTAATATCTCAGTATGTAGTTGGTGTAATATCTCAGTATCTTGTTGGTGTAATATCTCAGTATCTCAGTATGTAGTTGGTGTAATATCTCAGTATGTAGTTGGTGTAGTATCTCAGTATCTCAGTATGTAGTTGGTGTAGTATCTCAGTATCTCAGTATGTAGTTGGTGTAGTATCTCAGTATCTCAGTATGTAGTTGGTGTAGTATCTCAGTATGTAGTTGGTGTAATATCTCAGTATGTAGTTAGTGTAATATCTCAGTATCTCAGTATGTAGTTGGTGTAGTATCTCAGTATCTCAGTATGTAGTTGGTGTAATATCTCAGTATGTAGTTGGTGTAATATCTCAGTATGTAGTTGGTGTAATATCTCAGTATCTTGTTGGTGTAATATCTCAGTATCTCAGTATGTAGTTGGTGTAATATCTCAGTATGTAGTTGGTGTAGTATCTCAGTATCTCAGTATGTAGTTGGTGTAGTATCTCAGTATCTCAGTATGTAGTTGGTGTAGTATCTCAGTATCTCAGTATGTAGTTGGTGTAGTATCTCAGTATGTAGTTGGTGTAATATCTCAGTATGTAGTTAGTGTAATATCTCAGTATCTCAGTATGTAGTTGGTGTAGTATCTCAGTATCTCAGTATGTAGTTGGTGTAGTATCTCAGTATCTCAGTATGTTGTTGGTGTAATATCTCAGTATCTCAGTATGTTGTTGGTGTAATATCTCAGTATCTCAGTATGTTGTTGGTATAGTATCTCAGTATCTTACCAGTATCCTGTTGGTATAGTATATAGTGTGATAGGTTCTTACCAGTATCTTGGTGGTGTACGCGCTGTTGAGGGAGATGGCGTTGACAAGGATATCCAGAGACTTGACAGACAGCTGTCCGGGGTCTGGTATCTCCTTGTAGTGGACGTCCCCCACGTAGCACGCCACGGCCGTCATACGGTTGGTGGTCAGCGTGCCAGTCTTGTCGGAGCAGATGGCCGTGGCGTTACCCATCGTCTCACATGCATCCAGGTGGCGCACCAGGTTATTATCTTTCATCATTTTCTGAGGACGAAATGTCAACTGTGTTGTTGGAAGTTTTAGCTTTGTTTCAATTCAACATATATTTTTTCATCCCATCAGAGGCAATTAAGAAAGCCAGCACCAGAAAGATAATTTGCCGCGATGTGTGTGCAACATGGTGCGATTGTTATCTGCCAGAAGAAATTAGTCACAGAGAATGTACAGGTAGAAGTTCTTGTTAAATAGTTTCTAGAGCTGCAACACATCAGATAATAGTTTTTAGTGCTGCAACACATCAGATAATAGTTTTTAGTGCTGCAACACATCAGATAATAGCTTTTAGTGCTGCAACACATCAGATAATAGCTTTTAGTGCTGCAACACATCAGATAATAGCTTTTAGTGCTGCAACACATCAGATAATAGTTTTTAGTGCTGCAACACATCAGATAATAGCTTTTAGTGCTGCAACACATCAGATAATAGCTTTTAGTGCTGCAACACATCGGATAATAGCTTTTAGTGCTGCAACACATCAGATAATAGCTTTTAATAATGTATACTTTGACAAGAGTAGTAGTGGAAGTTTGCCCCAAAAATATATATTTTATTTTGTATATAAAGATAGAAAGCCTGCTTTTTGTACCTTGACAGAGGATATGGTGCCAGCCAGTGTGTGTGTGTGTGTGTGTTTGTGGGTGTATACCTTGACAGAGTAGGCCAGGGAGATGGTGACGGCCAGGGGTAGCCCCTCAGGTACAGCCACCACCAGCACGGTGACACCGATGATGAAGAACTTGACAAAGTACTGGACATAGATGGGGGTGCACTCCGTCAGCCACGGCCTCTTCTGCAGGACAAAGTTGTCCACAGCAAAGTACAGCACCAGGATGATCACGGTGATGGCTGACATCACCAGACCTGGACAAGGAAATGGCTGCTTTTTACATTACTTGTAAACAGATGAAAGTGCAAGATGCCTGGCTTGTTTTGACTCATATGATATCAAATATTTATTTTAGAAATCAACAGCACAGCAGCAACTACTTGTGAATAACAGATTTATTTCTGTGATTTGATTTCCTGCATTCCACATCTACTCCTACATTTCCTTCTGTGATATAATCTCCCTATTCCATCTCAGAACGTCAGCGTGATCTGATAATCTCCCTATTCCATCTCAGAACGTCAGCGTGATCTGATAATCTCCCTATTCCATCTCAGAACGTCAGCGTGATCTGATAATCTCCCTATTCCATCTCAGAACGTCAGCGTGATCTGAATTATATCTGCCACATAGAGATAAATTATGGATCATATATACAGTGTGCTTGGAAAGTATTCAGACATTTTAGCACATTTATTAAAAATAAAGAAACAACCCTTTACTCAATACTTTGGCAGTGATTACAGCCTTGAGTCTTCTTGGGTATGACGCTACAAGCTTGGCACACCTGTATTTGTGGAGTTTCTCCCATTCTTCTCTACAGATCCTCTCAAGCTCTGTCAGGTTGGATGGGGAGCGTCGCTGCACAGCTATTTTCAGGTCTCTCCAGTGATGTTCGATCAGGTTCAAGTCCGGGCTCTGGCTGGGCCACTCAAGGACATTCAGAGACTTGTCCCAAAGCCACACCTGCATTGGCTTGGCTGTGTACTTAGGGTCGTTGTCCTGTTGGAAAGTGAACCTTCGCCCCAGTCTGAGGTCCTGAGTGCTCTGGAGCAGGTTTTCATCAAGGATCTCTCTGCACTTTGCTCCGTTCATCTTTCCCTCGATCCTGACTAGTCTCCCCAGTCCCTGCTGCTGAAAAACACCCACACAGCATGATGCTGCCACCACCATGCTTCGCCGTAGGCATGGTGCCAGGTTTCCTCCAGACGTGACGCTTGGCATTCAGGCTAAAAAGTTCAATCTTGGTTTCATCAGATCAGAGAATCTTGTTTCTCATGGTGTGAGAGTCCTTTAGGTGCCTTTTGGAAAACTCCAAGCGTGCTGTCATGTGCCTTTTTCTGAGGAGTGGCGTCCGTCTGGCCACTCTACCATAAAAGCATGATTGGTGGAGTGCTGCAGAGATGGATGTCCTTCTGAAAGGTTCTCCCATCTCCACAGAGGAACTCTGGACCTCTGTCAGAGTGACCATCGGGTTCTTGGTCACCTCCCTGACCAAGGACCTATTGAGTGATTTGACAATTTATTTTTATAGAAATATATAATTGATCATATTGATTGATCTGCCGTACCTGCTTTGCCGATCTGAACAGCCAGCTTGGTCAGTTTCCCCTGGAGGACAGACTTCTCCTTCTTGGAGACATTTGTTTTCTTCTTCTCCTTCTCTTCCATCTCTCCTCCCTCTGCGCTCTTCAGAGGCTGCATCTCCATGGCAGCCGCTCCGTCCTGTTTCTTCACTGAAACAACCACAGGAACACAGACAGTGATTATTATGGGATGTCCTTGTGGTCTGTTCTATATAGCAAGGACCTCAACTTAGGTCGAGTCCTGTGGCCTATGCTGTAGGAAAGACCCCAACTTAGGTCGAGTCCTGTGAAATATGCCGTAGGGAAGACCCCAACTTAGGTCGAGTACATCCATTGAAGTAAAACACGTCACTGTTGGGTGCACTGCCCAACAGAAACAGTGGTGGGATATTCTGTCTCTTAACCTCTCACCACAACTGTCTGAAGAAGTGATCATTCTAGTTAACTGAACTAGTCAGGGAAAAAAATAACATGTGTTGGTCAACATTTTAAAGGAAAAGTTTCACATTTCAAATATAACATCAAAACAGCAAAAGAGTTTGAAAGATAATTGTTGTTAAAAAGGTTCAAGGGGAATGTCGTCCTTTTTGATCCGGTGTAAGACAAGAACAAAATTCTGTTCTCAGCAGAAACATTGTTGTCCAAGGTTAAAAAGATACCTCTCACAACAGTCAATCCAACATCCTTTCCTAAAGTAATTTAATGTATGTGTTCTTTGTTTTTAATTCATCATTTGAATCTTCACATTTGTATCTGCGTGTAGAAAATATTCAGTATTCTTCAGGAGAATAATAACTGAAGAACGATTTGCCCTTGGTTACATCATCACGGTACAATGTAAAACACTTTGAGCCCTAACAGAGAGAGCCCTGTACAGAGAGAGCCCTGTACACAGAAATCCCTATACAGAGAAATCCCTGTACAGAGAGAGCCCTGTACAGAGAAATCCCTGTACAGAGAGAGCCCTGTACAGAGAGAGCCCTGTACAGAGAGAGCCCTGTACAGAGAAATCCCTGTACAGAGAGAGCCCTGTACAGAGAAATCCCTGTACAGAGAGAGCCTGGTACAGAGAGAGCCCTGTACAGAGAGAGCCCTGTACAGAGAAATCCCTGTACAGAGAGAGCCCTGTACAGAGAAATCCCTGTACAGAGAGAGCCTGGTACAGAGAGAGCCCTGTACAGAGAGAGCCCTGTACAGAGAGAGCCCTGTACAGAGAGAGCCCTGTACAGAGAGAGCCCTGTACAGAGAGAGCCCTGTACAGAGAGAGGCCTATACAGAGAGAGCCCTGTACAGAGAGAGCCCTGTACAGAGAGAGGCCTATACAGAGAGAGCCCTGTACAGAGAGAGGCCTATACAGAGAGAGCCCTGTAGGAATGCAAACTATTATTAACATAACTTCCAAGTACATTAAGTTTCTGCTAGCTAGCAGGAAAACCTTCATGATGAACACAATTTTTGCAAAGAATAGTGTGAGTGGAACAACCTCCGGGCAGACTGACCTCTAAAAGAGAGAGAGAGAGAGAGAGAGAGAGAGAGAGAGAGAGAGAGAGAGAGAGAGAGAGAGAGAGAGAGAGAGAGAGAAAGACAGAGCAAGAGAGATTCGAAAGAAAGAGAGCGCGAGAGAGAGACCTTGAGACATGCTCATATAGAGCTGAGACACTGCAGCCGGTGACGACAACACTGCAGACACAAGACATACATCAGGCTGAATGGATGTTTACTCCACATCAGAAGAATGTTAGAGACTTAACGTTAAGGGAATGTTAGAGGATCGTTAGAGCTGGGGTTGCACAATTATGGTAACTTTCCCCAAAATTCCTAGGTTTTCCAGGAAATTTATATTTCCGGGAATCAGAAGGGAATAGGCATGAAATCCGGAAATTTCCAACCAGGATTTCTGGAAAAGCTGGGATTTTTTGGGGGAAAGTTAATGAAATTTGCATCCCTAGTTAAAGCACAAACCAAACTATGGGGGGTGGTGGGGGGTGGGGGAAGTTGAAAATAGGTTACCTTTAGTCTGGTTGTTCTCCATATTCCCATCCTGTATTTTACCTACGATGGAGACATACGAGACACAGAACAATAAGAACCGACAATAAACAAACACACAATCATCGCCAGGACGTTACAGTCAAATACAAAATTAAAAAGGGAAGACAGAAAAAAAAAAATATGAATATTTATTTAACATTGTCATGACAGTCACATAACATAACAGAAAAAAAGCTGCTTCTTAATGAGGTGAAGCTCTACTGCAGGGGATGCTAATTTAGATGTCAGCTCAAAATGTTGTGTTTTTAGCCTGGACTTGAAATAATGTCAATCAAAATAGATAATTGATAATGAAACTAGAATAATGTGACTATGCAGTAAATATTGAAATGTCATCTCTTGAAAGGTTTCCTAGCGCTAGTGCTGAGCGATTAACTAACATTGCAGGGTTTTTTTGGGGGTATTAAACAACTAATTGACCGACGTCGGTTCAATTACTTGAATTCCAGTCATTTATTTATTTTTCAGCCTCAATGCGCTGTTTCTCTAGAGAGAAATCAGATTGTTCACTAAATAAATCAAGTCAAGAACTATGTGGGACGCTGGCCTGTCGTTTTCATTAAGCAAATATTCAACCTAGTTAAGCGCGGAAACATGGCAATACTTCGTTGTACCATTCCCCGGCTCAGACAGATCAGAGAGGAAGAGGCGAAGCTAGAGGTTTCACTCTCGACCAAAATCTGTCCAAAACAAGCCCGATGCGTTTCCATTGGGCTTATTTTGGACCTAAGCTTGTCGCCTGCCTTCCCGCCTTTGGGACAACGACTCATTGTTGGGGTCGGAGCCATGAGCATCTTCGTCATTATATACAGATCTCTGGACTGATACACTTTTACACCTGCTACGTTAGGTTAGATACACACAGACCGTGTAGACCGCAATGACAGAGGAACCTAGAGCACTAGAAAATGTAATAATAAACATAATTTAAACGTTTTTTCTAAAAGGAATCCTATAATTGCAGTTTAAAAAAAAAAACTGTGTAAAACGCAGTAAAACTTTGTGTTTGCTGTTTTTTTGTCTGATTAAGTACTGTAGCTACAGTATGTCTTGGATGAAAACAGTCCAAGATATCCTTTTTTTCTGGTTACTTCTAAAATCAAAATCAAATTTTATTTGTCACGTACACATGGTTAGCAGTTAATGTTAATGCGAGTGTAGCGAAATGCTTGAGCTTCAACAGTGATTTGAGCATGATGCAACTACTGTTGTTTGCTTCAGATGCACTGCCAGACACGATCACTTGACATGTTCAAATGTACTTGAGGAACAACAAGACCTACGCTATCTATCTCTGTTGCTCACATTTCCTCGCTAAGCCCGATTGGTTGTGGGTGTGTTCGCTTTTTCTTATTTTTTTTTTTGAAGAGTGACACACAGACCACATGGAATTCCACACATCGACAGAACAAGAAAAAGCCATTCAGATATTTCACGAGGTTATCGAGACACAGATACAGAGAATCACAGCGTTGACACACACAACATGAGGAAATAGCACAGAGCATGCAGTGTAACAGTGATGTCAGAACGCTCATGCAAGGTCAGACTGAGGTAGGGAAAGGGAATCGAACGCTGGAGAGAAAAATACTACAGGACTACCTGTCACCCAGGGGGTCTGATAGACTACAGGACTATCTGTCACCCAGGGGGTCTGATAGACTACAGGACTACCTGTCACCCAGGGGGTCTGATAGACTACAGGACTACCTGTCACCCAGGGGGTCTGATAGACTACAGGACTATCTGTCACCCAGGGGGTCTGATAGACTACAGGACTACCTGTCACCCAGGGGTCTGAGACTACAGAACTACCTGTCACCCAGGGGTCTGATAGACTACAGGACTATCTGTCACCCAGGGGGTCTGATAGACTACAGGACTATCTGTCACCCAGGGGGTCTGATAGACTACAGGACTACCTGTCACCCAGGGGGTCTGATAGACTACAGGACTACCTGTCACCCAGGGGGTCTGATAGACTACAGGACTACCTGTCACCCAGGGGGTCTGATAGACTACAGGACTATCTGTCACCCAGGGGGTCTGATAGACTACAGGACTACCTGTCACCCAGGGGTCTGATAGACTACAGGACTACCTGTCACCCGGGGGTCTGATAAGACTACAGAACTACCTGTCACCCGGGGGTCTGATAGACTACAGGGCTACCTGTCACCCAGGGGTCTGATAGACTACAGGGCTACCTGTCACCCAGGGGTCTGATAGACTACAGGACTACCTGCCACCCAGGGGTCTGATAGACTACAGAACTACCTGTCACCCAGGGGTCTGATAGACTACAGGACTACCTGTCACCCAGGGGGTCTGATAGACTACAGGACTACCTGTCACCCAGGGGGTCTGATAGACTACAGGACTATCTGTCACCCAGGGGGTCTGATAGACTACAGGACTACCATTAAAGCCACTGGATCTTATACACATACAGATGTCATTTTTATATCTCATGTGAATTAATTCATCGCATGTCATTTTGTAGCTTTTATTTCAAGGTACACCCTACCAACAAATGATTGTACCAAAACAATATCTGTCCAAATGCAAACATTGAATACCTTGTAGCATATTACTAAAGAAAAAACAAAGCAAAACTCTTGTCTAGTGAGCATCGCCTGCTACTCTATAGCTATCTGCATCAGACTCAGACTGTCGGTGTCAAATGGACATCTCTATTCAGTTCCTTTCAACCACATTATCAGATCCACTCCCAGAGGACACGACGAGGCAGCTGATAATTACAATTACCCCGTTCACCTGCCACTGCAGTGCGGAGAGACAGGTCGGGACCATAGTGGGAGAGATAGACAGTCCAGGAGAGCTGAGCAGCAGAACCAGTACACAACACAATGGGATGCATCTCAAATGGCAGCCTATTCCCTATATAGTGCACTACTAGGTTTCCCTATGGGTCCTGGTCAAAAGTAGTGCACTATATAGAGAACAGGGTGGCATTTAGAACCTACACATTCCATGACGATAATGACAGTCATGGCTAGCAACCAGCAACCCCCAACCTTCTTCAACACAAATATATCACTGAGAACACTTACAGAACGCTGCTTTATTAAACCCATATCGCATATCGCACATCCTCTCTAACCTCCAACGCAACTGGATCATCCCTCACTACCTACCTACTAAATAATTCGATTTTCCATTGAACTTTTTAATACCGGATGTATTGTGGCATTACTACTCAGTCATTCAACCCAAAATAACAGAAAGCAAGAAAACGAGGACGACAGAAGGAAACGAAGACTGTTCACAACCTCAGGAAAATAAGAAACATGCATTTAAAGGAGAGAAGGTGAAGGGTACAGGACCAAGAGAGTGGGAATATAGGGAAGAGGAGGAGGGGGAGGAGGAGGTGGAGATGGAGGAGGTGGAAGAGGAGGTGGAGGAGGAGGAAGTGGAGGTGGAAGAAGAGGAGGTGGAAGTGGAGGCGGAGGAGATGGAGGAGGTGGAAGAGGAGGTGGAGGAAGAGGTGGAGGAGATGGAGGAGGTGGAAGAAGAGGAGGTGGAGGAGGTGGAGATGGATGAGGAGGAGGAGGAGGAGGAGGAGGAGGTGGAAGTGGAGGCGGAGGAGATGGAGGAGGTGGAAGAGGAGGTGGAGGAAGAGGTGGAGGAAGAAGTGGAGGAGGGAGGAGGCAGTTGTACCCAGCGGGAGGTAGCAGGACAGGAAGGAGGTTCTGGTCAACCTACCATTGACTAGGCTGGCATTGCCATGTGCAATACTGCCTGCAGCACCATCGGTGGCTATAGTTGCGATGGGGTGGGCAGAGGGATGGGGGCAGTCTAGCAAGTAAATCATGGGTAAAAAAAAGACGGGCAACAGTGAACCAAAAGAACATGGTTAAGAGCTTGAATAACAGGACGATCAGTTGGTGATGTTACTATCAGCGTAATGCTCTGCCTGAATGGTACCATTCCTCCAGCCCTCTGTTTTAAACAACAGAGTGTTGGGCTCAATTCCATTTCAATTCCAGTCAATTCAGGAACTACACTGACATTTCAATTCCAATTCCATTTCTCTTCTATGCCTTTCAAAAAAGAACAATTTGGAATTGGAATGTTGGTTTACTTTGACTGGAATTGAAATGGAACTGACCCCAACACTCTGTTGTTTAAAACAGAGGGCTGGAGGAATGGTACCATTCAGGCAGAGCATTACAATTATAACGCAATATACTGTCAAAACAGGATATAACAACACAATAATAATGTAGAAACCAAATGAAAGGAACACAGAGGACAACACAATAATAATGTAGAAACCAAATGAAAGGAACACAGAGGACAACACAATAATAACAGATAAGTAAGAGGTTATCCGTTATTGTCCTCAACGAAAACATCAAACCAGTGAAGAGAAAAAAGACTAAAGATCTAATCTGTCAAGTGTTTTTTTTTTTTTGTTAACCAATATGGTCCGAGGGGGAAGGGTATTAGGCTAATAGACTACAACTAAAGGCTGCTCTTATGAATGACGCAGTGCAGAGTACAGCCTGAATACACAGCCCTTAGCCGTGGTATACTGACCATATACCACAAACCCCCGAGGTGCCTTTGTTGCTATTATAAACTGACTACTAATGTAATTAGAACAGTAAACAAGTAATTTTGTGTCATACCCGTGGTATACGGGTATGATATACCACGGCTTTCAGCCAATCACCATTGAGGGCTCGGACGACCCGGTTTATAAGGGACTATACACTGAGTATAGCAAACATTAGGAACACCTTCCTATTATAGAGTCGGATTTCGGGGCTAATCAATCAATACGATCAATCAATCTCAACCATGTTATTCATGTCATGTTATTGAGCAGCACATAAATAATAACACAAGTGTTAGAGCAGAAGAAAGAGCATTGTGGTTAAACTGCTTGAATCAGGGTTGAGCTCAAATCCCATCTCAATTCCAGTCAATTCAGAATGTAAACCAAATTCCAATTCTACATTTTCCCAATTGAAAAGCATTGAAGAGAATTGGAATTTATAATGAAATTCTTCCTGAATTGACTGAAATTTAAATTGAATTGACCCCAACCCTGATGACAGTTGAGCATTGGGGTTAAAAACTGCTTGAATGTCAAATTCCACCATCGCAACAATGGTCAACAGACATCCATACAGACATCTGTTGGAGGGAAAAAAACAACACAACTTAACGACTTCATCATCAATAACTTACTCAGCGGTGGAATTGGGAGGAGCGCTGAAGAAAAACATGCAAAATGATCAACAATTCTTTACATGTAAAAATTGGTTTTTGAATGATAATATTGAATTCTTAGAATTCAGAGTGATTTTTTTCTTTCTTCAATTCCACTCCTGTGCATACTGCATATTGGATACTGCATACTGGATACTGGATACTGCTTACTGAATACTGCATACTGAAAACTGCCCACTGGATACTGCATACTGCTTACTGAATACTGCATACTGAATACTGCATACTGCAAACTGCATACTGCATACTGCATACTGAATACTGCAAACTGCATACTGCTTACTGCATACTGCATACCGAATACTGCTTCCTGGATACTGCATACTGCATACTGCATACTGCTTACTGGATACTGCATACTGCATACTGAATACTGCATACTGCATACTGAATACTGCAAACTGCATACTGCTTATTGGATACTGCATACTGCATACTGGATAATACATACTGCATACTGGATACTATATACTGCATACTGAATACTGGATACTACATACTGCATACTGGAAACTACATACTGGATACTACATACTGCATACTGAATACTGCTTACTGGATACTGCATACTGCATACTGGATAATACAAACTGGATACTGCATACTGGATGCTACATACTGGATACTGGATACTGGACACTGCATACTGGATACTACACATACTGCATACTGGATACTACAAACTGCATACTGAATACTGCAAACTGCATACTGAATACTGGATACTACATACTGGATACTACATACTACATACTGGAAGCTACATACTGCATACTGGATACTACATACTGCATACTGCATACTGCATACTGAATACTGCATACTGCATACTGCAAACTGCATACTGCATACTGCATACTGCATACTGAAGACTGAATACTGCAAACTGCATACTGCTTACTGGATACTGCATACTGCATACCGAATACTGCTTCCTGGATACTGCATTCTGCATACTGCTTACTGGATACTGCATACTGCATACTGCATACTGAATACTGCAAACTGCATACTGCTTATTGGATACTGCATACTGCATACTGGATAATACATACTGCATACTGGATACTACATACTGCATACTGAATACTGGATACTACATACTGCATACTGGAAACTACATACTGGATACTACATACTGCATACTGAATACTGCTTACTGGATACTGCATACTGCATACTGGATAATACAAACTGGATACTGCATACTGGATGCTACATACTGGATACTGGATACTGGACACTGCATACTGGATACTACACATACTGCATACTGGATACTACAAACTGCATACTGAATACTGCAAACTGCATACTGAATACTGGATACTACATACTGGATACTACATACTACATACTGGAAGCTACATACTGCATACTGGATACTACATACTGCATACTGCATACTGGATTCTACATACTGAACAATGCATACTTCACAGTCCACATGGCCCTGTTACCAGTAGTTATTACCTCCGTGCAGATTACCTCTGCAGAATATTTCCGAGCCGCTACAGTACGGTACAGGGTCCTGTAGAATATATCCGAGCCACTACAGTACGGTTCAGGGCCTGTAGAATATACCAGAGCCACTACAGTACAGTTCAGTGCCCTGTAGAATATATC
Source organism: Brachymystax lenok tsinlingensis (assembly GCA_030435695.1). Taxonomy (NCBI): domain Eukaryota; kingdom Metazoa; phylum Chordata; class Actinopteri; order Salmoniformes; family Salmonidae; genus Brachymystax; species Brachymystax lenok. The sequence continues at coordinate 5,141,159 of CM059813.1, read as the reverse complement.
CGAGCCACTACAGTACAGTTCAGGGTCCTGTAGAATATATCTGAGTCACTACAGTACGGTTCAGGGTCCTGTAATATATATGCGAGCCACTACAGTACGGTTCAGGGCCTGTTGAATATATCCAAGCCACTACAGTATGGTTCAGGGTCCTGTAGAATATATCCGAGCCACTACAGTACGGTTCAGGGTCCTGTAGAATATATCCGAGCCACTACAGTATGGTTCAGGGTCCTGTAGAATATATCTGAGCCACTACAGTACGGTTCAGGGTCCTGTAGAATATATCCGAGCCACTACAGTACGGTTCAGTGCACTGTAGAATATATCCGATTCACTACAGTACGGTTCAGTGTCCTGTAGAATATATCCGAGACACTACAGTATGGTTCAGGGTCCTGTAGAATATATCTGAGCCACTACAGTACGGTTCAGGGTCTTGTAGAATATATCCGAGCCACTACAGTACGGTTCAGGGCCTGTAGAATATATCCGAGCCAGCACAGTATGGTTCAGGGCCTGTAGAATATATCCGAGCCACTACAGTACGGTTCAGGATCCTGTAGAATATATCCGAGCCACTACAGTACGGTTCAGGGTCCTGTAGAATATATCCGAGCCAGCACAGTACGGTTCAGGGTCCTGTAGAATATATCCGAGCCACTACAGTACGGTTCAGGGCCTGTAGAATATACCCGAGCCACTACAGTACGGTTCAGTGCCCTGTAGAATATATCCGAGCCACTACAGTATAGTTCAGGGTCCTGTAGAATATATCTGAGTCACTACAGTACGGTTCAGGGTCCTGTAATATATATGCGAGCCACTACAGTACGGTTCAGGGTCCTGTAGAATATATCCGAGCCACTACAGTATAGTTCAGGGTCCTGTAGAATATATCCGAGCCACTACAGTACGGTTCAGGGTCCTGTAGAATATATCCGAGCCGCTATAGTACGGTTCAGGGTCCTGTAGAATATATCCGAGCCACTACAGTACGGTTCAGGGTCCTGTAGAATATATCCGAGCCACTACAGTACGGTTCAGTGCACTGTAGAATATATCCGATTCACTACAGTACGGTTCAGTGTCCTGTAGAATATATCCGAGACACTACAGTATGGTTCAGGGTCCTGTAGAATATATCTGAGCCACTACAGTACGGTTCAGGGTCCTGTAGAATATATCCGAGCCAGCACAGTACGGTTCAGGGTCCTGTAGAATATATCCGAGCCACTACAGTACGGTTCAGGGCCTGTAGAATATACCCGAGCCACTACAGTACGGTTCAGTGCCCTGTAGAATATATCCGAGCCACTACAGTATAGTTCAGGGTCCTGTAGAATATATCTGAGTCACTACAGTACGGTTCAGGGTCCTGTAATATATATGCGAGCCACTACAGTACGGTTCAGGGTCCTGTAGAATATATCCGAGCCACTACAGTATAGTTCAGGGTCCTGTAGAATATATCCGAGCCACTACAGTACGGTTCAGGGTCCTGTAGAATATATCCGAGCCACTACAGTATGGTTCAGGGTCCTGTAGAATATATCTGAGCCACTACAGTACGGTTCAGGGTCCTGTAGAATATATCCGAGCCACTACAGTACGGTTCAGTGCACTGTAGAATATATCCGATTCACTACAGTACGGTTCAGTGTCCTGTAGAATATATCCGAGACACTACAGTATGGTTCAGGGTCCTGTAGAATATATCTGAGCCACTACAGTACGGTTCAGGGTCCTGTAGAATATATCCGAGCCAGCACAGTATGGTTCAGGGTCCTGTAGAATATATCCGAGCCACTACAGTACGGTTCAGGGTCCTGTAGAATATATCCGAGCCAGCACAGTATGGTTCAGGGTCCTGTAGAATATATCCGAGCCACTACAGTACGGTTCAGGGTCCTGTAGAATATATCCGAGCCACTACAGTACGGTTCAGTGCCCTTTAGAATATATCCGAGCCACTACAGTACGGTTCAGGGTCCTGTAGAATATATCCGAGCCAGCACAGTACGGTTCAGGGCCTGTAGAATATATCCGAGCCACTACAGTACGGTTCAGGGTCCTGTAGAATGTATCCGAGCCAGTACAGTACGGTTCAGTGTCCTGTAGAATATATCTGAGCCACTACAGTACGGTTCAGGGTCCTGTAGATTATATCCGAGCCACTACAGTACGGTTCAGGGTCCTGTAGTTTGTGAAGAACCTACCAGTCATATAGTACAGGCTGCGTGGTTGGCATGTAGTTATTATTTTCGACATAGTACTTAAGAGTAACATCACAGAGATTAAAACCTAGTTATCCAAGATGGACTTCAACCAAGAAGTACTGCCGCCACTCAGTCTATAGTTGGAACAGTTTAAGCAACAACCCAAATGGCAAGACTGGTTGAAATCACGTCATCACCACCAGCATAGCCTACTGGGTAGGACATACAGTAAAGGCTAAACAGTGGCGATTCAGTCTTAGTTCTCCAGGATAGATACTCGACTTCAAACAAGAAGTACCCGTTCGCCTTCACTCTGTGGTTTTATAGTCCTGTGGCATCGCTATAACAGTGCAGCATTATATTATACAACATTCAGATAACAAAGCACACATCTACTACTAAATAAGTAGTGTGTGGATTGTCCTTCGGATAGGACATTACAGTAGAAAAGGGTACAGTCATTTACTCCAGAACCTGTTTGATTTGGACAATACAGTAGAAAAGGGTACAGTCATTTACTCCAGAACCTGTTTGATTTGGACATTACAGCAGAAAAGGGTACAGTCATTTACTCCAGAACCTGTTTGATTTGGACAATACAGTAGTATAACAATAAATGGCACCAGAGAGAGATGGAAGTGAAAAGATGTGAGGGACATACCTTTCTTCTCCTTCTTCTCCTCCTCCCCTGGTTCTCCGGCCCCCAGCAGTGTGAAGATGATGCCAGTTTGAGAGTTGACCCCCACAGCTGTTACCAGCATCCTGCCGGAACCCTCCATCACATGGGTACCTGTACACACACACAGACAGGGAGATTATGAAACAGAATTATAGATCCTATTCATCAATATCTGATTGGCTGTCATAGAAAATAAATGGAATGCACTGACCGGTACACTAATATATATACAGTGGCTTGTTAAAGTATTCACCCCCCTTGGCATTTTTCCTATTTTGTTGCCTTACAACCTGGAATTAAAATTATTTTTTGGGGGGGGGTTGTATCATTTGATTTACACAACATGCCTACGTCTTTGAAGATGCAAAATATTTTTATTGTGAAACAAACAAGAAATAAGATTAAAAAAACAGAAAATTTGAACGTGCATAACTATTCACCCCCCAAAGTCAATACCTTGTAGAGCCACCTTTTGCAGCAATTACAGCTGCAAGTCTCTTGGGGTATGTCTCTATAAGCGAGGCACATCTAGCCACTGGGATTTTTGCCAATTCTTCAAGGCAAAACTGCTCCAGCTCCTTCAAGTTGGATGGGTTCCGCTGGTGTACAGCAATCTTTAAGTCATACCACAGATTCTCAATTGGATTGAGGTCTGGCCTTTGGCTAGGCCATTCCAAGACATTTAAATGTTTCCCCTTAAACCACTCGAGTGTTGCTTTAGCAGTATGCTTAGGGTCATTGTCCTGCTGGAAGGTGAACCTCCGTCACAGTCTCAAATCTCTGGAAGACAAACAGGTTTCCCTCAAGAATTTCCCTGTATTTAGCGCCATCCATCATTCCTTCAATTCTGACCAGTTTCCCAGTCCCTGCCGATGAAAAACATCCCCACAGCATAATGCTGCCACCACCATGCTTCACTGTGGGGATGGTGTTCTCAGGGTGATGAGAGGTGTTCGGTTTGCGCCAGACATAGTGTTTTCCTTAATGGCCCACATGCCTTTTGGCGAACACCAAACATGTTTGCTTATTTTTTTCTTTAAGTAATGGCTTTTTTTCTGGCCACTCTTCCGTAAAGCCCAGCTCTGTGGAGTGTACGGCTTAAAGTGGTCCGCACCACTTTTCTGTATTTTCTTTATTTTTTGCATATTTCGTTTTTTTCACTTCACCAATTTGGACTATTTTGTATATGCCAATTACATGAAATCCACATTTTTTAAAAATCCATTTAAATTACAGGTTGTAATGCATGAAAATAGGAAAAACGCCAAGGGGGATGAATACTTTGCAAGGCACTGTACTGTGTATATAAATAATACTACACACACAGCATCATACATAGGAGAGAGTGTGTGGAGGAGACAGAGGAAAACCAGATAGTGTAGCTCACCACTCCTTTTTCTATAGGGGAGAGAGAGAGAGAGAGCGAGAGAGAGAGAGAGAGAGAGAGAGAGAGAGAGAGAGAGAGAGAGAGAGAGAGAGAGAGAGAATACATTTCCAGTATATTACATATTATTCCTCCCCCACAATATGAGTCAACGCTATTGAAGAGCGAGAAAGCCATTACAGAGAACAATGCATATCAGCTTCTCTCTGTTGATATTAGAATTAAGATCCTTGTTTCTCCCATTGAACAACTGTCATCCTGTTGTAACTTGAGTAATAGATTGATATAGACAACACAAGGCCTCTTAAAACAATGCATGGTATACAAGTCAGTTTGTGGACAAGACAGAAAAGTAAACCCAAGCACTTGAATAATATACTCTATGCCCCCATACTCCCGAGTATCCCCCCCCCAAAAAAAGGAATTCGACCCATAGTATCATATAAACACACATAAGACATGGAACACTTTGTAGAATTGCAGGAAATTTGATTTAAAACTGCAATAAAATAATATCTGACCCATGCAAAATGTGTAGAATTACAGGAAATTTGATTTTAAGCTGCAATAAAATAATATCTGACCCATGCAAAATGTGTAGAATTACAGGAAATTTGCTTTAAAACTGCAATAAAATAATATCTGACCCATGCAAAATGTGTAGAATTACAGGAAATTTGCTTTAAAACTGCTATAAAATAATATCTGACCCATGCAAAATGTGTAGAATTACAGGAAATTTGATTTAAAATTGCAAAATGTAGCCTAGTGGTTAGAGTGTTGGACTAGTAACCGTAAAGGTTGCAAGTTCAATTCCCCGAGCTGACAAGGTACAAATCTGTTGTTCTGCCTCTGAACAAGGCAGTTAACCCACTGTTCCTAGGCCGTCATTGGAAATAAGAATTTGTTCTTAACTGACTTGCTTACAATATCCATCCAGACCGTTGCCACCTAGGAAATGTGTGTGACCGGACCTTCTGAAATAGTACTTAAGTACCGCTGTCTATTCCATCTAGCATCGTAGTACAGTATGTGAACACATCTTAGTACAGTATGTGAATACATCATAGTACAGTATGTGTTTTTTATCCAGATCAAAGTACAGTATGTGAATACACCGTAGTACAGTATGCGAATACGTCGTAGTACAGTATGTGTTTTTTTATCCAGATCAAAGTACAGTATGTGAATACATCGTAGCACAATTTGTGATTTTTTTATCCAGATCAACGTACAGTATGTGAATACATCGTAGTACAGTATGTGAATAGATCGTAGTACAGTATGTGTTTTTTTATCCAGATTAAAGTACAGCATGCGAATACATCGTAGTACAGTATGTGTGTTCTCAGTAGGTATCAAACTAACGACCGGGCATTGCTAGCTCTCCACTCTGAGCCACACAGGACATTCTGTAACATCACAATAAATGACTGACTGACCAGACAGCAGCATGGGGTCTCTGTCGGCTGCTTTCTTGACGTGATCAGACTCTCCAGTCAGTGAACTCTCGTCTATCTTCAGGTCGTTCCCCTGTATCAGCACTCCATCCGCTGGAAGCAGGTCACCTGAAACACAGCAGAACAAAAAAAATATATTCTATTTTAATAAAACAACAGAACATATACTATTTTATAACACAGTTACCTTCACACAGAACAGAAAACGGATACTGTTTAATAACACCGCAGTCATAAAATGCATAAAAAAAATAAAAAAAAGAATAACAAAACAGAAAACGGTTCAGAGACTCAGAAACAGATAAGTAGCATCCAGACAGGAGAACACATATTATTTTATAACACTATAGATATAAACTCCAAAAAATAACATTGCAAAACGGCTACAGATGAGAGATTCAGATCACAGTAAGTAGCATCTAGTCTGATTCCCAGCCATGTGTCTTTGTGGTAATATATCATACTGTATATGATCAACATCCTGTCTTGATTCCCAGCCATGTGTCTTTGTGATAATATATATTATACTGTAGTGAGGCAAACTAGCATTCAACGTGAAAATCTCTCTCTTCTACTAATCCGGGACTGATCAAACCTGGGACATCAGGTGAGTAGAATCAATCAATTGACTGCTAGGTAGAAAACCAAGCGTACTCAGGCCCTCCAGATTGAATACTCTGATGGATGCTGTGAGGATTATGGGTAATCTCGTTCCCAGACACTTCCGTCCAAATGCACAAACAGTGTGGTGGACCAACGAATCAAACTTTTGTTAGCAAATAAAAAGACAGGGAGAAACTCTCTGCGCGATAGGCATTGGCTTAATCGGTTTAATCTTCCTACAGGACAGTAGATCTCCAGGAAGGACAGTAGATCTCCAGGAAGAGGGTTGGAATGAAACCCCACAGGACAGTAGATCTAATGGAAGAGGGTTGGACTGAAAACCCACAGGACAGTAGATCTCCAGGAAGAGGGTTGGGCTGTAAACCAACAGGACAGTAGATCTAATGGAAGAGGGTTGGACTGAAAACCTACAGGACAGTAGATCCCCAGGAAGAGGGTTGGACTGAAAACCCACAGGACAGTAGATCTCCAGGAAGAGGGTTGGACTGAAAACCAACAGGACAGTAGATCTCCAGGAAGAGGGTTGGACTGAAAACCAACAGGACAGTAGATCTCCAGGAAGAGGTTTGGACTGAAAACCTACAGGACAGTAGATCTCCAGGAAGAGGGTTGGACTGAAAACCCACAGGACAGTAGATCTAATGGAAGGGGGTTGGGCTGTAAACCTACAGAACAGTAGATCTCCAGGAAGAGGGTTGGGCTGTAAACCTACAGGACAGTAGATCTCCAGGAAGAGGGTTGGACTGAACCTACAGGACAGTAGATCTCCAGGAAGAGGGTTGGACTGAAAACCAACAGGACAGTAGATCTCCAGGAAGAGGTTTGGACTGAAAACCTACAGGACAGTAGATCTCCAGGAAGAGGGTTGGGCTGTAAACCAACAGGACAGTAGATCTAATGGAAGGGGGTTGGGCTGTAAACCTACAGGACAGTAGATCTCCAGGAAGAGGGTTGGGCTGTAAACCTACAGAACAGTAGATCTCCAGGAAGAGGGTTGGGCTGTAAACCTACAGGACAGTAGATCTCCAGGAAGAGGGTTGGACTGAACCTACAGGACAGTAGATCTCCAGGAAGAGGGTTGGACTGAAAACCAACAGGACAGTAGATCTCCAGGAAGAGGTTTGGACTGAAAACCTACAGGACAGTAGATCTCCAGGAAGAGGGTTGGGCTGAAAACCAACAGGACAGTAGATCTCCAGGAAGAGGGTTGGACTGAAAACCTACAGGACAGTAGATCTCCAGGAAGAGGGTTGGACTGAAAACCTACAGGACAGTAGATCTCCAGGAAGAGGGTTGGACTGAAAACCAACAGGACAGTAGATCTCCAGGAAGAGGGTTGGGCTGTAAACCAACAGGACAGTAGATCTCCAGGAAGAGGGTTGGACTGAAAACCTACAGGACAGTAGATCTCCAGGAAGAGGGTTGGGCTGTAAACCAACAGGACAGTAGATCTCCAGGAAGAGGGTTGGGCTGTAAACCAACAGGACAGTAGATCTCCAGGAAGAGGGTTGGACTGAAAACCTACAGGACAGTAGATCTCCAGGAAGAGGGTTGGACTGTAAACCTACAGGACAGTAGATCTCCAGGAAGAGGGTTGGGCTGTAAACCAACAGGACAGTAGATCTCCAGGAAGAGGGTTGGACTGAAAACCTACAGGACAGTAGATCTCCAGGAAGAGGGTTGGGCTGTAAACCAACAGGACAGTAGATCTCCAGGAAGAGGTTTGGACTGAAAACCAACAGGACAGTAGATCTAATGGAAGAGGGTTGGGCTGTAAACCAACAGGACAGTAGATCTCCAGGAAGAGGGTTGGGCTGTAAACCAACAGGACAGTAGATCTCCAGGAAGAGGGTTGGGCTGTAAACCAACAGGACAGTAGATCTCCAGGAAGAGGGTTGGGCTGTAAACCAACAGGACAGTAGATCTCCAGGAAGAGGGTTGGACTGAAAACCTACAGGACAGTAGATCTCCAGGAAGAGGGTTGGACTGTAAACCTACAGGACAGTAGATCTCCAGGAAGAGGGTTGGGCTGAAAACCAACAGGACAGTAGATCTCCAGGAAGAGGGTTGGGCTGTAAACCAACAGGACAGTAGATCTCCAGGAAGAGGGTTGGGCTGAAAACCAACAGGACAGTAGATCTCCAGGAAGAGGGTTGGACTGTAAACCTACAGGACAGTAGATCTCCAGGAAGAGGGTTGGACTGTAAACCTACAGGACAGTAGATCTCCAGGAAGAGGGTTGGGCTGTAAACCAACAGGACAGTAGATCTCCAGGAAGAGGGTTGGGCTGTAAACCAACAGGACAGTAGATCTCCAGGAAGAGGTTTGGACTGAAAACCAACAGGACAGTAGATCTAATGGAAGAGGGTTGGGCTGAAAACCAACAGGACAGTAGATCTAATGGAAGAGGGTTGGGCTGAAAACCAACAGGACAGTAGATCTAATGGAAGAGGGTTGGGCAGCCCTGGTCTATGACATCCATACGCACCATACTTAATTTGTGCGATGTCCCCGACCACGATGTCAGCTACCGGGAGCTGGATGACCTGAGCGCCTCTGACCACCTGGAACTTCTGCTCCTGCTCGATGCGGCTCTGCAGCCCCCGGAACTGTTTCTCTTTGCTCCAGTCGTTGAAGGCCGTCACCAGCACCACGCACACGACAGACAGCAGGATGGCTGCTCCCTCTATCCAGCCGGCCTCAGCCTCGCCCTCATCCTCCGCACCCGCCGCCGCTGTCCCACAGGCTGAGAGAGAGAGAGAGAGAGAGAGAGAGAGAGAGAGAGAGAGAGAGAGAGAGAGAGAGAGAGAGAGAGAGAGAGAGGTTAGATGCACACACACACACACATTCAAAAAAACGACCATTCAATGCTTTGTATCTTTTGTATGGAAAAAAAAACCTTGACATTACTTTATTTTCCGATTCTTCTAACCTTTTGATCTACCGTGATAGACTGGATGAATAAACTTGCATCATGTACACATACACACTAATGATTTATATATTCACTAGATGACAAGAAAGGGGGCACTGTTTTGAAGCTACTGCACCTCCATCTTGGCACTCCTCCACCGTTGTGAAACATATTTTAGGAGGTTGTAGAAACGCATTTATTTATGTCTACTTTTGTTGTTGTCATGTTGACTCTATTACAGTATGTGAGCTAAACAAATTATAAAAAAGATTTTCCTTAAAGTATAATTTAAAAAATGTATTAATGTTACTGTACCCATTGCGACACCAAAATACTAAAATTACATGTAATTTTAATTGAAATACTGCGGAGTACTGATTCTTCTGGAAAGTGCCGATATGGCCGACCAGTGGCTACAAAAGCCTCTCATTGGCCAATATATAGCATGCCTAGCTCCAACAGTGCAGTAAAATCTAATGCCTGTGTTTCTAGTTCCAACAGTGCAGTGTTCTACTACACAGCATTGTGTTCTACTATACAGCATTGTGTTCTACTATATAGCATTGTGTTCTACTATACAGCATTGTGTTCTACAACACAGCATTGTGTTCTACTATACAGCATTGTGTTCTACTATACAGCATTGTGTTCTACTATACAGCATTGTGTTCTACTATACAGCATTGTGTTCTACTACACAGCGTTGTGTTCTACTATACAGCATTGTGTTCTACAACACAGCATTGTGTTCTACTATACAGCATTGTGTTCTACAACACAGCATTGTGTTCTACTACACAGCATTGTGTTCTACTACACAGCATTGTGTTCTACTATACAGCATTGTGTTCTAATACTACTACACAGCATTGTGTTTTACTATACAGCATTGTGTTCTACTATACAGCATTGTGTTATACTACTACTATTCAGCATTGTGTTCTACTACACAGCATTGTGTTCTACTATACAGCATTGTGTCTCTACTATACAGCATTGTGTTCTACTATACAGCATTGTGTCTCTACAACACAGCATTGTGTTCTACTACACAGCATTGTGTTCTACTATACAGCATTGTGTTCTACTATACAGCATTGTGTTCTACTACACAGCATTGTGTTCTACTACACAGCATTGTGTTACACTATACAGTATTGTGTTCTACTATACAGCATTGTGTTCTACTATACAGCATTGTGTTCTAATACACAGCATTGTGTTCTACTACACAGCATTGTGTTCTACTATACAGCATTGTGTTCTACTATACATCACTGTGTTCTAATACACAGCATTGTGTTCTAATACACAGCATTGTGTTCTACTACACATCATTGTGTTCTACTATACAGCATTGTGTTCTACTACACAGCATTGTGTTCTACTATACATCACTGTGTTCTAATACACAGCATTGTGTTCTACTACACATCATTGTGTTCTACTATACAGCATTGTGTTCTACTATACAGCATTGTGTTCTACTATACAGCATTGTGTTCTACTACACAGCATTGTGTTCTACTACACAGCATTGTGTTCTACTATACATCACTGTGTTCTAATACACAGCATTGTGTTCTACTACACATCATTGTGTTCTACTATACAGCATTGTGTTCTACTACACAGCATTGTGTTCTACTACACAACATTGTGTTCTACTACTACTACACAGCATTGTGTTCTACTACACAACATTGTGTTCTACTACTACTACACAGCATTGTGTTCTACTACACAGCATTGTGTTCTACTACTACTACACAGCATTGTGTTCTACTACTACTACACAGCATTGTGTTCTACTACACAACACAGCATTGTGTTCTACTACTACTACACAGCATTGTGTTCTACTACTACTACACAGCATTGTGTTCTACTACTACTACACAGCATTGTGTTCTACTACTACTACACAGCATTGTGTTCTACTACTACAACACAGCATTGTGTTCTACTACTACTACACAGCATTGTGTTCTACTACTACTACACAGCATTGTGTTCTACTACTACAACACAGCATTGTGTTCTACTACTACTACACAGCATTGTGTGTTCTACTACTACTACACAGCATTGTGTTCCACTACACAGCATTGTGTCTCTACTACTACAACACAGCATTGTGTTCTACTACTACTACACAGCATTGTGTCTCTACCACACAGCATTGTGTCTCTACTACTACTACAGAGCATTGTGTTCTACTACTACTACACAGCATTGTGTCTCTACTACACAGCACTGTGTCTACTACTACCACAGAGCATGTGTTCACTACTACCACACAGCATTGTGTCTCTACCACCACTACACAGCATTGTGTCTCTACTACTACTACACAGCATTGTGTTCTACTACACAGCATTGTGTTCTACTACTACTACACAGCATTGTGTTCTACTACTACTACACAGCATTGTGTTCTACTACACAGCATTGTGTTCTACTACTACTACACAGCATTGTGTTCTACTACTACTACACAGCATTGTGTTCTACTCTACTACACAGCATTGTGTTCTACTACTACAACACAGCATTGTGTTCTACTACACAGCATTGTGTTCCACTACAAAGCATTGTGTTCTACAATACAGCATTGTGTTCTACTATACAGCATTGTGTTCTACTACACAGCATTGTGTTCTACTACAAAGCATTGTGTTCTACAATACAGCATTGTGTTCTACTATACAGCATTGTGTTCTACTACACAGCATTGTGTTCTACTACACAGCATTGTGTTCTACTATTGTCACGGCCCCTCCTCTGCATTGCAGGGGCGGTTCCTCCTGCAGGCAGAGGAGGGTTGTTAGTGATTGGAGCCACCTGGGCTCAGGGTATTTAAACCGCTTCACTAATCACTTAGTGAACACAGCATTGTGTTCTACTATACAGCATTGTGTTCTACTATACAGCATTGTGTTTTACTATACAGCATTGTGTTCTACTATACAGCATTGTGTTCTACTACTACACAGCATTGTGTTCTACTATACAGCATTGTGTTCTACTATACAGCATTGTGTTTTACTATACAGCATTGTGTTCTACTACACAGCATTGTGTTCTACTATACAGCATTGTGTTCTACTATACAGCATTGTGTTTTACTATACAGCATTGTGTTCTACTATACAGCATTGTGTTCTACTACTACACAGCATTGTGTTCTACTACTACACAGCATTGTGTTCTACTACTACACAGCATTCTCTAGGAGATTCACTAGTACAGTCACACTGTCTGAGGTATCGCTACATGTTACTGTCTGATGAGGTATCACTACATGTTACTGTCTGATGAGGTATCGCTACATGTTACTGTCTGAGGTATCGCTACATGTTACTGTCTGATGAGGTATCGCTACATGTTACTGTCTGATGAGGTATCGCTACATGTTACTGTCTGAGGTATCGCTACATGTTACTGTCTGATGAGGTATCGCTACATGTTACTGTCTGAGGTATCGCTACATGTTACTGTCTGAGGTATCGCTACATGTTATTGTCTGAGGTATCACTACATGTTATTGTCTGAGGTATCGCTACATGCTACTGTCTGATGAGGTATCGCTACATGTTATTGTCTGAGGTATCGCTACATGTTACTGTCTAAGGTATCGCTACATGCTACTGTCTGATGAGGTATCGCTACATGTTATTGTCTGAGGTATCGCTACATGTTACTGTCTAAGGTATCGCTACATGCTACTGTCTGATGAGGTATCGCTACATGTTACTGTCTAAGGTATCACTACATGTTATTGTCTGAGGTATCGCTACATGCTACTGTCTGATGAGGTATCGCTACATGTTACTGTCTGAGGTATCGCTACATGTTACTGTCTGAGGTATCACTACATGTTACTGTCTGAGGTATCGCTACATGTTACTGTCTGATGAGGTATCGCTACATGTTACTGTCTGATGAGGTATCACTACATGTTACTGTCTGAGGTATCGCTACATGTTACTGTCTGAGGTATCGCTACATGTTATTGTCTGAGGTATCACTACATGTTATTGTCTGAGGTATCGCTACATGCTACTGTCTGATGAGGTATCGCTACATGTTATTGTCTGAGGTATCGCTACATGTTATTGTCTGAGGTATCGCTACATGTTACTGTCTAAGGTATCGCTACATGCTACTGTCTGATGAGGTATCGCTACATGTTATTGTCTGAGGTATCGCTACATGCTACTGTCTGATGAGGTATCGCTACATGTTACTGTCTGAGGTATCGCTACATGTTATTGTCTGAGGTATCGCTACATGCTACTGTCTGATGAGGTATCGCTACATGTTACTGTCTGAGGTATCGCTACATGTTACTGTCTGAGGTATCACTACATGTTACTGTCTGAGGTATCGCTACATGTTACTGTCTGAGGTATTGCTACATGCTACTGTCTGAGGTATCACTACATGCTACTGTCTGAGGTATCACTACATGTTATTGTCTGAGGTATCGCTACATGCTACTGTCTGATGAGGTATCGCTACATGTTATTGTCTGAGGTATCGCTACATGTTACTGTCTAAGGTATCGCTACATGTTACTGTCTGAGGTATCACTACATGTTACTGTCTGAGGTATCGCTACATGCTACTGTCTGATGAGGTATCGCTACATGTTATTGTCTGAGGTATCGCTACATGTTACTGTCTAAGGTATCGCTACATGTTACTGTCTGAGGTATCACTACATGTTATTGTCTGAGGTATCACTACATGTTATTGTCTGAGGTATCACTACATGTTATTGTCTGAGGTATCGCTACATGTTACTGTCTAAGGTATCGCTACATGTTACTGTCTGAGGTATCGCTACATGCTACTGTCTGAGGTATCGCTACATGTTATTGTCTGAGGTATCGCTACATGTTACTGTCTAAGGTATCGCTACATGTTACTGTCTGAGGTATCACTACATGTTACTGTCTGAGGTATCGCTACATGTTACTGTCTGATGAGGTATCACTACATGCTACTGTCTGAGGTATCGCTACATGTTACTGTCTGATGAGGTATCGCTACATGTTACTGTCTGAGGTATCGCTACATGCTACTGTCTGATGAGGTATCGCTACATGTTACTGTCTGAGGTATCACTACATGCTACTGTCTGAGGTATCGCTACATGTTATTGTCTGAGGTATCACTACATGTTACTGTCTGAGGTATCACTACATGTTACTGTCTGAGGTATCACTACATGCTACTGTCTGAGGTATCGCTACATGTTACTGTCTGATGAGGTATCGCTACATGTTACTGTCTGAGGTATCGCTACATGTTACTGTCTGAGGTATCGCTACATGCTACTGTCTGATGAGGTATCGCTACATGTTACTGTCTGAGGTATCGCTACATGTTACTGTCTGAGGTATCACTACATGTTACTGTCTGAGGTATCACTACATGTTACTGTCTGAGGTATCGCTACATGCTACTGTCTGAGGTATCGCTACATGTTATTGTCTGAGGTATCACTACATGTTACTGTCTGAGGTATCACTACATGTTACTGTCTGAGGTATCGCTACATGCTACTGTCTGATGAGGTATCGCTACATGCTACTGTCTGAGGTATCGCTACATGTTATTGTCTGAGGTATCACTACATGTTACTGTCTGAGGTATCACTACATGTTACTGTCTGAGGTATCGCTACATGCTACTGTCTGAGGTATCGCTACATGTTACTGTCTGAGGTATCGCTACATGCTACTGTCTGAGGTATCACTACATGCTACTGTCTGATGAGGTATCGCTACATGCTACTGTCTGAGGTATCGCTACATGTTACTGTCTGAGGTATCACTACATGCTACTGTCTAATGAGGTATCACTACATGTTACTGTCTGAGGTATCACTACATGTTACTTTCTGAGGTATCACTACATGTTACTGTCTGAGGTATCGCTACATGTTACTGTCTGATGAGGTATCACTACATGTTACTGTCTGATGAGGTATCACTACATGTTACTGTCTAATGAGGTATCACTACATGCTACTGTCTGAGGTTCACTACATCTTACTGTCTGATGAGGTATCGCTACATGTTACTGTCTGATCTAATGCTTGTGTTTCTAGCTCCAACAGTAGAGTAATATCTAATGCTTGTGTTTCTAGCTCCAACATTACAGTAATATATAATGATTGTGTTTCTAGCTCCAACATTACAGTAATATATAATGATTGTGTTTCTAGCTCCAACAGTACAGTAATATCTAATGCTTGTGTTTCTAGCTCCAACAGTACAGTAATATCTAATGCTTGTGTTTCTAGCTCCAACAGTACAGTAATATCTAATGCTTGTGTTTCTAGCTCCAACAGTAGAGTAATATATAATGCTTGTGTTTCTAGCTCCAACAGTAGAGTAATATATAATGCTTGTGTTTCTAGCTCCAACAGTACAGTAATATCTCATGCTTGTGTTTCTAGCTCCAACAGTACAGTAATATCTAGTGCTTGTGTTTCTAGCTCCAACAGTACAGTAATATCTAATGCTTGTGTTTCTAGCTCCAACAGTACAGTAATATCTAATGCTTGTGTTTCTAGCTCCAACAGTAGAGTAATATATAATGCTTGTGTTTCTAGCTCCAACAGTAGAGTAATATATAATGCTTGTGTTTCTAGCTCCAACAGTACAGTAATACCTAATGCTTGTGTTTCTAGCTCCAACAGTACAGTAATATCTAATGCTTGTGTTTCTAGCTCCACCAGTAGAGTAATATCTAATGCTTGTGTTTCTAGCTCCAACAGTACAGTAATATCTAATGCTTGTGTTTCTAGCTCCAACAGTGCAGTAATATTTAGCAATGAAACATGTAAATACAAAACACAATACACACATTATCCAGAAAAATTAAGAAATTAAGAAATATCAGAACGAGCAATGTCAGAGACCGGAATATATACACAGTGCCTTCGTAAGTATTCAGACCCCTTGACTTTTTCCACATGTTGTTACGTTACAGCCTTATTCTGAAATGGATTAAATTGCTTTTTCCCCCCTCATCAATCTACACCCAATACCCCATAACGACAAAGCAAAAACAGGTTTTTGGAAATGTTTGCAAATGTATTAAAAATAAAAAACTGAAATATTACATTCACATAGGTATTCAGACCCTCAGTACCTTTGGCAGCGATTACAGCCTTGAGTCTTCTTTGGTATGACGCTACAAGCTTGGCACAACTATATTTGGGGAGTTTCTCCCTTCCTTTCTGCAGATCCTCTCAAGCTCTGTCAGGTTGGATGGAGAGTGTTGCTGCATAGTTATTTTCACGTCTCTCCAGAGATGTTTGATCGGGTTCAAGTCCGGGGCCTGGAGCAGGTTTTCATCAATGATCTCTCTGTACTTTGCTCCGTTAATCTTTCTCTCGATCCTGACTAGTCTCCCAGTCCCTGCCACTGAAAAACATACCCACAGCATGATGCTTCCATCACCATGCTTCACTGGATGGTGCCAGTTTTCCTCCAGATGTGAAGATTGTCTTTCAGGCCAAAGAGTTAAATTTTGGTTTCATCAGACCAGAGAATCTTGTTTCTCATGTTCTGAGAGTCCTTTAGGTGCCTTTTGGCAACCTCCAAGCGGGCTGTCATGTGCCTTTTACTGAGGAGTGGCTTCTGTCTGGCCACTCTACCATAAAGACCTGTTTGGTGGAGTGCTGTGGAGAGATGGTTGTCCTTCTGGAAGGTTCTCCCATCTCCACAGAGGAACTCTGGAGCTCTGTCAGAGTGACCATCGGGTTCTTGGTCACCTCCCAGACCAAGGCCATTCTCCCCTGATTGCTCAGTTTGGCCAAGCGGCCAGCTCTAGGAAGAGTCTTGGTGGTTCCAAACTTCTTCCATTTAAGAATGATGGAGGCCACTGTGATCTTGGGGACCTTCAATGCTGCAGAAATGTTTTGGTACCCTTCCTCAGATCTGTGCATTAACACAATCCTGTCTTGGAGCTCTACGGACAATTCTTTCAACCTCATGGCTTGGTTTTTGCTCTGACATGCACTGTCAACTATGGGACCTTATATAGACAGGTGTGTGTCTTTCCAAATCATGTCCAATGAATTTAATTTACCACAGGTGGACTCCAATCAAGTTGTAGAAACATCTCAAGGATGATCAATGGAAACAGGATGCACCTGAGCTCAATTTCGAGTTTCAGAGCAAAGGCTCTGAATACTTATATTAAACTACTTAGGGAGTAGCGGCGCGCTAGCGGGCCACTCCCGACACTACCCGGTGAAATGTAAGGCGTCAAATTCAAAATCACAGCTAAAATAAATCTCTTACCTTTCGAAGAACTTCTGCTGAGGGCTTCCCAAGTGTCCAACGAAGACATCCAATGGTTCTTTTGTTAGAAAAAGTCATTTATTATATCCATAAATCCCCGTTTGGTTGGCGCGTTATGATCAGAAAATCCAACGTCGAATCGCCCATTGAACCGCGAAGAGAACGCGTTCAAATATACCTATCAACTTTTCCTAAACAAATCATAGATAATTTATAATGTATCCTTAGCTATCCTTTTATGAATATTAGCGATAATATTTCACTCGGATGGTAACCTAAACGTTATGAAAGGAAAATACAGTGGGAGTGACACGGTCTCGCTGACCGTAAAATCTTGTTGACATCTGAGCTACCTCGACTATTTCCTGTTCCTATCCGTTCTGCTCAGGGCTACAGCTTCCAAACTCTGTATAAAGACTGTTAACATCTAGTGGAAGCCATAGGTACTGCAGTCTAGGAGCTGGTTTCCATTAAAATCAATAGAGAGAGTATCAAACAGAGCAAAGGTCACACAAAAAAAAATTCCGGACAGAAATTTCTCGGGTTTTCGCCTGCTATATCAGTTCCGTTATACTATACTCACAGACATTATGTTAACACTTTTAGAAACTTCAGAGTGTTTCCTATCCAATAGTACTAATTATGTGCATATCCTATTTTCTGGGCCTGAGTGGCAGGCATTTTACTTTGGGCACGCCAGACTCTCCAAAACCGTCACCTCTGCTGCCGCTCCCTAAGAAGTTAAACAAACAGACTTGTTGGAAAGGTGGCATCCCATGATGGTGCCACGTGGAAAGTCACTGGTAAATTGCATGGCTGTGTGCTCGATTTTATACACCTGTCAGGAACAAATCCACTCATTTGAAGATGTGTCCACATACTTTTGTATAAATAGTATATAAGCTCATTCTGTTGATATATGGCCCTGCCATGTCCAGGGAGACAGACATTTCATTTATACAACTTAAAAAAAAACATTACAATACATTCATAACAAATTTCACAACACACTAAGTCTGTGCCCTCAGGCCCAGACTCCACTACCACATATCTACAACACAAAATCCATGTGTAAGTGTGTATATAGTGCGTATGTTATCATGTGTGTGTTTGCATGTGTCTGTGCTTTATGTTTGTGTTGCTTCACAGTCCCCGCTGTTCCATAAGGTGTATATTTATCTTTTATTTAAATCTGATTCTACTGCTTGCATCAGTTACCAGATGTGGAATAGATGGCCCTAAATCACAGAATATATTACAGAATATATTACAGAAAGTAGTTACCGTTAGCTACAGTCACATCTATTAGGTCCATTGAAATGCACATATGACAGACACAGGGGACACTGTATGCATCTCAAATTGCACCCTATTTCATACATAGTGCACTACTTTTGACCAGGACTCATAGGGAAACCCATAGGGCTCTATGTAGGGAATACGGTGCCATTTAGGAAACTGACTCGTTCTACCTTTCGACACAGCAGAGACAAAGACACAGATTCTGTTATTGGGCTTCTGATTTCTACACGATTTGATATACAGTGAGGGAAATAAGTATTTGACCCCCTCTCAATCAGAAAGATTTCTGGCTCCCAGGTGTCTTTTATACAGGTAACGAGCTGAGATTAGGAGAACACTCTTAAAGGGAGTGCTCCTAATCTAAGTTTGTTACCTGTATAAAAGACACCTGTCCACAGAAGCAAGCAATCAATCAATCATATTCCAAACTCTCCACCATGGCCAAGATCAAAGAGCTCTCCAAGGATGTCAGGGACAAGATTGTAGACCTACACAAGGCTGGAATGGGCTACAAGACCATCGCCAAGCAGCTTGGTGAGAAGGTGACAACAGTTGGTGCGATTATTCGCAAATGGAAGAAACACAAAAGAACTGTCAATCTCCCTCGGCCTGGAGCTCCATGGAAGATCTCACCTTGTGGAGTTGCAATGATCATGAGAACGGTGAGGAATCAGCCCAGAACTACACGGGAGGATCTTGTCAATGATCTCAAGGCAGCTGGGACCATAGTCACCAAGAAAACAATTGGTAACACACTACGCCGTGAAGGACTGAAATCCTGCAGCGCCCGCAAGGTCCCCCTGCTCAAGAAAGCACATATACATGCCCGTCTGAAGTTTGCCAATGAACATCTGAATGATTCAGAGGACAACTGGGTGAAAGTGTTGTGGTCTGATGAGACCAAAATGGAGCTCTTTGTGACATCAACTCAACTCACCGTGTTTGGAGGAGGAGGAATGCTGCCTATGACCCCAAGTACACCATCCCCACCGTCAAACATGGAGGTGGAAACATTATTCTTTGGGGGTGTTTTTCTGCTAAGGGGACAGGACAACTTCACCGCATCAAAGGGACGATGGACGGGGCCATGTACCGTCAAATCTTGGGTGAGAACCCCCAGCCAGGGTATTGAAAATGGGTCGTGGATGGGTATTCCAGCATGACAATGACCCAAAACACACAGCCAAGGCAACAAAGGAGTGGCTCAAGAAGAAGCACATTAAGGTCCTGGAGTGGCCTAGCCAGTCTCCAGACCTTAATCCCATAGAACATATGTGGAGGGAGCTGAAGGTTCGAGTTGCCAAACGTCAGCCTCGAAACCTTAATGACTTGGAGAAGATCTGCAAAGAGGAGTGGGACAAAATCCCTCCTGAGATGTGTGCTAACCTGGTGGCCAACTACAAGAAACGTCTGACCTCTGTGATTGCCAACAAGGGTTTTTCCACCAAGTACTAAGTCATGTTTTGCAGAGGGGTCAAATACTTATTTCCCTCATTAAAATGCAAATCAATTTATAACATTTTTCACATGCGTTTTTCCGGATTTTTTTGTTGTTATTCTGTCTCTCACTGTTCAAATAAACCTACCATTAAAATTATAGACATTTCTTTGTCAGTGGGCAAACGTACAAAATCAGCAGGGGATCAAATACTTTTTTCCCTCACTGTTCAAACAATTTTTAAAGAGTGACTGAGCCTACAAACCAACGAATACCTTTGAAAACGGCCCCTACGCGCCATCGATATGAGTCAGAAACCTTGATTCTAGTGTCAAAATTGACCAGAAAGTGTAAATTTGATAATTTTGGCCATAAAGTCAGCCTCGTCTAAAACAGTGAGTAAATGAAGACACAATGAGTAAATGAAGGTTTGGTTTGGATTACAATTCATTGAATGGGGCTCTGTTGTTTCATCGTCCCCAACGAGTTTTAAAGGATCACAGACGTTTCAGCCAACTATGGTTTGCATGTCATCGCTAGCATAGCTGACGTTAGCTAGCCAACTACCTAACTAGCAAGCTACCTAGCTAGGTGGTCAACGTTAGCCTACCTCAATACATCTCAGTTTTGGCTTGGAAACACGAACAACGTAAAAGAAAAGGCAAATCATTAGTAGGAAAACCTTTAATCGTGATTGTGATGTAGCCAGATCGCATTTCCATGCCACTATTAGTGTAATTTAGATGAAACAGTCGCATTAGCCTCCGAGGTGCAACCCATGTCTAGGGCACAAATACAAATTGGATGCAGCTATGGTGCTACTGGCTAACTCATGTCTGACTACAACAGTGTACTAACTAGCAGCAACAAACCCAAACCAACCCAGGGCCATAGCAAAACGTCACAGTTGGTCGCATAGTGTAACGGTGTCACCGGCCTGAAACTAATCCAATCTGGAGCCAGTCAGTCTACACCTGCAAAGCATAGAATTAGCTTTGAAAACGAGATTACGTTATTTCTCGAGCAGTGTTTAAAATTGACGGATGAGGACAATCGTTAACCCTGTTTTTCTGTTAGACAAAGTGCACAGTGCCAGACTGATCTCCTGGTCATGAACAGAATTCTGAGACCTACCTATGTCCAGCAATGTGATTGCAATGGTTTAGCGACCTACAAAAAATAATTTAATTCACTGTTCACTTGCTATTTTCAAAGCTTGTCAGGCAACACCTCATAATAAATTGTCTTGTGACACCTCCTCCGTTGTTGCCAGAGTCATCTTCGACTCCTAAAAAAAAAAAGGACACGCCATCATGAGGCCTTTGTGACCCGACTTACTGCCCTGATGACACAGACGGCTTCATCAACAACGACCGACAATGTGTGTTATGTGAAAAGTTGCATAAAAAAATAAAGAAATACCCGGCTTGAAAAACTAGTAGGCTAATTCCCCAGCCAAGCAGATACAACTAGTAGAGTCATTTTGAGAAGTGAATTATTTTCTTTAGAACAATTTACCTCTCGGCTGTTTATTAAATCACCCTGTCACAGGCCGTCCCAGTCAACACCACCTCATCAGATCGCCTGTTGCAGTTGTTCCAGAGATGTCGAGTTTGCAGCCGAACATGCAGCATGGAGAAGACCAGCAAGGGGGACCTCATCAGCATCATGCAGACATGCCCTCGCTGTGAGCATTCCTACGAATGGAACAGTCAGACATGCCCTCGCTGTGAGCATTCCTACGAATGGAACAGTCAGACATGCCCTCGCTGTGAGCATTCCTAGGAATGGAACAGTCAGACATGCCCTCGCTGTGAGCATTCCTACGAATGGAACAGTCAGACATGCCCTCGCTGTGAGCATTCCTACGAATGGAACAGTCAGACATGCTTTCGCTGTGAGCATTCCTACGAATGGAACAGTCAGACATGCCCTCGCTGTGAGCATTCCTACGAATGGAACAGTCAGACATGTCCTCGCTGTGAGCATTCCTACGAATGGAACAGTCAAGTATCCAGCCAGCAACCTTCACCTGTCAGCGGCAACAGCTTTCACATCATCATTTGTAAAATGTTCTACTTCTTAGATGCATATAATGTCCAGGGAGTAACCTAGCCTGGTGGAACCATGAACAGCATTCTCACATAGGTGTTCCTTTTGTCCAGCTGGGAAAGGGCAGTGTGGAGTGCGATTGAGATTGCGTCATCTGTGGACAAACACACCCATCAAATTGTATCTACACTCAAGCTGTGCAATGTTTGTGCAATGTCCATTATTAGTTCTTGGATTTCTCCCCAGGGAAATATCTAAGTAGAGTAGAGACGAAATTAGCCAGTTACAGAACATTGTGTTGTAGGACACTCACTAACTTTTACAGATGGACAATCGAGAGCATCCTGTCGGGCTGTATCACCGCCTGGTGATACACCGCCTGGTACGGCAACTGCTCCGCCCACAACCGTAAGGCACTCCAGAGGGTAGTGAGGACTGCACAACGCATCACCGGGGGCAAACTACCTGCCCTCCAGGACACCTACAGCACCCGATGTCACAGGAAGGCCAAAAAGATCATCAAGGACAACAACCACCCGAGCCACTGCCTGTTCACCCCGCTATCATCCAGAAGGCGAGGTCAGTACAGGTGCATCAAAGCTGGGACCGAGAGACTGAAAAACAGCTTCTCTCTCAAGGCCATCAGACTGTTAAACAGCCACCACTAACATTGAGTGGCTGCTGCCAACATACTGACTCAAATCTCTAGCCACTTTAATAATAAAAAATCACTAGTCACTTTAAATAATGCCACTTTAGTTATGTTTACATACCCTACATTACTCATCTCACATGTATATACTGTACTCTATACCATCTACTGCATCTTGCCTATGCCGCATGGCCATCGCTCATCCATATATTTATATGTACATATTCTTATTCATTCCTTTACTCTTGTGTGTATAAGGTAGGTGTTGTGAATTTGTTAGATTACTTGTTAGATATTACTGCACAGTCGGACCTAGAAACACAAGCATTTCGCTACACTCGCATTAACATCAGCTAACCATGTGTATGTGTATTTTATTTGATTATGTGACTGCAATCTGCAGTCTGGAGTGGCTGCAGTATGGGCGTGTAATCTGCAGACTGGAGTGGCTGCAGTATGGGACTGTAATCTGCAGACTGGAGTGGCTGCAGTATGGGACTGTAATCTGCAGACTGGAGTGGCTGCAGTATGGGATTCAGTGACTGACCTAATTCAATGTGACGGCCTGTGATGTCTGGGAGGAAGCACGGACCGAAGTAAGCACAGACATGATTCATCTTCCTTCAGAGGCAGACAGACATTGTCCCTGACTGAAAACCCCATAGACAACGTCAGTGTTGTGTGTCCGAGACAAACAACAAGACAACACGTGCGGACAGACCAGACAGCCAATATGGGCCCTAATTCATTCTTTTCACCACAGCCCAACCTGGGGGAAGAACTCTCCCCAGCAAACACTTGAACGTTCCTACAACGTAAGGTAACGTTGCAGTATATTGCTGGGTCTGAACATTTATTTCAGTACTGTTTTCAGACTAGACTATATATATATATATTGCTATCCCGTGTTCAGGTGTGTATATTGTATGTAGATGCTTTATCAGCTTAGTATTATAATCTTGTCTCCATTTTTACTGTAGATGTTATGTTTTCCAAGACTTTCTATGTTTTACAAGACTAAAATATGACACCATTATAAGCGATCTGAACCTAGCAGAGCTCGGCGACTTTTAAGTTAACATAACAATTCAGCCCAACGGTTTTTAGGTGATATGTAAAGCCCACACGTCTGACAGACCTATCTGCACTTATCTATCTGCAGTTTTATCTGGGCCTTGGTCAAATGGTACCCTATTCCCTATGGGCCTTGGTCAAATGGTACGCTATTCCCTATGGGCCCTGGTCAGATGGTACCCTATTCCCTATGGGCCCTGGTCAAAAGTAGTGCACTACATAGAGAATAGCATGCCATTTGTGACACAGCCTTAATGTTCTGTCCTCCTTTCCTGTAACTCTCTGTTTAAACCCCAGTCTTCCTTACAGCCCAGGTAGAGAATTGATGTATGGCCTTCACCTAAAGGTTACTTCTCTGGTGAACTAACCTCCCCCAGATCTCCCTTGGCTCATACCCAGCAACATCCCCCCAGATCCCCGGCTCATACCCAGCGACATCCCCCCCAGATCTCCCTTGGCTCATACCCAGCAACATCCCCCCAGATCCCCGGCTCATACCCAGCGACATCCCCCAGATCTCCTTGGCTCATACCCAGCAACATCCCCTCCAGATCTCCTTGGCTCATACCCAGCGACATCCCCCCAGATCTCCCTTGGCTCATACCCAGCGACATCCCCCAGATGTCCTTGGCTCATACCCAGCGACATCCCCCCAGATCTCCCTTGGCTCATACCCAGCGACATCCCCCCAGATCTCCTTGGCTCATACCCAGCGACATCCCCCAGATCTCCCTTGGCTCATACCCAGCGACATCCCCCAGATCTCCCTTGGCTCATACCCAGCGACATCCCCCCCCAGATCTCCCTTGGCTCATACCCAGCGACATCCCCCCAGATCTCCCTTGGCTCATACCCAGCGACACCCCCCCCTCCCCAGATCTCCCTTGGCTTTCGAGGAGCGTGCTTAGGTGTGTGTCTGCCTGCATACTGTATGTGTGTTAATATATGTGTCTGTGTGCGTATGTGTGTGCGTGGCGTGCGTGCAAGTGCGCCTACGTGTCAGTACTCACATTCTCCGCTGTCCCCTCCCGGAGGCTGATAGAAGGATAGTCCCAGAGAGATCAGGGCAGCCACCTCCAGGATGATCAGAGTCACGTCCTGCAGGGCCTCCCATACTAACTGGAGGAAGGTCTTTGGCTTCTTTGGAGGTATCAGGTTTTCCCCATACACTTCTTTCCTCTTATCTAGGTCAGTTACATCTCCTGTTAAGCCTGTTTGGAGAGAGAATTAACAATTGAATTAAATGTAACTATTGTACAAATTACCTCTCTCTCTCTCTCTCTCTCTCTCTCTCTCTCTCTCTCTCTCTCTCTCTCTCTCTCTCTCTCTTCCCCCGGTCTGGATTTGTCTTTCTCCTCCACACACACCAACCACCCATACACAAACCCCCCATACACCAACCCCTAACACAAACCACCCATACACCAACCACCCATACACCAACCCCCCATATACCAACCACCCATACACCAACCACCCATACACAAACCACCCATACACTAACCACTCATACACAAACCACCCATACACCAACTACCCATATACAAACCACCCATACACCAACCACTCATACACCAACCACCCATATACCAACCACCCATACACCAAACCCCTCATACACCAACCACGCATACACAAACCACCCATACACAAACCATCCATACACCAACCACTCAAACACTAACCACCCATACACCAAACCACCCATACACTAACCACTCATACACTAACCACTCAAACACTAACCACCCATACACCAACCACCCATACACCAAACCACCCATACACCAACCACCCATACACAAACCACTCATACACAAACCACCCATACACTAACCACTCATACACCAACCACCCATACACCAAACCACCCATACACCAACCACCCATACACTAACCACTCAAACACTAACCACCCATACACCAACCACCCATATACCAACCACCCATACACAAACCACCCATACACCAACCACCCATACACTAACCACTCATACACCAACCACCCATACACCAAACCACCCATACACCAAACCACCCATACACCAAACCACCCATACACCAACCACCCATACACAAACCACTCATACACCAACCACCCATACACAAACCACCCATACACTAACCACTCATACACCAACCACCCATACACCAACCACCCATACACCAACCACCCATACACAAACCTTGATTTACACATTTCTCACAAAGAAGACTTGACAGTTACAACACATGACTATATATACACCAACTATCCACTGGCATGAGGATACTGGAGCGGGTCAAACAGAGCAGCAGCTGGGTAAATGTGACTGGGGTACCCCCCCAATGTCTGGTTGCCCTGGACTGTGATCAACATGATCGGTGGCCTGTGTTTTAGCCTGTCCACCCAGCCAGCTGTGCTCCAATGATTAGTGTCTGTTTGCCAAACGGTTAGTGTTGGCCCAGGCTGGCTGTTTTTAGCACATTTCAGTGATTAACTGGTGGTGTTATTATGAGAGCCACCAGACTGCCACCAGACTGCAGTGATTAACTGGTGGTGTTATTATGAGAGCCACCAGACTGCCACCAGACTGCAGTGATTAACTGGTGGTGTTATTATGAGAGCCACCAGACTGCCACCAGACTGCAGTGATTAACTGGTGGTGTTATTATGAGAGCCACCAGACTGCCACCAGACTGCAGTGATTAACTGGTGGTGTTATTATGAGAGCCACCAGACTGCCACCAGACTGCAGTGATTAACTGGTGGTGTTATTATGAGAGCCACCAGACTGCCACCAGACTGCAGTGATTAACTGGTGCTGTTATTATGAGAGCCACCAGACTGCCACCAGACTGCAGTGATTAACTGGTGCTGTTATTATGAGAGCCACCAGACTATATAGCACACTGTCAGTCAATATCACAAACACAACTGAAGTTATAACCAGTTTTAGGAGGGCATGTGATTTTCTGAATGGTTTTCACCCTATGCCCCTCCTTCTCCAACAGTAGGGCCTGCTCCCCTCCTTCTCCCAACAGTAGGGCCTGCTCCCCTCCTTCTCCCAACAGTAGGGCCTGCTCCTCTCCTTCTCCCAACAGTAGGGCCTGCTCCCCTCCTTCTCCAACAGTAGGGCCTGCTCCCCTCCTTCTCCCAACAGTAGAGCCTGCTCCCCTCCTTCTCCAACAGTAGGGCCTGCTCCCCTCCTCCTCCCAACAGTAGGGCCTGCTCCCCTCCTTCTCCCTACAGTAGGGCCTGCTCCCGTCCTTCTCCCAACAGTAGGGCCTGCTCCCCTCCTTCTCCCAACAGTAGGGCCTGCTCCCCTCCTTCTCCCAACAGTAGTGCCTGCTCCCCTCCTTCTCCCAACAGTAGGGCCTGCTTCCCTCCTTCTCACAACAGTAGGGCCTGCTCCCCTCCTTCTCCCTACAGTAGGGCCTGCTCCCCTTCCTTCTCCCAACAGTAGGGCCTGCTCCTCTCCTTCTCCCAACAGTAGGGCCTGCTCCCCTCCTTCTCCCAACAGTAGGGCCTGCTCCCCTCCTTCTCCCTACAGTAGGGCCTGCTCCTTCCTTCTCTCCCAACAGTAGGGCCTGCTCCTCCTTCTCCCAACAGTAGGGCCTGCTCCCCTCCTTCTCCCAACAGTAGGGCCTGCTCCCCTCCTTCTCCCAACAGTAGGGCCTGCTCCCCTCCTTCTCCAACAGTAGGGCCTGCTCCCCTCCTTCTCCAACAGTAGGGCCTGCTCCCTCCTTCTCCAACAGTAGGGCCTGCTCCCTCCTTCTCCAACAGTAGGGCCTGCTCCCCTCCTTCTCCCAACAGTAGGGCCTGCTCCCCTCCTTCTCCCAACAGTAGGCCCTGCTCCCCCCTCCTTCTCCCAACAGTAGGGCCTGGTCCCCTCCTTCTCCAACAGTAGGGCCTGCTCCCCTCCTTCTCCCAACAGTAGGGCCTGCTCCCCTCCTTCTCCCAACAGTAGGGCCTGCTCCCCTCCTTCTCCCAACAGTAGGGCCTGCTCCTCCTTCTCCCAACAGTAGGGCCTGCTCCCCTCCTTCTCCAACAGTAGGGCCTGCTCCCCTCCTTCTCCCAACAGTAGGGCCTGCTCCCCTCCTTCTCCCAACAGTAGGGCCTGCTCCCCTCCTTCTCCAACAGTAGGGCCTGCTCCCCTCCTTCTCCCAACAGTAGGGCCTGCTCCCTCCTTCTCCCAACAGTAGGGCCTGCTCCTCCTTCTCCAACAGTAGGGCCTGCTCCCTCCTTCTCCCAACAGTAGGGCCTGCTCCTCCTCCTTCTCCCAACAGTAGGGCCTGCTCCCTCCTTCTCCCAACAGTAGAGCCTGCTCCTCCTCCTTCTCCAACAGTAGGGCCTGCTCCTCCTCCTCCCAACAGTAGGGCCTGCTCCCTCCTTCTCCCTACAGTAGGGCCTGCTCCCGTCCTTCTCCCAACAGTAGGGCCTGCTCCTCCTTCTCCCAACAGTAGGGCCTGCTCCCCTCCTTCTCCCAACAGTAGTGCCTGCTCCCCTCCTTCTCCCAACAGTAGGGCCTGCTTCCTCCTTCTCACAACAGTAGGGCCTGCTCCCTCCTTCTCCCTACAGTAGGGCCTGCTCCTTCCTTCTCCCAACAGTAGGGCCTGCTCCTCTCCTTCTCCCAACAGTAGGGCCTGCTCCTCCTTCTCCCAACAGTAGGGCCTGCTCCCTCCTTCTCCCTACAGTAGGGCCTGCTCCTTCCTTCTCCCAACAGTAGGGCCTGCTCCCTCCTTCTCCCAACAGTAGGGCCTGCTCCTCCTTCTCCCAACAGTAGGGCCTGCTCCTCCTTCTCCCAACAGTAGGGCCTGCTCCTCCTTCTCCAACAGTAGGGCCTGCTCCCTCCTTCTCCAACAGTAGGGCCTGCTCCTCCTTCTCCAACAGTAGGGCCTGCTCCCTCCTTCTCCAACAGTAGGGCCTGCTCCTCCTTCTCCCAACAGTAGGGCCTGCTCCTCCTTCTCCCAACAGTAGGCCCTGCTCCCTCCTTCTCCCAACAGTAGGGCCTGGTCCCTCCTTCTCCAACAGTAGGGCCTGCTCCCCTCCTTCTCCCAACAGTAGGGCCTGCTCCCTCCTTCTCCCAACAGTAGGGCCTGCTCCTCCTTCTCCCAACAGTAGGGCCTGCTCCTCCTTCTCCCAACAGTAGGGCCTGCTCCTCCTTCTCCAACAGTAGGGCCTGCTCCCTCCTTCTCCCAACAGTAGGGCCTGCTCCTCCTTCTCCCAACAGTAGGGCCTGCTCCTCCTTCTCCAACAGTAGGGCCTGCTCCCTCCTTCTCCCAACAGTAGGGCCTGCTCCCTCCTTCTCCCAACAGTAGGGCCTGCTCCTCCTTCTCCAACAGTAGGGCCTGCTCCCTCCTTCTCCCAACAGTAGGGCCTGCTCCTCCTTCTCCCAACAGTAGGGCCTGCTCCCTCCTTCTCCAACAGTAGGGCCTGCTCCCTCCTTCTCCCAACAGTAGGGCCTGCTCCCTCCTTCTCCCAACAGTAGGGCCTGCTCCCTCCTTCTCCAACAGTAGGGCCTGCTCCCTCCTTCTCCCAACAGTAGGGCCTGCTCCCTCCTTCTCCCAACAGTAGGGCCTGCTCCCTCCTTCTCCAACAGTAGGGCCTGCTCCCCTCCTTCTCCCAACAGTAGGGCCTGCTCCCCTCCTTCTCCCAACAGTAGGGCCTGCTCCCCTCCTTCTCCTAACAGTAGGGCCTGCTCCCTTCCTTCTCCAACAGTAGGGCCTGCTCCCCTCCTTCTCCCAACAGTAGGGCCTGCTCCCCTCCTTCTCCCAACAGTTGAAAATGCAGTGCCCAGATAATTGGTTCGAAACTGAACCTAAACTATACAAAACTAACAACAGATTAAATAAATTAGTAAAGTATGATGGAAGATTGGGTGAGTTGATAAGCGAGGGGAAGCGAACGATGCATAATTACAGTGCCTTCGGAAAGTATTCAGACCCATTTACTTTTTCCACATTTTGTTACGCTACAGCCTTATTCTGAAATGTATTAAATCATTTTTTTCCTCATAAATCTACACACAATACCCCATAATGACATCACAATACCCCATAATGACATCACAATACCCCATAATGACATCACAATACCCCATAATGACATCACAATACCCCATAATGACAAAGCAAATACAAGTTATTAGACATTTTTGCAAATGTATAAAAAAATGAAACGTTTACATAAGTATTCAGACCCTTTACTCAGTACTTTGTTGAAGCACCTTTGGCAGCGATTACAGCATCAAGTCTTCTTGGGTATGACGCTACAAGCTTGGCACACCTGTATTTGGGGAGTTTATCCCATTCTTCTCTGCAGATTCTCTCAAGCTCTGTCAGGTTGGATGGGGAGCGTCGCTGCACAGCTATTTTATAAGTCTCTCCAGAGATGTTCGACCGGGTTCAAGTCCGAGAAGAAAGCAATAGAATGAGAAGCAGCAGAGATAGAGGAGGAGGGGATCTGGGATGTGTGATGACTGAGGCTGAGAACAACCAGCAAGTGAGAGAGAGAGAGAGAGAGAGAGAGAGAGAGAGAGAGAGAGAGAGAGAGAGAGAGAGAGAGAGAGAGAGAGAGAGAGAGAGAGAGAGAGAGAGAGAGAGAGAGAGAGAGAAAGTTATAGCGATAGAGAGAGATAGAAAGTCTACACTGGAGAGACCTGAAAATAGATAGACGCTCCCCATCCAACTTGACAGAGCTTGAGCGGATCTGCAGAGAAGAATGGGAGAAACTTCCCAAATACAGGTGTGCCAAGCTAGTAGAGAGAGAGAGAGAAAGAAAGATAGAGAGTGAGAGTGAATGTGTGTGAGAGAGAGAGAGAGACAGAGACAGAGAGAGAGAGAGAGAGAGAGAGAGAGAGAGAGAGAGAGAGAGAGAGAGAGAGAGAGAGAACCTATGTGTTCTAAATACTGCAGTTATATATAGACTTATTAAGCATTCTGTTTTAATTGTCTTGCTCTGTGTGAGAAGAGATAGAAGCACATCGATGTCTCACAGCATCGCAAACAGACACACACAGGACCACATGAGAACACACACACAACATCACCGCGTGAACACACGTACACACACACATCCACGCACATCACTGTGCCACCTGCTGAGAGTCTCCTCTGGACATAGCAGTGGGGAGCATCGCACACACACACACACACACACACACACACACACACACAGCCATACAGCACTGGCTAGCTGGCTACTGGTTGTGTAATCAGAAAAGCAGTTGTGTGTGTGGTGTGTGTGTGTGTGTGCGTCTCTTACATACATCTGAGGTTTACTGGCTAAGAGACAGTTCTCAGCAAACCCCCACTACCAGCACTTAAACTACAGATAAAGGACCTTCCTATAATCCTCCCACACAGAAAATGTAAAACTTCTTGTGTATTAGAGGTTTCAAAAGGCTTCTAAAGTTTGGAATTCCCACTTGAAATTTCAGACTTGATTTCCCCTTACGAAAAATGTATCAACCCCTACAAAAGTGTCCATTAATTATAATCCACATAACAATTCACAGACTGGAATATGTTCCGGGATTCTTCCGATGATTACACCATCAGTCACTGGCTTTATCAATAAGTGCATCGAGGACTTCGTTCCCACAGTGACTGTACGTACATAACCCAACCAGAAGCCATGGATTACAGGCAACATCCGTACTGAGCTAAAGGCTAGATAGAGCTGCCGCTTTCAAGGAGTGGGACTCTAACCCGGAAGCTTATAAGAAATCCCGCTATGCCCTCCGACGAACCATCAAACAGGCAAAGCGCCAATACAGGACTAAGATTGAATCGTACTACACCGGCTCTGACGCTCGTCGGACGTAGCAGGGCTGGCAAACTATTACAGACTACAAAGGCAAGCACAGCCGAGAGCTGCCCAGTGACACAAGCCTACCAGACAAGCTAAATTACTTCTATGCAAGTAACACTGAAACATGCATGAGAGCATAAAGCTGTTCCGGACGACTGTGTGATCACGCTCTCCGCAGCCGATGTGAGTAAGACCTTTAAACAGGTCAACATTCACAAGGCCGCGGGGCCAGACGGATTACCAGGACGTGTGTTGCGAGCATGCGCTGACCAACTGGCAAGTGTCTTCAGTGCCTTTTTCACCCTCTCCCTGTCCGAGTCTGCCAACATGTTTAAAGCAGACCACCATTGTCCCTGTGCCCAAGAACACTAAGGTAACCTGCCTAAATGACTACCGAAAGGCTGGTCATGGCTCACATCAACACCATTATCCCAGAAACCCTAGACCCACTCCAATTTGCATACCGTCCCAACAGATCCACAGATGACGCAATCTATATTGCAGGTAGCCTAGTGGTTAGAGTGTTGGACTTGTAACCGGAGGGTTGCAAGTTCGAAATCCCCGAGCTGACAAGGAAAAAAATATGTCGTTCTGCCCCTGAACAAGGCAGTTAACCCACTGTTCCCCGGGCGCCGAAGACGTGGATGTTGATTAAGGCAGCCCACCGCACCTCTCTGATTCAGAGGGGTTGGGTTAAATGCGGAAGAAACATTTCGGTTGAAGGCATTTGGTTGTACAACTGACTAATAATGGTGACTTTGACTTTGACTCCACACTGCCCTTTCCCACCTGGACAAAAGGAACACCTATGTGAGAATGCTGTTCATTGACTACAGCTCAGCGTTCAACACCATAGTGCCCTCAAAGCTCATCATTAAGCTAAGGACCCTGGGACTAAACACCTCCCTCTGCAACTGGATCCTAGACTTCCTGATGGGCCGCCCCCAGGTGGTAAGGGTAGGTAACAACACATCCTGATCCTCAACACGGGGGCCCCTCAGGGGTTCGTGCTCAGTCCCCTCCTGTACTCTCTGTTCACTCATGACTGCACGGCCAGGCACGACTCCAACACCATCATTAAGTTTGAGGAGGTCAGAGACCTGACTGTGTGGTGCCAGGACAACAACCTCTCCCTCAACGTGATCAAGACAAAGGAGATGATTGTGGACTACAGGAAAAGGAGGACCGAGCACACCCCCATTCTCATCGACGGGGCTGTAGTGGAGCAGGTTGAGAGCTTCAAGTTCCCTGGTGTCCACATCACCAACAAACTAACATGGTCCAAGCACACCAAGACAGTTGTGAAGAGGGCAAGACAAAATCTATTCCCCCTCAGGAGACTGAAAAGGTTTGGCATGGGTCCTCAGATCCTCAAAAGGTTTTACAGCTGCAACATCGAGAGAATCCTGACTGGTTGCATCATTGCCTGGTACGGCAACTGCTCGGCCTCCGACCGCAAGGCACTACAGAGGGTAGTGCGTACGGTCCAGTACATTACTGGGGACAAGCTTCCTGCCATCCAGGACCTCTATACCAGGCATGTCAGAGGAAGGCCCAAAAGATTGTCAAAGACTCCAGCCACCCTGGTCATAGACTGTTCTCTCTGCTACCGCATGGCAAGCGGTACCGCAGCACCAAGTCTAGGTCCAAGAGGCTTCTAAACAGCTTCTACCCCCCAAGCCATAAGACTCCTGAACATCTAATCAAATGGCTGCCTAGACTATTTGTAGTGTGCCCCCCCTACGCTGCTGCTACTTTCTGTTATTATCTATGCATAGTCACTTTAATAACTCTACCTACATGTACATATTACCTCAATTACCTCGACTAACCGGTGCCCCCTCACATTGACTCTGTACCGGTACCCCCTATATATAGCCTCCACATTGACTCTGTACCGGTACCCCCTGTATATAGCCTCCACATTGACTCTGTACCGGTACCCCCTATATATAGCCTCCACATTGACTCTGTACCGGTACCCCCTGTATATAGCCTCCACATTGACTCTGTACTGGTACCCCCTGTATATAGCCTCCACATTGACTCTGTACCGGTACCCCCTGTACATAGCCTCCACATTGACTCTTTACCGGTACCCCTGTATATAGCCTCCACATTGACTCTGTACCGGTACCCTGTATATAGCCTCCACATTGACTCTGTACCGGTACCCCCTGTATATATCCTCCACATTGACTCTGTACCGGTACCCCCTGTATATAGCCTCCACATTGACTCTGTACCGGTACCCCTGTATATAGCCTCCACATTGACTCTGTACCGGTACCCCCTGTATATAGCCTCCACATTGACTCTGTACCGGTACCCCCTGTATATAGCCTCCACATTGACACTGTACCGGTACCCCCTGTATATAGCCTCCACATTGACTCTGTACCGGTACCCCCTGTATATAGCCTCCACATTGACTCTGTACTGGTACCCCCTGTATATAAATGTCTACTGTTTACAGATAATCTGGTGCTTCTGTCCCCAACCAAGGAGGGCCTACAGCAGCACCTAGATCTTCTGCACAGATTCTGGCAGATCTGGGGCCCTTACAGTAAGATACAGACCTGGGCCCTGACAGTAAGATACAGACCTGGGCCCTGACAGTAAGATACAGACCTGGGCCCTGACAGTAAGATACAGACCTGGGCCCTGACAGTAAGATACAGACCTGGGCCCTGACAGTAAGATACAGACCTGGGCCCTGACAGTAAGATACAGACCTGGGCCCTGACAGTAAGATACAGACCTGGGCCCTGACAGTAAGATACAGACCTGGGCCCTGACAGTAAGATACAGACCTGGGCCCTGACAGTATATCTCAGTAAGACAAAGATAACGGTGTTCCAAAAAAAGCCAAGATAACAAATACAAATTCTATCTAGACACCGTTGCCCTATTTGAGCACACAAATAATTATACCTACTTTGGCCTAAATATCAACACCATAAAACTCAACAGTAAGGATCTGGCTACAAATACTTCAATCTGTTAAAGAACCAATTGCCCTCCATGGTTGTGAGGTCCGGGGTCCGCGCACAAACTAAGAATTCCTCAAATGGGACAAACACCCGACTGAGAAACTGCATGCAGAATTCTGCAAAAATATACTTTGTGTGCAATGCAAAAAAACAAAAAAACATGCAGAGTAGAATTAGAACTACAGTGTAGTTAGCAAAAATCCAGGAAAATAGCTGTTAAATTCTACAACCACCTAAAAGGAAGTGATGGCTACACATTCCACCTACAGAGAGCTGAGCCTAGAGAAGAGTCCCCTCAGCCAGCTGGTTCTGGGGCTCTGTTCACAAAACACAAACAGACCCCATGGACAAAAACCCATTTAGACCCAACCTAATTATAAGAAAGCAAAAAGCTAACTATTTGACACACTGGAAAGAATCAACCAAAAAAAACTGAGCAAACTGGAATGCTATTTGGCCCTAAACGGAGAGTACACAGTGGCAGAATACCTGACCACTGTGACTGAACCAAACTTAATTGAGAAAGGCTGCAGTAGGCTGACCTGTTTCTCGAGAGAAGACAGGCTATGCACCGACTGTCCACAAAATGAGGTGGAAACTGAGCTGCACTTCATAACCTCCTGCCAAATGTATGACCATATTAGAGATACATTTTTCCCTCAGATTTACACAGACCCACAAACACTGATAAACTCCAGCAGCAAGATGTGCGGCCCGATGCCATGAGAAAAGGGCAACCAGCGGAGAACAAACAACATTGTAAATATGTATCTGTTTATTTATCTTCTCTTACTATTTGTACTACAGCTATTTGCCAATCGCTAAAACACTGTAAATACTGTAACTGATTAAATAAAACACTTGAAATGTCTATCATTTTCGAACCTTTGTGAGTGCAATGTTTACTGTTAATTTCTAACACGTTTCCCATGCCAATAAAGCCCTATTGAATTGAATAGAGAGACAGAGAAGGAGAAAGGGAGAGCGATTCAGGAAGAGAGCGAGCGTGAGCGAGAGGGAGAGGGAGAGGGAGCGAGGGAGAGAGAGAGAGAGAGAGAGAGAGAGAGAGAGAGAGAGAGAGAGAGAGAGAGAGAGAGAGAGAGAGAGAGAGAGAGAGAGAGCGAGAGCGAGAGAGAGAGGTGTGTATGTTTCACGGTGTCTTAGTGTCTGATAGACCTAGTTTAATAACAAGGAATTTGTGGAGTGGTTGAAAAACGAGTTTTAATGACTCCAACCTAAGTGTCTGTAAACTTCCGACTTCAACTGCAAGTATTCAGACCCTTTGCTTTGAGACTCGAAATTGAGCTCACATGCATCCTGTTTCCATTGAGATGTTTCTACAACTTGGAGTCCACCTGTGGTGAATTCACATGCTTTAGAAAGGCAGTTGACAGTGCATGTCAGAGCAAAAACCAAGCCATGAGGTCGAGGGAATTGTCCGTAGAGCTCCGAGACAGGATTGTGTCGAGGCACAGATCTGGGGAAGGGTACCAAAAGAATTCTGCAACATTGAAGGTCCCCGAGAACACAGTGGCCTCTATCATTCTTAAATGGAAGAAGTTTGGAACCACAAAGACTCTTCCTAGAGCTGGCAGCCCGGCCAAACTG
Organism: Brachymystax lenok tsinlingensis; assembly: GCA_030435695.1. Classification (NCBI taxonomy): domain Eukaryota; kingdom Metazoa; phylum Chordata; class Actinopteri; order Salmoniformes; family Salmonidae; genus Brachymystax; species Brachymystax lenok. Next base: position 5,104,641 of record CM059813.1, on the reverse strand, counting down.
AGCAATCGGGGGAGAAGGGCCTTGGTCAGGAGGTGACCAAGAACCCGCTGGTCACTCTGACAGAGCTCCAGAGTCCCTCTGTTGATATGGGAGAAACTTCCAGAAGGACAACAATCTCTGCAGCACTCCACCAATCAGGCCTTTATGGTAGAGTGGCCAGACGGAAGCCACTCCTCAGTAACAGGCACATGACAGCCTGCTTGGAATTTGCCAAAAAGCGAGAGAAAGAGAAAGAGAGAGAGAGAGAGAGAGAGCGAGAGAGCGAGAGAGCGAGACAGAGAGAAAGAGAGAGAGAGAGAGAGAGAAAGAGAGAGCGAGAGAGAGAGAGGTGTATATGTTTCAGGGTGTCTGAGTGTCTGATAGACTTAGTTTCTAGTAGAATAGAGGTAGAATTGACCAGTGGTATCCTCAGATACAACGAAAAAGAGAATGCATTCAGTGTGTATCTAATATAGGGATTAGGGTTCCATTAGGTACTCAGCCACTGACTCTTCTCATTACTGTGGGTAGTACACCAGGATACCAGTACAGTACACTCATAATGACAAGTCACTGATAGGGGAGCCTCATTTAGAGCACGTTGGCTAGCTAAGACAGGTCTGACAAATCACTCGCACACCTAACCCAGTCGTGATCCTTATAAAAAAAAACTTGTCAGCATTCCCAGAAGACGGAGAATTGAATTGAATGTGAGAGTGAACATGAACCATATCGCATATTTTAGCAGTTTGTCTTTTTCTCTTTCTCAGTGGCTAAATATAGATTACCATGGCAACGCTATACAGTACGTTACATCACGATCCCTATGGTTGGATGGAAACACTGGTGATCTCCAAGGAATATTCCCTGTGTTATATGTTCTTTCGATAGGTACACCAGAACCATGACTCTAGAACACATGCAGAGAGAGAACTCTAGAACCATTCAGAGATAGAACTCTAGAACCATTCAGAGATAGAACTCTAGAACCATACAGAGATAGAACTCCATCGCCATACAGAAACATAACTCTAGAACCATTCAGAGATTGAACTCTAGGACCATTCAGAGATAGAACTCTAGAACCATTCAGAGATAGAACCTTTTCCAGGTAGCTACACATCAAAGCTCTGGTTTATTCAAGATTGGAGGTATAATACTCTTTCTTTGAGATTTGGGAATATCCTTGTATGAAGAGGGAAACAACCTTCAGGTGTCCTTGAGAAACTATATTGTCTGCGTCCTAAATGGCACTCTGTACTCTCCAGAGCCCTATGGGCCCTTCTCAACAGCAGTGCACTACACAGGGAGCCATGGGTACCATTTGGGAAGCAGCCGTTGGATCTATAATGAAAAGAAACTTGTTGACGGGCAGTAGTTACATGGTGTGACAGGCAGTAGCTGCATGGTGTGACAGGCAGTAGCTACATGGTGTGACAGGCAGTAGTTACATGGTGTGACAGGCAGTAGTTGCATGGTGTGACAGGCAGTAGCTACATGGTGTGACAGGCAGTAGTTACATGGTGTGACAGGCAGTAGTTACATGGTGTGACAGGCAGTAGTTACATGGTGTGACAGGCAGTAGCTACATGGTGTGACAGGCAGTAGTTACATGGTGTGACAGGCAGTAGCTACATGGTGTGACAGGCAGTAGCTGCATGGTGTGACAGGCAGTAGTTACATGGTGTGACAGGCAGTAGTTACATGGTGTGACAGGCAGTAGTTACATGGTGTGACAGGCAGTAGCTACATGGTGTGACAGGCAGTAGTTACATGGTGTGACAGGCAGTAGTTACATGGTGTGACAGGCAGTAGTTACATGGTGTGACAGGCAGTAGTTACATGGTGTGACAGGCAGTAGTTACATGGTGTGACAGGCAGTAGCTACATGGTGTGACAGGCAGTAGTTGCATGGTGTGACAGGCAGTAGTTACATGGTGTGACAGGCAGTAGTTACATGGTGTGACAGGCAGTAGCTGCATGTTGTGACAGGCAGTAGTTACATGGTGTGACAGTCAGTAGTTACATGGTGTGACAGGCAGTAGTTGCATGTTGTGACAGGCAGTAGTTACATGGTGTGACAGTCAGTAGTTACATGGTGTGACAGGCAGTAGTTACATGGTGTGACAGGCAGTAGCTGCATGGTGTGACAGGCAGTAGCTGCATGGTGTGACAGGCAGTAGTTACATGGTGTGACAGGCAGTAGCTACATGGTGTGACAGGCAGTAGTTACATGGTGTGACAGGCAGTAGCTGCATGGTGTGACAGGCAGTAGTTGCATGGTGTGACAGGCAGTAGCTGCATGGTGTGACAGGCAGTAGCTGCATGGTGTGACAGGCAGTAGTTGCATGGTGTGACAGGCAGTAGTTGCATGGTGTGACAGGCAGTAGCTGCATGGTGTGACAGGCAGTAGTTGCATGGTGTGACAGGCAGTAGTTGCATGGTGTGACAGGCAGTAGTTGCATGGTGTGACAGGCAGTAGTTGCATGGTGTGACAGGCAGTAGTTGCATGGTGTGACAGGCAGTAGTTGCATGGTGTGACAGGCAGTAGTTGCATGGTGTGACAGGCAGTAGTTGCATGGTGTGACAGGCAGTAGTTGCATGGTGTGACAGGCAGTAGTTGCATGGTGTGACAGGCAGTAGCTGCATGGTGTAGCTACTGTTCACTCTGCTACTGGGTGGCAGGTAGCCTAGTGGTTAGAGCGTTGGACTAGTACCCGAAATGATTGCAAGATCGAATCCCCGAGCTGACAAGGTAAAAAAAAAATCTGTTGTTCTGCCCCCTGAACAAGGCAGTTAACCCACTGTTCCTACGCAGTCATTGAATTTGTTCTTAACTGCTTCTACCATTGATCTGGTTGATCTGGTACTGGTACTCCTTGTATATAGCTCCACAGTGATCTGGTACTGGTACTCCCTGTATATAGCTCCACATTGATCTGGTACTGGTACTCCCTGTATATAGCTCCACATTGATCTGGTACTGGTACTCCCTGTATATAGCTCCATATTGATCTGGTACTGGTACTCCTTGTATATAGCTTCACATTGATCTGGTACTGGTACTCCCTGTATATAGCTCCACATTGATCTGGTACTGGTACTCCTTGTATATAGCTCCACATTGATCTGGTACTGGTACTCCCTGTATATAGCTCCACATTGATCTGGTACTGGTACTCCCTGTATATAGCTCCACATTGATCTGGTACTGGTACTCCCTGTATATAGCTCCATATTGATCTGGTACTCACTGTATATAGCTCCACATTGATCTGGTACTCCCTGTATATAGCTCCACATTGATCTGGTACTGGTACTCCCTGTATATAGCTCCACGTTGATCTGGTACTGGTACTCCCTGTATATAGCTCCACAGTGATCTGGTACTGGTACTCCCTGTATATAGCTCCACAGTGATCTGGTACTGGTACTCCCTGTATATAGCTCCACATTGATCTGGTACTGGTACTCCCTGTATATTGCTCCACATTGATCTGGTACTCCCTGTATATAGCTCCACAGTGATCTGGTACTGCTACTCCCTGTATATAGCTCCACATTGATCTGGTACTGGTACTCCCTGTATATTGCTCCACATTGATCTGGTACTCCCTGTATATAGCTCCACATTGATCTGGTACTGGTACTCCCTGTATATAGCTCCACATTGATCTGGTACTCCCTGTATATAGCTCCACATTGATCTGGTACTGGTACTCCCTGTATATAGCTCCACATTGATCTGGTACTGGTACTCCCTGTATAGAGCTCCACATTGATCTGGTACTCCCTGTATATAGCTCCACATTGATCTGGTACTGGTATTTCCTGTATATAGCTCCACATTGATCTGGTACCGGTACTCCCTGTATATAGCTCCACATTGATCTGGTACTGGTACTCCCTGTATATAGCTCCACATTGATCTGGTACTGGTACTCCCTGTATATAGCTCCACATTGATCTGGTACTCCCTGTATATAGCTCCACAGTGATCTGGTACTGGTACTCCCTGTATATAGCTCCACATTGACCTGGTACTGGTACTCCCTGTATATAGCTCCACATTGATCTGGTACTGGTACTCCCTGTATATAGCTCCACATTGATCTGGTACTGGTACTCCCTGTATATTGCTCCACATTGATCTGGTACTCCCTGTATATAGCTCCACATTGATCTGGTACTGGTACTCCCTGTATATAGCTCCACATTGATCTGGTACTGGTACTCCCTGTATATAGCTCCACATTGATCTGGTACTGGTATTCCCTGTATATAGCTCCACAGTGATCTGGTACTCCCTGTATATAGCTCCACATTGATCTGGTACTCCCTGTATATAGCTCCACATTGATCTGGTACTGGTACTCCCTGTATATAGCTCCACATTGATCTGGTACTGGTACTCCCTGTATATAGCTCCACATTGATCTGGTACTGGTACTCCCTGTATATAGCTCCATATTGATCTGGTACTCCCTGTATGTAGCTCCACATTGATCTGGTACTGGTACTCCCTGTATATAACTCCACATTGACCTGGTACTGGTACTCCCTGTATATAGCTCCACATTGATCTGGTACTTCCTGTATATAGCTCCACATTGATCTGGTACTGGTACTCCCTGTATATAGCTCCATATTGATCTGGTACTTCCTGTATATAGCTCCACATTGATCTGGTACTGGTACTCCCTGTATATAGCTCCACATTGATCTGGTACTCCCTGTATATAGCTCCACATTGATCTGGTACTGGTACTCCCTGTATGTAGCTCCACATTGATCTGGTACTGGTACTCCCTGTATATTGCTCCACATTGATCTGGTACTGGTACACCCTGTATATAGCTCCACATTGATCTGGTACTGGTACTCCCTGTATATTGCTCCACATTGATCTGGTACTGGTACTCCCTGTATATTGCTCCACATTGATCTGGTACTGGTACTCCCTGTATGTAGCTCCACATTGATCTGGTACTCCCTGTATATTGCTCCACATTGATCTGGTACTCCCTGTATATAGCTCCACATTGATCTGGTACTGGTACTCACTGTATATTGCTCCACATTGATCTGGTACTCCCTGTATATAGCTCCACATTGATCTGGTACTGGTATTTCCTGTATATAGCTCCACATTGATCTGGTACTGGTACTCCCTGTATATAGCTCTACATTGACCTGGTACTGGTACTCCCTGTATATAGCTCCACATTGATCTGGTACTGGTACTCCCTGTATATAGCTCCACATTGATCTGGTACTTCCTGTATATTTCTCCACATTGATCTGATACAGAGAAATGTCCTCTGGTCCTCTGAAACAAAAATAGAATAGTTTGGCCATAATGACCATCGTTATGTTTGGAGGAAAAAGGGGGAGGCTTGCAAGCTGAAGAACACCATCCCAACCGTGAACCACAGGGGTGGCAGCATCATGTTGTGGGGGTGCTTTGCTGCAGGAGGGACTGGTGGACTTCACAAAATAGATGGCATCATGAGGACGGAAAATTATGTGGATATATTGAAGCAACATCTCAAGACATCAGTCAGGAAGTTAAAGCTTGGTCGCAAATGGGTCTTCCAAATGGACAATGACCCCAAACGTATTTCCAAAGTTGTGGCAAAATGGCTTAAGGACAACAAAGTCAAGGTATTGGAGTGGCCATCACAAAGCCCTGACCTCAATCCCATAGAAAATTTGTGGGCAGAACTGAAAAACTGTGTGCGAGCAAGGAGGCCTACAAACCTGACTCAGTTACACCAGCTCTGTCAGGAGGAATGGGCCAAAATTCACCCAACTTATTGCGGGAAGCTTGTGGAAGGCTACCCAAAACGTTTGACCCAAGATATACAATTTAAAGGCAATGCTACCAAATACTAATTGAGTGTATGTAAACTTCTGACCCACTGGGAATTTGATGAAAGAAATAAAAGCTGAAATAAATCATTCTCTCTACTATTATTCTGGCATTTCATATTCTTAAAATAAAGTGGTGATCCTAACTGACCTAAGAAAGGGAATTTTTACTAGGATTAAATGTCAGGAATTGTGAAAAACTGAGTTTAAATGTATTTGGCTAAGGTGTATGTAAACTTCTGACTTCAACTGTATATATGAACGTAAATATTTAAAACAAAGAAGGATTGCTGCCTTTCCTAATGATTCATTAGACATCCTCTACATCTGGTAAGTTCCTGGAGCTGTAAGGCTGTGCAGCACACACAACCACACACACACAACCACACACACACACACACACAACCACACACATACAACCACACACAACCACACACATACAACCACACACACACACACACACACACACACACACACACACACACACACACACACACACACACACAACCACACACACAACCACACACACACAACCACACACCGTGCGCTTGATGTAGACAGATTACTAATGAGACATCTGTTAGGAGGGGAGATTATGACTGTGTACCAAATGGCACCCTATTTCCTATACAGTATAGTGCTCTACTTTGGGACATATAGCCCTGGTCAAATGTAGTGCACTATATAAAGTATAGGGTGCCATTTGTGACACTTCCTGTGTGTTTTGACATGACCGCCTGGACTGCCGGGGGACAGAGCTGGGCTGGGGAGCTTGTGGGACAGGGCTCTAGGAAAACTAAGTCTGTGTCCCAAATCACATCCTATTCCCTATTTGGCTGGCATTTGGGACAGGGTCTAAACCTTATCTAACCTGTCACCCGCTCCAGCCATGGGGAACCAGGTCGGTCAGAGAGAGAATACAACTGGCTGACTGAAGGACAGCAGCTCTGTTTACTAAAGGTGATGAGAGGTTTAATATTTAAAGCTCCGCTGACCTCCAGGAAAACCCTATCTAACCCTATCTTTCACCAACTCAGTCATGTGGAACCAAGTCATCAGAGAAGTCAACCCTGCCCTGCCCTGCCTCACTGACTGACTGCAATAGTCCTATGTAAACTACTGGAGAAGACCTGCAGGATGAATATCAATAGGGAAACTAAACCCTAGATTAGAAGCTAACTTGTCACAATTTCCAGTCAAGGGGAACCAGGACAACCACAGTTGCCAGCACTGTGCCTGACTGCTTCTTTTAAGTATGTATCCGCCGTAACCAGTTGTTATCACAGGATTGTCTAGTACCTATCAGGTAAACACCAGTGGAAACAAACCCAACTTAGTCCAGAGATGGTCTCTGAGGATCTCTGGACCTCTAGCCTGTTCCCATCTAATGTGGAACCAGGTCATCGTGTAGTAGAACCAGGTCATCGTGCGGTAGAACCAGGTCATCGTGCGGTAGAACCAGGTCATCGTGCGGTAGAACCCGGTCATCGTGCAGTAGAACCAGGTCATCGTGCGGTAGAACCAGGTCATCGTGTGGTAGAACCAGGTCATCGTGCGGTAGAACCCGGTCATCGTGCAGTAGAACCAGGTCATCGTGCGGTAGAACCAGGTCATCGTGGCGGTAGAACCAGGTCATCGTGCGGTAGAACCAGGTCATCGTGCAGTAGAACCAGGTCATTGTGCAGTAGAACCAGGTCATCGTGCAGTAGAACAAGGTCATTGTGCGGTAGAACCAGGTTATCGTGCGGTAGAACCAGGTCATCGTGCGGTAGAACCAGGTCATCGTGCGGTAGAACCAGGTCATCGTGCGGTAGAACCTGGTCATCGTGCAGTAGAACCAGGTCATCGTGCGGTAGAACCAGGTCATCGTGCGGTAGAACCAGGTCATTGTGCGGTAGAACCAGGTCATCGTGCGGTAGAACCAGGTCATCGTGCGGTAGAACCAGGTCATCGTGCAGTAGAACCAGGTCATCGTGCGGTAGAACCAGGTCATCGTGCGGTAGAACCAGGTCATCGTGCGGTAGAACCAGGTCATTGTGCAGTAGAACCAGGTCATCGTGCGGTAGAACCAGGTCATCGTGCGGTAGAACCAGGTCATTGTGCAGTAGAACCAGGTCATCGTGCAGTAGAACCAGGTCATAAAAAATAACCTGTGATTACAGGAGCCAATTGAGGCTTTACATGATCAATGACTTGTTTCTTTCTTACCCATTGCTACTCAATTTCCTTGTAAATATCAGGGAAATACCAGGAAACAGTGCTGTAATGCAAAGTGTTAGCAAGGATGTGTAAACCATCCATATACCACTTTTCAGAAGAGCCAGGGTGAGAGTTTAAACCTACCCCTCCTTTGTGTGTGTGTGTGTGTGTGTGTGTGTGTGTGTGTGTGTGTGTGTGTGTGTGTGTGTGTGTGTGTGTGTGTGTGTGTGTGTGTGTGTGTGTGTGTGTGTGTGTGTGTGTGTGTGTTGTTGCTAAAATGCTAATTACCAGAGAGACTCATGAAAGTCAGGAACGGTAATATCCATATATCCATATGTCTTCAAGCTAGAAGTGGGCTAGGCTACTGGCTGGGCAGAGAAAACCTATTGGTATTTGGTCAGGGAAACTTGAGTTGAAGTGGTAAGCAGTTTTGGTTGTGCTATGGCTTTTGCTTTTCGCATTATATTTCAATCATGGCAACTCTGCCTCAATCAATACCCCCAATATAAAAACCTTGTTTGTTAAATGGTTATGCTATATATTTTGCATAGTGCTTAAAGCATAGCTACTGCCCACGTCAATCTCTAAACACCATGTTTCTTTCTCCAGGAATCAATATGTCAAAAGGTGAAATGACTCAAAACTTCAGAATTATTTTTTTACATAATATATAACGTCATAGGCCTGTGGTGCTATTTCAAAACCCTTACAGTGATAATCAATATTCAAACCGAGTTTCCATTTTTTTGTTTGTATTAGTAGTGTATCTTGTAATTTGTAAATGTCTATGACATACAAAGGAAAAATAAATAATTGTTCATAAAATATTCAAAGCTTTCTCCCCAGTCTTTACCTGGTGTGTTTCCATAACATGAGCCTGAGCAGAATATTACCGAGTTGAGTGAACCAAACGATGCTCATGAAATATAAGATTTAATTAAATGCATTTTAGTACTCAGAGAAAAACCATGCATTTTAGTACTCAGAGAAAAAACATGAATTTTAGTACTCAGAGAAAAACATGCATTTTAGTAATCAGAGAAAAAACATGCATTTTAGTACTCAGAGAAAAAACATGAATTTTAGTACTCAGAGAAAACCATGCATTTTAGTACTCAGAGAAAAAACATGCATTTTAGTAATCAGAGAAAAAACATGCATTTTAGTACTCAGAGAAAACCATGCATTTTAGTAATCAGAGAAAAAACATGCATTTTAGTACTCAGAGAAAAACCATGCATTTTAGTACTCAGAGAAAAACATGCATTTTAGTACTCAGAGAAAAACATGCATTTTAGTACTCAGATAAAAACCATGCATTTTAGTACTCAGAGAAAAACATGCATTTTAGTACTCAGAGAAAAAACATGAATTTTAGTACTCAGAGAAAACCATGCATTTTAGTAATCAGAGAAAAAACATGCATTTTAGTACTCAGAGAAAAAACATGAATTTTAGTACTCAGAGAAAAAACATGAATTTTAGTACTCAGAGAAAACCATGCATTTTAGTAATCAGAGAAAAACCATGCATTTTAGTACTCAGAGAAAAACATGCATTTTAGTACTCAGAGAAAAACATGCATTTTAGTACTCAGATAAAAACCATGCATTTTAGTACTCAGAGAAAAACATGCATTTTAGTACTCAGAGAAAAACCATGCATTTTAGTACTCAGAGAAAACCATGCATTTTAAATAAGTGAGAAAATGCTTCTTGCTTCTCCTCCCATAAAAATATGAAAATTACACCTTGCCCAAGGCTTTGGAGATATCTAGACGAGATACATAATTCTGCTCTGAACCAGACTGTAACCACTTAGATATTATGATTATTATGCTGTAGGCCTGTGTGCTTAAGTGCTCATCCCAAACGGCACCCTATTCCCTTTATAGTGCACTACCTTTGACCAGAATAAGTGCACTATATAGGGAATAGGATGCCATTTGGGAAACACACAGCCTTAGACTTTAGACTAGAAAAAGCTAAAACAGCATCCTCAATAGACGAGCCTTAGTCACAGGAACAGGAAATTATGTTGGAGTATACCAAATAAATGTGAGGTCACAGGATGTGATGTAATATATGCTGCTCATTTCACTTCCCGTGTACCAAAATTAAGGTGAAGTGTGCGTTTGTAGCTTGTCTTGTTCCAGGTTGTAAACACGCACACACACACCGCACACACACACCGCAAACACGCACGCACGCACACACACACACACACACACACACCGCAAACACGCACGCACGCACACACACACACACACACATTTGAAATAATTTTGGATCCACAAATCAACTTTACATTTCAAGAAGGATCCAAACATCTTAAATATCCCTGTTTGTGTTCCAGGATAAAATCTTAAAGGAATAAGCAAATATTCCTGCAGGTTAGATTTTTTTTTTTAAATGTATAAAATTAAATAACTATTGTAAAATGAAAATTCATGAATCAGTGCACTGATAAAACAGTTGGCTATGATTGGGAAACCAGCTATAAATGTAAACCCTACAGGGAAATATGCATAGGAGGAACTACCATGAGGGTACAGCATGTCATACTACATAAATTTATAAAAAAAATATTTAGATGGAGAAGAATTTACTCTTTTTATAAATTACAAGAAAGATGTTCCTAACAAAATACTGTTATGTTGTGTATTTCTGTTTGATTGTGTGTGTATAGTGGAGTTTCACAAAAGGAGTCAAAAGCAGTAAGGGAAAACCTTGCCTGTCCGATCTGTTGAATGGACCAGTGAAGGTAATGGCAGATAAATGGGCTAGGGACTTTCTGGAACAGGTATCGCTCTGGCACAAAGTAGCAGATTTTCCATTCAAAAGGCACACTGAGTGAAGTTTTATTAGTAGAATGTAGAAATAAATTAAAGAAGTTTGAGGAAACCAAGAAACTGCCTCATTCAGGGGCAGACCGATAGATTTTTACCTTGTCAGATCAGGGATTTGATCTTCCAACCTTTCGGATACTAGTCCAACGCTCTAACCAATAGGCTACCTGCCGCCCCAGGTACCTGCCACCTCATGATGCCATCTATTTTGTGAAGTGCACCAGTCCCTCCTGCAGCAAAGCACCCCCACAACATGATGCTGCCACCCCCGTGCTTCACGGTTGGGATGGTGTTCTTCGGCTTGCAAGCCTCCCCTTTTTTCATCCAAACATAACGATGGTCATTATGGCCAAACAGTTATATTTTTGTTTCATCAGACCAGAGGACATTTCTCCAAAAAGTACCATCTTTGTCCCCATGTGCAGTTGCAAACCGTAGTCTGTTTTTTTTTTGGCGGTTTTGGAGCAGTGGCTTCTTCCTTGCTGTGCAGCCTTTCAGGTTATGTCGATATAGGACTCGTTTTACTGAGGATATAGATACTTTTGTACCTGTTTCCTCCAGCATCTTCACAAGGTCCTTTGCTGTTGTTCTTGGATTGATTTGCACATTTCGCACCAAATTTCGTTCATCTCTAGGAGACAGTCCGCTTCTCCTTCCTGAGCGGTATGACGGCTGTGTGGTCCCATGGTGTTTATACTTGCGTACTATTGTTTGTACAGATGAACGTGGTACCTTCAGGCGTTTGGAAATTGCTCCCAAGGATGAACCAGACTTGTGGAGGTCTACAATTTGTTTTCTGAGGTCTTGGCTGATTTCTTTTGATTTTCCCATGATGGCAAGCAAAAAGGCACTGAGTTTGAAGGTAGGCCTTGAAATATATCCACAGGTACACCTCCAATTGACTCAAATTATGTAAATTGGCCTATCAGAAACTTCTAAAGCCACAACATAATTTTCTGGAATTTTCCAAGCTGTTTAAGGGCCACAGTCAACTTAGTGTATGTAAACTTCTGACCCAGTGGGATTGTGACACAGTGAATTATAAGTGAAATAATCTGTCTGTAAACAATTGTTGGAAAAATTACTTGTGTCATGCACAAAGTAGATGTCCTAACCCGACTTGCCAAAACTATAGTTTGTTAACAAGACATTTGTGGAGTGGTTGAAAAACGAGTTTTAATGACTCCAACCTAAGTGTATGTAAACTTCCGACTTCAACTGTAATTTACAATTGTAAGAAAGTATTTTCTTTTCCCTCATGTTAATGTTTAATGGAAATGCTTGCAAGTAATTTTCTATTAGGCTGAGACTGAGTCTCAAAAGTGAGGAAATATTGTGTAAAATTACATAAATAGTCATGCTATACTGTGTTTTACTGTTTAACTTCTTAGGGAGCGGCAGCTGATGTTCCTAAGAGTGTTAAAATATTGTCTGTGAGTATAACAGAACTGATATAGCAGGCGAAAACCCGAGGAATTTCTGTCCTGGAAAAAGTGTTTTTGACACATTGCCTCATTTTGAACCCCTCCCTATTGAAAACAGCCATATATGGGAATAAGATTGCAGTACCTTTTGCTTCCACTGGATGTCAACAGTCTCTAGACAGTGTTTGGTGATGTTAGGTTGCTCTGGATGGTAATAGAAGAAGAATTTCGAACTAGTCACAGGATGTAAACAGAAGAGGATGCGCGTTCACTGGCTCGCGCCACGCTGTGTTTTTTTCCTTTCCCATCGTCCAGTTTATAATCCGGTTGAAATATTATAGTAAATATACATAAAAGTGTTCCTAAGGATACATTATCAATGATGTTTTATTGTTCTTGGACAAGTGTATAGGTATAGGTTGAACGTGTTCTCTTCACAGTTCAATGGGCGAGTGGACGCTGTATTTTATGAACATAACGCGCCAACCAAACGGAGATTTATGGATATAATAAATGACTTTTTCTAACAAAAGAACCATTGGATGTCTTCGTTGGAGACTTGGGAAGCCCTCAGCAGAAGTTCTTCGAAAGGTAAGGGATTTTATATTAGCGATTTTATGTGTTTTATGAGACCCGCTTTGGTTATGGATTTATGCTAATGCATAAAATATGAGAGGGGGTATCCTCAAACAATCAAATGTTGTGCTTTTGCCGTAAAGCCTTTTAGAAATCTGACAACGCTGTGATATTGCCAAGAAGCAGAGCTTTTGATGATTATGCAACACTTGTATATTGATGAATGTTTAATAATTCAACTTTTGGATTTTGAATTTGGCGCCTTACATTTCACCGGGTAGCGTCGGGTGTGGGGCGCTAGTCTCTTGTTATATGCTAAGTGTTTTTTATAACCTGATACAAACTTGTCTTTGCGGGACTTGGTCATCAGACTGGGCGTATATGGCCAAGGTCCGCTTGGGAGCGGCCGCAGCGTGTGACATCCCGTGGGTTTACTGTCTAAAGGAAGTCACATGTATGGAAACTTGCAGAAAGGAGCACATTATAGTGTTTGTTGTTGTGAACTCAGGTCGGTTGAGCCCTCAGGCTATCAACCTTGTGCTATCTTAAGTCTGCACAGACAACCAATTTCCTTTGACACACTATCTGCTGACAGCCACGTATACAAGAAGGGGTTGTACTTTATCTATAAAAGCAGAGACCCGACTATGTTTGTTAAGCTTTCAACTCTGAAGCCATTCTTGGTGATGGTTTGATTGTTTAATTTTTTGCAAATCTTATAAAATTGTTCTTTGAAAGAATCAGCAGTCTCTCTCTTTCCTTTGATTAGATAGTGTTTGGTTCAAACCCCAGTAGCATCAACTGTCAAGATGTCTAGCGATCCCACGACAACCTTAGTTAGCAACAAACCTCCCCTCCCGCCTCTGTCTCTCCCGCCTTCCTATGGCCCGCTGATCGTGTCTGAGAAAGTGGCTCTGGCACGTATGGTGCTAGAGGGAGGAGAGGAGATGTGGGTCAACACGAAGATGAACATTCAGGAGAGAGAGCGAATGGGGGGAAGGCAAGGAAAGGATGGAGGAAGGATAAATGGATCAATTGATCGCTATTGTATCAAACACTGCAATCATAACTGTCCAATGTAACAGTATGTATGTGCATTTACTCTCCTATTCCCTGATCTACCATCCATTACAATATATAATATTCCCTGATCTACTATACATTACAATATATTATATTCCCTGATCTACCATACATTACAATATATTATATTCCCTGATCTACCATACATTACAATATATTATATTCCCTGATCTACTATACATTACAATATATTATATTCCCTGATCTACCATACATTACAATATATTATATTCCCTGATCTACCATACATTACAATATATTATATTCCCTGATCTACCATACATTACAATATATTATATTCCCTGATCTACCATACATTACAATATATTATATTCCCTGATCTACTATACATTACAATATATTATATTCCCTGATCTACCATACATTACAATATATTATATTCCCTGATCTACCATACATTACAATATATTATATTCCCTGATCTACCATACATTACAATATATTATATTCCCTGATCTACCATACATTACAATATATTATATTCCCTGATCTACCATACATTACAATATATTATATTCCCTGATCTACCATACATTACAATATATTATATTCCCTGATCTACCATACATTACAATATATTATATTCCCTGATCTACCATACATTACAATATATTAATATTCCCTGATCTACTATACATTACAATATATTATATTCCCTGATCTACCATACATTACAATATATTATATTCCCTGATCTACCATACATTACAATATATTATATTCCCTGATCTACCATACATTACAATATATTATATTCCCTGATCTACCATACATTACAATATATTATATTCCCTGATCTACCATACATTACAATATATTATATTCCCTGATCTACCATACATTACAATATATTAATATTCCCTGATCTACCATACATTACAATATATTATATTCCCTGATCTACCATACATTACAATATATTATATTCCCTGATCTACCATACATTACAATATATTATATTCCCTGATCTACCATACATTACAATATATTATATTCCCTGATCTACTATACATTACAATATATTATATTCCCTGATCTACCATACATTACAATATATTATATTCCCTGATCTACCATACATTACAATATATTATATTCCCTGATCTACCATACATTTACAAAATATATTATATTCCCTGATCTACCATACATTACAATATATTATATTCCCTGATCTACCATACATTACAATATATTATATTCCCTGATCTACTATACATTACAATATATTATATTCCCTGATCTACCATACATTACAATATATAATATTCCCTGATCTACTATACATTACAATATATTATATTCCCTGATCTACCATACATTACAATATATTATATTCCCTGATCTACCATACATTACAATATATTATATTCCCTGATCTACCATACATTACAATATATTATATTCCCTGATCTACCATACATTACAATATATTATATTCCCTGATCTACCATTCTTTTACAATATATTATATTCCCTGATCTACCATACATTACAATATATTATATTCCCTGATCTACCATACATTACAATATATAATATTCCCTGATCTACTATACATTACAATATATTATATTCCCTGATCTACCATACATTACAATATATTATATTCCCTGATCTACCATACATTACAATATATTATATTCCCTGATCTACCATACATTACAATATATTATATTCCCTGATCTACCATACATTACAATATATTATATTCCCTGATCTACTATACATTACAATATATTATATTCCCTGATCTACCATACATTACAATATATTATATTCCCTGATCTACCATACATTACAATATATTATATTCCCTGATCTACCATACATTACAATATATTATATTCCCTGATCTACCATACATTACAATATATTATATTCCCTGATCTACCATACATTACAATATATAATATTCCCTGATCTACCATACATTACAATATATTCGAAGCTTGGTGTTAAAATAGCATCTCTTCTTCTACTATTTCCTCCTGTGCATAGAGTATTATATAGTATTAAAGAGTACTATATAATAATAGTATTAAAGAGTAGTATATATATATAGTATTAAAGATTATTATTATATATTATTACAGAGTAGTATTATATAGTATTAAAGAGTACTATATAATAATAGTATTAAAGAGTAGTATATATATATAGCATTACAGAGTATTATATATATAGTATTAAAGAGTATTATATATATAGTTTAAAGAGTATTATTATATAGTACTACAGAGTAGTATTATATAGTATTACAGAGTATTATTATATAGTATTACAGAGTAGTATTATATAGTATTAAAGAGTATTATTATATAGTATTAAAGAGTATTATATATATAGTATTAAAGAGTATTATTATATAGTAGTAAAGCGTATTATTATATAATATTAAAGAGTATTATTATATAGTAATAAAGAGTATAATTACATAGTATTAAAGAGTAGTATTATATAGTATTAAAGAGTATTATATACTAATACAGCCAGAACAGAACCGCTTATTTCTCTTCTGCAACAGAACAACAGCTCTGGTCCCCAAAGGTCATCCAGACAGCAGGGTATTTTTTTCCAAATGGCTCCCTATTCCCTATATACTACTCTATGGGTCCTGGTCAAAAGTAGTGCATTATATAGGTAATGGGGTGTCATTTGGGATGGAGACAAAGTCTTTGTTCCTGTGGAAGAAAACCGTCGCACACACAAGGTAGGCCACGTCATTTAGAATCTGTCCTTGGAGAGAAAGGTCTTGTTTTTCTTTCTAAGAATTGCTGCTAGTAAAATCAGGACAGTGAGGTGCGCTCAGTGTGTGTGTGCGTTCAGTGTGTGTGCTTGCGTGCGTACAGTGTGTGTGCGTGTCTGTGTGCACAGTTGTGAGGGGCAGGATATAAAAGAGTGGAGGAATGATCCTTATTAAGTAAGGAGACTGTGCTCCATGGCAGTAATTCCTAGTGGGGTTGAGATGAAATAGGATGTGTCACAGGGGAATGAGAGACGTGGGCTACTGGCCCTGATTAGGATGATCATTCCTCCCCCCCTATTCCTCCCTCTCCTCTTCATCATCTTCCTCCTCCGCTCACTCGCTCGCTCCTGATCCCTCCTTCCTTTCTCCTCCTCTTCCCTCTCTCCTCCTCTTCCCTCTCTCCTCCTCTTCCCTCTCTCATCCTCTTCCCTCTCTTCTCCTCCTCTCTCCTCCTCCTCTTCCTTCTCCACTCCTCCTCCTCTTCCCTCCTTCCTCTCTCCTCCTCTTCCCTCTCCACTCTTCCTCTCTCCTCCTCCTATTCCCTCTCTATTCCTCCTCTTTCCTCTTCTCCCCTCCTCCTCTCTACTCCTTCTCTACTCCTCCTCTCTACTCCTTCCTCTCTTTTCCTCCTCTCTCCTCCTCTTCCCCTCTCTCATCTTCCCTCTCTACTCCTCTCTCCTCCTTCTCTACTCCTCCTCTCTACTCCTCCCCTCCTCTCTCCTCTTCCCTCCTTCCTCTCTCCTCCTCTTCTCTCCTTCCTCCTTCCTCTCTCCTCCTCTTCCCCCCTTTCTTTTCACCTCCTCCCCTCCATCCTCTCTACTCCTCTTCTCTCCTCCTCTCTCCTCCTTTTTAATCCTCCTCTCTCCTCCTCTCTCCTTCTCTACTCCCCCTCCTCTCTCCTCCTCCTCCCCTCCTTCCTCTCTACTCCTCCTCCTCCCTCCTCCCCTTCCCCCTCTACTTCTCCTCTTCCCTCTCTCCTCCTCACCTCCTTCCTCTCTACTCCTCCTCTCTCCTCCTTATCTACTCTTCCTCTTCTCCCTCTACCCTTCTTCTCCACTCCTCCTCTTTCCTCCTCTTCCCTCTCTAATCCTCTTCTCTCCTCCTCTACCATCTCTACTCCTCCTCGTCCCTCCTTCCTCTCTACCTCTCCTCTGGATCGTTCTCGCTATCTCTCATCTTCGTTCTCTTCTTCCCTCTCCTCCTCCCTCTCTCTGTCTCTGTCCTTGACCACAATGTCTTTGACAGCAGTCGCCAACCTTTTTCTCAGTAAAGATCACTTTCTCAGTTAAAAAGCAAGCCAAGATCTAGAATAGATCAGTTCAGGGCCTGAAACAAACTTTTTGGTCCACTCAGATTTTTTTACCAGCCAAAATATTTTTGTGCCATGATTACATGATCTACCTGACCAGAGAGAGGGGACAAGGTCTTCTACCTGACCAGAGAGAGGGGACAAGGTCTTCTACCTGACCAGAGAGAGGGGACAAGGTCTTCTACCTGACCAGAGAGAGGGGACCAGGTCTTCTACCTGACCAGAGAGAGGGGACCAGGTCTTCTACCTGACCAGAGAGAGGGGACAAGGTCTTCTACCTGACCAGAGAGAGGGGACAAGGTCTTCTACCTGACCAGAGAGAGGGGACAAGGTCTTCTACCTGACCAGAGAGAGGGGACCAGGTCTTCTACCTGACCAGAGAGAGGGGACAAGGTCTTCTACCTGATAGCGAAACTCAAACCACATCTGCATCTCCCACCAGTTTTATAATAGTGTTGAATAAAACATTTAAATATCAACTCAGTCATAAAAACAGCAGCTGTTTGCTGTATTCTTTGACAGTCTCTCTCTGGTCATGGTTTTAAAATCTCAGGTAGGCTTGTAGGCACAGTGATTTGGCCAGCGCAGTACGCGCACTCGATTTAGCAACAGATTTCCAGGTACGCCGGGTAGTTAGAATTTTCAGACAAATGAAATGGTTAAAAATGGGGCACTTTGCCTACCTGGTGTGTGCAGGGCACTTTGCCTACCTGGTGTGTGCAGGGCACTTTGCCTACCTGGTGTGTGCAGGGCACTTTGCCTACCTGGTGTGTGCAGGGCACTTTGCCTACCTGGTGTGTGCAGGGCACTTTGCCTACCTGGTGTGTGCAGGGCACTTTGCCTACCTGGTGTGTGCAGGGCACTTTGCCTACCTGGTGTGTGCAGGGCACTTTGCCTACCTGGTGTGTGCAGGGCACTTTGCCTACCTGGTGTGTGCAGGGCACTTTGCCTACCTGGTGTGTGCAGGGCACTTTGCCTACCTGGTGTGTGCAGGGCACTTTGCCTACCTGGTGTGTGCAGGGCACTTTGCCTACCTGGTGTGTGCAGGGCACTTTGCCTACCTGGTGTGTGCAGGGCACTTTGCCTACCTGGTGTGTGCAGGGCACTTTGCCTACCTGGTGTGTGCAGGGCACTTTGCCTACCTGGTGTGTGCAAGACACTTTGCCTACTCGGTGTGTGCAGGACACTTGCAGCCTCCTGTGATAAGGTTCTAGGATTGGGATATAGTGTTCTATAATGGGATATAGAGTTCAATAATGGGATATAGAGTGTTAGGCTGGGGTTCTAGGCTGGGCTATCAGGTTTTAAACTAGGATATAGAGTTCTAGAATGGCATATAGGGTTCTAGGCTGGGGTTCTAAGCTGGGAAATATAGTTATAGATTTGGATAAAGGGTTCTATAATGGGATATAGGACACCGTCTGAAGGACATAGTCTGTATGATGTCTGCTGGGATAAGATGTCTTCTCCAGTGAGATGTGAGGGGCCATCAACCAGAAATAGAAAAAGAGAGCAGAGGAGGGAGGGAGGGAGAGAGAGAGAGAGAGAGAGAGAGAGAGAGAGAGAGAGAGAGAGAGAGAGAGAGAGAGAGAGAGAGAGAGAGAGAGAGAGAGAGAGAGAGAGAGAGAGAGAGAGAGAGGGAGGTGTGAGGAGAGAGGAGGACAGACAGACACAGTGAGGGAAACAGAGAGAGGTAAGGAGGAAGAGATGCCAATGGGGGAGGTGTTGCCATGTATGTTCAGAGTCATATTCCTTCCATGCTTAGAGAGGATCTTATGTCAGATTTTGTTGAATTAATATGGCTACAGGTTCACCTGAAATGTCAGTATCTGAATAATATGTGTGAAATGCTTGATAATGTATGTGATATCAACAGAGAAGTATATTTTCTGGGTGACCTAAATATTGACTTGCTTTCATCAGGCTGCTCAATCAAAAAGTCAAAAAGTCCAACTGTCAAAAAGTCAAAAAGTCCAACTGTCAAAAAGTCCAACTGTCAAAAAGTCAAAAAGTCCAACTGTCAAAAAGTCCAACTGTCAAAAAGTCAAAAAGTCCAACTGTCAAAAAGTCCAACTGTCAAAAAGTCAAAAAGTCCAACTGTCAAAAAGTCAAAAAGTCCAACTGTCAAAAAGTCCAACTGTTCAAGTTATCAGTCGACCTACCAGGGTATTTACAAATAACACAGGAATGAAATCATCAACATGTACTGATCACATCTTTATAGGGATGGGCATTTAACAAGTACAGCACTTACACAAATTACTGATGATTTGGCTGAGAGAAATTGATAAAAAGCTGTTTTGTTAGATTTCAGTACAGCTTTTGACAATCTTGGTCATAATATGCTGCTAGAAAAACATACGTGTTATGGTTTTACATCCCCTGCTATAATGTGGATAAAGAGTTACCTGTCTAACAGAACACAGAGGGTGTTTCTTTAATGAAAGCCTCTCCGGCATAATCCAGGTACAGTCAGGAATTCCCCAGGGCGGCTGTCTGGGCCCCCATGCATTTTTTTATATTTAATAATGACCTGCCACTGGCTCTGAGTAAAGCCAGTGTGTCTATGTATGTGGATGACTCAACACTATACACGCCAGCTACTACAGCGACTGAAATGACTGCGACAAAACATGTTGATACATAGCTAAGATGGGGAGAAGTCTGTCCATAATAAATCGCTGCTCTACCTTCTTAACAACACTATCAACAAGGCAGGTCCTACAGGCTCTAGTTTTGTCACACCTGGATTACTGTTCAGTCATGTGGTCAGGTGCCACAAAGAGGGATTTAGGAAAATTACAATTGGCCCAGAACAGGGCAGCACGCCTGGCCCTTAAATGTACACAGAGAGCTAATGTTAATAATATGCATGTAAATCTCCTGGCTCAAAGGAAGAGTAGCTGCTGCCTTGACAGGAACTAATGGGGATCCATAATAAACCCCAGGAAGAGTAGCTGCTGCCTTGGCAGGAACTAATGGGGATCCATAATAAACCCCAGGAAGAGTAGCTGCTGCCTTGGCAGGAACTAATGAGGATCCATAATAAACCCCAGGAAGAGTAGCTGCTGCCTTGACAGGAACTAATGGGGATCCATAATAAACCCCAGGAAGAGTAGCTGCTGCCTTGGCAGGAACTAATGGGGATCCATAATAAACGCCAGGAAGAGTAGCTGCTGCCTTGACAGGAACTAATGGGGATCCATAATAAACCCCAGGAAGAGAAGCTGCTGCCTTGGCAGGAACTAATGGGGATCCATAATAAACCCCAGGAAGAGTAGCTGCTGTCTTGGCAGGAACTAATGGGGATCCATAATAAACCCCAGGAAGAGTAGCTGCTGCCTTGACAGGAACTAATGGGGATCCTTAATAAACCCCAGGAAGAGTAGCTGCTGTCTTGGCAGGAACTAATGGGGATCCATAATAAACCCCAGGAAGAGTAGCTGCTGCCTTGACAGGAACTAATGGGGATCCATAATAAACCCCAGGAAGAGTAGCTGCTGCCTTGACAGGAACTAATGGAGATCCATAATAAACCCCAGGAAGAGTAGCTGCTGCCTTGGCAGGAACTAATGGGAATCCATAATAAATACACACAAAAAATACACTGTAGACATATTAGCAGACAGCCCTCCTATTGTCTTGTCTTCTAAACTGTTTACGGGTAATGATTAGAAACAGTGTTCCTCTGTCTATGTCTGTGTTTCTAGAGTGTCCCAAATGGAATCCTATTCCTATTGTGTAGGTACAGAATGTATATGAGATTCCAACCTGGACTCAGGGGGTAGACGTTACATAGTAAATGTAAATCTGTCTCCCTCCATGTAGTATGATATGTAATGTTTCATATGGTATGCATTAATTCATGGATGTCCATCATCCAATACGTACAATATGTTATGAATTTGCAATCTGTTGAGGCTAACGTTGTTCTATATAGTTCTAGGTAAAACCCTTTTGGTTCCAGTTAGAACCCTTTTGGGTTCCATGTAGAATATTTTCCACTGAGGGTTCCACCTGGGAGAGGCTGGGCTGGGAGAGTCTGAGCTGGGAGAGGGTGGGCTGGGAAAGGCTGAGCTGGGAGAGGCTGGGCTGGGAGAGGATGGGCTGGGCTGGGCTGGGAGAGGCTGGGCTGGGAGAGGATGTGCTGGGAGAGGATGAGCTGGGAGAGGCTGGGCTAGCTGGGAGAGGCTGAGCTGGAAGAGGCTGGGCTGGGAGAGGCTGGACTGGGAGAAGCTGCGCTGGGAGGGGCTGGGATAGGCTGGCCTGGGAGAGACTGGGCTGAGCTGGGATAGTCTGGGCTGGGAGAGGCTGGGCTGGGATAGGCTGGGCTGGGATAGGCTGAGCTGGGAGAGGCTGGGTTGGGATAGGCTGGGCTGGGCTGGGAGAGGCTGGGCTATTCCCTACATAGTGCACTACTTTTGACCAGAGCCCTACGGGGTTCCCTATGTTAGTGCATTATATATGAAGTAGGGTGCCATTTTGGACATGGCTGAGTCGCATCTCTCTGCTGTCCTCTCCTCTCCCTCTCATGTTACATGGAAAGCTGCGGGGCCAGTGATGTGTTACAACCTTGTCAATAATGATACGTTATTCTCAGCCTGGTCTCATAGACTAAACGTAACATAATAAATGTAAATCCAGGTCACTCAAACTACACTGAACAAAAATATAAACGCGACATGTAAAGTGTTTCAAGAGCTGAAATAAAATATTTTGCAGCCATAGGTCCTCCCGAGTGGCGCAGCGGTCTAAGGTACTGCATTGCAGTGCTAGATGCGTTACTACAGACCCGGGTTCATTCCCGGGTGGTGCCACAAACGGCTGTGGCCGGGAGTCCCATAGGACGTCGCACAATTGACCTAGCGTCGTCCGGGTTAGGGAGGGTTTGTCCGGGCTTTACTTGACTCATCTTGCCCTAGCAACTCCGGTCGCCAGGTGAACGGTGTTTCCTTCCGACACATTGGGGCGGCTGGCTTCCGCGTTAAGCTGGTGTGTGTTAAGAAGCCTTTGCCTCTCCTGAGCCTGTTGGGGAGTTGCAGCGATGAAACAAGATCAAAATTAAAATTGGGAGAAGAAAAGGGGGTAAAATACAACAACAAAAAATATATATAATATTGAAACATTTATTTTCCATACACACAAAAAGCTTATTTCTCTCAAATTTTGTGCACAAATTGGTTTACATCCCAGTTAATGAGCATTTCTCCTTTGCCAAGATAATCCATCCACCTGACATTTCAAGAAGCTGATTAAACAGCATGATCATTACACAGGTGCACTTTGTGCTGGGGGACAATAGAAGGCCACTCTAAAATGTGCAGATTTGTCACACAACACAATGCCACAGGTGTCTCAAGTTTTGAGGGAGTGTGCAATTGGCATGCTGACTACAGCAATGTCCACCGTAGCTGTTGCCAGAGAATTCAATGTTCATTTTGCTACCATAAGCCGCCTCAAACGTTGTTTTAGAGAATTTGGCAGACCACGTGTATGGCGTCATGTGGGCAAGCGGTTTGCTGATATCAACGTCTTGAACAGAGTGCCCGATGGTGGTGGTGGGGTTATGGTATGGGCAGGCGTAAGCTACGGACAACAAACACAACTGCATTTTATCAATGGAAATTTGAATGCACAGAGATACTGTGACCAGAACCTGAGGCCAGTGAAGCCCATTTATTTTAAGGTGTCTGTGACCAACAGATACATATCTGTATTCCCAGTCATGTGAAATCCATAGATTCAACTCAGTAAAATCAATGATATTGTTACATGTTTGCGTTTTTATTTCCAGTATAGTATAGTATGAGACAGTATATTATGTTTGGTATGCTACATACGATAGAAGACTACTTAAGGCAAACATGAAAGGAGGGTGGATGGGTAGGCGTATAACGCAAACGTCTAGCAACCCAAAGGTTGAGTGTTCGAATCTCATCACAGACAATTTTAGCTAATTAGCAACTACTTAGCATGTTAGCTAACCCTTCTCCTAACCTTAACCCTCTTAGCTAACCCTTCTCCTAATCCTTAACCTAACCTTAACCCCTAGCCTAGCTAACGTTAGCCACCAAACTAACTTTAGCCACAACAAATTGGAATTCGTCGTAACATATTCTACGTTTTCCAAATGCGTAACATTTTGTACGTTTTCAAAATTCGTAACATATTGTACGAATTGCAACTAGGGCTGTCGAGTGGCGCAGTGGTCTAAGGCACTGCATCTCAGTGCTAGAGGCAGCACTACAGACCCTGGTTCGATTCCAGGCTGTATCACAACCAGCCGTGATTGGGAGTCCCATAGGGCGGCGCACAATTGGCCCAGCATTGTCCGGGTATGGCCAAGGTAGGCCGTCATTGTAAATTATATTTTTTTTCTTAACTGACTTGCCTAGTTAAATAAAGGTTAAATAAATAAATAAACACATAATACAAACTACATGATGGATATCCACAAATTAATACATACCATACAAAATGTAATACATACTACTAAATGGAGTATCTCGGATTTACGTACAGAATAATACAATATTCTCTGAGACCACGTTGTTGTCCACAGAGCCATGGCTGAAACCTGATGATTTATCATATACAACAATTAATAATACAAGACATACAGGTAGATAACATGAGACTGTTCCGTGTTCTATGTAATATCAGACTGTGTTCTATGTTCTATGTGTTCCATGTAACATCAGACTGTATTCTATGTTCTATGTGTTTTATGTAACAGCAGACTGTATTCTATGTTCTATGTGTTCTATGTAACACCAGACTGTGTTCTATGTGTTCTATGTTGCATCAGACTGTATTCTATGTTCTATGTGTTCTATGTAACATCAGACAGTGTTTTCTTTGTTTGTTTTGTTCTATGTAACATCAGACTGTGTTCTATGTTCTATGTGTAAACCCTCGCAAGGCTGCTGACCCAGACCAGCATCACTAGTCGCAGCCTCAGAGCATGCGCAGACCAGCTAGCTGGAGTGTTTACGGACATATTCAATCTCTCCCTATCCCAGTCTGCTGTCCCCACTTGCTTCAAGATGTTCACCATTGGTCCTGTACCCAAGAAAGCAAAGGTAACTTAACTAAATGACTATCGCCCCCGTAGCACTCACTTAAGGTCCTCATTAAGTGCTTTGGGAGGCTAGTTAAGGATCATATCACCTCTACCTTACCTGACACCCTAGACCCACTTCAATTTGCTTACCGCCCCAATACATCCACAGACGATGAAATCGCCATAGCACTGCACACTGTCCTATCCCATCTGGACAAGAGGAATACCTACAGTTGAAGTTTTAATGACTCCAACCTAAGTGTTTCAACCACTCCACAAATGTCTTGTTAACAAACTATAGTTTTGGCAAGTCGGTTAGAACATCTACTTTGTGCATGACACAAGTCATTTTCCCAATAATTGTTTACAGACAGATTATTTCACTTATAATTCACTGTATCACAATTCCAGTGGGTCAGAAGTTTACATACACTAAGTTGACTGTGCATTTAAACAGATTGGAAAATTACAGAAAATTATGTCAAGGCTTTAGAAGCTTCTGATAGGCTAATTGACATAATATGAGTCAACTGGAGGTGTACCTGTGGATGTATTTCAAGACCTACCTTCAAACTCAGTGCCTCTTGCTTGACATCATGGGAAAATCAAAAGAAATCAGCCAAGACCTCAGAAAAACAATTGTAGACCTCCACAAGTCTGGTTCATCCTTGGGAGAAATTTCCAAACCCCTGAAGGTACCACGTTCATCTGTACAAACAATAGTACGCAAGTATAAACACCATGGGACCACACAGCCGTCATACCGCTCAGGAAGGAGACGCGTTCTGTCTCCTAGAGATGAACGTACTTTGGTGCGAAAAGTGCAAATTAATCCCAGAACAACAGCAAAGGCCCTTGTGAAGATGCTGGAGGAAACAGGTACAAACGTATCTATATCTATATATTTTTTTTTATCTCAGCCCCCATCCCCGCAGGAGGCCTTTTGCCTTTTGGTAGGCCGTCATTGTAACTAAGAATTTGTGACTTGCCTAGTTAAATACAGGTAAAAATAAAAATATTAAAATATTAAGAGGCTGCTGCCCTATATACATAGCCTTGGAATCACTGGCCACTTTAATAAAGTTTCGATAATGTTTACATCTTGCTTTACTCATGTCATATGTATATACTGTTGTAATAATTATAATTGGATGAAATAATGTATCACTAGCCACTTTAAACAATGCCATTTATATAATGTTTACATATCCTACATTACTCATCTCATATATATATATATATATGTGTATATACTGTACTCCATACCATCTACTGCATCTTGCCTATGCCGGTCAGCCATCGCTCATCCATATATTTATATGTACATACTCGTATTCATTCCTTTACTCTTGTGTGTATAAGGTAGTTGTTGTGAATTTGTTAGATTACTTGTTAGATACTACTGCACGGTCGGGAACTAGAAGCACAAGCATTTCGCTACACTCGCATTAACATCTGCTAACCGTGTGTATGTGACCAATAAAATTTGATTTGATTTGATTTACTGTATTACATTCAACTGTATTTTAGTCAATGCCACTCAGACATTGCTCGATCTAATATTTATAACTACCGTTCAAAAGTTCGCGGTCACTTAGAAATGTCTGTGTTTTATAAAGAAAAGCATTTTTTTTTGTCCATTAAAATAACATCAAATTGATCAGAAATACAGTGTAGACATTGTTAAACTTAAGGATGTGCCCCTTTTTTTCAATTTTCAACTAATACCCAAATCAGACCCAAATCTAACTGCCTGTAGCTCAGGCCCTGAAGCAAGGATGTGCATATTCTTGGTACCATTTGAAAGGAAACACTTTGAAGTTTGTGGAAATGTGAAAGGAATGTAGGAGAATATAACACAATAGATCTGGTTAAAGATAATACAAAGAAAAAAACCAACCGTTCTTTTGTATTTTTTTTGTACCATCATCTTTAAAATGCAAGAGAAAGGCCGTAATGTATTATTCCAGCCAATGTGCAATTTAGATTTTGGCCACTAGATGGCAGCAGTGTATGTGCAAAGTTTTAGACTGATCCAATCAACAGTTGCATTTATGTAAAAAAAATGTGGTATCAAGACTACCCTAACGTGCCTAATTTGTTTATTAATAACTTTTAATGTTCAAAATTGTGCACTCTCCTCAAACAATTGAATGGTATTCTTTCACTGTAATAGCTACTGTAAATTGCACAGTGCAGTTAGATTAACACGAATTTAAGCTTTCTGCCAACATCAGATATGTCTATGTCCTGGGAAATGTTCATGTTACTTACAACCTCATGCTAATCGCATTAGCCTACGTTAGCTCAAGGGACACCGATCCCGAAGAAGTTCATGTTGTAAATGACAATTGTAGCTGGAAACAGCAGATTTTTTATGGAATATCTATATAGGCGTACAGAGGCCCATTATCAGCAACCATCACTCCTGTGTTCCAATGGCACGTTGTGTTAGCTAGTCCAAGTTTATAATTTTAAAAGGCTAATCCATCATTAGAAAACCATTTTGCAATTATGTTAGCACAGCTGAAAACTGTTGTTCTGATTAAAGAAGCAATAAAACTGGCCTTCTTTAGACCAGTTGAGTATCTGGAGCATCAGCATTTGTGGGTTCGATTACAGGCTCAAAATGGCCAGAAACAAAGACCTTTCTTCTGAAACAATTCAATCTATTTTTGGTCTGAGAAATGACTGCTATTCCATACGAGAAATTGCCAAGAAACTGAAGATCTCGTACAACGCTGTGTACTATTCCCTTCACAGAACAGCGCAAACTGGCTCTAACCAGAATAGAAAGAGGAGTGGGAGGCCCTGGTACACAACTGAGCAAGAGGACAAATACATTAGAGTGTCTAGTTGGAGAAACAGACGCATCACGTCATCAACTGGCAGCTTCATTAAATAGTACCTGCAGACCATCAGTCTCAAAACATCAACAGTGAAGAG
Source organism: Brachymystax lenok tsinlingensis (assembly GCA_030435695.1). Taxonomy (NCBI): domain Eukaryota; kingdom Metazoa; phylum Chordata; class Actinopteri; order Salmoniformes; family Salmonidae; genus Brachymystax; species Brachymystax lenok. The sequence goes on along the minus strand of CM059813.1, from coordinate 5,076,573 downwards.
GCGATTCCGGGATGCTGGCCTTCTAGGCAGAGTTGCAAAGAAAAAGCCATATCTCAGACTGGCCAATAAAAATAAAAGATTAAGATGGGCAAAAGAACACAGACACTGGACAGAGGAAGATTGGAAATAAGTGTAATGGACAGACGAATCTAAGTTTGAGGTGTTCGGATCACAACGAAGAACATTCGTGAGATGCTGGAAAATTAAAAGATGCTGGAGGAGTGCTTGACGTCTTCTGTCAAGCATGGTGGAGGCAATGTGATGGTCTGGGGGTGCTTTGGTGGTGGTAAAGTGGGAGATTAGTACAGGGTAAAAGGGATCTTGAAGAAGGAAGGCTATCACTCCATTTTGCAACGCCATGCCATACCATGTGGACGGCGTTTAATTGGAGCCAATTTCCTCCTACAACAGGACAATGACCCAAAGCACAGCTCCAAACTATGCAAGAACTATTTTGGGAAGAAGCAGTCAGCTGGTATTCTGTCTATAATGGAGTGGCCAGCACAGTCAAAACATCTCAACCCTATTGAGCTGTTGTGGGAGCAGCTTAACCGTACGGTACGTCAGAAGTGCCCATCAAGCCAATCCAAATGTAGGAGGTGCTTCAGGAAGCATGGGGGGAAATCTCTTCAGATTACCTCAACAAATGGACAACTAGAATGCCAAAGGTCTGCAAGTTGAGGATTCAAATGGAGGATTCTTTGATGAAAGCAAAAGTTTGAAGGACACAATTATTAGTTCAATTAATATTATTTGTCAACGTCTTCGCTATATTAGATTAGTGTGTATTGTTGTATTGTTGTGAATTGTTAGATATTACTGCACTGTTGGAGCTAAGAACACAAGCATTTCGCAATAACATCTGATAAATGTGTGTATGTGACCAATACAATTTGATTTGATTTGATTCGGCTGGTGTGCTTTGTACTCATAGACATGGCGCTGTACTCATAGACATGGCGCTGTACTCATAGACATGGTACTGTACTCATAGACATGGTACTGTACTCATAGACATGGCGCTGTACTCATAGACGTGGTGCTGTACTCATAGACGTGGCGCTGTACTCATAGACGTGGCGCTGTACTCATAGACGTGGCGCTGTACTCATAGACGTGGCGCTGTACTCATAGACGTGGCGCTGTACTCATAGACGTGGCGTTGTACTCATAGACGTGGTGCTGTACTCATAGACGTGGCGCTGTACTCATAGACGTGGCGCTGTACTCATAGACGTGGCGCTGTACTCATAGACATGGCGCTGTACTCATAGACATGGCGCTGTACTCATAGACATTGGCGCTGTACTCATATACATGGTGCTGTACTCATAGACATGGCGCTGTACTCATAGACGTGGTGCTGTACTCATAGACATGGCGCTGTACTCATAGACGTGGTGCTGTACTCATAGACGTGGTGCTGTACTCATAGACATGGCGCTGTACTCATAGACATGGCGCTGTACTCATAGACGTGGCGCTGTACTCATAGACGTGGTGCTGTACTCATAGACATGGTACTGTACTCATAGACGTGGTGCTGTACTCATAGACGTGGCGCTGTACTCATAGACGTGGCGCTGTACTCATAGACATGGCCCTGTACTCATAGACGTGGCGCTGCACTCATAGACATGGCGGTGTACTCATAGACGTGGCACTGTACTCATAGACATGGCGCTGTACTCATAGACGTGGAGGTAGTGACCTCATTCTAACTCATACATATCATGCACTGCATCACATAGGACATCGCTTATCATAACCCTCCAGTGTTATAAACACACACACACACACACCGACACACACACACCGACACACACACAGAACCCCCCGCACCTCACCCTCCACACGCGCACACACACACACACACACACACACTCATTAACACACACACCGACACACACACACCGACACACACACACACCTCACCCCCCACACCTCACCCCATCCACACGCGCACACACACACACACACTCATTAACACACACACACCGACACACACCGACACACACACACAAAAACCCCCGCACCTCACCCCTCCACACGCGCACACACACACACACACTCATTAACACACACACCGACACACACACACCGACACACACACACACACACACACTCATTAACACACACAAACACTCATCAAGCCCGGAGGCCGGTGTTAAGTGTGACTCACCTTCTGTGGGTGATGTTTTGAGCCGTTGACAGAGCCCGTCCATGTCCCCATAGTCCTCCTGGATCTTAACCACCGCCTCGCTGCCTCTCAGCTCCATGAGTTCCCGCAGCTCCATGACCGAGACCCCAAAGCCCCCCTCGTGGTTACTGCCGACATCGTTTCTTTGGTTCTTAGCGTAATAATCACTGTTTGTCAGGTCCCCCATGGTGACTGACTATTCCTACTATTGCTCAGTAGCTCGACGAAGAAATAGTACAAACCACAAACTAAACTTTACGCGGTTGTGTGGGTTGAGAGATGGAGAGAAAGAGAGATTTCTCAAAATAAAGAGAGGGAGAGGGAGAGCGAGAGGGATGAATGCCACTGGAATGCGCCCGGCGATACCGGCGATTTTGGCGAAACCACACGATAGAGTGAGAGAGAGAGACAGACACTGCAGTGTCCGCCGACAGACAGAGGGAGATCAATCTAAACCCAATTGTCACTTTGAGATACAGAGACAGGCTGAGATACTCCCTCAGTGAGAGCGACAGCGTGGAGGGAAGACCGTATGACCATCCAGAGGAAACTAAAGGAAGCCAGCGAGAGGAGCAGCGTACGTCCACAGGAGAATAACGATCCCTTCTGCTCTTCTGTTACTGTGCGTCAATCGGGAGCCGTTCCAGATACATGTTCCCATTCTGCTTCTTCTATCTTCTATCTCCGTCTGCAGTCTGTCTCTGTCTGCATTCTGCCTACATGGTGGTCCTCTTCATTACTCCTTCTGAGAGAGAGAGAGAGAGAGAGGAGAGACAGAGGAAAGAGAAAAGAGAAAAGGAGAGAGAGAGAGAGAGAGAGAGAGAGAGAGAGAGAGAGAGCGAGAGAGAGAGAGAGGAGAGACAGAGGAAAGAGAAAAGGAGAGAGGTAGAGAGAGAGAGAGAGAGAGAGAGAGAGAGAGAGAGAGAGAGAGAGAGAGAGAGAGAGAGAGAGAGAGAGAGAAAAGAGAAAAGGAGAGAGGTAGAGAGAGAGACAAGGATGAGAGTGTAGCATGCGTTAGCTCTGTGAGTCTATATCAGTGACAGCGGTCGTACCGGTGATGACTGAGGAGAGTGAGAGCCCAGGCTGCCAGTGCCGCGGAGCCGCATCGTGTGTGTGTGTGTGTGTGTGTGTGTGTGTGTGAGATATGAGGACAGAACGGAGAGGAGGGAGGCTGCCTGCGACTGCAGTGGGAGCTGCGCAGAGTGAGCGCTCTGACGCCAGCAGCACACACCACAGCATAGCAGAGCCCAGAGAGAGAGAGAGAGAGAGAGAGAGAGGGGCAGAGAGAGAGAGAGAGAGAGAGAGAGAGAGAGAGAGAGAGAGAGAGTGTGTGTGGCAGGACTCAGCTACAGAGGCAGTGCAGGGATCTCTCTGTCATGAGGAGGAGGAGGACCATTGCTAAGCACTGAGTCACATGGCCTCTCTCTCTCTCTGCCCCTCTCTCTCTCTCTCTGCCCCTCTCTCTCTCTCTGCCCCTCTCTCTCTCTCTCTCTCTCTCTGCCTCTCTCTCTCTCTGCCTCCCTCTCTCTCTCTGCCCCTCTCTCCCTGCCCCTCTCTCTCTCTGCCCTCTCTCTCTCTCTCTCTGCCCCTCTCTCTCTCTGCCCCCTCTCTCTCTCTGCCCCTCTCTCTCTCTCTCTCTCTCTCTCTCTCTCTCTCTCTCTCTCTCTGCCCCTCTCTCTCTGCCCCTCTCTCTCTCTGCCCCTCTCTCTCTGCTCCTCTGCCTTTTTTATAGCTATTTGGAGATCAAAAACAAGCAAAAATGACTCAAGCCATTACCACCTTGTTGCTCTAGCTCCATTCACTTCAGTCAATAGGAGACTGAACATTCACCTCAGTCAATAGGAGACTGAACATTCACCTCAGTCAATAGGAGACTGAACATTCACCCCAGTCAATAGGAGACTGAACATTCACCTCAGTCAATAGGAGACTGAACATTCACCTCAGTCAATAGGAGACTGAACATTCACCTCAGTCAATAGGAGACTGAACATCCACCCCAGTCAATAGGAGACTGAACATTCACCTCAGTCAATAGGAGACTGAACATTCACCCCAGTCAATAGGAGACTGAACATCCACCCCAGTCAATAGGAGACTGAACATTCTACAAACACATCATACAATAATTAGCTTCATGCTACGCACTAGCTCAGCACCGGAATTGAACCGGTGCTGAGTTTAGTTTCATGTCAAACATCAGTTACCGAGCCAATGTCATCTACTACAGCCATCCTCTGCAATGTGTTGAGAAAAACCCTCTGCTGTTCCCTGCGGCTGCGTCGATGTGCTCTCCAACAGATGAAGCAAGAGGTTTCACTCTCACCAAAATCTGCCCAAATCAAGACCAATGGGTTTCTAGGGGTTTATTTTTGGACCTAAGCTTGTCGCCTGCCTTCCCACACGGAGACATAAGCATCTCGTCATTATATTCAGATCTCTTCTCTCCATGAAGCCAGCCAGCCATACAAACAACCTTCCCTCCCACTCCAAGCCTTTTCACATTCGAAGTCTGATTTTCAATCACTGCAGAGGGGCACTATTGGATCTAAAGTTAGTGCCAAATGCAAAACAAAACAAAACGTATTTTTTCTAGGTCCCATAACCCAGATTTAAATGAATTTACAATGATTAGTCTGAACTGTACACAAATTGAGCGAGTTTCTTCCTACAAATCTCTTGATATATGGCTTGATGGCAAACTACCACTAGTCTACTATCTCTACTATCTCTACTATTACTACTGACTACCCCTAGTCTACTATCTCTACTATCTCTACTATTACTACTGACTACCACTAGTCTACTATCTCTGCTATTACTACTGACTACCACTAGTCTACTATCTCTACTATTACTACTGACTACCAATAGTTCTACTATCTCTACTATCTCTACTATTACTACTGACTACCACTAGTCTACTATCTCTACTATCTCTACTATTACTACTGACTACCACTAGTCTACTATCTCTACTATCTCTACTATTACTACTGACTACCACTAGTCTACTATCTCTGCTATTACTACTGACTACCACTAGTCTACTATCTCTACTATCTCTACTATTACTACTGACTACCACTTGTCTACTATCTCTACTATCTCTGCTATTACTACTGACTACCACTAGTCTACTATCTCTACTATCTCTACTATTACTACTGACTACCACTAGTCTACTATCTCTACTATTACTACTGACTACCAATAGTTCTACTATCTCTACTATCGCTACTATTACTACTGACTACCACTAGTCTACTATCTCTACTATTACTACTGACTACCACTAGTCTACTATCTCTACTATCTCTACTATTACTACTGACTACCACTAGTCTACTATCTCTACTATTACTACTGACTACCACTAGTCTACTATCTCTACTATCTCTACTATTACTACTGACTACCACTAGTCTACTATCTCTACTATCTCTGCTATTACTACTGACTACCACTAGTCTACTATCTCTACTATCTCTACTATTACTACTGACTACCACTAGTCTACTATCTCTACTATTACTACTGACTACCACTAGTCTACTATCTCTACTATCGCTACTATTACTACTGACTACCACTAGTCTACTATCTCTACTATTACTACTGACTACCACTAGTCTACTATCTCTACTATCTCTACTATTACTACTGACTACCACTAGTCTACTATCTCTACTATTACTACTGACTACCACTAGTCTACTATCTCTACTATCTCTACTATTACTACTGACTACCACTAGTCTACTATCTCTACTATTACTACTGACTACCACTAGTCTACTATCTCTACTATCTCTACTATTACTACTGACTACCACTAGTCTACTATCTCTACTATCTCTACTATTACTACTGACTACCACTAGTCTACTATCTCTACTATTACTACTGACTACCACTAGTCTACTATCTCTACTATTACTACTGACTACCACTAGTCTACTATCTCTACTATCTCTACTATTACTACTGACTACCACTAGTCTACTATCTCTACTATCTCTACTATTACTACTGACTACCACTAGTCTACTATCTCTACTATCTCTACTATTACTACTGACTACCACTAGTCTACTATCTCTACTATTACTACTGACTACCACTAGTCTACTATCTCTACTATCTCTACTATTACTACTGACTACCACTAGTCTACTATCTCTACTATTACTACTGACTACCACTAGTCTACTATCTCTACTATCTCTACTATTACTACTGACTACCACTAGTCTACTATCTCTACTATCTCTGCTATTACTACTGACTACCACTAGTCTACTATCTCTACTATCTCTACTATTACTACTGACTACCACTAGTCTACTATCTCTACTATTACTACTGACTACCACTAGTCTACTATCTCTACTATCTCTACTATTACTACTGACTACCACTAGTCTACTATCTCTACTATTACTACTGACTACCACTAGTCTACTATCTCTACTATTACTACTGACTACCAATAGTTCTACTATCTCTACTATCGCTACTATTACTACTGACTACCACTAGTCTACTATCTCTACTATTACTACTGACTACCACTAGTCTACTATCTCTACTATTACTACTGACTACCACTAGTCTACTATCTCTACTATCTCTACTATTACTACTGACTACCACTAGTCTACTATCTCTACTATTACTACTGACTACCACTAGTCTACTATCTCTACTATCTCTACTATTACTACTGACTACCACTAGTCTACTATCTCTACTATCTCTACTATTACTACTGACTACCACTAGTCTACTATCTCTACTATCTCTACTATTACTACTGACTACCACTAGTCTACTATCTCTACTATCTCTACTATTACTACTGACTACCACTAGTCTACTATCTCTACTATCTCTACTATTACTACTGACTACCACTAGTCTACTATCTCTGCTATTACTACTGACTACCACTAGTCTACTATCTCTACTATTACTACTGACTACCACTAGTCTACTATCTCTACTATCTCTACTATTACTACTGACTACCACTAGTCTACTATCTCTACTATTACTACTGACTACCAATAGTTCTACTATCCATTAATTCACAAAGTGTCTCAGAGTATGGTATTTTCAGATATTTTTTTAACAGGGCTAGGATGACAGTGGGAAAATATGGAGGTTGTGTCAAAGAGCACTAGAGGAGACTGCAAAATGACCTCTACACCAGCCACTTTCGCTTTAATCAGAGAGGCAACAAAGAGACCAAAGATAACCCTGCAGGAGCTGCAAAGCTCCACAGTGGAGATTGGAGTGTCTGTCCATAGGACCACTTTAAGCCGTACACTCCACAGAGCTGGGCTTTTTGGAAGAGTGGCCAGAAAAGAGCCATTGCTTAAAGAAAAAAATAAGCAAACACATTTGGTGTTCGCAAAAAGGCATGTGGGAGACACCCCAAACATATGGAAGAAGGCACTCTGGTCAGATGAGACTCAAATTTAGCTTTTTGGCCATCAAGGAAAACGCTATGTCTGGAGCAAATCCAACACCTCTCATCACCCCGAGAACACCATCCCCACAGTGAAGCATGGTGGTGGCAGCATCATGCTGTGGGGATGATTTTTATCGGCAGGGACTGGGAAACTGGTCAGAATTGAAGGAATGATGGATGGTTCTAAATACAGGGAAATTCTTGAGGGAAACCTGCTTCAGTCTTCCAGAGATTTGAGACTGGACCTTCCAGCAGGACAATGATCCTAAGCATACTGCTAAAGCAACACTCGAGTGGTTTAAGGGGAAACATTTAAATGTCTTGGAAGGGCCTAGTCAAAGGCCAGACCTCAATCCAATTGAGAATCTGTGGTATGACTTAATGATTGCTGTACACCAGCGGAACCCATCCAACTTGAAGGTGGAGCAGTTTTGGAGCAGTTTTGCCTTGAAGAATGGGCAAAAATCCCAGTGGTTAGATGTGCCTCGCTTATAGAGACATACCCCAAGAGACTTTCAGCTGTAATTGCTGCAAAAGGGGGATCTACAAAGTATTGACTTTGGGGGGGGTTAAAAGTTATGCACACTCAAGTTTTCAGTTTTCTCATTTGTTTGTTTCACAATAAAAAATATTTTGCATCTTCAAAGTGGTAGGCATGTTGTGTAAATCAAATGATACAAACCCCCCAAACATCAATTTTAATTGCAGGTTGTAAGGCAACAAAATAGGAACAATGCCAAGAGGGGTGAATACTTTCGCAAGCCACTGTACCGTGCCTGCTGTTAGCTGCCATCAGACCAACAAGAACAGCCTATCCTATCCACCAAAACAGAAATACTAAATCAAATGTCCTGTTCATGCCCCATTATCTAGGAATGTCTAAGACCATCTTATACCCAGATCAGTTATAGTCTAACTCTGAGCTGAATATTTTCACTAATGATGACAGATCAGTTATAGTCTAACTCTGAGCTGCATAGCTTCACTAATGATGACAGATCAGTTATAGTCTAACTCTGAGCTGAATATCTTCACTAATGATGACAGATCAGTTATAGTCTAACTCTGAGCTGCATATCTTCAATGACGATGACAGATCAGTTATAGTCTAACTCTGAGCTGCATATCTTCACTAATGATGACAGATCAGTTATAGTCTAACTCTGAGCTGCATATCTTCACTAATGATGACAGATCAGTTATAGTCTAACTCTGAGCTGAATATCTTCACTAATGATGACAGATCAGTTATAGTCTAACTCTTGAGCTGAATATCTTCACTAATGATGACAGATCAGTTATAGTCTAACTCTGAGCTGAATATCTTCACTAATGATGACAGATCAGTTATAGTCTAACTCTGAGCTGAATATCTTCACTAATGATGACAGATCAGTTATAGTCTAACTCTGAGCTGCATATCTTCACTAATGATGACAGATCAGTTATAGTCTAACTCTGAGCTGCATATCTTCACTAATGATGACAGATCAGTTGTAGTCTAACTCTGAGCTGCATATCTTCAATGACGATGACAGATCAGTTATAGTCAGTTATAGGCTAACTCTGAGCTGCATATCTTCAATGACGATGACAGATCAGTTATAGTCTAACTCTGAGCTGCATATCTTCACTAATGATGACAGATAACAGGAGGAGGATGTGAGACAGGAAGGTGAGGAATCTTTCTCTCCCTTTTCAATCTACGGAATAAATTATCAATGTGTGTGTGAGTGAGTGAGTGAGTGAGTGAGTGAGTGTGTGTGTGTGTGTGTGTGTGTCTGTGCCTGTGTGTGTGTGTGTGTGTGTGTGTGTACACGTGTCAGAATGTGTGCCATTGCATATTCTGAGATTGTAATTCCTCATTATAAACCAGGCCTGATGCTGCCAATGCGTGTTACGCCATCACAGAGGGTCGTGTGTGTGTGCCAACCACAAGAGGCTGAGTCCTCCAAGCTGCTTTCATCTGTCCCACAATGCATCAGGGAGATATCAAGAGCTCATTGGCCAGCACTAGAGCTGCTCTAATGAGAGCCCTGACACAGACACTATAGTAGCAGAAATAATATAGACAGCTACGACAGCTCTGTGCTGTGTGCGTGCGTGTGTGCGTGTGCGTGTGTGCAATAGTTTACGTGAGAAAGCAATCAGAGGAAAAGCAGCCGCCGGTTGAATTATAAATAATTAAATGAGGGTCTTTTGACCTTATAAAATTACATTTAATTGGCTCTAATGACCAATCACAGATTGCCCCTTTAAAGATCATAGGCAAGTACCAATTCATTAATATAGACATCTACAGGATTAAAAGCCACAGTCTGGGATCTGGCATTGATGCTGAAATACAGATATGCATCTGTTGGTCACAGATCCCTTCAAAAAGTAAAAAGTAGGGGATCAGAGAACCAGTCAGTATCTGGTGTGGCCACCATTTGCCTCATGCAGCAAGACAACATCTCCTTCGCATAGAGTTGATCAGGCGGTTGATTGTGGCCATGCCTTATCATTCACAAGGTGATGGCGCTGGGCCTCAGGATCTCGTCACGGTATCTCTGTGCATTCAAATTGCCATGAATAAAATGTAATTGTGTTCGTTGTCCGTAGCTTATGCCTGCCCCATGCCAATGACCCCACCGGCACCGCGGGGCACTCGGTTCATAACGTTGACATCAGCAAACCGCATGCCCGCACGTCGCCATACCGTGAAGAGCACACTTCTCCAGCGTGCCAGTGGCCAACAAAGGTAAGCAGTTGCCCACTGAAGTCGGTTACGACACCGAAGTGCATTCAGGTCAAGACCCTGGCGAGGACGACGAGCACGCAGATGAGCATCCCTGAGACGGTTTCTGACAGTTTGTGCAGAAATTCTTCGGCTGTGCAAACCAACCGTTTCATCAGCTGTCCAGGGTGGCTGGTCTCAGACCATCCCGCAGGTGAAGAAGCCAGATGTGGAGGTCCTGGGCTGGCGTGGGTTACACGTGGTCTGGGGTTGCGAGGCCGGTTAGAACTACTGCCAAATCCTCTGAAACGACATTGGAGGCGGCTTATGGTAGAGAAATTAACATAAAATTCTCTAGCAACAGCTCTGGTAGACATTCCATGCGGTCAGCATACCATTTGAACGCTCCCTTAACACTTGAGACATCTGTGGCGTTGTGTTGTTGTGACAAAACTGCACATTTTAGAGTGCCATTTTACCTTCCCCAGCACAAGGTGCACCTGTGTAATGATAATGGTGTTCAATCAGCTTCTTGATATGCCACAGCTGTCAGGTGGATGGATTATCTTGGCAAAGGAGAAATGCTCACCAATGCTCACTAACAGGGATGTAAACAAATTTGTGCACAAAATTTGAGAGAAATAAGCTTTTTGTTCTTATGGAAAATCTAACATTTTACAGTGCCTCAGAGTAGGGTGGAAGAGAACTGCAACAGGTCTGAGTCCCAAATGACACCCTAGTGCCCACAGGGCTCTGGTCAAAGTAGTGTACTAACCATAGGGCTCTGGTCTAAAGTAGTCCACTACCCATAGGGCTCTGGTCTAAAGTAGTTCACTACCCATAGGGCTCTGGTCAAAGTAGCCATAAGTAGTGCACTAAAGTCAAAGTCATCATTATTAGTCAGTTGTACAACCAAATGCCTTCAACCGAAATGTGTCTTCCGCATTTAACCCAACCCCTCTGAATCAGAGAGGTGCGGGGGGCTGCCTTAATCGACATCCACGTCTTCGGCGCCCAGGGAACAGTGGGTTAACTGCCTTGTTCAGGGGCAGAACGACAGATTTTTTTTTTCCCCCCTTGTCAGCTCCGGGATTCGAACTTGCAACCCTCCGGTTACAAGTCCAACGCTCTAACAACTAGGCTACCTGCCGCACTACCCCATAGGGCTCTGGTCTAAAGTAGTACACTACCCATAGGGCTCTGATCAAAGTAGTACACTACCCATAGGGCTCTGATCAAAGTAGTGTACTACCCATAGGGCTCTGGTCAAAGTAGTGCACTACCCATAGGGCTCTGGTCAAAGTAGTACACTACCCATAAGACGCTGATCTAAAGTAGTGCACTACCCATAGGGCTCTGGTATAAAGTAGTGCACTACCCATAAGGCTCTGGTCTAAAGTAGTGCACTACCCATAGGGCTCTGGTCAAAGTAGTGTACTACCCATAGGGCTCTGGTCAAAGTAGTGCACTACCCATAGGGCTCTGGTCTAAAGTAGTACACTACCCATAAGACACTGAGCTAAAGTAGTGAACTACCCATAGGGCTCTGGTATAAAGTAGTGCACTACCCATAAGGCTCTGGTCTAAAGTAGTGCACTACCCATATGGCTCTGGTCAAAGTAGTGTACTACCCATAGGGCTCTGGTCAAAGTAATGTACTACCCATAGGGCTCTGGTATAAAGTAGTGCACTACCCATATGGCTCTGGTTAAAGTAGTACACTACCCCTAGGGCTCTGGTCAAAGTAGTGCACTACCCATAAGGCTCTGGTATAAAGTAGTGCACTACCCATAGGGCTCTGGTCAAAGTAGTGCACTACCCATAGGGCTCTGATCAAAGTAGTGCACTACCCATAGGGCTCTGGTCAAAGTAGTGTACTACCCATAGGGCTCTGGTGAAAGTAGTCCCCTACCCATAGGGCTCTGGTCAAAGTAGTGCACTACCCATAGGGCTCTGATCAAAGTAGTGCACTACCCATAGGGCTCTGGTCAAAGTAGTGTACTACCCATAGGGCTCTGGTGAAAGTAGTGCACTACCCATAGGGTGCTGGTCAAAGTAGTGCACTACCCATAGGGCTCTGGTCAAAGTAGTGCACTACCCATAGGGCTATGGTATAAAGTAGTGCACTACCAATAGGGCTACGGTAAAAGTAGTGTACTACCCATAGGGCTCTGGTCAAAGTAGTGCACTACCCATAGGGCTCTGGTCAAAGTAGTGCACTACCCATATGGCTCTGGTCAAAGTAGTGCACCACCCATAGGGCGCTGGTCAAAGTAGTACACTACCCATAAGACTCTGGTCAAAGTAGTGCACTACCCCATAAGACTCTGATCAAAGTAGTGCACTACCCATTGGGCTCTGGTCAAAGTAGTGCACTACCCATAAGGCGCTGGTCAAAGTAGTGTACTACCCATAGGGCTCTGGTATAAAGTAGTGCACTACCCATATGGCTCTGGTTAAAGTAGTACACTAACCATAAGGCTCTGGTCAAAGTAGTGAACTACCCATAGGGCTCTGGTCAAAGTAGTACACTACCCCATAGGGCTCTGGTCAATGTAGTGCACTAACCATAGGACTCTGGTCTAAAGTAGTACACTACCCACAGGGCTCTGGTCTAAAGTAGTACACTACCCCATAGGGCTCTGGTCTAAAGTAGTACACTACCCATAGGGCTCTGGTCTAAAGTAGTACACTACCAATAGGGCTCTGGTCTAAAGTAGTGCACTACCCATAGGGCTCTGGTCTAAAGTAGTACACTACCCATAGGGCTATGGTCTAAAGTAGTGTACTACCCATTAGGCTCTGGTCAAAGTAGTGTACTACCCATAGGGCTCTGGTCTAAAGTAGTACACTACCCACAGGGCTCTGGTCTAAAGTAGTACACTACCCCATAGGGCTCTGGTCTAAAGTAGTACACTACCCATAGGGCTCTGGTCTAAAGTAGTACACTACCCATAGGGCGCTGGTCTAAAGTAGTGCACTACCCATAGGGCTCTGGTCTAAAGTAGGCCACTACCCATAGGGCTCTGGTCAAAGTAGTGTACTACCCACAAGGCTCTGGTCTAAAGTAGTGCACTACCCATAGGGCTCTGGTCAAAGTAGTGTACTACCCATAGGGCTCTGGTCAAAGTAATGTACTACCCATAGGGCTCTGGTAATAAAGTAGTGCACTACCCATAGGGCTCTGGTATAAAGTAGTGCACTACCCATATGGCTCTGGTTAAAGTAGTACACTAACCACAGGGCTCTGGTCAAAGTAATGTACTACCCATATGGCTCTGGTCAAAGTAGTACACTACCCCTAGGGCTCTGGTATAAAGTAGTGCACTACAAATAGGGCTACGGTAAAAGTAGTGTACTACCCATAGGGCTCTGGTCAAAGTAGTGCACTACCCATAGGGCTCTGGTCAAAGTAGTGCACTACCCATAGGGCTCTGGTCAAAGTAGTGTACTACCCATAGGGCTCTGGTGAAAGTAGTGCACTACCCATAGGGTGCTGGTCAAAGTAGTGCACTACCCATAGGGCTCTGGTCAAAGTAGTGCACTACCCATAGGGCTCTGGTATAAAGTAGTGCACTACCAATAGGGCTACGGTAAAAGTAGTGTACTACCCATAGGGCTCTGGTCAAAGTAGTGCACTACCCATAGGGCTCTGGTCAAAGTAGTGCACTACCCATAGGGCTCTGGTCAAAGTAGTGCACCACCCATATGGCGCTGGTCAAAGTAGTACACTACCCATAGGGCTCTGGTATAAAGTAGTGCACTACCCATATGGCTCTGGTTAAAGTAGTACACTAACCATAGGGCTCTGGTCAATGTAGTGCACTACCCATATGGCTCTGGTCAATGTAGTGCACTAACCATAGGACTCTGGTCTAAAGTAGTGCACTACCCACAGGGCTCTGGTCTAAAGTAGTACACTACCCCATAGGGCTCTGGTCTAAAGTAGTACACTACCCATAGGGCTCTGGTCTAAAGTAGTACACTACCCATAGGGCTCTGGAAAGTAGTGCACTACCCATAGGGCTCTGGTCTAAAGTAGTACACTACCCATAGGGCTCTGGTCTAAAGTAGTACACTACCCATAGGACTCTGGTCTAAAGTAGTACACTACCCATAGGGTTCTGGTACAAAGTAGTGCACTACCCATAGGGCTCTGGTCTAAAGTAGTACACTCCCCACAAGGCTCTGGTCTAAAGTAGTACACTACCCCATAGGGCTCTGGTCTAAAGTAGTACACTACCCATAGGGCTCTGGTCTAAAGTAGTACACTACCCATAGGGCGCTGGTCTAAAGTAGTGCACTACCCATAGGGCTCTGGTCTAAAGTAGGCCACTACCCATAGGGCTCTGGTATAAAGTAGTGCACTACCAATAGGGCTACGGTAAAAGTAGTGTACTACCCATAGGGCTCTGGTCAAAGTAGTGCACTACCCATAGGGCTCTGGTCAAAGTAGTACACTACCCATAGGGCTCTGGTCAAAGTAGTGCACTACCCATAGGGCTCTGGTCAAAGTAGTGCACTACCCATAGGGCCCTGGTCAAAGTAGTGCACTACCCATAGGGCTATGGTATAAAGTAGTGCACTACCAATAGGGCTACGGTAAAAGTAGTGTACTACCCATAGGGCTCTGGTCAAAGTAGTGCACTACCCATAGGGCTCTGGTCAAAGTAGTGCACTACCCATAGGGCTCTGGTCAAAGTAGTGCACCACCCATAGGGCGCTGGTCAAAGTAGTACACTACCCATAAGACTCTGATGTAAAGTAGTGCACTACCCCATAAGACTCTGATCTAAAGTAGTGCACTACCCATTGGGCTCTGGTCAAAGTAGTGCACTACCCCATAAGACTCTGATCTAAAGTAGTGCACTACCCATTGGGCTCTGGTCAAAGTAGTGCACTACCCATAGGGCTCTGGTCAAAGTAGTGCACTACCCATAGGGCTCTGGTCAAAGTAGTGCACTACCCATAGGGCTCTGGTCAAAGTAGTACACTACCCATAGGGCTATGGTCTAAAGTAGTGCACTACCAATAGGGCTACGGTAAAAGTAGTGTACTACCCATAGGGCTCTGGTCAAAGTAGCGCACTACCCATAGGGCTCTGGTCAAAGTAGTGCACCACCCATAGGGCGCTGGTCAAAGTAGTACACTACCCATAAGACTCTGATGTAAAGTAGTGCACTACCCCATAAGACTCTGATCTAAAGTAGTGCACTACCCATTGGGCTCTGGTCAAAGTAGTGCACTACCCATAAGGCTCTGGTCAAAGTAGTGTACTACCCATAGGGCTCTGGTATAAAGTAGTGCACTACCCATATGGCTCTGGTTAAAGTAGTACACTAACCATAAGGCTCTGGTCAAAGTAGTGAACTACCCATATGGCTCTGGTCAAAGTAGTACACTACCCCTAGGGCTCTGGTATAAAGTAGTGCACTACCAATAGGGCTACGGTAAAAGTAGTGTACTACCCATAGGGCTCTGGTCAAAGTAGTTCCCTACCCATAGGGCTCTGGTCAAAGTAGTGCACTACCAATAGGGCTCTGGTCAAAGTAGTGCCCTACCCATAAGGCTCTGGTCAAAGTAGTGCACTACCAATAGGGCTCTGATCAAAGTAGTGCACTACCCATAGGGCTCTGGTCAAAGTAGTGTACTACCCATAGGGCTCTGGTGAAAGTAGTGCACTACCCATAGGGATCTGGTCTAAAGTAGTGCACTACCCACAGGGCTCTGGTCTAAAGTAGTACACTACCCATAGGTCTCTGGTCTAAAGTAGTACACTACCCATAGGGCTCTGGTCTAAAGTAGTACACTACCCATAGGGCTATGGTCTAAAGTAGTGCACTACCAATAGGGCTACGGTAAAAGTAGTGTACTACCCATAGGGCTCTGGTCAAAGTAGTGCACTACCCATAGGGCTCTGGTCAAAGTAGTACACTACCCATAGGGCTCTGGTCTAAAGTAGTACACTACCCATAGGGCTCTGGTCAAAGTAGTACACTACCCATAGGGCTCTGGTCTAAAGTAGTGCACTACCAATAGGGCTACGGTAAAAGTAGTGTACTACCCATAGGGCTCTGGTCAAAGTAGTGCACTACCCATAGGGCTCTGGTCAAAGTAGTGCACTACCCATAGGGCTCTGGTCAAAGTAGTGCACCACCCATAGGGCGCTGGTCAAAGTAGTACACTACCCATAAGACTCTGATGTAAAGTAGTGCACTACCCCATAAGACTCTGATCTAAAGTAGTGCACTACCCATTGGGCTCTGGTCAAAGTAGTGCACTACCCCATAAGACTCTGATCTAAAGTAGTGCACTACCCATTGGGCTCTGGTCAAAGTAGTGCACTACCCATAAGGTTCTGGTCAAAGTAGTGTACTACCCATAGGGCTCTGGTATAAAGTAGTGCACTACCCATATGGCTCTGGTCAAAGTAGTACACTAACCATAAGGCTCTGGTCAAAGTAGTGAACTACCCATATGGCTCTGGTCAAAGTAGTACACTACCCCTAGGGCTCTGGTATAAAGTAGTGCACTACCAATAGGGCTACGGTAAAAGTAGTGTACTACCCATAGGGCTCTGGTCAAAGTAGTGCCCTACCCATAGGGCTCTGGTCAAAGTAGTGCACTACCAATAGGGCTCTGATCAAAGTAGTGCACTACCCATAGGGCTCTGGTCAAAGTAGTGTACTACCCATAGGGCTCTGGTGAAAGTAGTGCACTACCCATAGGGATCTGGTCTAAAGTAGTGCACTACCCACAGGGCTCTGGTCTAAAGTAGTACACTACCCCATAGGGCTCTGGTCTAAAGTAGTTCACTACCCATAGGGCTCTGGTCTAAAGTAGTGCACTACCCATAGGTCTCTGGTCTAAAGTAGTACACTCCCCATAGGGCTCTGGTCTAAAGTAGTACACTACCCATAGGGCTATGGTCTAAAGTAGTGCACTACCCATTAGGCTCTGGTCAAAGTAGTGCACTACCCATAGGGCTCTGGTCAAAGTAGTGCACTACCCATAGGGCTCTGGTCAAAGTAGTGCACCACCCATAGGGCGCTGGTCAAAGTAGTACACTACCCATAAGACTCTGATGTAAAGTAGTGCACTACCCCATAAGACTCTGATCTAAAGTAGTGCACTACCCATTGGGCTCTGGTCAAAGTAGTGCACTACCCATTGGGCTCTGGTCAAAGTAGTGCACTACCCCATAAGACTCTGATCTAAAGTAGTGCACTACCCATTGGGCTCTGGTCAAAGTAGTGCACTACCCATAAGGCTCTGGTCAAAGTAGTGTACTACCCATAGGGCTCTGGTATAAAGTAGTGCACTACCCATATGGCTCTGGTTAAAGTAGTACACTAACCATAAGGCTCTGGTCAAAGTAGTGAACTACCCATATGGCTCTGGTCAAAGTAGTACACTACCCCTAGGGCTCTGGTATAAAGTAGTGCACTACCAATAGGGCTACGGTAAAAGTAGTGTACTACCCATAGGGCTCTGGTCAAAGTAGTGCCCTACCCATAGGGCTCTGGTCAAAGTAGTGCACTACCAATAGGGCTCTGATCAAAGTAGTGCACTACCCATAGGGCTCTGGTCAAAGTAGTGTACTACCCATAGGGCTCTGGTGAAAGTAGTGCACTACCCATAGGGTGCTGGTCAAAGTAGTGCACTACCCATAGGGCTCTGGTCAAAGTAGTGCACTACCCATAGGGCTATGGTATAAAGTAGTGCACTACCAATAGGGCTACGGTAAAAGTAGTGTACTACCCATAGGGCTCTGGTCAAAGTAGTGCACTACCCATAGGGCTCTGGTCAAAGTAGTGCACTACCCATAGGGCTCTGGTCAAAGTAGTGCACCACCCATAGGGCGCTGGTCAAAGTAGTACACTACCCATAGGGCTCTGGTATAAAGTAGTGCACTACCCATATGGCTCTGGTTAAAGTAGTACACTAACCATAGGGCTCTGGTCAATGTAGTGCACTACCCATATGGCTCTGGTCTAAAGTAGTGCACTACCCATATGGCTCTGGTCAATGTAGTGCACTAACCATAGGACTCTGGTCTAAAGTAGTGCACTACCCACAGGGCTCTGGTCTAAAGTAGTACACTACCCCATAGGGCTCTGGTCTAAAGTAGTACACTACCCATAGGGCTCTGGTCTAAAGTAGTACACTACCCATAGGGCTCTGGTCTAAAGTAGTGCACTACCCATAGGGCTCTGGTCTAAAGTAGTACACTACCCATAGGGCTCTGGTCTAAAGTAGTGCACTACCCATAGGGCTCTGGTCTAAAGTAGTACACTACCCATAGGGTTCTGGTATAAAGTAGTGCACTACCCATAGGGCTCTGGTCTAAAGTAGTGCACTACCCATAGGGCTCTGGTCTAAAGTAGTACACTACCCATAGGGCTCTGGTCTAAAGTAGTGCACTACCCATAGGGCTCTGGTCTAAAGTAGTACACTACCCATAGGGTTCTGGTATAAAGTAGTGCACTACCCATAGGGCTCTGGTCTAAAGTAGTACACTCCCCATAGGGCTCTGGTCTAAAGTAGTACACTACCCATAGGACTATGGTCTAAAGTAGTGTACTACCCATTAGGCTCGGGTCAAAGTAGTGTACTACCCATAGGGCTCTGGTCTAAAGTAGTACACTACCCATATGGCGCTGGTCAAAGTAGTACACTACCCCTAGGGCTCTGGTATAAAGTAGTGCACTACAAATAGGGCTACGGTAAAAGTAGTGTACTACCCATAGGGCTCTGGTCAAAGTAGTGCACTACCCATAGGGCTCTGGTGAAAGTAGTGCACTACCCATAGGGTGCTGGTCAAAGTAGTGCACTACCCATAGGGCTCTGGTCAAAGTAGTGCACTACCCATAGGGCTATGGTATAAAGTAGTGCACTACCCATAGGGCTCTGGTCAAAGTAGTGCACTACCCATAGGGCTCTGGTCAAAGTAGTGCACTACCCATAGGGCTCTGGTCAAAGTAGTGCACCACCCATAGGGCGCTGGTCAAAGTAGTACACTACCCATAGGGCTCTGGTATAAAGTAGTGCACTACCCATATGGCTCTGGTTAAAGTAGTACACTAACCATAGGGCTCTGGTTAATGTAGTGCACTACCCATATGGCTCTGGTCTAAAGTAGTGCACTACCCATATGGCTCTGGTCAATGTAGTGCACTAACCATAGGACTCTGGTCTAAAGTAGTGCACTACCCACAGGGCTCTGGTCTAAAGTAGTACACTACCCCATAGGGCTCTGGTCTAAAGTAGTACACTACCCATAGGGCTCTGGTCTAAAGTAGTACACTACCCATAGGGCTCTGGTCTAAAGTAGTGCACTACCCATAGGGCTCTGGTCTAAAGTAGTACACTACCCATAGGGCTCTGGTCTAAAGTAGTGCACTACCCATAGGGCTCTGGTCTAAAGTAGTACACTACCCATAGGGTTCTGGTATAAAGTAGTGCACTACCCATAGGGCTCTGGTATAAAGTAGTACACTCCCCATAGGGCTCTGGTCTAAAGTAGTACACTACCCATAGGGCTCTGGTCTAAAGTAGTACACTACCCATAGGGCTCTGGTATAAAGTAGTACACTCCCCATAGGGCTCTGGTCTAAAGTAGTACACTACCCATAGGACTATGGTCTAAAGTAGTGTACTACCCATTAGGCTCTGGTCAAAGTAGTGTACTACCCATAGGGCTCTGGTCTAAAGTAGTACACTACCCATAGGGCGCTGGTCTAAAGTAGTGCACTACCCATAGGGCTCTGGTCTAAAGTAGGCCACTACCCATAGGGCTCTGGTATAAAGTAGTGCACTACCAATAGGGCTACGGTAAAAGTAGTGTACTACCCATAGGGCTCTGGTCAAAGTAGTGCACTACCCATAGGGCTCTGGTCAAAGTAGTGCACTACCCATAGGGCTCTGGTCAAAGTAGTGCACCACCCATAGGGCGCTGGTCAAAGTAGTACACTACCCATAAGACTCTAATGTAAAGTAGTGCACTACCCCATAAGACGCTGATCTAAAGTAGTGCACTACCCATTGGGCTCTGGTCAAAGTAGTGCACTACCCCATAAGACTCTGATCTAAAGTAGTGCACTACCCATTGGGCTCTGGTCAAAGTAGTGCACTACCCATAAGGCTCTGGTCAAAGTAGTGTACTACCCATAGGGCTCTGATCAAAGTAGTGCACTACCCATAGGGCTCTGGTCAAAGTAGTGCACTACCCATAGGGCTCTGGTCAAAGTAGTACACTACCCATAGGGCTCTGGTCAAAGTAGTGCACTACCCATAGGGCTCTGGTCAAAGTAGTGCACTACCCATAGGGCCCTGGTCAAAGTAGTGCACTACCCATAGGGCTATGGTATAAAGTAGTGCACTACCAATAGGGCTACGGTAAAAGTAGTGTACTACCCATAGGGCTCTGGTCAAAGTAGTGCACTACCCATAGGGCTCTGGTCAAAGTAGTGCACTACCCATAGGGCTCTGGTCAAAGTAGTGCACCACCCATAAGACTCTGATGTAAAGTAGTGCACTACCCCATAAGACTCTGATCTAAAGTAGTGCACTACCCATTGGGCTCTGGTCAAAGTAGTGCACTACCCATAAGGCTCTGGTCAAAGTAGTGTACTACCCATAGGGCTCTGGTATAAAGTAGTGCACTACCCATATGGCTCTGGTTAAAGTAGTACACTAACCATAAGGCTCTGGTCAAAGTAGTGAACTACCCATATGGCTCTGGTCAAAGTAGTACACTACCCCTAGGGCTCTGGTATAAAGTAGTGCACTACCAATAGGGCTACGGTAAAAGTAGTGTACTACCCATAGGGCTCTGGTCTAAAGTAGTACACTACCCATAGGGATCTGGTCTAAAGTAGTGCACTACCCCATAGGGCTCTGGTCTAAAGTAGTACACTACCCATAGGTCTCTGGTCTAAAGTAGTACACTACCCATAGGGCTCTGGTCTAAAGTAGTACACTACCCATAGGGCTATGGTCTAAAGTAGTGCACTACCAATAGGGCTACGGTAAAAGTAGTGTACTACCCATAGGGCTCTGGTCAAAGTAGTGCACTACCCATAGGGCTCTGGTCAAAGTAGTGCACCACCCATAGGGCGCTGGTCAAAGTAGTACACTACCCATAAGACTCTGATGTAAAGTAGTGCACTACCCCATAAGACTCTGATCTAAAGTAGTGCACTACCCATTGGGCTCTGGTCAAAGTAGTGCACTACCCCATAAGACTCTGATCTAAAGTAGTGCACTACCCATAGGGCTCTGGTCAAAGTAGTGCACCACCCATAGGGCGCTGGTCAAAGTAGTACACTACACATAAGACTCTGATGTTAAGTAGTGCACTACCCCATAAGACTCTGATCTAAAGTAGTGCACTACCCATTGGGCTCTGGTCAAAGTAGTGCACCACCCATAGGGCGCTGGTCAAAGTAGTACACTACCCATAAGACTCTAATGTAAAGTAGTGCACTACCCCATAAGACTCTGATCTAAAGTAGTGCACTACCCATTGGGCTCTGGTCAAAGTAGTGCACTACCCCATAAGACTCTGATCTAAAGTAGTGCACTACCCATAGGGCTCTGGTCAAAGTAGTGCACCACCCATAGGGCGCTGGTCAAAGTAGTACACTACCCATAAGACTCTGATGTAAAGTAGTGCACTACCCCATAAGACTCTGATCTAAAGTAGTGCACTACCCATTGGGCTCTGGTCAAAGTAGTGCACTACCCCATAAGACTCTGATCTAAAGTAGTGCACTACCCATTGGGCTCTGGTCAAAGTAGTGCACTACCCATAAGGCTCTGGTCAAAGTAGTGTACTACCCATAGGGCTCTGGTATAAAGTAGTGCACTACCCATATGGCTCTGGTTAAAGTAGTACACTAACCATAAGGCTCTGGTCAAAGTAGTGAACTACCCATATGGCTCTGGTCAAAGTAGTACACTACCCCTAGGGCTCTGGTATAAAGTAGTGCACTACCAATAGGGCTACGGTAAAAGTAGTGTACTACCCATAGGGCTCTGGTCAAAGTAGTGCCCTACCCATAGGGCTCTGGTCAAAGTAGTGCACTACCAATAGGGCTCTGATCAAAGTAGTGCACTACCCATAGGGCTCTGGTCAAAGTAGTGTACTACCCATAGGGCTCTGGTGAAAGTAGTGCACTACCCATAGGGATCTGGTCTAAAGTAGTGCACTACCCATAGGGCTCTGGTCTAAAGTAGTTCACTACCCATAGGGCTCTGGTCTAAAGTAGTGCACTACCCATAGGTCTCTGGTCTAAAGTAGTACACTCCCCATAGGGCTCTGGTCTAAAGTAGTGCACTACCCACAGGGCTCTGGTCTAAAGTAGTACACTACCCCATAGGGCTCTGGTCTAAAGTAGTTCACTACCCATAGGGCTCTGGTCTAAAGTAGTGCACTACCCATAGGTCTCTGGTCTAAAGTAGTACACTCCCCATAGGGCTCTGGTCTAAAGTAGTACAATACCCATAGGGCTATGGTCTAAAGTAGTGCACTACCAATAGGGCTACGGTAAAAGTAGTGTACTACCCATAGGGCTCTGGTCAAAGTAGTGCACTACCCATAGGGCTCTGGTCAAAGTAGTGCACTACCCATAGGGCTCTGGTCAAAGTAGTGCACCACCCATAGGGCGCTGGTCAAAGTAGTACACTACCCATAAGACTCTGATGTAAAGTAGTGCACTACCCCATAAGACTCTGATCTAAAGTAGTGCACTACCCATTGGGCTCTGGTCAAAGTAGTGCACTACCCATAAAGCTCTGGTCAAAGTAGTGTACTACCCATAGGGCTCTGGTATAAAGTAGTGCACTACCCATATGGCTCTGGTTAAAGTAGTACACTACCCCTAGGGCTCTGGTATAAAGTAGTGCACTACCAATAGGGCTACGGTAAAAGTAGTGTACTACCCATAGGGCTCTGGTCAAAGTAGTGCCCTACCCATAGGGCTCTGGTCAAAGTAGTGCACTACCAATAGGGCTCTGGTCAAAGTAGTGCACTACCCATAGGGATCTGGTCTAAAGTAGTGCACTACCCATAGGGCTCTGGTCTAAAGTAGTGCACTACCCATAGGGCTATGGTATAAAGTAGTGCACTACCCATAGGGCTCTGGTCTAAAGTAGTGCACTACCCATAGGGATCTGGTCTAAAGTAGTGCACTACCCACAGGGCTCTGGTCTAAAGTAGTGCACTACCCCATAGGGATCTGGTCTAAAGTAGTACACTACCCATAGGGCTCTGGTCTAAAGTAGTGCACTACCCACAGGGATCTGGTCTAAAGTAGTACACTACCCATAGGGCTCTGGTCTAAAGTAGTGCACTACCCATAGGGCTCTGGTCTAAAGTAGTACACTACCCATAGGTCTCTGGTCTAAAGTAGTACACTACCCCATAGGGCTCTGGTCTAAAGTAGTGCACTACCCATAGGGCTCTGGTCTAAAGTAGTGCACTACCCATAGGGATCTGGTCTAAAGTAGTGCACTACCCATAGGGCTCTGGTCTAAAGTAGTGCACTACCCATAGGGCTATGGTATAAAGTAGTGCACTACCCATAGGGCTCTGGTCTAAAGTAGTGCACTACCCATAGGGATCTGGTCTAAAGTAGTGCACTACCCACAGGGCTCTGGTCTAAAGTAGTGCACTACCCCATAGGGCTCTGGTCTAAAGTAGTACACTACCCATAGGGCTCTGGTCTAAAGTAGTGCACTACCCATAGGTCTCTGGTCTAAAGTAGTACACTACCCCATAGGGCTCTGGTCTAAAGTAGTGCACTACCCATAGGGCTCTGGTCTAAAGTAGTGCACTACCCATAGGTCTCTGGTCTAAAGTAGTACACTACCCCATAGGGCTCTGGTCTAAAGTAGTACACTACCCATAGGGCTCTGGTCTAAAGTAGTACACTACCCCATAGGGCTCTGGTCTAAAGTAGTACACTACCCATAGGGCTCTGGTCTAAAGTAGTGCACTACTCACAGGGCTCTGGTCTAAAGTAGTACACTACCCCATAGGGCTCTGGTCTAAAGTAGTACACTACCCATAGGGCTCTGGTCTAAAGTAGTACACTACCCATAGGGCTCTGGTCTAAAGTAGTGCACTACCCATAGGTCTCTGGTCTAAAGTAGTACACTCCCCATAGGGCTCTGGTCTAAAGTAGTACACTACCCATAGGGCTATGGTCTAAAGTAGTGCACTACCCATAGGGCTCTGGTCAAAGTAGTGCACTACCCATAGGGCTCTGGTCAAAGTAGTGCACTACCCATAGGGCTCTGGTCAAAGTAGTGCACCACCCATAGGGCGCTGGTCAAAGTAGTACACTACCCATAAGACTCTGATGTAAAGTAGTGCACTACCCCATAAGACTCTGATCTAAAGTAGTGCACTACCCATTGGGCTCTGGTCAAAGTAGTGCACTACCCCATAAGACTCTGATCTAAAGTAGTGCACTACCCATTGGGCTTTGGTCAAAGTAGTGCACTACCCATAAGGCTCTGGTCAAAGTAATGTACTACCCATAGGGCTCTGGTATAAAGTAGTGCACTACCCATATGGCTCTGGTTAAAGTAGTACACTACCCCTAGGGCTCTGGTATAAAGTAGTACACTACCAATAGGGCTACGGTAAAAGTAGTGTACTACCCATAGGGCTCTGGTCAAAGTAGTGCCCTACCCATAGGGCTCTGGTCAAAGTAGTGCACTACCAATAGGGCTCTGATCAAAGTAGTGCACTACCCATAGGGCTCTGGTCAAAGTAGTGTACTACCCATAGGGCTCTGGTCTAAAGTAGTACACTACCCACAGGGCTCTGGTCTAAAGTGGTACACTACCCCATAGGGCTCTGGTCTAAAGTAGTACACTACCCATAGGGCGCTGGTCTAAAGTAGTGCACTACCCATAGGGCGCTGGTCTAAAGTAGCACACTACCCATAGGGCTCTGGTCTAAAGTAGTACACTACCCATAGGGCTCTGGTCAAAGTAGTGCACTACCCATAAGGTTCTGGTCAAAAGTAGTGTACTACCCATTAGGCTCTGGTCAAAGTAGTGTACTACCTTTAGGGCTCTGGTCAAAGTAGTGCACTACCCATAAGGTTCTGGTCAAAAGTAGTGTACTACCCATTAGGCTCTGGTCAAAGTAGTGTACTACCCATAGGGCTCTGGTCAAAGTAGTGCACTACCCATAGGGCTCTGGTTAAAGTAGTACACTACCCATAAGACTCTGGTCTAAAGTAGTGCACTACCCATAGGACTTTGGTCTAAATTAGTGCACAACCCATAGGGCTCTGGTCAAAGTAGTGCACTGTAAACGGAACAGGGTACCATTTGGGAAGCAGATTTATACCTCCTACTATAACCTACACTATAACTAACTTATTCTAACAAGAATCCCATCGATAGCATTCAACATTCACCTATCAAAGAGATCTGCGGTCTAAAGATACAACACGGCATCCCAAATGGCATCCTATTCCCTATATAGATCACTACTTAGCACCCTATTCCCTACATAGATCACTACCTAGCACTCTATTCCCTGTATAAATCACTACTTAGCACCCTATAAACTATATAAATCACTACTTAGCACCCTATTCCCTACATAGATCACTACCTAGCACTCTATTCCCTGTATAAATCACTACTTAGCACCCTATTCTCTGTATAAATCACTACTTAGCACTCTATTCCCTGTATAAATCACTACCTAGCACTCTATTCCCTGTATAAATCACTACTTAGCACCCTATTCCCTACATAGATCACTACTTAGCACCCTATTCCCTGTATAAATCACTACTTAGCACCCTATTCCCTGTATAAATCACTACTTAGCACCCTATTCCCTACATAGATCATTACTTAGCACCCTATTCCCTGTATAAATCACTACTTAGCACCCTATTCCCTACATAGATCACTACTTAGCACCCTATTCCCTGTATAAATCACTACTTAGCACCCTATTCCCTGTATAAATCACTACTTAGCACCCTATTCCCTACATAGATCATTACTTAGCACCCTATTCCCTGTATAGATCACTACTTAGCACCCTATTCCCTATATAGTGCACTACTTAGCACCCTATTCCCTATTTAGTGCACTACTTAGCACCCTATTTCCTATATAGATTACTACTTAGCACCCTATTCCCTATATAGTGCACTACTTATCACCCTATTCCCTGAATAGATCACTACTTAGCACCCTATTCCCTATATAGTGCACTACTTAGCACCCTATTCCCTATTTAGTGCACTACTTAGCACCCTATTTCCTATATAGATTACTACTTAGCACCCTATTCCCTATTTAGTGCACTACTTAGCACCCTATTTCCTATATAGATTACTACTTAGCACCCTATTCCCTATATAGTGCACTACTTATCACCCTATTCCCTATATAGTGCACTACTTAGCACACTATTCCCTATATAGTGCACTACTTAGCACCCTATTCCCTATATAGATCACAATTTAGCACCCTATTCCCTATATAGAGCACTACTTCTTACCAGGGCCCACCTAGGAGGCATCAAAGCCAGGCTGTTCAAAGCGTTTAATCCCTCCCTGCATCCTAAATCATTATCTGCTGGATCAGCTGCTCTTGGACCAATTTATTTTACCAATCTACCTACCGCTTTAAAGGACACACACACAGACAATTCAATACGTATCTAGATGGGCTCTGATACGATACAGGAACGATACGGTTTAGTTTGAAACGATGTGATGCGACTCGTTCGATGCACTAACATTTGATGCATAAACACATTCATTTTCCATTCTAAATGTAAATGAGCTGGATCTGTCTGAGCTGGATCTGTCTGAGCTGGATCTGACTGAGCTGGATCTGTCTGAGCTGGATCTGTCTGAGCTGGATCTGACTGAGCTGGATCTGTCTGAGCTGGATCTGACTGAGCTGGATCTGACTGAGCTGGATCTGACTGAGCTGGATCTGACTGAGCTGGATCTGACTGAGCTGGATCTGTCTGAGCTGGATCTGTCTGAGCTGGATCTGACTGAGCTGGATCTGTCTGAGCTGGATCTGACTGAGCTGGGCCTCTCTAAGCTGGATCTGTCTGAGCTGGATCTGTCTGAGCTGGATCTGTCTGAGCTGGATCTGACTGAGCTGGATCTGTCTGAGCTGGATCTGTCTGAGCTGGATCTGTCTGAGCTGGATCTGACTGAGCTGGATCTGTCTGAGCTGGATCTGTCTGAGTTGGATCTGTCTGAGCTGGATCTGTCTGAGCTGGATCTGACTGAGCTGGATCTGACTGAGCTGGATCTGTCTGAGCTGGGCCTCTCTAAGCTGGATCTGTCTGAGCTGGATCTGTCTGAGCTGGATCTGACTGAGCTGGATCTGTCTGAGCTGGATCTGACTGAGCTGGATCTGTCTGAGCTGGATCTGTCTGAGCTGGATCTGACTGAGCTGGATCTGACTGAGCTGGATCTGTCTGAGCTGGATCTGTCTGAGCTGGATCTGTCTGAGCTGGATCTGACTGAGCTGGATCTGTCTGAGCTGGATCTGTCTGAGTTGGATCTGTCTGAGCTGGATCTGTCTGAGCTGGATCTGACTGAGCTGGATCTGACTGAGCTGGATCTGTCTGAGCTGGATCTGTCTGAGCTGGGCCTCTCTAAGCTGGATCTGACTGAGCTGGATCTGTCTGAGCTGGATCTGTCTGAGCTGGATCTGACTGAGCTGGATCTGTCTGAGCTGGATCTGTCTGAGCTGGATCTGACTGAGCTGGATCTGTCTGAGCTGGATCTGTCTGAGCTGGATCTGACTGAGCTGGATCTGACTGAGCTGGATCTGTCTGAGCTGGATCTGACTGAGCTGGATCTGACTGAGCTGGGCCTCTCTGAGCTGGATCTGATTAGAGCCATAAGGAAGACTAGACATCTACCATAATAGAGACATCTACCACCCCACTACCACTATCAGATTAGAGCCATAATGAGACATCTACCCCACTACCACTATCAGATTAGAGCCATAAGGGAGACTAGACATCTACCACCCCACTACCACTATCAGATTAGAGCCATAAGGAAGACTAGACATCTACCACTATCAGATTAGAGCCATAAGGGAGACTAGACATCTACCACCCCACTACCACTATCAGATTAGAGCCATAAGGAAGACTAGACATCTACCACTATCAGATTAGAGCCATAAGGTGAGACTAGACATCTACCACCCCACTACCACTATCAGATTAGAGCCATAAGGGAGACTAGACATCTACCACCCCACTACCACTATCAGATTAGAGCCATAAGGGAGACTAGACATCTACCACTATCAGATTAGAGCCATAATAGAGCCATCTACCACCCCACTACCACTATCAGATTAGAGCCATAATAGAGACATCTACCACCCCACTACCACTATCAGATTAGAGCCATAATGAGACATCTACCACCCCACTACCACTATCAGATTAGAGCCATAAGGAAGACTAGACATCTACTACTATCAGATTAGAGCCATAAGGGATACTAGACATCTACCACCCCACTACCACTGTCAGATTAGAGCCATAAGGAAGACTAGACATCTACCATTATCAGATTAGAGCCATAAGGAGACTAGACATCTACCACCCCACTACCACTATCAGATTAGAGCCATAAGGAGACTAGACATCTACCACTATCAGATTAGAGCCATAAGGGAGACTAGACATCTACCACCCCACTACCACTATCAGATTAGAGCCATAAGGGAGACTAGACATCTACCACCCCACTACCACTATCAGATTAGAGCCATAAGGGAGACTAGACATCTACCACTATCAGATTAGAGCCATAATAGAGCCATCTACCACCCCACTACCACTATCAGATTAGAGCCATAATAGAGACATCTACCACCCCACTACCACTATCAGATTAGAGCCATAATGAGACATCTACCACCCCACTACCACTATCAGATTAGAGCCATAAGGAAGACTAGACATCTACTACTATCAGATTAGAGCCATAAGGGATACTAGACATCTACCACCCCACTACCACTGTCAGATTAGAGCCATAAGGAAGACTAGACATCTACCATTATCAGATTAGAGCCATAAGGGAGACTAGACATCTACCACCCCACTACCACTATCAGATTAGAGCCATAAGGGAGACTAGACATCTACCACTATCAGATTAGAGCCATAAGGGAGACTAGACATCTACCACCCCACTACCACTATCAGATTAGAGCCATAAGGGAGACTAGACATCTACCACCCCACTACCACTATCAGATTAGAGCCATAAGGGAGACTAGACATCTACCACTATCAGATTAGAGCCATAATAGAGCCATCTACCACCCCACTACCACTATCAGATTAGAGCCATAATAGAGACATCTACCACCCACTACCACTATCAGATTAGAGCCATAATGAGACATCTACCACCCCACTACCATTATCAGATTAGAGCCATAAGGAAGACTAGACATCTACTACTATCAGATTAGAGCCATAAGGGATACTAGACATCTACCACCCCACTACCACTGTCAGATTAGAGCCATAAGGAAGACTAGACATCTACCACTATCAGATTAGAGCCATAAGGGAGACTAGACATCTACCACCCCACTACCACTATCAGATTAGAGCCATAAGGGAGACTAGACATCTACCACTATCAGATTAGAGCCATAATAGAGCCATCTACCACCCCACTACCACTATCAGATTAGAGCCATAATAGAGACATCTACCACCCCACTACCACTATCAGATTAGAGCCATAATGAGACATCTACCACCCCACTACCACTATCAGATTAGAGCCATAAGGAAGACTAGACATCTACTACTATCAGATTAGAGCCATAAGGGAGACTAGACATCTACCACCCCACTACCACTGTCAGATTAGAGCCATAAGGAAGACTAGACATCTACCACTATCAGATTAGAGCCATAATAGAGACATCTACCACCCCACTACCACTATCAGATTAGAGCCATAATAGAGACATCTACCACCGCACTACCACTATCAGATTAGAGCCATAAGGGAGACTAGACATCTACCACTATCAGATTAGAGCCATAAGGGAGACTAGACATCTACCACCCCACTACCACTATCAGATTAGAGCCATAATAGAGACATCTACCACTCCACTACCACTATCAGATTAGAGCCATAATAGAGACATCTACCACCGCACTACCACTAACAGATTATTTTAATTTTATTTATTCATTTCACCTTTATTTAACCAGGTATGCTAGTTAAAACTGCGACCTGGCCAAGATAAAGCAAAGCAGTTCGACACAAACAACAACAAAGAGTTACACATGGAATAAACAAACACACAGTCAATAATAGAGTAGACAAAATAAAAAAAATAAGTCTATATACAGTGAGTGCAAATGAGGTAAGATAAGGAAGGTAAGGCAATAAATAGGCCATGGTGGCGAAGTAATTACAATATAGCAATTAAACACTGGGATGGTAGATGGGCAGTAGATGCATGTGCAAGTAGAGATACTGGAGTGCAAAGGAGCAAGATAAATAAATAAATAAATAAATACATAAATAAATAAATACATACAGTATGGGGATGAGGTAGTTGGATGGGCTGCTTACAGATGGGCTATGTACAGGTACAGAGATATGTGAGCTGCACTGACAGCTGGTGCTTAAAGCTAGTGAGGGAAATATGAGTCTCCAGCGTCAGTGATTTTTGTAGTTCGTTCTAGTTATTGACAGCAGAGAACTGGAAGGAAAGTCGGCCAAAGGAGGAATTGGCTTTGGGGGTGACCAGTGAGATATACCTGCTGGAGCGCGTGCTACGGGTGGGTGTTGTTATCATGACCAGTGAGCTGAGATAAGGCAGGGCTTTACCCAGCAAAGACTTGTAGATGACCTGGAGCCAGTGGGTGTGGAAACGAATATGTAGCGAGGGCTAGCCAACGAGAGCGTACATGTCACAGTGGTGGGTAGTATACGGGGCTTTGGTGACAAAACGGATGGCACTGTGACAGACTGCATCCAATTTGTTGAGTAGTGTTGGAGGCTATTTTATAAATGACATCGCCGAAGTCGAGGATCGGTAGGATGGTCAGTTTTACAAAGGTATGTTTGGCAGCATACGTGAAGGATGCTGTGTTGCCAAATAGGAAGCCGACTCTAGATTTAATTTTGGATTGGAGATGCTTAATGTGAGTCTGGAAGGAGAGTTTACAGTCTAACCAGACACCTAGGTATTTGTAGTTGTCCACATATTCTAAGTCAGAACTGTCCAGAGTAGTGATGCTGGACGGGCGGTCAGCTGCGGGCAGCGATCGGTTGAAGAGCATGCATTTAGTTTTAATTACATTTAAGAGCAGTTGGAGGCCACAGAAGGAGAGTTGTATGGCATTGAATCTCGTCTGGAGGTTAGTTAACACAGTGTCCAAAGAAGGGCCAGAAGTATCCAGAATAGTGTCGTCTGTGTAGAGGTGGATCAGAGAATAACCAGCAGCAAGAGCGACATCATTGATGTATACAGAGAAGAGTCGGCCCGAGAATTGAACCCTGTGGCACCCCCATAGAGACTGCCAGAGGCCCGGACAACAGGCCCTCCGATTTAACACACTGAACTCTATCAGAGAAGTAGTTTGAGTAATCATTTGAGAAACCAAGGCTGTTGAGTCTGCCAATAAGAATGTGGTGATTGACATAGTCGAAAGCCTTGGCCAGGTCAATGAATACGACTGCACAGTAATGTCTCTTATCGATGGCGGTTATGATATCGTTTAGGACCTTGAGCGTGGCTGAGGTGCACCCATGACCAGCTCTGAAACCAGATTGCATAGCGGAGAAGGTACAGTGGGATTCGAAATGGTCGGTAATCTGTTTTTTAACTTGGCTTTCGAAGACTTTAGAAAGGCAGGGTAGGATAGATATAGGTCTGTAGCAGTTTGGGTCTAGAGTGTCTCCCCCTTTGAAGAGGGGGATGACCGCGGCAGCTTTCCAATCTTTGGGGATCTCAGCCGATACAAAAGAGGTTGAACAGGCTAGTAATAGGGGTTGCAACAATTTCGGCAGATAATTTTAGAAAGAGAGGGTCTAGATTGTCTAGCCCGGCTGATTTGTAGGGGTCCAGATTTTGCAGCTCTTTCAGAACATCAGCTATCTGGATTTGGGTGAAGGAGAAATGGGGGAGGCTTGGGCGTATTGCTGAGGGGGGTGCAGGGCTGTTGACCGGGGTAGGGGTAGCCAGGTGGAAAGCATGGCCAGCCGTAGAAAAATGCTTATTGAAGTTCTCAATTATAGTGGATTTATCGGTGGTGACAGAGTTTCCTATCCTCAGTGCAGTGAGCAGCTGGGAGGAGGTGCTCTTATTCTCCATTGACTTTACAGTGTCCCAGAACTTTTTTGAGTTTGTGCTACAGGATACACATTTCTGCTTGAAAAAGCTGGCCTTAACTTTCCTAACTGCCTGTGTATATTGGTTCCTAACTTCCCTGAAAAGTTGCATATCGCGGGGGCTATTCGGTGCTAATGCAGAATGCCACAGGATGTCTTTGTGCTGGTCAAGGGCAGTCAGGTCTGGAGAGAACCAAGGGCTATATCTGTTCTTGATTAAAACAAAATTGAAAGGGGCATGCTTATTTAAGATGGTGAGGAAAGCACTTTTAAAAAATGACCAGGCATCCTCTACTGACGGGATAAGGTCAATATCCTTCCAGGATACCCGGGCCAAGGCGATTAGAAAGGCCTGCTCGCTGAAGTGTTTTAGGGAGCGTTTGACAGTGATGAGGGGTGGTCGTTTGACCGCAGACCCATTACGGATGCAGGCAATGAGACAGTGATCGCTGAGATCTTGGTTGAAAACAGCAGAGGTGTATTTGGGCGGCAAGTTGGTTAAGATGATATCTATGAGGGTGCCCGTGTTTACAGATTTGGGGTTGTACCTGGTTGGTTCATTGATAATTTGTATGAGATTGAGGGCATCAAGCTTAGATTGTAGGATGGCTGGGGTGTTAAGCAAGTCCCAGTTTAGGTCACCTAGCAGCACGAGCTCTGAGGATAGATGGGGGGCAATCAGTTCACATATGGTGTCCAGGGCACAGCTGGGGGCAGAGGGTGGTCTATAGCAAGCGGCAACAGTGAGAGACTTGTTTCTGGAAAGGTGGATTTTTAAGAGTAGAAGCTCGAATTGTTTGGGTACAGACCTGGATAGTAAGACAGAACTCTGCAGGCTATCTCTGCAGTAGATTGCAATACCGCCCCCTTTGGCAGTTCTATCTTGTCTGAAAATGTTGTAGTTAGGGATGGAAATTTCAGGGGTTTTGGTGGTCTTCCTAAGCCAGGATTCAGACACGGCTAGGACATCCGGGTTGGCAGAGTGTGCTAGGGCAGTGAATAAAACAAAGGAGGCTTCTAATGTTAACATGCATGAAACCAAGGCTTTTACGGTTACAGAAGTCAACAAATGAGAGCGCCTGGGGAATGGGAGTGGAGCTGGGCACTGCAGGGCCTGGATTAACCTCTTCATCACCAGAGGAACAGAGGAGGAGTAGGATAAAGGTACGGCTAAAGGCTATAATGACTGGTCGTCTAGGACGTTCTGAACAGAGAGTAAAAAGAACTGGTTTCAGGGGGCGATAAAATAGATTCAAGGCATAATGTACAGACAATGGTATGGTAGGACGTGAATACAGGGGAGGTAAACCTAGGCATTGAGTGACGATGAAAGAGATATTGTCTCTAGAAGTATAATTTAAACCAGGTGATGTCACCGCACGTGTGGGAGGTGGAACTAAATGGTTAACTAAGGCCTATTGGGCAGGGCTAGAGGCTCTACAGTGAAATAAGGCAATACTAACCAAAACAGCAATGGGACAAGGCATAATAACGTTAGCGAGAGGCATGCGTAGCCGAGTGGTCATAGGAGTCCAGTGAGTGGCTTCAAGCAGCTAGCGGGCCAGGGCTAGTAGGCGATCAGAAAGGCCTTGGAGGAGACGTCGTGACGGAACAAAGTCTGTTGTTGGCCCCCTCTTGCTGTTCCGTCGGCATACGGATCAGCAGGGCTCCGTAAATAAGACATCTACCACCCCACTACCACTATCAGATTAGAGCCATAATGAGACATCTAACACCGCACTATCATTTACACTGATTGAAGAGCAGGGACGCCGGCCACCCAGTTGCTCATTGCTAGCTGGGACTAGGCTACTGATATGCCTGCTAGCTGCATGACTTGTAGATCGATGACTGTCAGCACAGTTTCATGCAGTTCGACACTGAAGGAGAGGACGCCTCAGCTGTCACAAAATATTAGATATTTTCAGAAGGTAGAAAGAATGTAATGAGCAAAACTTTTATTTTATTTTATACCGGCGATTTGAATAGATTGTTGACCGATGCCATGCTACATTTGGGGTCCGTGGACAGATACACTTTTATCTTAAACATTTGAATCGCGCACACCTACCCGCTTTAAAGATCTCACTTTATCTCAGATTGCTTTATATTCCCAGTAATGCAAGTCACTTCATTTGCAGATCACTGTGAACATTGACCTTAGCAACATGAGAGAAATCTACTTCTGAAAGCTTTTAAAGTCTGCTTCCCAAATGCCGCCCTATAGAAAGGTACTCTACACTATAAAAAAAAACCCAGATACAAATACTAGGGCTAATATATTAAGTGTAATTTCAGTCCAACAGCAGTATGAACCTAACCTTAGGTTGTCAGGTTAATGGGCTTACGTGAGGGCCGGAGGAAGGCTTCTTCCTTAATGATGAGCTGTGACGCTTCAAACTGTGTAGAAAGCAGCTGTCAGGCGATGGAGAGCGAAGCTCACAAAGGAGGGCTATTTTGGAAACAAAACAAAACAGCCGAGTGCAGCTAGCTCCCAGTCATTCCAGTGTAAATAGGGAACGACAGACTGACGGGGAAAAAAAATAAAACGAATTCTCTCCTCGCTCTCCTCTCTCCCTCTCTCCGTCTCTCGTTCTCCTCTTTCCCCCCGCCTCTCTCTCTCTCTCTCTCTCTCTCTCTCTCTCTCTCTCTCTCTCTCTCCGTCCCTCGCTCTCCTCTTTCCCTCCGCCTCTCTCTCTCTCTCTCTCTCTCTCTCTCTCTCCGTCCCTCGCTCTCCTCTTTCCCCCCGTCTCTCTCTCTCTCTCTCTCTCTCTCTCTCTCCGTCCCTCGCTCTCCTCTTTCCCCCCGTCTCTCTCTCTCTCCCTCCGTCCCTCACTCTCCTCTTCTTTGTCTAGTGCAGATAGTGGATGCTTTTGAAGAAAGGCATCGTGGATAACTTCAGGGTCCCAGTTCCTTTATACAGGGAGATAGAGATGACATGCTATGCCTCTCACATGCCTGACCGAGGAGCCAGGGACCACCACCAGAGTGATCTGTGCTTTATCATCGAAAGGAGGCCTTAATGGATCCTGTCTTTCAGTGCTAGCCCTGTTAGCGCCCGTGACTGTATAGAGACTACCACCTACGGTACTGCAGGATGATGGTCTAGGTTCTGGTGACTGTATAGAGACTACCACCTACAGTACTGCAGGATGATGGTTAAGGTTCTGGTGACTGTATAGAGACTACCACCTACGGTACTGCAGGATGATGGTCTAGGTTCTGGTGACTGTATAGAGACTACCACCTACAGTACTGCAGGATGATGGTTAAGGTTCTGGTGACGGTATATAGAGACTACCACCTACAGTACTACAGGATGATGGTCTAGGTTCTGGTGACTGTATAGAGACTACCACCTACGGTACTGCAGGATGATGGTTAAGGTTCTGGTGACGGTATATAGAGACTACCACCTACGGTACTGCAGGATGATGGTCTAGGTTCTGGTGACTGTATAGAGACTACCACCTACAGTACTGCAGGATGATGGTTAAGGTTCTGGTGACGGTATATAGAGACTACCACCTACAGTACTACAGGATGATGGTCTAGGTTCTGGTGACTGTATAGAGACTACCACCTACGGTACTGCAGGATGATGGTTAAGGTTCTGGTGACGGTATATAGAGACTACCACCTACGGTACTGCAGGATGATGGTCTAGGTTCTGGTGACGGT
Organism: Brachymystax lenok tsinlingensis; assembly: GCA_030435695.1. NCBI lineage: Eukaryota > Metazoa > Chordata > Actinopteri > Salmoniformes > Salmonidae > Brachymystax > Brachymystax lenok. The sequence goes on along the minus strand of CM059813.1, from coordinate 5,040,079 downwards.
ATATAGAGACTACCACCTACAGTACTACAGGATGATGGTCTAGGTTCTGGTGACAGTATAGAGACTACCACCTACGGTACTGCAGGATGATGGTTAAGGTTCTGGTGACGGTATATAGAGACTACCACCTACGGTACTACAGGATGATGGTCTAGGTTCTGGTGACGGTATAGAGACTACCACCTACGGTACTGCAGGATGATGGTTAAGGTTCTGGTGACTGTATAGAGACTACCACCTACGGTACTGCAGGATGATGGTTAAGGTTCTGGTGACTGTATAGAGACTACCACCTACGGTACTGCAGGATGATGGTTAAGGTTCTGGTGACTGTATAGAGACTACCACCTACGGTACAGCAGGATGATGGTCTAGGTTCTGGTGACTGTATAGAGACTACCACCTACGGTACTGCAGGATGCTTGTTAAGGTTCTGGTGACCGTACAACACAAACGACCCAGGAGGTTTAAATCGGTCTGCAATAGGAGCCTGTTCCGTATATTAGTGTGTGAGTGTGTATCCTAGAGCTGCACAGGGACAGCCGCTCCAGTGTGTATCCTAGAGCTGCACAGGGACAGCCGCTCCAGTGTGTATCCGACAGTGACCTTCGCTTTGACCACTACAACACCGTGGCACTGTGAGACACATGGGGATAGCTGTGGATGAAGGACTTCCGGTTCAGCACCGTGGACAGTGGCAATCAGTTCAGCACCAGGCCAGCCGAAGACAGCGCCACAGAGCTGCTCACCCAACACACCTGTGCAGGATTACTAATCAGCACACCTGCAAAGCATTCCCTAATCAACTGACTGGCACAAGAGTGCAAGGCTGAAGCAGTTAGGCAGAAAGATACCGCGTGCCTACTCTCCCAGAGAAAGTGACTGTCTTCTCTCTCCGTCCACAGCCTGCTCAGAAGGAGAGGGCAAACCGCCGTAAGAGACTACAGGTGGCCGCCATCTATAACAGCCCTCTTGCCTGAACGGTTTGAGGACACTAAGCAAAAGTAAAAACATCTGAAACAGTCACCTTCCCTTTACCCGCTTCAACAATTTATAAAAATACAGTCAGCTTCTCTTTACACGCTTCAACAATTTATATAAAGACAGTCACCTTCCCTTTACCCGCTTCAACAATTTATATAAAGACAGTCACCTTCTCTTTACCCGCTTCAACAATTTATATAAAGACAGTCACCTTCCCTTTACCGGCTTCAACAATTTATATAAAGACAGTCACCTTCTCTTTACCCGCTTCAACAATTTATAAAAATACAGTCACCTTCTCTTTACCCGCTTCAACAATTTATATAAAGACAGTCACCTTCATTTACACGCTTCAACAATTTATATAAAGACAGTCACCTTCCCTTTACCCGCTTCAACAATTTATATAAAGACAGTCACCTTCTCTTTACCCGCTTCAACAATTTATAAAAATACAGTCACCTTCTCTTTACCGCTTCAACAATTTATATAAAGACAGTCACCTTCCCTTTACCCGCTTCAACAATTTATATAAAGACAGTCACCTTCCCTTTACCCGCTTCAACAATTTATATAAAGACAGTCACCTTCTCTTTACCCGCTTCAACAATTTATAAAAATACAGTCACCTTCCCTTTACCCGCTTCAACAATTTATATAAAGACAGTCACCTTCCCTTTACCCGCTTCAACAATTTATATAATGACAGTCACCTTCCCTTTACCGGCTTCAACAATTTATATAAAGACAGTCACCTTCCCTTTACCCGCTTCAACAATTTATAAAAATACAGTCACCTTCTCTTTACCCGCTTCAACAATTTATATAAAGACAGTCACCTTCCCTTTACCCGCTTCAACAATTTATATAAAGACAGTCACCTTCCCTTACACGCTTCAACAATTTATATAAAGACAGTCACCTTCCCTTTACCCGCTTCAACAATTTATATAAAGACAGTCACCTTCCCTTTACCCGCTTCAACAATTCATATAAAGACAGTCACCTTCCCTTTACCCGCTTCAACAATTTATATAAAGACAGTCACCTTCCCTTTACCGCTTCAACAATTTATATAAAGACAGTCACCTTCCCTTTACCCGCTTCAACAATTTATAAAAATACAGTCACCTTCTCTTTACCCGCTTCAACAATTTATATAAAGACAGTCACCTTCCCTTTACCCGCTTCAACAATTTATATAAAGACAGTCACCTTCCCTTTACCGCTTCAACAATTTATATAAAGACAGTCACCTTCCCTTTACCCGCTTCAACAATTTATATAAAGACAGTCACCTTCCCTTTACCGCTTCAACAATTTATATAAAGACAGTCACCTTCCCTTTACCCGCTTCAACAATTTATATAAAGACAGTCACCTTCCCTTTACCCGCTTCAACAATTTATAAAAATACAGTCACCTTCTCTTTACACGCTTCAACAATTTATATAAAGACAGTCACCTTCCCTTTACCCGCTTCAACAATTTATATAAAGACAGTCACCTTCCCTTTACCCGCTTCAACAATTTATATAAAGACAGTCACCTTCCCTTTACCCGCTTCAACAATTTATATAAAGACAGTCACCTTCTCTTTACCCGCTTCAACAATTTATAAAAATACAGTCACCTTCCCTTTACCCGCTTCAACAATTTATATAAAGACAGTCACCTTCCCTTTACCACGCTTCAACAATTTATATAAAGACAGTCACCTTCTCTTTACCCGCTTCAATAATTTATATAAAGACAGTCACCTTCTCTTTACCGCTTCAACAATTTATATAAAGACAGTCACCTTCCCTTTACCCGCTTCAACAATTTATATAAAGACAGTCACCTTCCCTTTACCGCTTCAACAATTTATATAAAGACAGTCACCTTCCCTTACACGCTTCAACAATTTATATAAAGACAGTCACCTTCCCTTTACCCGCTTCAACAATTTATATAAAGACAGTCACCTTCCCTTTACCGCTTCAACAATTCATATAAAGACAGTCACCTTCCCTTTACCCGCTTCAACAATTTATATAAAGACAGTCACCTTCCTTTACCCGCTTCAACAATTTATATAAAGACAGTCACCTTCCCTTTACCCGCTTCAACAATTCATATAAAGACAGTCACCTTCCCTTTACCCGCTTCAACAATTTATATAAAGACAGTCACCTTCCTTTACCCGCTTCAACAATTTATATAAAGACAGTCACCTTCTCTTTACCCGCTTCAACAATTTATAAAAATACAGTCACCTTCTCTTTACCCGCTTCAACAATTTATATAAAGACAGTCACCTTCCCTTTACCCGCTTCAACAATTTATATAAAGACAGTCACCTTCCCTTTACCCGCTTCAACAATTTATATAAAGACAGTCACCTTCCCTTTACCCGCTTCAACAATTTATTTAAAGACAGTCACCTTCTCTTTACCGCTTCAACAATTTATAAAAATACAGTCACCTTCCCTTTACCGCTTCAACAATTTATATAAAGACAGTCACCTTCCCTTTACCCGCTTCAACAATTTATATAAAGACAGTCACCTTCTCTTTACCCGCTTCAACAATTTATAAAAATACAGTCACCTTCCCTTTACCCGCTTCAACAATTTATATAAAGACAGTCACCTTCCCTTTACCCGCTTCAACAATTTATATAATGACAGTCACCTTCCCTTTACCGGCTTCAACAATTTATATAAAGACAGTCACCTTCCTTTACCCGCTTCAACAATTTATAAAAATACAGTCACCTTCTCTTTACCCGCTTCAACAATTTATATAAAGACAGTCACCTTCCCTTTACCCGCTTCAACAATTTATATAAAGACAGTCACCTTCCTTTACGCTTCAACAATTTATATAAAGACAGTCACCTTCCCTTTACCCGCTTCAACAATTTATATAAAGACAGTCACCTTCCCTTTACCCGCTTCAACAATTCATATAAAGACAGTCACCTTCCCTTTACCCGCTTCAACAATTTATATAAAGACAGTCACCTTCCCTTTACCCGCTTCAACAATTTATATAAAGACAGTCACCTTCCCTTTACCGCTTCAACAATTTATAAAAATACAGTCACCTTCTCTTTACCCGCTTCAACAATTTATATAAAGACAGTCACCTTCCCTTTACCGCTTCAACAATTTATATAAAGACAGTCACCTTCCCTTTACCCGCTTCAACAATTTATATAAAGACAGTCACCTTTCCTTTACCCGCTTCAACAATTTATATAAAGACAGTCACCTTCCCTTTACCGCTTCAACAATTTATATAAAGACAGTCACCTTCCCTTTACCCGCTTCAACAATTTATATAAAGACAGTCACCTTCCCTTTACCCGCTTCAACAATTTATAAAAATACAGTCACCTTCTCTTTACCCGCTTCAACAATTTATATAAAGACAGTCACCTTCCCTTTACCCGCTTCAACAATTTATATAAAGACAGTCACCTTCCCTTTACCGCTTCAACAATTTATATAAAGACAGTCACCTTCCCTTTACCGCTTCAACAATTTATATAAAGACAGTCACCTTCTCTTTACCCGCTTCAACAATTTATAAAAATACAGTCACCTTCCCTTTACCCGCTTCAACAATTTATATAAAGACAGTCACCTTCCCTTTACCGCTTCAACAATTTATATAAAGACAGTCACCTTCTCTTTACCCGCTTCAATAATTTATATAAAGACAGTCACCTTCTCTTTACCCGCTTCAACAATTTATATAAAGACAGTCACCTTCCCTTTACCCGCTTCAACAATTTATATAAAGACAGTCACCTTCCCTTTACCCGCTTCAACAATTTATATAAAGACAGTCACCTTCCCTTACACGCTTCAACAATTTATATAAAGACAGTCACCTTCCCTTTACCCGCTTCAACAATTTATATAAAGACAGTCACCTTCCCTTTACCCGCTTCAACAATTCATATAAAGACAGTCACCTTCCCTTTACCGCTTCAACAATTTATATAAAGACAGTCACCTTCCCTTTACCCGCTTCAACAATTTATATAAAGACAGTCACCTTCTCTTTACCGCTTCAACAATTTATAAAAATACAGTCACCTTCTCTTTACCCGCTTCAACAATTTATATAAAGACAGTCACCTTCCCTTTACCCGCTTCAACAATTTATATAAAGACAGTCACCTTCCCTTTACCCGCTTCAACAATTCATATAAAGACAGTCACCTTCCCTTTACCCGCTTCAACAATTTATATAAAGACAGTCACCTTCCCTTTACCCGCTTCAACAATTTATATAAAGACAGTCACCTTCTCTTTACCCGCTTCAACAATTTATAAAAATACAGTCACCTTCTCTTTACCCGCTTCAACAATTTATATAAAGACAGTCACCTTCCCTTTACCCGCTTCAACAATTTATATAAAGACAGTCACCTTCCCTTTACCCGCTTCAACAATTTATATAAAGACAGTCACCTTCCCTTTACCGCTTCAACAATTTATATAAAGACAGTCACCTTCTCTTTACCGCTTCAACAATTTATAAAAATACAGTCACCTTCCCTTTACCCGCTTCAACAATTTATATAAAGACAGTCACCTTCCCTTTACCCGCTTCAACAATTTATATAAAGACAGTCACCTTCCCTTTACCGCTTCAACAATTTATATAAAAATACAGTCACCTTCTCTTTACCCGCTTCAACAATTTATATAAAGACAGTCACCTTCCCTTTACCCGCTTCAACAATTTATATAAAGACAGTCACCTTCCCTTTACCGCTTCAACAATTTATATAAAGACAGTCACCTTCCTTTACCGCTTCAACAATTTATATAAAGACAGTCACCTTCTCTTTACCCGCTTCAACAATTTATAAAAATACAGTCACCTTCCCTTTACCCGCTTCAACAATTTATATAAAGACAGTCACCTTCCCTTTACCCGCTTCAACAATTTATATAAAGACAGTCACCTTCTCTTTACCCGCTTCAATAATTTATATAAAGACAGTCACCTTCTCTTTACCCGCTTCAACAATTTATATAAAGACAGTCACCTTCCCTTTACCCGCTTCAACAATTTATATAAAGACAGTCACCTTCTCTTTACCCGCTTCAACAATTTATAAAAATACAGTCACCTTCTCTTTACCGCTTCAACAATTTATATAAAGACAGTCACCTTCCCTTTACCCGCTTCAACAATTTATATAAAGACAGTCACCTTCCCTTTACCGCTTCAACAATTCATATAAAGACAGTCACCTTCCCTTTACCGCTTCAACAATTTATATAAAGACAGTCACCTTCCCTTTACCCGCTTCAACAATTTATATAAAGACAGTCACCTTCTCTTTACCCGCTTCAACAATTTATAAAAATACAGTCACCTTCTCTTTACCCGCTTCAACAATTTATATAAAGACAGTCACCTTCCCTTTACCCGCTTCAACAATTTATATAAAGACAGTCACCTTCCCTTTACCCGCTTCAACAATTTATATAAAGACAGTCACCTTCCCTTTACCCGCTTCAACAATTTATATAAAGACAGTCACCTTCTCTTTACCGCTTCAACAATTTATATAAAATACAGTCACCTTCCCTTTACCCGCTTCAACAATTTATATAAAGACAGTCACCTTCCCTTTACCCGCTTCAACAATTTATATAAAGACAGTCACCTTCCCTTTACCCGCTTCAACAATTTATAAAAATACAGTCACCTTCTCTTTACCCGCTTCAACAATTTATATAAAGACAGTCACCTTCCCTTTACCCGCTTCAACAATTTATATAAAGACAGTCACCTTCCCTTTACCCGCTTCAACAATTTATATAAAGACAGTCACCTTCCCTTTACCCGCTTCAACAATTTATATAAAGACAGTCACCTTCTCTTTACCCGCTTCAACAATTTATAAAAATACAGTCACCTTCCCTTTACCCGCTTCAACAATTTATATAAAGACAGTCACCTTCCCTTTACCCGCTTCAACAATTTATATAAAGACAGTCACCTTCTCTTTACCCGCTTCAATAATTTATATAAAGACAGTCACCTTCTCTTTACCCGCTTCAACAATTTATATAAAGACAGTCACCTTCCCTTTACCCGCTTCAACAATTTATATAAAGACAGTCACCTTCCCTTTACCCGCTTCAACAATTTATATAAAGACAGTCACCTTCCCTTACACGCTTCAACAATTTATATAAAGACAGTCACCTTCCCTTTACCCGCTTCAACAATTTATATAAAGACAGTCACCTTCCCTTTACCCGCTTCAACAATTCATATAAAGACAGTCACCTTCCCTTTACCGCTTCAACAATTTATATAAAGACAGTCACCTTCCCTTTACCGCTTCAACAATTTATATAAAGACAGTCACCTTCTCTTTACCCGCTTCAACAATTTATATAAATACAGTCACCTTCTCTTTACCGCTTCAACAATTTATATAAATTCAGTCACCTTCCCTTTACCCGCTTCAACAATTTATATAAAGACAGTCACCTTCCCTTTACCCGCTTCAACAATTCATATAAAGACAGTCACCTTCCCTTTACCGCTTCAACAATTTATATAAAGACAGTCACCTTCCTTTACCCGCTTCAACAATTTATATAAAGACAGTCACCTTCCCTTTACCCGCTTCAACAATTTATAAAAATACAGTCACCTTCTCTTTACCCGCTTCAACAATTTATATAAAGACAGTCACCTTCCCTTTACCCGCTTCAACAATTTATATAAAAGACAGTCACCTTCCCTTTACCCTTCAACAATTTATATAAAGACAGTCACCTTCTCTTTACCGCTTCAACAATTTATAAAAATACAGTCACCTTCCCTTTACCCGCTTCAACAATTTATATAAAGACAGTCACCTTCCCTTTACCGCTTCAACAATTTATATAAAGACAGTCACCTTCCCTTTACCGCTTCAACAATTTATATAAAGACAGTCACCTTCTCTTTACCGCTTCAACAATTTATAAAAATACAGTCACCTTCCCTTTACCCGCTTCAACAATTTATATAAAGACAGTCACCTTCCCTTTACCCGCTTCAACAATTTATATAAAGACAGTCACCTTCTCTTTACCCGCTTCAATAATTTATATAAAGACAGTCACCTTCTCTTTACCCGCTTCAACAATTTATATAAAGACAGTCACCTTCCCTTTACCCGCTTCAACAATTTATATAAAGACAGTCACCTTCCCTTTACCCGCTTCAACAATTTATATAAAGACAGTCACCTTCCCTTTACCCGCTTCAACAATTTATATAAAGACAGTCACCTTCCCTTTACCCGCTTCAACAATTTATATAAAGACAGTCACCTTCCCTTTACCCGCTTCAACAATTTATAAAAATACAGTCACCTTCTCTTTACCCGCTTCAACAATTTATATAAAGACAGTCACCTTCCTTTACCGCTTCAACAATTTATATAAAGACAGTCACCTTCCCTTTACCGCTTCAACAATTTATATAAAGACAGTCACCTTCCTTTACCCGCTTCAACAATTTATATAAAGACAGTCACCTTCCCTTTACCGCTTCAACAATTTATATAAAGACAGTCACCTTCTCTTTACCCGCTTCAACAATTTATAAAAATACAGTCACCTTCCCTTTACCCGCTTCAACAATTTATATAAAGACAGTCACCTTCCCTTTACCCGCTTCAACAATTTATATAAAGACAGTCACCTTCTCTTTACCTGCTTCAATAATTTATATAAAGACAGTCACCTTCTCTTTACCCGCTTCAACAATTTATATAAAGACAGTCACCTTCTCTTTACACGCTTCAACAATTTATATAAAGACAGTCACCTTCTCTTTACCCGCTTCAATAATTTATATAAAGACAGTCACCTTCCCTTTACCCGCTTCAACAATTTATATAAAGACAGTCACCTTCTCTTTACCCGCTTCAACAATTTATAAAAATACAGTCACCTTCCCTTTACCCGCTTCAACAATTTATATAAAGACAGTCACCTTCCCTTTACCCGCTTCAACAATTTATAAAAATACAGTCACCTTCTCTTTACACGCTTCAACAATTTATATAAAGACAGTCACCTTCCCTTTACCCGCTTCAACAATTTATATAAAGACAGTCACCTTCTCTTTACCCGCTTCAATAATTTATATAAAGACAGTCACCTTCTCTTTACCCGCTTCAACAATTTATATAAAGACAGTCACCTTCTCTTTACACGCTTCAACAATTTATATAAAGACAGTCACCTTCTCTTTACCCGCTTCAATAATTTATATAAAGACAGTCACCTTCCCTTTACCCGCTTCAACAATTTATATAAAGACAGTCACCTTCTCTTTACCCGCTTCAATAATTTATATAAAGACAGTCACCTTCTCTTTACCCGCTTCAACAATTTATATAAAGACATATAAAGATATAATCACAATAAAATGGTGCAGAAACTGGAGGAAAAGAAACATGCTGAAAGAGCCTATGGCAAAAATATAGAAAATATCCTGAAATTACCTGAAAATGTTACAACATACCAAAATGATTTTAGCAGATGCTCTTATCCAGAGCCACTTAAAGAAGCAATTAGGGTCAAGTGCCTAGTCGGCTCAGGGATACGAACCAGCAGCCGTCGGTTCCCTGGTCCAATGCCCTTAACCGCTAAGCTAGTGCCAATAGTCTGGACACACAGCATATCTAGGGATAGACGCAGTAACGAGGTCAAAAGCCTGGACACACAGCATATCTAGGGATAGACGCAGTAACGAGGTCAATAGTCTGGACACACAGCATATCTAGGGATAGACGCAGTAACGAGGTCAATAGTCTGGACACACATCATATCTAGGGATAGACGCAGTAACAAGGTCAATAGTCTGGACACACAGCATATCTAGGGATAGACGCAGTAACAAGGTCAATAGTCTGGACACACAGCATATCTAGGGATAGACGCAGTAACGAGGTCAAAAGCCTGGACACACAGCATATCTAGGGATAGACGAAGTAACGAGGTCAATGGAACGCAGACTGCGGGGGATAGAAGATAGATGCTGTCATTGGCACACATGAAAGAAATCTGGTAGTCAAAGTCGTTTTTTAACTGTAATGCATTTGATTGTTGATGATGACAACAACATGTTTAGGGGTTGACCTCCACACCATTATACTCTGATTGCTACATCAACATAGTGTGAAATACACATAGAAACAGTAGCCTAAATGCCGGCTAATTTAGCTGGGGGGAAATGAGGAGACTTGGGATCTTTACCCGGTGTGTTTCCATGGCATTTCCATTGTTTTGGTCGAGTTCCATTGATCTATTTACCTCATCTATAGATAAATAGTGCAGTAGGCCTACCTAATAATAGAGAGAGAGAGAGAGAGAGACTGAGACAGACAGACAGAGACGGAGAGGGAGAGAGAGAGACAGAGGGAGAGAGACAGAGAGGGAGACAGACATATATATATATATATATATATATATATATATATATATAGAGAGAGAGAGAGAGAGAGAGAGAGAGAGAGAGAGAGAGAGAGAGAGAGAGAGAGAGAGAGAGAGAGACTGGAGAGGGAGACAGACATATATAGAGAGAGAGAGAGAGAGAGAGAGACGGACGGACAGCCAGAGACGGAGACGAGAGAGAGAGAGAGAGAGAGAGAGAGAGAGAGAGAGAGAGAGAGAGAGAGAGAGAGAGAGAGAGAGAGAGAGAGAGAGAGAGAGAGAGAGAGAGACGGAGAGGGAGAGGGAAATGAGGGGGAGGAGGGAGGAGGTTATTTGTTAACAATCTGTCACTCTGTACCCATCATCAGTTTGACTGGGAGGCTGAACATCTGGTCTGTAACAATAGGGAACTAAGCATCTGAAAGGCCTAATACCTTCCTGCTTAACTACTGTTCATCAAGCAGACACACACAGTATAATATGTTTCATTGGAATGAAAATATTACCATAGAATCAGGAATCCTACAGTACACGCTAGCTACCTTTTCCATATTGATTTGCATTGTAAGTGGGATTGCATTATAGTTGTGGTGAAATGTATATACAGTATGTACATTACATTCAAAGCCATCTTAAAGGGATACTTCAGGATGTTGGCAATGATGCCCAAAGCCATCTGTAAGGGATACTTCAGGATGTTTGCAATAAGGCCCAAAGCCATCTGAAAGGGATACTTCAGGATGTTTGCAATGAGGCCCAAAGCCATCTGTAAGGGATACTTCAGAATGTTGGCAATGAGGCCCAAAGCCATCTTAAAAGGATACTTCAGGATGTTGGCAATGAGGCCCAACGCCATCTTAAAGGGATACTTCAGGATGTTGGCAACGAGGCCCAAAGTCATCTTAATGGGATACTTCAGGATGTTGGCAATGAGGCCCTTTATTCACTTCCCCAGAGTCTATGGGTATCTGTTGGAATGTTAGCATCGGCTCGTGAAACTACCTTGAACTTCCTTCATACTGGACGCAGAAACATACAAGTGGTATCCACAAGTTAAACCCCGCAGTTTCAGATGACCAGACAGTGCCTGTGTACCAAATGGACCCCACCAGTCTATGATCTGTGTGTTGGTTGAGAGAGAGAGAGAGAGAGAGAGAGAGAGAGAGAGAGAGAGAGAGAGAGAGAGAGAGAGAGAGAGAGAGAGAGAGAGAGAGAGCACACACACAGAGAGAGAGCGCGCGAGAGGGAGAGAGAGAGAGATAGAGAGAGAGAGAGAGAGCACACACACAGAGAGAGAGCGCGCGAGAGGGAGAGAGAGAGAGAGAGAGAGAGAGAGAGAGAGAGAGAGAGAGAGAGAGAGAGAGAGAGAGAGAGAGAGAGAGAGAGAGAGAGAGAGAGAGAGAGAGAGAGGGAGAGAGGGAAAGAGAGTGTGAGAGAGAGAGAGAAAGAGAGAGAGCATTACTACTGACGACGTTACAAAAGTGATTCAGAAATTAGGGAGAGAGATTTTCAAATTCAAATAGAGAAGAACGGATTAACTTTTTTCAATGCTAGTTAAGGATACTATAGTTATCAAGTTTCACATTGGATTTATTAACTACAAAAAGGTAAGATGTATTTTTTATTCTCTGCACACACAAGCTTGTTAGCTCTGGTCCAACTCTCGGGAAGTTCAAAGACATTCAAAGTTCCTCCCTAGAAACCGCTCCTCTGTGGTATAATACAGGGCCTTCAGATAGTATTCACACCCCTTGACTTGTTCCACATGTTGTTGTGTTACAGCCTGAATTTAAAATGGATTACATTGAGATGTTGTGGTCACTGGCCTAAACACAATACCCCATAATGTCAAAGTGGAATTATGTTTTTAGAAATGTTTACAAATTGATTAAAAAAAAATAATTAAAAGCTGTCTTGAGTAAATTAGTATTCAACCCCTTTTGTTATGGCCTAAATACGTTCAGGAGTGAAAATGTGCTTAACAAGTCACATAATAAGTTGCATGGACTCACTCTGTGTGTGCAATAATAGTGTTCAGCATGATTTCTGAATGACTACCTCATCTCTGTCGAGCAGTGAATTTCAAACACAGATTCAAACACAAAGACCGGGAGATTTTCCAGTGCCTCACAAAGAAGGGCACCTATTGGTAGATGGGTAACTATAAATAAAAAAGCAGACATTGAATATCCCTTTGACCATGGTGAAGTTATTAATTACACTTTGGATGGTGTATCAATACACCCAGTCACTACAAAGATACAGGCGTCCTTCCTGACTCAGTTGCCGTAGAGGAAGGAAACCGCTCAGGGATTTCACCATGAGGCCAATGGTGACTTTAAAACAGTTACAGAGTTTAATGGCTGTGATAGGAGAAAACTGAGGATGGATCAACAACACTGAAGTTACTCCACAATACTAACCTAAATAACAGAGTGAAAAGAAGGAAGCCTGTACAGAATAAAAATATTCCAAAATATGCATCCTGTTTACAACAAGGCACTAAAGTAAAACTGCAAAGAAAATTGACAAAATAAATGTACTTTATGTCCTGAATACAAAGCGTTATGTTTGGGGCAAAGCCAACACAACACATCACTGAGTACCACTCTTCATATTTTCAAGCATGGTGGTGGAAGCATCATGTTATGGGTATGCTTGTCACTGGAAAGGACTAAGGAGTTTTTTTTTAAATAAAAAGAAATGGAATGGAGGCAAAACCCTCGAGGAAAACCTGGTTCAGTCTGCTTTCCACCAGACACTGGGAGATGAATTCCCCGTTCAGCAGGACAATAACCTAAAACAAGGCCAAATCTACACTGGAGTTGCTTACCAAGACAACATTGAATGTTTCCTGAGTGGCCGAGTGACATTATGACCAAAACAGTTTTGACATAAATCCGTTTGAAAGTCTATGACAAGACATGAAAATATGGCTGTGCAAGCAATGATCGACAGCCAACTTGACAAAAAGTTGAAGAACTACAAAAAATAATCATGTGCAAATATTGTACAATCCAGGTGTGCAAAGCTCTTAGAGACTCACCCAGCAAGACTCACAGCTGTAATCACTGCCAAAGGGTGTGCTAATACTTATGTAAATGAGATATTTCATTTGCAATAAAATGTGCTAAAATTTCTAAAAACATGTTTTTGACTTTGTCATTATGGGGTCATTGTGTGTAGATGGGTGAGATTTAAAAAACATTTTTTGATCAATTTTAAATTCAGGTTGTAACACAACAACATGTGGAATACGTCAAGGGGTGTGAACTCTTTCTGAAGGCAATGCATCTTACCTCACTGAGGGAATTTTCAGGGATTTTTTTGACAATGCATCTTGTAACAGCTTCATACCCGTTCAATAGCTGTTTCTATATGTGCTGTATGCTGTATTAAAGATGATGTACATAACACTGCCAGCAGGGCAGCTGATACTTCCTGATGTTGAAGGATAGTTAAACCTATGTATTGTATAGTTAAACCAACACAAGATGTTTATACAGCAAATAAATATTGAATTATTTTTTCTTTAACGTGTAATCTGCTCTTATTTGGGTGCATGTATGATGATAACGTGTGTGTGTGTGTGTGTGTGTGTGTGTGTGTGTGTGTGTGTGTGTGTGTGTTGTAACAGGGTTACCGTAGGTGAAAACACATCAGGACTGGTCCCAAGAGTCATGTGACTGGATCTACTTCCGGCGCCGACAGAGATGGCAGCCTCGCTTCACGTTCTCAGGAAACCATGCAGTATTTTGTTTTTTTATGTATTACTTCTTACATTGTTACCCCGGAAAATATTAAGTTTTATTACATACAACCGGGAGGAACTATTGGATATAAGAGCAACGTCAACTTACCAACATTACGACCAGGAATACGACTTTCCCAAAGAGGATTCTCCTTTCGTTAACCCAAACACAACAACAGACTGGATAGCACGTGGCTACTCAAAACAACGGCGGCGCCAGAAGAGGGAAACGCGCCGGTCTTTTGGTCAAGCTACGTCGACGGGCGCATCGTGCACCTCTCCCGAGTATTTTAATCGCCAATGTACAGTCTCTTGACAACAAAGTAGACGAAATCCGATCGAGGGTTGCCTTTCAGAGAGACATTCGAGACTGCAACGTTCTTTGCTTCACGGAAACATGGCTCACTCAGGACACGTTATCAGAGTCGGTACAGCCACCTGGTTTCTCCACGCATCGCGCCGACAGAAACAAACATCTCTCTGGTAAGAAGAAGGGCGGGGGTGTGTGTCTTATGATTAACGAGGCGTGGTGTGATCATAACAACATACAGGAACTCAAGTCCTTTTGTTCACCTGACATAGAATTCCTTACAATCAAATGCAGACCGCATTATCTACCAAGAGAATTCTCTTCGATTATAATCACAGCCGTGTACATCCCCCCTCAAGCTGATACATCGACGGCACTGAAAGAAATTCATCGGACTCTATGTAAACTGGAAACCACATATCCTGAGGCTGCATTTATTGTGGCTGGGGATTTTAATAAGGCTAATTTAAGAACAAGGCTCCCGAAATTTTACCAGCATATCGAATGTGCCACCCGGGCTGGTAAAATCCTGGACCACTGTTATTCCAACTTCCGTGATGCATACAAGGCTATTCTCCGCCCTCCTTTCGCAAGTCTGACCATGACTCCATTTTGTTGCTCCCAGCCTACAAACAGAAACTAAAACAGGAAACGCCCGTTCTCAGGTCTGTTCAACGCTGGTCCGACCAATCTGATTCCATGCTGCAAGATTGCTTGAGCACGTGGACTGGGATATGTTCCGGATAGCATCTGACAACAACATTGATGTATACGCTGATTCGGTGAGCGAGTTTATTAGCAAATGCATTGGTGATGTTGTACCCATAGCAAATATCAAAACCTTCCCCAACCAGAAACCATGGATTGATGGCAGCATTCGCGCAAAACTGAAAGCGCGAACCACTGCTTTTAACCAGGTAAAGGCTACCGGAAACATGACTGAATACAAACAGTGCAGCTACTCCCTCCGCAAGGCAATCAAACAAGCTAAGCGTCAATATAGAGACAAAGTAGAGTCACAATTCAATGGCTCAGACACAAGAGGAATGTGGCAGGGTCTACAGTCAATCACGGACTACAAAAAGAAAACCAGCCCCGTCGCGGACCATGACGTCCTGCTCCCAGACAAACTAAACAACTTCTTTGCTCGCTTTGAGGACAATACAGTGCCACCGACACGGCCCGCTACCAAAACCTGCGGTGTCACCTTCACCGCAGCCAATGTGAAGAAAACATTTAAATGTGTTAACCCTCGCAAGGCTGCCGGCCCAGATGGCATCCCTGGCCGTGTCCTCAGAGCATGCGCCAGACCAGCTGGCTGGTGTGTTTACGGACATATTCAATCAGTCCCTATCCCAGTCTGCTGTTCCCACATGCTTCAAGAGGGCCACCATTGTTCCTGTTCCCAAGAAAGCTAAGGTGACTGAGCTAAATGACTATCGCCCGTAGCACTCACTTCCGTCATCATGAAGTGCTTTGAGAGATTAGTCAAGGATCATATCACCTCCATCCTGCCAGACACCCTGGACCCACTCCAATTTGCTTACCGTCCCAATAGGTCCACAGGCAGCGCAATCGCAATCACACTGCATACTGCCCTAACCCATCTGGACAAGAGGAATACTTATGTAAGAATGCTGTTCATCGACTACAGCTCAGCATTTAACACCATAGTTCCCTCCAAGCTCGTCATTAAGCTCGAGACCCTGGGTCTCGACCCAGCCCTGTGCAACTGGGTCCTGGACTTCCTGGCGGGCGGTCCCAGGTGGTGAGGGTAGGAAACAACATCTCCACCCGCTGATCCTCAACACTGGGGCCCCACAAGGGTGCGTTCTCAGCCCTCTCCTGTACTCCCTGTTTACCCATGACTGCGTGGCCAAGCACGCATCCAACTCAATCATCAAGTTTGCTGACGACACTACAGTGGTAGGCTTGATTACCAACAACGACGAGGCGGCCTACAGAGAGGAGGTGAGGGCCCTCGGAGTGTGGTGTCAGGAAAATAACCTCTCACTCAATGTCAACAAAACAAAGGAGATGATCGTGGACTTCAGGAAACAGGAGAGGGAGCACCCCCCTATCCACATCGAGGGGACAGTAGTGGAGAAGGTGGAAAGTTTTAAGTTCCTCGGCGTACACATCACGGACAAACTGAATTGGTCCACCCACACAGACAGCGTGGTAAAGAAGGCGCAACAGCGCCTCTTCAACCTCAGGAGGCTGAAGAAATTTGGCTTGTCACCAAAATCACTCACAAACTTTTACAGATGCACAATCGAGAGCATCCTGTCGGGCTGTATCACCGCCTGGTACGGCAACTGCTCCGCCCACAACCGTAAGGCTCTCCAGAGGGTAGTGAGGACTGCACAACGCATCACCGGGTTAAACTACCTGCCCTCCAGGACACCTAGACCACCCGATGTCACAGAAAGGCCAAAAAGATCATCAAGGACAACAACCACCCGAGCCACTGCCTGTTCACCCCGCTATCATCCAGAAGGCGAGGTCAGTACAGGTGCATCAAAGCTGGGACCGAGAGACTGAAAAACAGCTTCTACCTCAAGGCCATCAGACTGTTAAACAGCCATCACTAACATTGAGTGGCTGCTGCCAACATACTGACTTAAATCTCTAGCCACTTTATACATAGGAATTGGATGTAACAAATGTATCACTAGCCACTTTAAACAATTTTGTATATAATGTTTACGTATCCGACATACTCATATCAAATGTATACACTGTACTCTAAACCATCTACTGTATCTTGCCTATGCCGTTCGGTCATCGACCCAAATCTCTAGCCACTTTAATAATTATAATTGGATGAAATAATGTATCACTAGCCACTTTAAACAATGCCATTTATATAATGTTTACATATCCTACATTACTCATCTCATATATATGTGTATATACTGTACTCCATACCATCTACTGCATCTTGCCTATGCCGGTCAGCCATCGCTCATCCATATATTTATATGTACATACTCGTATTCATTCCTTTACTCTTGTGTGTATAAGGTAGTTGTTGTGAATTTGTTAGATTACTTGTTAGATACTACTGCATGGTCGGAACTAGAAGCACAAGCATTTCGCTACACTCGCATTAACATCTGCTAACCATGTGTATGTGACAAATAAAATTTGATTTGATTTGATTTGATGGAGATGGTGGTACAACCGATTGGTCAACCTGCCACTTCCCTTTCCATGTACCCCATCTAGTTCTAGACATGCTGATATACCCCATCTAGTTCTAGACATGCTGATATACCCCATCTAGTTATAGACATGCTGATATACCCCATCTAGTTCTAGACATGCTGATATACCCCATCTAGTTCATGTTATAGACATGCTGATATACCCCATCTAGTTCTAGACATGCTGATATACCCCATCTAGTTCATGTTATAGACATGCTGATATACCCCATCTAGTTCTAGACATGCTGATATACCCCATCTAGTTCATGTTATAGACATGCTGATATACCCCATCTAGTTCTAGACATGCTGATATACCCCATCTAGTTCATGTTATAGACATGCTGATATACCCCATCTAGTTCATGTTATAGACATGCTGATATACCCCATCTAGTTCATGTTATAGACATGCTGATATACCCCATCTAGTTCTAGACATGCTGATATACCCCATCTAGTTATAGACATGCTGATATACCCCATCTAGTTCATGTTATAGACATGCTGATATAGCCCATCTAGTTCTAGACATGCTGAAATACAAAGCGTTATGTTTGGGGCAAATCCAACACATCACTGAGTACCACTCTTCATATTTTCAAGCATGGTGGTGGCTGCATCATGTTATGGGTATGCTTGTCATTGGCAAGGACTAGGGCATTTAGGATGAAAAGAAACGGAATAGAGCTAAGCACAGGAAAGAAAGCAATAATGTGCAAAGCTCTTAGTCCCAGAAAGACTCTCAGCTGTAAACAAAAGGTGATTCTGACATGTATTGAACACTCATGTAAGTTAAATATTTCAATATTTCAATTTCAATACATTTGCAAACATTTCTAAAAAACATGTTTTCACTTCTTCATTGTGGTGTGTGTAGATGGCTGAGATAAAAAAAATGTTTTTAATCCATTTTGAATTCAGGCTTAACAAAATAATGTGGAATAAGTCTCTGGAGAGCCTTGCGGTTGCGGGCGGTGCAGTTGCCGTACCAGGCGGTGATACAGCTCCACAGGATGCTCTCAATGGTGCATCTGTACAAGTTCTTGAGGGCCTTAGGGGCCAAGATGAATTTCTTCAGCCTCCTGATATTGAAGAGGGAGCTGTTGCACCTTCTTCACCACGCTGTCGGTGTGAAGAAGACCATATCAGGTACTCCGTGATGTGCACGCAGAATAAATTCAAGAAAGCGTGCAAGTATAATATAGAGCCATGCTTGCATGGAACTCCCATCTCATATTGCTCAAGTGAACAGCAAACCTGGTTTCAAAAAAACAGATGAAGCCGCACACAACGCCTCTCCCCTATTTGACCTAGAGCAAATCAAATCAAAACAAATTGTATTGGTCGCATACACACGGTTAGCAGACGTTAATGCGAGTGTAGCAAAATGCTTGTGCTTCTAGTTCCCGACCGTGCAGTAGTATCTAACAAGTAATCTAACAAATTCACAACAACTACCTTATACACACAAGAGTAAAGGAATGAATACGAGTATGTACATATAAATATATGGATGAGCGATGGCTGACCGGCGTAGGCAAGATGGAGTACAGTATATACATATGAGATGAGTAATGTAGGATATGTAAACATTATATAAAGTGGCATTATTTAAAGTGACTAGTGATACATTTATTACATCATTTTTTTAATGATTAAAGTGCCTAGAGATTTGAGTCGATGGCCGAACGGCATAGGCAAGATTCAGTAGATGGTTTAGAGTACAGTGTATACATTTGATATGAGAAATGTCGGATATGTAAACATTATATACAAAATTGTTTAAAGTGGCTAGTGATACATTTGTTACATCCAATTCCTATTATTTAAAGTGGCTAGAGATTTAAGTCAGTATGTTGCCAGCAGCCACTCAATGTTAGTGGTGGCTGTTTAACAGTCTGATGGCCTTGAGATAGAAGCTGTTTTTCTGTACCTTGCTTTCTGGATGATAGCGGGGTGAACAGGCAGTGGCTCGGGTGGTTGTTGTCTTTGATGATCTTTTTGGCCTTCCTGTGACATCTGGTGGTGTAGGTGTCCTGGAGGGCAAGTAGTTTACCCCCGGTGATGCGTTGTGCAGTCCTCACTACCCTCTGGAGAGCCTTACGGTTGTGGGCGGAGCAGTTGCCGTACCATTCAGTGATACAGCCCGACAGGATGCTCTCGATTGTGCATCTGTAAAAGGTTTAGTGTTTTTGATGACAAGCCAAATTTCTTCAGCTTTCTGAACAGCAGACTGGGATAGGGATTGATTGAATATGTCCGTAAACACACCAGCCAGCAGGTCTGCGCATGCACTGAAGACACGGCTAGGGATGCCGTCTGGGCAGGCAGCCTTGCAAGGGTTAACACGTTTAAATGTTTTACTCTTTGTCTCTATACTGACGCTTATCTTGTTTGATTGCCTTGCGGAGGGAATAGCTACACTGTTTGTATTCAGTCATGTTTCCGGTCGCCTTACCCTGGTTAAAAGCAGTGGTTCACGCTTCCAGTTTTGCCCGAATGCTGCCATCAATCCACTGTTTCTGGTTGGGGAAGGTTTTAATAGTCGCTGTGGGTACAACATCACTGATGCACTTGCTAATAAACTCACTCACCGAATCAGCGTATTCATCAATGTTGTTGTCTGATGCTATCCGGAACATATCCCAGTCCACGTGATCGAAGCAATCTTGAAGCGTGGAATCAGATTGGTCGGACCAGCGTTGAAGAGACCTGAGCACGGGTGTTTCCTGTTTTAGTTTCTGTCTATAAGCTGGGAGCAACAAAATAGAGTCGTGGTCAGATTTGCCGAAAGGAGGGTGAGGGAGGGCTTTGTATGCGTCGCGGAAGTTAGAGTAGCAATGATCCAGAGTTTTGCCAGCCCGGGTCGCGCATTTGATATGCTGATAAAATTTAGGGAGCCTTGTTTTCAGATTAGCCTTGTTAAAATCCCCAGCTACAATAAATGCAGCCTCAAGATATGTGGTTTCCAGTTTACATAGAGTCCAATGAAGTTCTTTCAGGTCCGTCGAGGTGGCTGCTTGGGGGGGATGTACATGGCTGTGATTATAATCGAAGAGAATTCGCTTGGTAGATAATGCGGTCGGCATTTGATTGTAAGGAATTCTAGGTCAGGGGAACAAAAGGAGTTCCTGTATGTTGTTAGGATCACACCACGACTCGTTAATCATAAAGCATACACCCCCGCCCTTCTTCTTACCAGAGAGATGTTTGTTTCTGTCGGCGCGATGCGTGGAGAAACCGGGTGGCTGTACCGACTCTGATAACGTATCCCGAGTGAGCCATGTTTCCGTGAAACAGAGAATGTTACAATCTCTGATGTCTCTCTGGAAGGCAACCCTTGCTCGAATTTCATCTACCCTGTTGTCAAGAGACTGGACATTGGCGAGTAGTATACTCTGGAGCAGTGAGCGATGTAACTATCCAGTGAAAGTAACTACCCAGTGAAAGTAACTACCCAGTGAAAGTAACTACCCAGTGAAAGTAACTACCCAGTGAAAGTAACTGCCCAGTGAAAGTAACTACCCAGTGAAAGTAACTACCCAGTGAAAGTAACTGCCCAGTGAAAGTAACTACCCAGTGAAAGTAACTATCCAGTGAAAGTAACTATCCAGTGAAAGTAACTACCCAGTGAAAGTAACTACCCAGTGAAAGTAACTCCCCAGTGAAAGTAACTCCCAGTGAAAGTAACTCCCCAGTGAAAGTAACTCCCAGTGAAAGTAACTATCCAGTGAAATTCTCACTTTTAGAAATACATATTCTGTTAACTCATACCCAAATAATGTCATTGACTCATCCTATGCTCGTATGTGGACAAAACAAAACTTAAGATACCTTAAACTTCGATCTCAAACAGACCGTTCTTGCTATTTCCTCATGTAGTATGACGTAATACTCCAGAGGAGACTGAGCTGGCCAATCAGTGGTCTAGAGAAGGATGAGCTGGCCAATCAGCGGTCTACCCGTATTAATATTTTTAATGACCGGTATACGCCCACACCGTTCCAACACAGAAAAGTTGCTTTTTAAAATACTTAAAAAAAAAATTGTAAGCAAAACCATTTCACTCACATTGTAATTAATCTTGGAAACACTGGACAAGACGCCATAATAACTCTTATTCCACAGTATCCACAATCGGCTTTACTTGATCTAATTTCCTCCTTCTGAGGAGTTAATATTTCTGCCTGGAGCTCAAACCTCCATTAATCCTCAAGAGGATTATAATCTAATACTGCATCTTGTCTTGGGCATCTGTCTGTGTGGCAGGAAGCAGTTCAGCTGAAGGAAGAACAAGACAGAGGCTAACATCTGTCACTGTGTTGACTGCCCCATGACCCCTCCCATCTCCACTCCCATCTCCCCTCCCATTACCCCTCCCATCTCCACTCCCATCTCCCCTCCCATTACCCCTCCCATCTCCACTCCCATCTCCACTCCCATTACCCCTCCCATCTCCACTCCCATCTCCACTCCCATTACCCCTCCCATTACCCCTCCCATCTCCACTCCCATCTCCACTCCCATTACCCCTCCCATCTCCACCACCATCTCCACTCCCATTACCCCTCCCATCTCCACTCCCATCTCCCCTCCCATTACCCCTCCCATCTCCACTCCCATCTCCCCTCCCATCACCCCTCCCATCTCCACTCCCATCTCCACTCCCATGACCCTTCCCATCTCCACTCCCATGTCCCCTCCCATGACCCCTCCCATGTCCCCTCCCATAACCCCTCCCATGACCCCTCCCATGTCCCCTCCCATAACCGCTCCCATGTCCCCTTTCATATCAACTGCCTAAGAGGGTATTCTCTCTCTCTCTCTCTCTCTCTCTCTCTCTCTCTCTCTCTCTCTCTCTCTCTCTCTCTCTCTCTCTCTCTCTCTCTCTCTCTCTCTCTCTCTGATCTATCTGATCTATCCCACACAGGGTCCTGAAGGGCAGTATTTTTAGAGCAGAGCACCATCGTATCTGACCCAAGAAGAAAGAGCTGAAACCTGATGCAGAGAGACCAGAGCTGGAGCAACCAGACAGTCCACTGCAGAGAGACCAGAGCTGGAGCAACCAGACAGTCCACTACAGAGAGACCAGAGCTGGAGCAACCAGACAGTCCACTACAGAGAGACCAGAGCTGGAGCAACCAGACAGTCCACTACAGAGAGACCAGAGCTGGAGCAACCAGACAGTCCACTACAGAGAGACCAGAGCTGGAGCAACCAGACAGTCCACTACAGAGAGACCAGAGCTGGAGCAACCAGACAGTCCACTACAGAGAGACCAGAGCTGGAGCAACCAGACAGTCCACTACAGAGAGACCAGAGCTGGAGCAACCAGACAGTCCACTACAGAGAGACCAGAGATAGAGCAACCAGACAGTCCACTACAGAGAGACCAGAGATAGAGCAACCAGACAGTCCACTACAGAGAGACCAGAGATAGAGCAACCAGACAGTCCACTACAGAGAGACCAGAGATAGAGCAACCAGACAGTCCACTACAGAGAGACCAGAGCTGGAGCAACCAGACAGTCCACTACAGAGTACAATACATTCCTCACAGGATTTCTGTCTTCCCACATGTCACATGTCTCTCTCCAACCTGCCCGGGAACCAGTCTACCCGGTAACCAGCCTACCCGGTAACCAGCCTACCAGCCTGTAAATCTGAGTTCCCGCCTGCTGTTGTACAGCCCCACATTCCCAGCCCCTGCCAATGTGCAACCTGCACTTTTCAGCCCCTGTTCCCTCTCTCCTTCCATCTCCCCGTTCCCTCTCCCTGTTCCCTCTCCCTGTTCCCTCTCTCTGTTCCCTCTCCCTGTTCCCTCTCCCTGTTCCCTCTCCCTGTTCCCTCTCTCCATTCCCTGTCTCTGTTCCCTCTCTCTGTTCCCTCTCCCTGTTCCCTCTCCCTGTTCCCTCTCTCTGTTCCCTCTCCCTGTTCCCTCTCTCTGTTCCCTCTCTCCATTCCCTCTCTCCGTTCCCTCCCTCCTCCCCTTTCTCCTTCCCTATCTCTGTTCCCTCTCTCCTTCCCTCTCCCTGTTCCCTCTCTCTGTTCCCTCTCCCTGTTCCCTCTCCCTGTTCCCTCTCTCTGTTCCCTCTCCCTGTTCCCTCTCTCTGTTCCCTCTCTCCATTCCCTCTCTCCGTTCCCTCCCTCCTCCCCTTTCTCCTTCCCTATCTCTGTTCCCTCTCTCCTTCCCTCTCCCTGTTCCCTCTCTCTGTTCCCTCTCCCTGTTCCCTCTCCCTGTTCCCTCTCCCTGTTCCCTCTCTCTGTTCCCTCTCCCTGTTCCCTCTCCCTGTTCCCTCTCTCTGTTCCCTCTCCCTGTTCCCTCTCTCTGTTCCCTCTCCCTGTTCCCTCTCTCTGTTCCCTCTCCCTGTTCCCTCTCCCTGTTCCCTCTCCCTGTTGCTTCTCTCTGTTCCCTCTCCCTGTTCCCTCTCCCTGTTCCCTCTCTCTGTTCCCTCTCCCTGTTCCCTCTCTCTGTTCCCTCTCTCTGTTCCCTCTCCTGTTCCCTCTCCTGTTCCCTCTCCCTGTTGCTTCTCTCCGTTCCCTCTCCCTGTTCCCTCTCCCTGTTCCCTCTCTCTGTTCCCTCTCCCTGTTCCCTCTCCCTGTTCCCTCTCTCTGTTCCCTCTCCCTGTTGCTTCTCTCTGTTCTCTCTCTGTTCCCTCTCCCTGTTCCCTCTCTCTGTTCCCTCTCCCTGTTCCCTCTCCCTGTTCCCTCTCCCTGTTCCCTCTCCCTGTTCCCTCTCTGCATCCACTCGGCACGGGAGCTAAGCCTCCGTTACTCGTTAGCCATAAATAATCACGATTACTAAAACCCACAGACAGACAGAACCGTACAGAAAGCAGCAACAGCAGTGACAATATAGCCTTACTTACCTGGCAGCTAGCTAGCGATGCTACGATATCATCTCAAATCCCAAAAAATGATTTCAATTACACAGCAGCGTAGCAGTAATCATCAGGTATCTGTGGAGACTTGATAAGCCCAGCTAGCCTACATACGATCTGTATCACGTCAAGACACAGAGAGGGGGTGAGAGAAGTAGAAGTGACAGAGAGAGGCTGCTGCTCAAACTGGAGCTCACCGCTAACTCACCACACAGACAGGGACAGTCAGTCACTCTCTTTGTGTGTGTGTGTGTGTGTGTGTGTGTGTGTGTGTGTGTGTGTGTGTGTGTGTGTGTGTGTGTGTGTGTGTGTGTGTCTTCTGTTGGGAAAGAGGGAGAAAAAGTAAGGGTGGGAGGGAGAGCGGCTTTCAAGGACACACATGGGCAGGATAATTTCTTTCTTTTCCCATGCAGGCTGTACACACACACACACCTGTCCTGCACACACACACACCTCAGCAGGTGTCTCACTACAGAGGGTAGTGTGTACGGCCCAGTACATCACTGGGGCCAAGCTTCCTGCCATCCAGGACCTACAGTTGAAGTCGGAAGTTTACATACACCTTAGCCAAATACATTTAAAATTTAATCCTAGTAAAAATTCCCTGTTTTAGGTCAGTTAGGATCACCACTTTATTTTAAGAATGTGAAACGTCAGAACATCAGTAGAGATTTCAGCTTTTATTTCTTTCATCACATTCCCAGTGGGTCAGAAGTTTACATACACTCAATTAGTATTTGGTAGTAATGCCTTTAAATTGTTTAACTTGGGTCAAACGTTTTGGGTAGCCTTCCACAAGCTTCCCACAATAAGTTGGGTGAATTCTGGCCCATTCCTCCTGACAGAGCTGGTGTAACTGAGTCAGGTTTGTAGGCCTCTTTGCTCGCACACGCGTTTTCAGTTCTGCCCACAGATTTTCTATAGGATTGAGGTCAGGGCTTTGTGACTATGTTGTCCTTAAGTCATATTTCCACGACTTTGAAAGTATGCTTGTGGTCATTGTCCATTTGGAAGACCCATTTGCGACCAAGCTTTAACTTCCTGACTGATGTCTTGAGATGTTACTTCAATATATCCACATCATTTTCATTCCTCATGATGCTATCTATTTTGCGAAGTGCACCAGTCCCTCCTGCAGCAAAGCACCCCAACAACATGATGCTGCCACCCCCGTGCTTCACGGTTGGGATGGTGATCTTCGGCTTGCAAGCCTCCCCCTTTTTCCTCCAAACATAACGATGGTCATTATGGCCAAACAGTTCTATTTTTGTTTTATCAGACCAGAGGAAATTTCTCAAAAAAGTACGATCTTTGTCCCCATGTGCAGTTGCAAACCGTAGTCTGGCTTTTTTAGGGTGGTTTTGGAGCAGTGGCTTCTTCCTTGCTGAACGATATGGGACTCGCTTTACTGTGGATATAGATACTTTTGTACCTGTTTCCTCCAGCATCTTCACATGGTCCTTTGCTGTTGTTCTGGGATTGATTTGCACTTTTCTCACCAAAGTACGTTCATCTCTAGGAGACAGAAGGCGTCTCCTCCTGAGCGGTATGACGGCTGCGTGGTGTTTATACTTGCGTACTATTGTTTGTACAGAGGAACGTGGTACCTTCAGGCATTTGTAAATTGCTTGTGGAGGTCTACAATAAGAGTTCTTGGCTGACTTCTTTTGATTTTCCCATGATGTCAAGCAAAGAGGCACTGAGTTTGAACGTAGGCCTTGAAATACATCCACATGTTCACCTCCAATTGACTCAAATTATGTAAATTAGCCTATCAGAAGCTTCTAAAGCCATGACATCATTTTCTGGAATTTTCCAAGCTGTTTAAAGGCACAGTTAACTTAGTGTATGTAAAATTCTGACCCACTGGAATTGTGATACAGTGAATTATAAGTGAAATAATCTGTCTGTAAACAATTGTTGGAAAAATTACTTGTGTCATGCACAAAAGTGGAGTGGTTGAAAAACGAGTTATAATGACTCCAACCTAAGTGTATGTAAACTTCCGACTTCAAATGCATACCACAGTCCATCCCTCTAGTCATATATACCACAGTCCATCCCTCTAGTCATATATACCACAGTCCATCCCTCTAGTCATATATACCACAGTCCATCCCTCTAATCATATATACCACAGTCCATCCCTCTAGTCATATATACCACAGTCCATCTAGTCACATATACCACAGTCCATCCCTCTAGTCATATATACCACAGTCCATCCCTCTAGTCACATATACCACAGTCCATCCATCTAGTCATATATACCACAGTCCATCCCTCTAGTCATATATACCACAGTCCATCCCTCTAGTCATATATACCACAGTCCATCCCTCTAGTCATATATACCACAGTCCATCCCTCTAGTCATATATACCACAGTCCATCCCTCTAGTCACATATACCACAGTCCATCTAGTCACATATACCACAGTCCATCTAGTCACATATACCACAGTCCATCTAGTCACATATACCACAGTCCATCCCTCTAGTCACATATACCACAGTCCATCTAGTCACATATACCACAGTCCATCTAGTCACATATACCACAGTCCATCTAGTCACATATACCACAGTCCATCTAGTCACATATACCACAGTCCATCTAGTCACATATACCACAGTCCATCCATCTAGTCACATATACCACAGTCCATCCATCTAGTCACACATACCACAGTCCATCTAGTCACATATACCACAGTCCATCTAGTCACATATACCACAGTCCATCTAGTCACATATACCACAGTCCATCCATCTAGTCACATATACCACAGTCCATCTAGTCACATATACCACAGTCCATCTAGTCACATATACCACAGTCCATCCATCTAGTCACATATACCACAGTCCATCTAGTCACATATACCACAGTCCATCTAGTCACATATACCACAGTCCATCCATCTAGTCACATATACCACAGTCCATCTAGTCACATATACCACAGTCCATCTAGTCACATATACCACAGTCCATCTAGTCACATATACCACAGTCCATCTAGTCACATATACCACAGTCCATCTAGTCACATATACCACAGTCCATCCCTCTAGTCACATATACCACAGTCCATCTAGTCACATATACCACAGTCCATCTAGTCACATATACCACAGTCCATCTAGTCACATATACCACAGTCCATCTAGTCACATATACCACAGTCCATCCATCTAGTCACATATACCACAGTCCATCTAGTCACATATACCACAGTCCATCTAGTCACATATACCACAGTCCATCTAGTCACATATACCACAGTCCATCCATCTAGTCACATATACCACAGTCCATCTAGTCACATATACCACAGTCCATCTAGTCACATATACCACAGTCCATCTAGTCACATATACCACAGTCCATCTAGTCACATATACCACAGTCCATCTAGTCACATATACCACAGTCCATCTAGTCACATATACCACAGTCCATCTAGTCACATATACCACAGTCCATCATCTAGTCACATATACCACAGTCCATCTAGTCACATATACCACAGTCCATCTAGTCACATATACCACAGTCCATCTAGTCACATATACCACAGTCCATCTAGTCACATATACCACAGTCCATCTAGTCACATATACCACAGTCCATCTAGTCACATATACAGTCCATCTAGTCACATATACCACAGTCCATCTAGTCACATATACCACAGTCCATCTAGTCACATATACCACAGTCCATCTAGTCACATATACCACAGTCCATCTAGTCACATATACCACAGTCCATCTAGTCACATATACCACAGTCCATCTAGTCACATATACAGTCATCTAGTCACATATACCACAGTCCATCTAGTCACATATACCACAGTCCATCTATATACCACAGTCCATCTAGTCACATATACCACAGTCCATCTAGTCACATATACCACAGTCCATCTAGTCACATATACCACAGTCCATCTAGTCACATATACCACAGTCCATCTAGTCACATATACCACAGTCCATCTAGTCACATATACCACAGTCCATCTAGTCACATATACCACAGTCCATCTAGTCACATATACCACAGTCCATCTAGTCACATATACCACAGTCCATCTAGTCACATATACCACAGTCCATCTAGTCACATATACCACAGTCCATCTAGTCACATATACCACAGTCCATCTAGTCACATATACCACAGTCCATCTAGTCACATATACCACAGTCCATCTAGTCACATATACCACAGTCCATCTAGTCACATATACCACAGTCCATCTAGTCACATATACCACAGTCCATCTAGTCACATATACCACAGTCCATCTAGTCACATATACCACAGTCCATCTAGTCACATATACCACAGTCCATCTAGTCACATATACCACAGTCCATCTAGTCACATATACCACAGTCCATCCCTCTAGTCACATATACCACAGTCCATCTAGTCACATATACCACAGTCCATCTAGTCACATATACCACAGTCCATCTAGTCACATATACCACAGTCCATCTAGTCACATATACCACAGTCCATCTAGTCACATATACCACAGTCCATCTAGTCACATATACCACAGTCCATCTAGTCACATATACCACAGTCCATCTAGTCACATATACCACAGTCCATCCATCTAGTCACATATACCACAGTCCATCTAGTCACATATACCACAGTCCATCTAGTCACATATACCACAGTCCATCTAGTCACATATACCACAGTCCATCTAGTCACATATACCACAGTCCATCTAGTCACATATACCACAGTCCATCTAGTCACATATACCACAGTCCATCTAGTCACATATACCACAGTCCATCCCTCTAGTCACATATACCACAGTCCATCTAGTCACATATACCACAGTCCATCTAGTCACATATACCACAGTCCATCCATCTAGTCACATATACCACAGTCCATCTAGTCACATATACCACAGTCCATCTAGTCACATATACCACAGTCCATCTAGTCACTAGTCCACCATCAGTCCATCTAGTCACATATACCACAGTCCATCTAGTCACATATACCACAGTCCATCTAGTCACATATACCACAGTCCATCTAGTCACATATACCACAGTCCATCCCTCTAGTCACATATACCACAGTCCATCTAGTCACATATACCACAGTCCATCTAGTCACATATACCACAGTCCATCTAGTCACATATACCACAGTCCATCTAGTCACATATACCACAGTCCATCTAGTCACATATACCACAGTCCATCTAGTCACATATACCACAGTCCATCTAGTCACATATACCACAGTCCATCATGCTTTTGGCAGGTCTATGGTGGCCCAATACATATTTTGGTGTTTTTTTAAATACCAAACCGAGACTTTGGGACATTAAATGTTAATCTGACATTTTTATTTAAAAAAAAAAATTGGGAAGTTAGATTTAGGAAAAAGTAAATTGTGGCTCTATAAGGTTCTATCTGCAATCCAATCACAAGCCTGAACAAATACAGAAGGACCAATCGGAACACGTCTCTGCCATGTCCACCTGAGTACGTTCTAGTCTAGCAAAGCAAAGCAAAAGAATAACAACCCCCGTCAGAAATCCTAAAGTAAATGATGATGTCGCATCGTTGTTCAGTGATGCCAGTATTTATTTATTTGTATTTATTTATAATTCATTTGATGATTATAATACAATGTCTTAATGTATTTTAATGTATTTGCTCTTGTGTTCTGACTATCTTGGTAAAAATAGTTTTATTCTAACATTTTATGTATTCAAATAGCTACAGTCTTCTTGTGAACTGAACATGTCTAATTTAGAAGTGTGGCTGAACCTAGATGTGATGTACAAAATGTCTCAGGATTTTTTAATACTTTGCACTTTAAGGTACATTTAAGGTCAGGACCTTTAAAAGGGTTTATGAAGAAGAATTCACTACCAAACAGGTCTGAGATCTGGGTTGAGAAAACGTTTATGCTCAACACATCAGAACTACGGTAGGTCATGAAACGTAGCTCAACAATGGGTATTTCATCACGGTGTATTTTATAGGTACACATAAAACTTGGAGACACCTGGTCAAAATGTGTGCACAACATAGGGAATAGGGTGGCATTTGGGAGATTTCTCTGTTGTCAAAATGATCAATATCTGGTTTTGCTTATGAAGCCTTTGCTACTTGACTGCTGGGTCCATCTCCTCCATCTCCTCCATCTCCTCCTGTGTGTGTGCGCGTCTCAAGGATCCGGGGGCTGTCCCTGGAATGATGCAGTGCTCTATTTCACTTCTACAAGGACGGGTATAAACCACAACCTTAATGGACAGCTCAGCTCTGGCTCAATTACCACCTTTACAGTACCAGGAGCTGTCTGTCTGACTCAATGCCGCCTTTACAGTACCAGGAGCTGTCTGTCTGACTCAATGCCGCCTTTACAGTACCAGGAGCTGTCTGTCTGACTCAATGCCGCCTTTACAGTACCAGGCTGGAGCTAGCTGTCTGTTGGAGAGGCTCACTCCTCTGGTTCAATAGCAGAACGCTGTACCATTGTACCAGGCTCTGTCTGAGCAATCAAAGTCACTCAAACTCCCTGACTGTGGAGCTAAGAACAGGAAGAGGGCGCAGTGAAGGGAGGAAGTTGTAATAGCAGCTTAGTCATTGTAACAGAGATCATTTGTGATACGAAGAGATGTCACCGTCCGGGGCAAATGATGAGCTCAACACCACTGTATCAGGACGAAGATAAAAAGAGTACACCTTTGAACAAACAAGCGGCAAACAAAAAACTGGACAACGATTGTTGAAGTGCTACTGAAATACACTGAGTGGACAAAACATTAAGAACACCTGCTCTTTCCATGACAGACTGACCAGGTGAGTCCAGGTGAACGCTATGATCCCTTACTGATGTCACTTGTTGAATCCACTTCGATCGTTGTAGATGAAGGGGGAGGAGACCGGTTGAAGAAGGATTTTTAAGCTTTGAGACAATTGAGACATGGATTGTGTATCATTCACAGGGTGAATCGACAAGACAAAATATTTAAGTGCCTTTGAACGGGGTATGGTAGTAGGTGCCAGGCGCACCCGTTTGAGTGTGTCAAGAACTAGAACGCAGCTGGGTTTTTCACGCTCAACAGTTTCCCATGTGTGTCAAGAATGGTCCACCGCCCAAAGGACATCCAGCCAACTTGACACAAATGTGGGAAGCATTGGAGTCAACATGGGCCAGCATCCCTGTGGAACACTTTCGACACCTTGTAGAGTCCATCCCCCGATGAATTGAGGCTATTCTGAGGGTAAAATGGGGGTGACACTATATTAGGAAGGTGTTCCTAATGTTTTGTACACTCAGGATATATATTTCCTGACTGGCATTGAATGTATTTTAATAGCAATTGCAAAAGGAATGTCCAGTGGATGTTTCTGTTCCTGTGTACACCACTCGCTCCTTCAACTATTTCCCGCGCCTCCGTGTAGCAGACCTGCTGTACAGCTCGGATTCTTGCTACTTCGGATTCTTGCTACTTCGGATTCTTGCTACTTCGGATTCTTGCAACTTCGGATTCTTTCTACTTCGGATTCTTGCTACTTCGGATTCTTGCTACTTCGGATTCTTGCTACTTCGGATTCTTTCTACTTCGGATTCTTGCTACTTCGGATTCTTTCTACTTCGGATTCTTGCTACTTCGGATTCTTTCTACTTCGGATTCTTTCTACTTCGGATTCTTGCTACTTCGGATTCTTGCTACTTCGGATTCTTGCAACTTCGGATTCTTTCTACTTCGGATTCTTGCTACTTCGGATTCTTGCTACTTCGGATTCTTGCTACTTCGGATTCTTTCTACTTCGGATTCTTTCTACTTCGGATTCTTGCTACTTCGGATTCTTGCTCGCCGGATTCTTGCTCCGCCAGTTCTTGCAACTCGGATTCTTTCTACCGGATTCTTGCTACTCGGATTCTTGCTACGCCCGGATTCTTGCTACCGGATTCTTTCTACTTGATTCTTGCTACTCGGATTCTTTCTACTTCGGATTCTTTCTACTTCGGATTCTTGCTACTTCGGATTCTTTCTACTTCGGATTCTTGCTACTTCGGATTCTTGCTACTTCGGATTCTTGCTACTTCTTACTAGTGGCGAGGGAGACGGAAGTTGATGGAAGTTGAGCATCACCCATCTTAGCGACGCAGAATTAACATCAGCAGCGACCAGAAAAGCAGCCTCTGGATGTACGTATTCCTGCTTGGTTAAGCCTCGGACAGTTCGTTAAGTTCCAGTTTTGATTTTTTATCTTGTCCTGAGGTGGAATGTATACAACAGTCACAATAACAGCTGAAACCTCCCTCGGGAGATAGTAGGGTCAGTTTTGACCATCAGGTATTCAAGAAGGGTAAACAAGGGGTCGGGACAGTCAGCACACCAGTTGTTGTTGATGAAGAGGTGAACCCCTCCCCCCTATCGATTTCCCTGACTGCACCGTCCTGTCCGCACGGTTCATGGAGAATCCATCCAGTTGGATAGACATGGGGGGTATCTTGTCGGAGAGCCATGTCAAAATTGCAGTTTCGTGGGTCCCGTTGGTAGCAAAATCTGCGATCGGAGGTCATCCATCTTATTATCTAGTGACTTGATTGGCCAGGTGAACTTTGGCTCTTTTTTGCTCCATTTTCCATTGTTCCTGTCTTCCATTCATTCTCCTCGCACCATCCGAATCAACCAACACTTACGCTTCCTCCATGGTCCTCATCACTCCAGCCCTCGACCGGTTGGTGCTGCCACCTGATGGATGGAGTGTAGAAGTGTATCCTGGGTAGTAGTCTTTGTCCTAACACTAAATGACCTACTACATAACACCTCCCCTCATCAAGAAAACCGTTATCTATTTTCCTGAATTCTCCAAACTTTTATACTTTTTATATACCAGAAGCTTCTTCAAGCATCTGATACTCATCACAAGACAGACCGGGTCTTCTAACCTCACAACATGACTGGGAAAAATCTCCAACCCTTATAGCTCAGTGAGAAGCATGTCAGCTAAATCAACACCTTGACCCGCAAACAAGAAGAACCAAAGAACCAGCTAAAGGAACCAAAGAACCAGCTAAAGGAACCAAAGAACCAGCTAAAGGAACCAAAGAACCAGCTAAAGGAACCAAAGAACCAGCTAAACAGGGAACATCATTACTACAGATACTAAATACTACTAGCTAAACAGGGAACATCATTATTACAGATACTAAAATACTACTAGCTAAACAAGGAACATCATTATTACAGATACTAAATACTACTAGCTAAACAGGGAACATCATTACTACAGATACTAAATACTACTAGCTAAACAGGGAACATCATTACTACAGATACAAAAATACTACAAGCTAAACAGGGAACATCATTATTACAGATACTAAAATACTACTAACTAAACAGGAAACAGCATTATTACAGATACTAAATACTACTAGCTAAACAGGGAACAGCATTATTACAGATACTAAATACTACTAGCTAAACAGGGAACATCATTACTACAGATACTAAATACTACTAGCTAAACAGGGAACATCATTACTACAGATACTAAATACTACTAGCTAAACAGGGAACATCATTACTACAGATACTAAATACTACTAGCTAAACAGGGAACATCATTACTACAGATACTAAATACTACTAGCTAAACAGGAAACATCATTATTACAGATACTAAATACTACTAACTAAACAGGAAACATCATTACTACAGATACTAAATACTACTAACTAAACAGGAAACATCATTATGACAGATACTAAATACTACTAACTAAACAGGGAACATCATTATTACAGATACTAAATACTACTAGCTAAACAGGAAACATCATTATTACAGATACTAAATACTACTAGCTAAACAGGGAACATCATTACTACAGATACTAAATACTACTAACTAAACAGGGAACATCATTACTACAGATACTAAATACTACTAACTAAACAGGAAACATCATTATGACAGATACTAAATACTACTAACTAAACAGGGAACATCATTACTACAGATACTAAATACTACTAGCTAAACAGGGAACATCATTATTACAGATACTAAATACTACTAGCTAAACAGGAAACATCATTATTACAGATACTAAATACTACTAGCTAAACAGGGAACATCATTACTACAGATACTAAATACTACTAACTAAACAGGGAACATCATTATTACAGATACTAAATACTACTAGCTAAACAGGGAACATCATTATTACAGATACTAAATACTACTAACTAAACAGGGAACATCATTATTACAGATACTAAATACTACTAACTAAACAGGAAACATCATTACTACAGATACTAAATACTACTAACTAAACAGGGAACATCATTACTACAGATACTAAATACTACTAACTAAACAGGGAACATCATTATTACAGATACTAAATACTACTAGCTAAACAGGGAACATCATTACTACAGATACGAAATACTACAAGCTAAACAGGGAACATCATTATTACAGATACTAAATACTACTAGCTAAACAGGGAACATCATTATTACAGATACTAAATACTACTAGCTAAACAGGGAACATCATTACTACAGATACTAAATACTACTAACTAAACAGGGAACATCATTACTACAGATACTAAATACTACTAGCTAAACAGGAAACATCATTACTACAGATACTAAAATACTACTAGCTAAACAGGGAACATCATTACTACAGATACTAAATACTACTAGCTAAACAGGGAACATCATTATTACAGATACTAAATACTACTAGCTAAACAGGGAACATCATTATTACAGATACTAAAATACTATTAGCTAAACAGGAAACATCATTATTACAGATGCTAAATACTACTAGCTAAACAGGGAACATCATTACTACAGATACTAAATACTACTAACTAAACAGGGAACATCATTACTACAGATACTAAATACTACTAGCTAAACAGGAAACATCATTACTACAGATACTAAAATACTACTAGCTAAACAGGGAACATCATTACTACAGATACTAAATACTACTAGCTAAACAGGGAACATCATTATTACAGATACTAAATACTACTAGCTAAACAGGGAACATCATTATTACAGATACTAAATACTACTAGCTAAACAGGGAACATCATTATTACAGATACTAAAATACTATTAGCTAAACAGGAAACATCATTATTACAGATACTAAATACTACTAGCTAAACAGGAAACATCATTATTAAATGACGTGAAAAGGAACCAGTGGAGATGGATCGAAAAGGTGTTCTCTAAATGTGTTGGTCGCTATCGCTAAACGTATAGCTAAACGTATAGTTAAAATAGTTAAATTATAGCTAAACGTATAGCTAAACGTATAGTTAAACGTATAGCTAAATGTATAGCTAAACGTATAGCTGAACGTATAGCTAAACGTATAGCTAAATGTATAGCTAAACGTATAGCTAAACGTATAGTTAAATGTATAGCTAAACGTATAGCTAAATGTATAGCTAAACGTATAGCTAAACGTATAGCTAAACGTTTAGCTATACATTTAGCTAGACAATTAACTATACATTTAGCTATACATTTAGCTATACATTTAACTATACATTTAGCTATACATTTAGCTATACATATACGTATAGCTATACATTTAGCTATACATTTAGCTATACATTGTGTATAGTTAAATGTATAGCTAAATGTATAGCTAAACATATAGCTAAACGTATAGCTAAATGTATAGTTAAACATATAGCTAAATGTATAGCTAAACGTATAGTTAAATGTATAGCTAAATGTATAGCTAAACGTAATTGCTAACAATGGCAATCGTTATTAGACCATGTAGTTTGAATATCGTACCAATGAACAGGACTATAATGGAGTCTGATGGAGTCTGGACCCTGGCATGTTATGGCATAATCATTTCACATTGATCACTTGTTCCAACCAGGCGTCATTACACACACACACCACAATAACCATGGATTCCTGCAGAAACTGCTTGAGCTAATTCTACATGTGTTTTCTCCTGCTAAAAGATGCATCACCTACCATGTAATCAGTCAGCAACATTATTTGAGCTCAATTCTACTGCTGCTTTAGAACGCCTACAAGCTTTTCCTTCTCCTGAGATATCTCTCTCTCCCGCCCCCTCTTTCTCCCGCCCACCTCTCTCTCCCGCCCCCCTCTCTCTCCCGCCCCCCTCTCTCTCCCGCCCCCCTCTCTCTCCCGCCCCTTTCTCTCTCCCGCTCCCCCTCTCTCTCCCGCCCCCTCTTTCTTCTGCCCGCCTCTCTTCTCCCTCCCCCTCTCTCTCCCGCCCGCCTCTCTCTCCTCCCCCTCTCTCTCCGCCCCCTCTTTCTTCTGCCCGCTCTCTCTCCCGCCCGCCTCTTTCTTCTGTCTTCCTCTCTCTCCCCCTCTCTCTCTCCCTCTTTCTCCTCCCCTCTCTCTCTCTTCTCTCTCCCTCTTTCTCCCGCCTCTCTCTCTCCGCTTCTCTCTCTCTCCCTCCGCCTCTCTCTCCGCTTCCTCTCTCTCTCCCCGCCTCTCTCTCCCGCTCTCTCTCCCTCCCCCTCTCTTTCTTCTGTTCGCCTCTCTCCCTCCCTCTCTCTCTCCCGCCTCTCTCTCCCTCCCCCTCTCTCTCCCGCCTCTCTCTCCCTTGCCTCTTTCTTCTGCCCGCCTCTCTCCTTCCCCCCCTCTCTCTCCCTCCCCTCTTTCTCCTCCCCTCTCTCTCTCTCTCCCTCCCCTCTTTCTCCCCTTCTCTCTCTCTCTCCCGCCTCTTTCTCCTCTGCCTTCTCTCTCCCCGCCTGGGCTCTCTCTCTCCCCCTCCTCTCTCCTTCTTCCCACCTCTTTCTCCTCACTCGCTTCTCTCTCCCGCTTCCCAATCTCTCTCCTTCCGCTCTTCCCTCCTCATGACCTCTCTCTCCCGCTCTCTCTCTCCTGTCCCCTCTCTCTCTCTCCGCCTCTCTCTCCCTCCCCCTCTCTCTCCCTCCCTCATCTTTCTCTCACAATTCAATTTAAGGGCTTTATTGGCATGGGAAAACATATGTTAACATTGCCAAAGCAAGTGAAGTAGATAATAAACAAAAGTGAAATAAACAATAAAAAGTGAACAGTAAAGACTTTTGCTGCGAGGAGGCAGTCATTAAATCATATCATAAATCATTAAATCAAATCATAAATCATTTATTTTGGTACTGTCCATGTGTAGCTTGTTTTTGGGTCACAGGTCCAGAAATGACTGAAGAATTACAACATTTACCTGGAGCTAACTCTGCAAATAGCACTACTGGGTGACTTGAAAAGTCATAGTCAATCGATCAATAAGAGAATAATTATTTTAGCAAAAATTGTTCTCTTTAATTTACAATCTGTAGAAACTATGAAAATAGAAAGGTTCAGAACTTTTGTGAAACATCACAGCAAAGTTAAAAAAATGTATGGCAAATAGAAACCCAATATGGAATGGTGTTAAGAGATAGATGGGAGGGGTTGAATGGAGCTGAAGGGAGGGACTAATAACAGCAAGATAACAAATATAAAATATACTGAGTCTGTAAAATGTATATAGGTTCAGAAGTTTTGTGAAATAGCACAGTTACAAATATATGGCCAATAGAAATCAAACTGGATGGACATCATAAATAGAGAAAGGCCAGGACTAAAAACAAACAAAATATAACTATTGTAAAATAGATTGTGTCTGTAAAATGTGTATAGTATGTATACCCTGGAAGTAGAAGCCTAAGTGGTATTGTTCATTCGTTTACTCCAATTAGGGGAGGGATGGTAGGGTTTGTGGGGAATAATAAAGGAAAATATGTTTTAAAATATATGTATACATCTGTATGTATGTGTATTTGTATGTGTATATGTATGCGTGGTGATATATATGTGGGCATGTCCCTGGGCTCTGTGGGTCTGTTTGTGTTCGTGAACATAGCCCCAGGAGCAGCTTCCTTTTAGGTGGATGTAGAATTTAATGTAGAGAGAGGCCCGGGTCTGACAGAATCTGTGCAGAAGATCTAGGTGCGGCTGTAGGCCCTCCTTGGTTGGGGACAGAAGCAGCCGATCATCAGCAAACAGTAGACATTTGACTTCAATGTGTTGATATATACAGTTGAAGTCGGAAGTTTACATACACTTAGGTTGGAGTCATTAAAACTCGTTTTTCAACAACTCCACACATTTCTTGTGTGGAGCAAACTATAGTTTTGGCAAGTCGGTTAGGACATCTACTTTGTGCATGACACAAGTAATTGTTCCAACAATTGTTTACAGACAGATTATTTCACTTATAACTCACTGTATCACAATTACAGTGGGTCAGAAGTTTACAAACACTGAGTTGACTGTGCCTTTAAACAGCTTGGAAAATTACAGAAAATGATGTCATGGCTTTAGTAGCTTCTGATAGGCTAATTGACATCATTTGAGTCAATTGGAGGTGTACCTGTGGATGTATTGCAAGGCCTACCTTCAAACTCAGTGCCTCTTTGCTTGACATCATGGGAAAATCAAAAGAAATTCAGCCAAGACCTCAGAAGAAAAATTGTAGACCTCTGCAAGTCTGGTTCATCCTTGGGAGCAATTTCCAAACGCCTGAAGGTACCACATTCATCTGTACAAACAATAGTACGCAAGTATAAACACCATGGGATCACGCAGCCGTCATACTGCTCAGGAAGGAGATGTGTTCTGTCTCCTAGAGATGAATGTACTTTGGTGCGAAAAGTGCAAATCAATCCCAGAACAACAGCAAAGGACCTTGTCAAGATGCTGGAGGAAACAGGTACAAAAGTATCTATATCCACAGTAAAACGAGTCCTATATCGACATAACCTAAAAGGCCACTCCGCAAGGAAGAAGCCACTGCTCCAAAACCGCCATAAAAAGCCAGACTTCGGTTTGCAACTGCACATGGGGACAAAGATCGTACTTTTTGGAGAAATGTCCTCTGGTCTGATGAAACAAAAATAGAACTGTTTAGCCATAATGACGAACGTTATGTTTGGAGGAAAAAGGGGGAGGCTTGCAAGCCGAAGAACACCATCCCAACCGTGAAGCACGGGGTGGCAGCATCATGTTGTGGGGTGCTTTGCTGCAGGAGGGACTGGTGCACTTCACAAAATAGATGGCATCATGAGGAGGAAAATTATGTGGATATATTGAAGCAGCCTCTCAAGACATCAGTCAGGAAGTTAAAGCTTCGTTGCAAATGGGTCTTCCAAATGGACAATGACCCCAAGCATACTTCCAAATTTGTGGCAAAATGGCTTAAGGAAAACAAAGTCAAGGTATTGGAGTGGCCATCACAAAGCCCTGACCTCAATCCCATAGAATATTTGTGGGCAGAACTGAAAAAGCGTGTGCGAGCAAAGAGGCCTACAAACCTGACTTAGTTACACCAGCTCTGTCAGGAGGAATGGGCCAAAATTCACCCAACTTATTGTGGGAAGCTTGTGGAAGGCTACCCGAAACGTTTGACCCAAGTTAAACAATTTAAAGGCAATGCTACCAAATACTAATTGAGTGTATGTAAACGTCTGACCCACTGGGAATGTGATGAAAGAAATAACATCTGAAATAAATCATTC
This sequence comes from Brachymystax lenok tsinlingensis, assembly GCA_030435695.1. Classification (NCBI taxonomy): domain Eukaryota; kingdom Metazoa; phylum Chordata; class Actinopteri; order Salmoniformes; family Salmonidae; genus Brachymystax; species Brachymystax lenok. Next base: position 4,999,868 of record CM059813.1, on the reverse strand, counting down.
TCTCTACTATTATTCTGACATTTCACATTCTTAAAATAAAATGGTGATCCTAACTGACCTAAAACAGGGAATTTTTACAAGGATTAAATGTCAGGAATTGTGAAAAACTGAGTTTAAATGTATTTGGCTAAGGTGTATGTAAACTTCCGACTTCAACTGTATGTTGAAGAAGTTGGTGTTTAAGCTGCATCCCTGTCTCACCCCACGGCCCTGTGGAAAGAAATGTTTTGTTTTTGCCAATTTTAACCGCACACTTGTTGTTTGTGTACATGGATTTATAATGTTGTATGTTTTTCCCCCAACACCACTTTCCATCAATTTGTATAGCAGACCCTCATGCCAAATTAGGTCTAAATATTTTTTTAAATCAACAAAGCATGAGAAGACTTTGCCTTTGTTTTGTTTTGTTTGTTTGTCAATTAGGGTGTGCAGGGTGAATACGTGGTCTGTCGTACGGTAATTTGGTAAAAAATTGGACATTTGCTCAGTACATTGTTTTCACTGAGGAAATGTACGAGTCTGCTGTTATTGATAATGCAGAATACTGTCCCAAGGTTGCTGTTGACACATATCCCACGGTAGTTATTGGGGTCAAATTTGTCTCCACTTTTGTGGATTGGGGTGATCAGTCCTTGGTTCCAAATATTGGGGAAGATGCCAGAGCTGAGGATGATGTTAAAGAGTTTACGTAAAGCCAATTGGAATTTGTGGTCTGTATATTTTATCATTTAATTTAGGATACCATCAACATCACAGGCCTTTTTGGGTTGGAGGGTTTGTATTTTGTCCTGTAGTTCATTCAATGTAATTGGAGAATCCAGTGGGTTCTGGTCGTCTTTAATAGTTGATTATAATGTTTGTATTTGATCATGAATATGTTTTTGCTGTTTGATCTTTGTTATAGAGCCAAAACGATTGGAGAACTGGTTTATCCATACATCTCCGTTTTGGATAGATAACTCTTAGTGTTGTTGTTCGTTTAGAGTTTTCCAATTTTCCCCAGTAGTGGTTAGAGTCTATGGATTCTTCAATTACATTGAGCTGATTTCTGACGTGCTGTTCCTTCTTTTTCCGTAGTGTATTTCTGTATTGTCCAATTTCTTTGATGAAGTCTGGGTTCCTGCTCTTTAGGCCAAAGGCAGATGACCTTAGACCTTGTATATTCCAGGATCTCTCTCTCTTTCTCACAAACACACACACACACACACAAGGGGTCATGTGACCAACTTTCCATCCATAGAGAGAGGGAGATAGAATAGGAGAGAGAGAGAGAGAGAGAGAGAGAGAGAGGGAGGAAGAGAGAGAGGGAGACATAGAATAGGCTAGAGAGAGAGAGAGAGAGTGAGAGAGCGAGAGAGCGAGAGAGAGAGAGAGAGGGAGGAAGAGAGAGAGGGAGACATAGAATAGGCTAGAGAGAGAGAGAGAGAGAGAGAGAGAGAGAGAGAGAGAGAGAGAGAGAGAGCGAGAGAGCGAGAGAGAGTGAGAGAGAGATGGTTCTGCAGTAAGACAGACATGTGGTTGTGCTGCAGTAACACAACAGGTCAGGTTTCGAACAGTGGGTAGAGTCAGGGAAGACAGGAGGGCAACCACACTCATTACTTGAATAGAGCTGGTTCACACCAGTACAGAGTACTAGCACTTTGGATTTGCTACTGCTCCTCTTACAGAATGATCAATCACCACTGACACATCAGTACTGACATTTTAAATACATCACATCAGTCCCAGCACCTTTTTCATTCAATTTAACATCCCTGAACATGGACTGAGTTAGCCTGCCTGGACATGGACTGGGTTTAGCCTGCCTGGACATGGACTGGGTTTAGCCTGCCTGGACATGGACTGGGTTTAGCCTGCCTGGACATACTCTGGGTTAGCCTGCCTGGACATGGACTGGGTTTAGCCTGCCTGGACATGGACTGGGTTAGCCTGCCTGGACATGGACTGGGTTTAGCCTGCCTGGACATGGACTGGGTTAGCCTGCCTGGACATGGACTGGGTTTAGCCTGCCTGGACATGGACTGGGTTAGCCTGCCTGGACATGGACTGGGTTAGCCTGCCTGGAAATGGACTGGGTTAGCCTGCCTGGACATGGACTGGGTTAGCCTGCCTGGACATGGACTGGGTTTAGCCTGGACATACTCTGGGTTAGCCTGCCTGGACATGGACTGGGTTTAGCCTGCCTTGACATACTCTGGGTTAGCCTGCCTGGACATGGACTGGGTTAGCCTGCCTGGACATACTCTGGGTTAGCCTGCCTGGACATGGACTGGGTTAGCCTGGACATACTCTGGGTTAGCCTGCCTGGACATACTCTGGGTTAGCCTGCCTGGACATGGACTGGGGTTAGCCTGGACATACTCTGGGTTAGCCTGCCTGGACATGGACTGGGTTAGCCTGGACATACTCTGGTAGTTAACCAGCCTGGACATACTCTGGGTTAGCCTGCCTGGACATACTCTGGGTTAGCCTGCCTGGACATACTCTGGGTTAGCCTGCCTGGACATACTCTGGGTTAGCCTGCCTGGACATACTCTGGGTTAGCCTGCCTGGAAATACTCTGGGTTAGCCTGCCTGGACATGGACTGGGTTAGCCTGGACATACTCTGGGTTAGCCTGCCTGGACATACTCTGGGTTAGCCTGCCTGGACATGGACTGGGTTAGCCTGGACATACTCTGGGTTAGCCTGCCTGGACATGGACTGGGTTAGCCTGGACATACTCTGGGTTAGCCTGCCTGGACATACTCTGGGTTAGCCTGCCTTGACATGGACTGGGTTAGCCTGCCTGGACATGGACTGGGTTAGCCTGGACATACTCTGGGTTAGCCTGCCTGGACATGGACTGGGTTAGCCTGGACATACTCTGGGTTAGCCTGCCTGGACATACTCTGGGTTAGCCTGCCTTGACATGGACTGGGTTAGCCTGCCTGGACATGGACTGGGTTAGCCTGCCTGGACATACTCTGGGTTAGCCTGCCTGGACATGGACTGGGTTCGCCTGGACATACTCGGAGTTAGCCTGCCTGGACATACTCTGGGTTAGCCTGGACATACTCTGGGTTAGCCTGCCTGGACATACTCTGGGTTAGCCTGCCTGGACATGGACTGGGTTAGCCTGTGGGGGTTCTTTGCTGGTGACACTGTCAGTGATTTATTTCAAATTCAAGGCACACTTAACCAGCATGGCTTCCACAGCATTCTGCAGTGATAAGCCATCCCATCTGGTTTGGGCTTAGTGGGACTATCATTTGTTTTCAACAGGACAATGACCCAACACACCTCCAGGCTGTGTAAGGTATGTTTGACCAATAAGGAGAGTGATGGAGTGCTGCATCAGATGACCTGGCCTCCACAATCACCCGACCTCAACCCAATTGAGATGGTTTGGGATGAGTTGCAGAGTGAAGGAAAAGCTGTCAAAAAGTGCTCAGCATATGTGGGAACTCCTTCAAGAGTTGGAAAAGCATTCCAGGTGAAGCTGGTTGAGAGAATGCCAAGAGTGTGCAAAGCTGTCATCAAGGCAAACGGTGGCTACTTTAAAGAATCTGAAATATAAAATATATTTTGATTTGTTTAACACTTTTTTGGTTACTACATGATTCAATAAGTGTTAATTTATAGTGTTGATGTTTTCATTATTATTCTACAATGTAGAAAATAGTAAAAATAAAGAAAAACCCTGGAATGAGTAGGTGTGTCCAAACTTTTGACTGGTACTGTATGTACAAATGGAATGTTGGCCTACGTAATTTATGTGCAAATGGAATGTAGGGATATTTAGCTGCATTCCTTTGTTCCTGCTTTGCTAAAAAGAACGTCTGTTGATGTTCACAGCAGCATCTCTGTCAGGTCAGTGTGTGGGCTGTTCTGAAACTCTCTGTTCATGTTCCTCTCCTCTCTCCTTTCTCTCTGACTCTCTGTTCCTGTTCCTCTCCTCTCTCCTTTCTCTCTGTTCCTGTTCCTCTCCTCTCTCCTTTCTCTCTGTCCCTGTTCCTCTCCTCTCCTGTCCTCTCTCCTTTCTCTCTGTTCCTGTTCCTCTCCTCTCTCCTTTCTCTCTGTCCCTGTTCCTCTCCTCTCCTGTTCTCTCTCTTTTCTCTCTGACTCTGTCCCTGTTCCTCTCCTCTCCTCTCCTGTTCTCTCTCTTTTCTCTCTGACTCTCTGTCCCTATTCCCCTTCTCTCTCCTTTCTCATTTAAGATTACAGTAAGGAAAGTAAGAGGAATCTCCCCTTCTTTCCTCTCCCCTCCCCTTCCCTCTCCTCCTTAACTCTCCTAATTTCCTCTCCCCTCCCCCTCTCCTCTCCTCTCCTCTCCTCTCCTCTCCTCTCCTCTCCTCTCGAAGACAATGTAGTGTGTTGATTAGGGAGCAGACTGGCGGCGCTGTTAGTCGCTGTGAGTGGCGTAGTGCTGCATATACTGTCTCTCTCTGCCTGCCTGGTGGAGCCTTGGAGAGCAGAGCAATCAGCTCGAACTGGGACGCAACGCTGCCTTGCTGCTACGTAGCAGACCACCTCTCTCCAGCCTCTCTCCCGCCTCCCACCATCGATGCTGTTGCTGCAGAGCTGTCTGCCTCACAGTCAAACCAAGGGCATCTTCTCTCTAATAGTTCCTTCGCTCCTTCTCTCTCTCTCTCTTTCCCTCCCTCTCCTCTCTCTCACACTCAGTCCCTGCTCTCCATCCGTCTCCTAGCTCTCTCTTTCTCCCTCCATCCCTCTCTCACCATCTGTCCATCCTCTCGCTCTCCCTTCATGCCGCCTCCTCTCCCTCCCTCCCCACCCTCCTCCTCTCTCCATCCCTCCCCCTCTCTCCCTCCCTCCCTCCTCTCTCCATCCCTGTCTCCCTCCCTCGCCCTCTCCATCCCTCCCTCCCCCTCTCTCCATCCCTCTCCCTCCCCCCTCCATCCCTCTCCCTCCCTCCCTCCCTCCCTCCCCCCTCTCTCCATCCCTCTCTCTCCCTCCTCTCCCATGCAGGCAGCAGAGGCCTATAGCTTCAGGTTGCGTTGACAGGGTGAACCCACCACAGGTCACAGGTCAGAGCTGTTCTCTTCTACAGATCAAAGGAGAGAACCGAGTAAGAGACAGTTGCTTCTTGGTAATGTTGGCTAGTGATGCAGTAGTGACGGGGCCTCCCGAGTGGCGCATCGGTCTACGGCACTGCATGTCACTACAGACCCTGGTTCGATTCCAAGCCGTATCACAGCTGGCCGTGATTGGGAATCCCATAGGGCGGCGCACAATTAGCCCATAGGGTTTGACCAGGGTAGGCCGTCATTGTAAATAAGAATTTGTTCTTAACTGACTTGCCAAGTAAAATAAAAGGTACATTTTTTTTTTAAATGCAGATAGGTGAACAGAAGGAGTAGGAGGATTAGAATAGATGAGCTGCTGTCTTCTACATATCAGAGGAGAGGAGCACTCAGAAGAAGAGGGTGGTGGGGACAGTACCAGTGAATGTCTCAGGTAGCTAGTGATGCAGTGATGCAGACAGAGATGGGAGGAGAGGAGAGGAGAGGAGAGGAGAGGAGAGGACAGGACAGGAGAGGAGAGGAGAGGAGAGGAGAGGACAAGACAGGAGAGGAGAGGAGAGGACAGGACAGGACAGGAGAGGAGAGGAGAGGACAGGACAAGACAGGACAGGACAGGAGAGGAGAGGACAAGACAGGAGAGGAGAGGAGAGGACAGGAGAGGAGAGGAGAGGAGAGGAGAGGAGAGGAGAGGAGAGGATGTTATCGTTCAGAATGTCCATAATGTTTTGTTCAGTCAGTGTATATTAAATGTAAATTGATTTTCCTATAAGCCACTAATGACCATTCCTTAGACAAAATGCTGTATTAATATTGAACAATGCAATATCAACCCAATAATAATGATAAACTACCACAAAACATGTCCGACTCGATAGTGTTCATGTATTTTAATAAGAACTCCTTAACCTGACCTAGATTAGCTATGGTGGGGTTACTATGGAGATGGAGGAAAACACAGCTACTATGACCCAGCCAGCGTCCCTGGCCTAGATAAAACAGCTACTCTTACAGCCTAGATAAAACAGCTACTCCTACAGCCTAGATAAAACAGCTACTCCTACAGCCTAGATAGAACAGCTACTCCTACAGCCTAGATAAAACAGCTACTCTTACAGCCTAGATAAAACAGCTACTCCTACAGCCTAGATAAAACAGCTACTCCTACAGCCTAGATAAAACAGCTACTCCTACAGCCTAGATAAAACAGCTACTCCTACAGCCTAGATAGAACAGCTACTCCTACAGCCTAGATAAAACAGCTACTCCTACAGCCTAGATAGAACAGCTACTCCTACAGCCTAGATAGAACAGCTACTCCTACAGCCTAGATAAAACAGCTACTCTTACAGCCTAGATAAAACAGCTACTCCTACAGCCTAGATAAAACAGCTACTCCTACAGCCTAGATAGAACAGCTACTCCTACAGCCTAGATAAAACAGCTACTCCTACAGCCTAGATAAAACAGCTACTCCTACAGCCTAGATAAAACAGCTACTCCTACAGCCTAGATAGAACAGCTACTCCTACAGCCTAGATAAAACAGTTACTCTTACAGCCTAGATAAAACAGCTACTCCTACAGCCTAGATAGAACAGCTACTCCTACAGCCTAGATAAAACAGTTACTCTTACAGCCTAGATAAAACAGCTACTCCTACAGCCTTGTTAAAACAGCTACTCCTACAGCCTACAGTGAGGGAAAAACGTATTTGATCCCCTGCTGATTTGGTACGTTTGCCCACTGACAAAGAAATTATCAGTCTATAATTTTAATGGTAGGTTTATTTGAACAGTGAGAGACAGAATAACAACAAAAGAATCCAGAAAAACGCATGTGAAAAATGTTATGAATTGATTTGCATTTTAATGAGGGAAATAAGTATTTGACCCCTCTGCAAAACATGACTTAGTACTTGGTGGAAAAACCCTTGTTGGCAATCACAGAGGTCAGACGTTTCTTGTAGTTGGCCACCAGGTTAGCACACATCAGGAGGGATTTTGTCCCACTTTTGGGTCATTGTCATGCTGGAATACCCATTCACGACCCATTTTCAATGCCCTGGCTGAGGGAAGGAGGTTTCACCCAAGATTTGACGGTACATGGCCCCGTCCATCGTCCCTTTGATGCGGTGAAGTTGTCCTGTCCCCTTAGCAGAAAAACACCCCCAAAGCATAATGTCTCCACCTCCATGTTTGACGGTAGGGATGGTGTTCTTGGGGTCATAGGCAGCATTCCTCCTCCTCCAAACACGGCGAGTTGAGTTGATGCCAAAGAGCTCCATTTTGGTCTCATCAGACCACAACACTTTCACCCAGATGTCCTCTGAATCATTCAGATGTTCATTGGCAAACTTCAGTTTCATCCCGGATGTTAGCGTTTACTGACCAGTTTCATCCTGGATGTTATCGTTTTACTGACCAGTTTCACCCTGGATGTTATCGTTTTACTGACCAGTTTCACCCTGGATGTTATCGTTTAATGGCCATTTTCACCCTGGATGTTATTGTTTTACTGACCAGTTTCACCCTGGATGTTATCGTTTTACTGACCAGTTTCACCCTGGATGTTATCGTTTTACTGACCAGTTTCACCCTGGATGTTATCGTTTTACTGACCAGTTTCACCCTGGATGTTATTGTTTTACTGACCAGTTTCACCCTGGATGTTATCGTTTAATGGCCATTTTCACCCTGGATGTTATTGTTTTACTGACCAGTTTCACCCTGGATGTTATTGTTTTACTGACCAGTTTCACCCTGGATGTTATCGTTTTACTGGCCAGTTTCACCCTGGATGTTATTGTTTTACTGACCAGTTTCACCCTGGATGTTATCGTTTAATGGCCATTTTCACCCTGGATGTTATTGTTTTACTGACCAGTTTCACCCTGGATGTTATTGTTTTACTGACCAGTTTCACCCTGGATGTTATTGTTTTACTGACCAGTTTCACCCTGGATGTTATTGTTTTACTGACCAGTTTCACCCTGGATGTTATCGTTTAATGGCCATTTTCACCCTGGATGTTATTGTTTTACTGACCAGTTTCACCCTGGATGTTATTGTTTTACTGACCAGTTTCACCCTGGATGTTATTGTTTTACTGACCAGTTTCACCCTGGATGTTATCGTTTACTGACCAGTTTCACCCTGGATGTTATCGTTTAATGGCCATTTTCACCCTGGATGTTATTGTTTTACTGACCAGTTTCACCCTGGATGTTAGCGTTTACTGACCAGTTTCACCCTGGATGTTATTGTTTTACTGACCAGTTTCACCCTGGATGTTATCGTTTTACTGACCAGTTTCACCCTGGATGTTATCGTTTTACTGACCAGTTTCACTGACCTTAAAGACAGCTACTGAGATACCCAATGAAAAGCAGTGTGTTGTGTTGCGTGGCGCATAGCGTGATGCTTTTTCATGACTAGTGTTAGAGCTGGCCGAACAACCTTTCAAACCTGAATACACAAAGACGTTAGCATATAGCTCTATTTAACCTATATAGAGCAGCTTAAAGACGTTGGCATGTAGCGCTATTTAACCTATATCGAGGAGCTTAAAGAGGTCAGCATGAAGCTATATTTACGAATAGAGCAGTACAACTGTCCCAGAGAATTACAAATGTCCTAGAGCATTACAACTGTCCTAGAACATTACAACTGTCCCAGAGCATTACAACTGTCCTAGAGCATTACAACTGTCCCAGAGCATTACAACTGTCCCAGAGCACTACAACTGTCCCAGAACGTTACAACTGTCCCAGAGCGTTACAACTGTCCCAGAGCATTACAACTGTCCTAGAACATTACAACTGTCCTAGAGCATTACAACTGTCCTAGAACATTACAACTGTCCAAGAGCATTACAACTGTCCCAGAACATTACAACTGTCCCAGAGCATTACAACTGTCCCAGAGCATTACAACTGTCCCAGAGCATTACAACTGTCCCAGAACATTACAACTGTCCCAGAGCAGTACAACTGTCCCAGAACATTACAACTGTCCTAGAACATTACAACTGTCCCAGAGCAATATAACTGTCCCAGAGCATTACAACTGTCCTAGAACATTACAACTGTCCCAGAGCAGTACAACTGTCCCAGAACATTACAACTGTCCTAGAACATTACAACTGTCCCAGAGCAGTACAACTGTCCTAGAACATTACAACGGTCCCAGAGCAATATAACTGTCCCAGAACATTACAACTGTCATAGAACATTACAACTGTCCCAGAGCATTACAACTGTCCTAAAACGTTACAACTGTCCCAGAGCATTACAACTGTCCTAAAACGTTACAACTAAGGATTGGAATTATGGCACAAGAACTGATGTAGCATGCAAGGATATATTTTTCAGTGAAGATAAAGTTTTATCAGAGGTACAACGCTTGGAACGGGATTGTTTTGTTACAGAGTTCTAAATGAACGATACAGCCTAACATTCTGGATACAACGTTTGTCCATGACGAGAGATCTGTCTACATTCCCAGATGCCCAGTCAGTGGTACCAGAATACACTCACATTTCCAAACACACACAGATGTCCCGTCAGTTGTACCAGAACACACGCATCACTTCCTGTTCTGTGTGTCCGTTCTATTCTGGAGGTGACCTGTGAACCCTGGCGAGGTCTCCAGCTGGATTTTAGTGTCTACAACGTCTATGAAGTCTGATCTCAGACTGTAAATCCTAAAATGGCACCCTATTTCATATACAGTATAGTGCACTACTTTTGATGAAACCCCATAGGGCTCTGGTCAAAAGTAGTGCCCTACATAGGAGTGCACTATATATTCCATTTGGGATCTAACCATACAGAAATCTCAGATAGACTTTGAAAGAAATGCATTTGATTGGAATTCCCCCCCGGCTTTCAAACATCAAACAGACAGCTAAAGATACTTAATGCACATTGCAAAAATAAATACATCAGACTTTTTCCCCTCCCCTCTCTGTTATCTCTATACTGTGTGTGTGTGTTATTTTTAAAACCGGCAAAAAAAAAAAAAAAAAAAAAGAATTCTATCAATCAAACCAGGAAGTCAAGAGAGCATGTCACATGACCAAAGGAGGAAGGAGGAAGTTCTAATCTGTCCAGCCTCCTAGAAGAGTTTACCATGACAACACCTCACCTTTAACTCCTGTATCACAAGTTGTGTTCTATTCTTCTGTATTTTTCAATTCTATTTCTAAATATTTACTGAACAAAAAATATCAAAACGCAACAGGCAACAATTTCAAAGATTTTACTGAGTTAAAGTTCATAGAAGGAAAATCAGTCAACTAATCTATGGATTTCACATGACTGGGAATACAGATATGCATCTGTTGGTCACAGAGACCTTTAACAAAAAACGAAGGGGTGTGGATCAGAAAACCAGTCAGTATCTGGTGTGACCACCATTTACCTCATGCAGCGAGACACATCTCCTTCACGTAGAGTTGATCAGGCTGTTGATTGAGGCCTGTGGAATGTTGTCCCCACTCCTCTTCAATGGCTGTGTGAAGTTGCTGGACGTTGGTGGGAACTGGAACACGCTGTCGTACACGTCGATCCAGAGCATCCCAAACATGCTCAATGGGGTGACATGTCTGGTGAGTATGCAGGCCAATGGAAGAACTGGGACATTTTCAGCTTCCAGTAATTGTGTACAGATCCTTGCGACATGGGGTAGTGCATTATCATGCTGAAACATGAGGTGATGGAGGTGGATGAATGGCACGACAATGGGCCTCAGGATCGGTATCTCTGCGCATTCAAATTGCCATCGATAAAATGGAATTGTCAGACGATCCCGCAGGTGAAGAAGCCAGATGTGGAGGGCTGGCGTGGTTACACATGATCTGCAGTTGTGAGGCTGGTTGGACATACTGCCAAAATAGTGAGAACTTCTTATGGTAGAGATATGAACATTCAATTCTCTGGCAACAGCTCTGGTGGACATTCCTGCAGTCACCAATGCCAATTGCACACTCCCTCAAACTTGAGACATCTGTGGTATTGTGTTGTGTGACAAAACTAAATATTTAGTGGCCTTTTATTGTCCCCAGCACAAGGTGCACCTGTGTAATGATAATGCTGTTCAATCAGCTTCTTGATATGCCACACCTGTCAGGAGGATGGATTATCTTGGCAAAGCTCTCGCTCTTTAAGTTCTTGACCATATTTTTACAACAGTGCAATATGAGACCTTAACCAAGTTAGTTGAGTTGAGTCGGGGTGAACCAGCGATGATAAGTGACGATAATAAAATAAAAACTAAAACAAATTCTTGTGGGGTTGGTAGTGAAATCAGTCCTGCTCTCTCCAGCAGAACGAGCAGTGATTGGGGATGCATTCAATAGTGCACTACTTTTGACCAGGGCCAATAAGGGTAGTGCACTATATAGGGAATAGGGTGCCGTTTGAGACATGGCCTAGCAGCAAGCCTGAAGATACAGGTCATAAAAGAGGGAGCTGGGATCCAGATGGAGAGAGACAGAGAGAGACACACACACAGAGAGAGAGAGAGAGAGAGACAGAGAGAGAGAGAGAGACACACACACAGAGAGAGAGAGAGAGAGAGAGAGAGAGAGACAGAGAGAGAGAGAGACACACACAGAGAGAGAGAGAGACACACAGAGAGAGAGAGAGAGACACACACAGAGAGAGACACGATGGAGGGGTGATATAAACTACCTCACAGAGAACAAGGCTTCCCCCAGCCCAACCTTATCACACCCACTTCACACTGTGGTGTTATCACACACACACACACATACCATCTCACTATCACTCATACACAACAGATAATAAAAATACCTCGTGGTTGGTTGAGTGGTTGGTTGAGTGGTTGGTTGGTTGGTTGGTTGAGTGGTTGGTTGGTTGGTTGAGTGGTTGGTTGGTTGAGTGGTTGGTTGGTTGGTTGGTTGAGTGGTTGGTTGGTTGGTTGGTTGGTTAGTTGGTTGAGTGGTTGGTTGGTTGGTTGGTTGAGTGGTTGGTTGGTTGGTTGGTTGAGTGGTTGGTTGGTTGGTTGGTTGGTTGGTTGAGTGGTTGGTTGGTTGGTTGAGTGGTTGGTTGGTTGAGTGGTTGGTTGGTTGGTTGAGTGGTTGGTTGGTTGGTTGGTTAGTTGGTTGAGTGGTTGGTTGGTTGGTTGAGTGGTTGGTTGGTTGGTTAGTCGGTTGATTGGTTGAGTGGATGGTTGGTTGGTTAGTTGGTTGAGTGGTTGGTTGGTTGGTTGGTTGAGTGGTTGGTTGGTTGGTTGAGTGGTTGGTTGGTTGGTTGAGTGGTTGGTTGGTTGGTTAGTTGGTTGAGTGGTTGGTTGGTTGAGTGGTTGGTTGGTTGGTTGAGTGGTTGGTTGGTTGGTTGGTTGAGTGGTTGGTTGGTTGGTTAGTTGGTTGAGTGGTTGGTTGGTTGAGTGGTTGGTTGGTTGGTTGAGTGGTTGGTTGGTTGGTTGGTTGAGTGGTTGGTTGGTTTGCTGGTTGAGTGGTTGGTTGAGTGGTTGGTTGGTTGGTTGAGTGGTTGGTTGGTTAGTTGGTTGAGTGGTTGGTTGGTTGAGTGGTTGGTTGGTTGGTTGAGTGGTTGGTTGGTTGGTTGAGTGGCTGGTTGGTTGAGTGGTTGGTTGAGTGGTTGGTTGGTTGGTTGAGTGGTTGGTTGGTTGGTTGAGTGGTTGGTTGAGTGGTTGGTTAGTTGGTTGAGTGGTTGGTTGGTTGAGTGGTTGGTTGGTTGGTTGAGTGGTTGGTTGGTTGGTTGGTTGAGTGGTTGAGTGGTTGGTTGGTTGAGTGGTTGGTTGGTTGGTTGGTTGAGTGGTTGGTTGGTTGAGTGGTTGGTTGGTTGGTTGAGTGGTTGGTTGGTTGGTTGGTTGAGTGGTTGGTTGGTTGGTTGGTTGAGTGGTTGGTTGGTTGAGTGGTTGGTTGGTTTGTTGAGTGGTTGGTTGGTTTGTTGAGTGGTTGGTTGGTTGAGTGGTTGGTTGGTTGAGTGGTTGGTTGAGTGGTTGGTTGGTTGGTTAGTTGGTTGAGTGGTTGGTTGAGTGGTTGAGTGGTTGGTTGAGTGGTTGGTTGGTTGGTTGGTTAGTTGGTTGAGTGGTTGGTTGGTTGGTTGGTTGAGTGGTTGGTTGGTTGAGTGGTTGGTTGGTTGGTTGAGTGGTTGGTTGGTTGGTTGAGTGGTTGGTTGGTTGGTTGAGTGGTTGGTTAAGTGGTTGAGTGGTTGTGTCTGTTGATAAATCACCTGCAGAGTGTGGAGTCCTCTACCTCATGTTAAATCCCCTAGAAGAAGAGATGAGAATGATTCACCAGGAACCGTTAGTGAGAACACTCAACCAATGGTAATTCACCAGGAACCGTTAGTGAGAAACACTCAACCAATGACGATTCACCAGGAACCGTTAGTGAGAAACACTCAACCAATGACGATTCACCAGGAACCGTTAGTGAGAAACACTCAACCAATGACGATTCACCGGGAACCGTTAGTGAGAAACACTCAACCAATGACGATTCACCAGGAACCGTTAGTGAGAAACACTCAACCAATGACGATTCACCGGGAACCGTTAGTGAGAAACACTCAACCAATGACGATTCACCGGGAACCGTTAGTGAGAAACACTCAACCAATGTGTGGGAGTTTTTAAAGGTTGTGTATTAGCATCAACGTTCCACATATATATTTTTTTTTATTTGTTTTAAAGTCTATCATATAGTAATTCTAGTAAATATAGTTGTGCTGCACCAAACAGACAAATGACTACAGCTACAGAAGTCCTCTTCTGTGGGAATCTGGTGTTTCTGAGAGTACAGTGCAACATTCTTCACTTGCTCTATGACATAATTATTTTGAATGTAGTCAATATTTAATGCTCCATACATGAAGAGTCTTCATAATTCATCTTTAAAAAAACGTTGAGTCTTGCTTGCGCATCCCGTCCCATCCACGGCCACTTTAAATAGAGATTATGGGCTCTGGCGTTAAGGCGACGCTAGTGTCAAACGCAAATTCGTCATGTAAAAACTGGCGCACTGGCATTTTCCAGCCCTAACGCCAGGTTCGGCAATTTACCTGTCTTATATCAGCCTGCTTGGGCTCAGATGGGCGGGGTGGAAATATTTGAGGTGCGTCTTTATTTCAGGCAGCGCTGAAAGGGATATTTAAGACCAACCAGAAGCTGGTTTTAGCGGAAACTTAGTTGGTTATGGTATGAAACACAGCCTATCCAGCTGTAAGTAAGTAGGGGCTGTAAGTAGGTAGGGACTGTAAGGACTGTATGGACTGTAGGTAGGTAGGTAGGTAGGGACTGTACGGACTGTAGGTAGGTAGGGACTGTAGGTAGGTAGGGACAGTAGGGACTGTACGGACTGTAGGTAGGTAGGGACTGTAGGGACTGTACAGACTGTAGGTAGGTAGGGACTGTAGGGACTGTACGGACTGTAGGTAGGTAGGGACTGTAAATAGGTAAGGACTGTAGGGACTGGATGTACTGTAGATAGGTAGGGACTGTATGGACTGTAGGTAGGTAGGGACTGTAGGGACTGTAGGTAGGTTAGGGACTGTAGGTAGGTAGGGACTGTAGGGACTGTAGGTAGGTAAGGACTGTAGGGAGGTAGGGACTGTACAGACTGTAGGGGCTGTAGGTAGGTAGGGACTGTAGGTAGGTAAGGACTGTAGGGGGTAGGGACTGTACAGACTGTAGGGACTGTAAGTAGGTAGGGACTGTAGGGACTGTATTGACTGTAGGTAGGTAGGGACTGTAGGAGCTGTATGGACTGTAGGTAGGTATGGACTGTAGGGACTGTATGGACTGTAGGTAGGTAGGGACTGTAGGGACTGTAGGTAGGTAGGGACTGTATGGACTGTAGGTAGGTAAGGACTGTAGGAACTGTAGGTAGGTAGGGACTGTAAGGACTGTAGGAACTGTAGGTAGGCAGGGACTGTACGGACTGTAGGTAGGTAGGGACTGTAGGGACTGTAGGTAGGCAGGGACTGTACGGACTGTAGGGACTGTAGGTAGGTAGGGACTGTAAGTAGGTAAGGACTATAGGGACTGTATGGACTGTAGGTAGGGAGGGACTGTAGGTAGGTAGGGACTGTAGGTAGGTAGGGACTGTACAGACAGTTGGTAGGTAGGGATTGTAGGGACTGTAGATAGGCAGGGACTGTAGGGACTGTAGGTAGGCAGGGACTGTAGGAACTGTAGGTAGGTAGGGACTGTAGGGGCTGTTGGTAGGTAGGGACGGTAGGGACTGTAGGTAGGTAAGGACTGTAGGGACTGTAGGTAGGTAGGGACTGTACAGACTGTAGGGGCTGTAGGTAGGTAGGGACTGTACAGACTGTAGGTAGGTAGGGACTGTAGGGACTGTATGGACTGTAGGTAGGTAGGGACTGTAGGTAGGAAGGGACTGTACAGACAGTAGGTAGGTAGGGATTGTAGGGACTGTAGATAGGCAGGGACTGTAGGCACTGTAGGTAGGCAGGGACTGTAGGAACTGTAGGTAGGAAGGGACTGTAGGGGCTGTTGGTAGGTAGGGACTGTAGGGACTGTAGGTAGGTAAGGTCTGTAGGGACTGTATGTAGGTAGGGACTGTAAGTAGGTAGGGACTGTAGGTAAGTAGGGACTGTAGGGACTGTATGGACTGTAGGTAAGTAGGGACTGTAGGGACTGTATGGACTGTAGGTAGGTAGGGACTGTATGGACTGTAGGGACTAGGTAGGTAGGGACTGTAAGTAGGTAAGGACTGTAGGGACTGTATGGACTGTAGGTAGGTACGGACTGTACAGGCTGTAGGTAGGTAGGGACTGTAGGTAGGAATGGACTGTAGGTAAGTAGGGACTGTAAGTAGGTAGAGACTGTAGGGACTGTATGGACTGTAGGTAGGTAGGGACTGTAGGGGCTGTATGGACTGTAGGTAGGTAGGGACTGTATGGACTGTAGGGACTGTAGGTAGGGACTGTAGGGACTGTAGGTAGGTAGGGACTGTAGGGACTGTACGGACTGTAGGTAGGTAGGGACTGTACGGACTGTAGGTAGGTAGGGACTGTAGGGACTGTAGGTAGGTAGGGACTGTAGGGACTGTAGGTAGGTAGTGACTGTAGGGACTGTATGGACTGTAGGTAGGTAGGGACTGTATGGACTGTAGGTAGGTAGGGACTGTATGGACTGTAGGGACTGTAGGTAGGGACTGTACAGACTGTACGGACTGTAGGTAGGTGGGGAATGTAGGGACTGTAGGTGGGTAGGGACTGTAGGGACTGTACTGGGACTGTAGGTAGGTAGGGACTGTAGGTAGGTAGGGACTGTAGGTAGGTAGGGACTGTAGGGACTGTATGGACTGTAGGTAGGTAGGGACTGTATGGACTGTACAGACTGTAGGGACTGTAGGTAGGTAGGGACTGTAGGTAGGAAGGGACTGTACAGACTGTAGTTAGGTAGAGACTGTAGGGACAGTATGGACTGTAGGTAGGTAGGGACTGTAGGGACTGTAGGTAGGTAGGGATTGTAGGTAGGTAGGGACTGTACAGACTGTAGGTAGGTAGGGACTGTAGGGACTGTATGGACTGTAGGTAGGGACTGTAGGGACTTTATGGATTGTAGGTAGGTATGGACTGTAGGGACTGAAGGGACTGTGCAGACTGTAGGTAAGGACTGTAGGGACTGTAGGTAGGGACTGTAGGGACTGTAGATAGGCAGGGACTGTAGGGACTGTAGGTAGGTAGGGACTGTAGGGACTGTAGGTAGGTAGGGACTGTAGGTAGGAATGGACTGTAGGTAAGTAGGGACTGTAAGTAGGTAGAGACTGTAGGGACTGTATGGACTGTAGGTAGGTAGGGACTGTAGGGGCTGTATGGACTGTAGGTAGGTAGGGACTGTATGGACTGTAGGGACTGTAGGTAGGGACTGTAGGGACTGTACGGACTGTAGGTAGGTGGGGAATGTAGGGACTGTAGGTAGGTAGGGACTGTAGGGACTGTACGGACTGTAGGTAGGTAGGGACTGTACGGACTGTAGGTAGGTAGGGACTGTAGGGACTGTAGGTAGGTAGGGACTGTAGGGACTGTAGGTAGGTAGTGACTGTAGGGACTGTATGGACTGTAGGTAGGTAGGGACTGTATGGACTGTAGGTAGGTAGGGACTGTATGGACTGTAGGGACTGTAGGTAGGGACTGTACAGACTGTACGGACTGTAGGTAGGTGGGGAATGTAGGGACTGTAGGTGGGTAGGGACTGTAGGGACTGTACGGACTGTAGGTAGGTAGGGACTGTAGGGACTGTAGGTAGGTAGGGACTGTAGGTAGGTAGGGACTGTAGGGACTGTATGGACTGTAGGTAGGTAGGGACTGTATGGACTGTACAGACTGTAGGGACTGTAGGTAGGTAGGGACTGTAGGTAGGAAGGGACTGTACAGACTGTAGTTAGGTAGAGACTGTAGGGACAGTATGGACTGTAGGTAGGTAGGGACTGTAGGGACTGTAGGTAGGTAGGGATTGTAGGTAGGTAGGGACTGTACAGACTGTAGGTAGGTAGGGACTGTAGGGACTGTATGGACTGTAGGTAGGGACTGTAGGGACTTTATGGATTGTAGGTAGGTATGGACTGTAGGGACTGAAGGGACTGTGCAGACTGTAGGTAAGGACTGTAGGGACTGTAGGTAGGGACTGTAGGGACTGTAGATAGGCAGGGACTGTAGGGACTGTAGGTAGGTAGGGACTGTAGGGACTGTAGGTAGGTAGGAACTGTAAGGACTGTAAGTAGGGAGGGACTGTACAGACTGTAGGGGCTGTAGGTAGGTAGGGACTGTAGGGACTGTAGGTAGGTAGGGACTGAAAGGACTGTAGGGACTGTAGGGACTGTATGGACTGTAGGGACTGTAGGGACTTTAGGGACTGTAGGTAGGTAGGGACTGTAGGGAGGTACGGACTGTAGATAGGTAGGGACTGTAGGTAGGTAGGAACTGTAGGGACTGTGGGTAGGCAGGGACGGTAGGGACTGTAGGTAGGTAGGGACTGTAGGGACTGTAGGTAGGTAAGGACTGTAGGGACTGTAGGTAGGTAGGGACTGTAGGTAGGTAGGGACCGTAGGTAGGTAGGGACTGTAGGGACTATAGGTAGGCAGGGACTGTAGGTAGGTAGGGACTGTAGGTAGGTAGGGACTGTAGGTAGGTAGGGACTGTAGGGGCTGTAGGTAGGTAGGGACTGTAGGTAAGTAGGGACTGTAAGTAGGTAGAGACTGTAGGGACTGTATGGACTGTAGGTAGGTAGGGACTGTAGGGGCTGTATGGACTGTAGGTAGGTAGGGACTGTAGGGACTGTACGGACTGTAGGTAGGTGGGGAATGTAGGGACTGTAGGTAGGTAGGGACTGTAGGGACTGTACGGACTGTAGGTAGGTAGGGACTGTAGGGACTGTAGGTAGGTAGGGACTGTAGGGACTGTAGGTAGATAGGGACTGTAGGGACTGTATGGACTGTAGGTAGGTAGGGACTGTAGGGACTGTACAGACTGTAGGGACTGTAGGTAGGTAGGGACTGTAAGTATGTAAGGACTGTAGGGAGTGTATGGACTGTAGGTAGGTAGGGACTGTAGGTAGGAAGGGACTGTACAGACTGTAGTTAGGTAGAGACTGTAGGGACAGTATGGACTGTAGGTAGGTAGGGACTGTACAGACTGTAGGTAGGTAGGGACTGTAAGTAGGTAGGGACTGTAGGTAGGTAGGGATTGTAGGGACTGAAGGGACTGTGCAGACTGTAGGTAGGGACTGTAGGGACTGTAGGTAGGCAGGGACTGTAGGGACTGTAGATAGGCAGGGACTGTAGGGACTGTAGATAGGCAGGGACTGTAGGGACTGTAGGTAGGTAGGGACAGTAGGGACTGTAGGTAGGTAGGAACTGTAAGGACTGTAGGGGTTGTAAGTAGGGAGGGACTGTACAGACTGTAGGGGCTGTCGGATTGTAGGGGCTGTAGGTAGGAAGGGACTGTACAGACTGTAGTTAGGTAGAGACTGTAGGGACTGTATGGACTGTAGGTAGGTAGGGACTGTACAGACTGTAGGTAGGTAGGGACTGTAAGTAGGTAGGGACTGTATGGATTGTAGGTAGGTATGGACAGTAGGGACTGAAGGGACTGTACAGACTGTAGTTAGGTAGAGACTGTAGGGACTGTAGAGACTGTACAGACTGTAGGTAGGTAGGGACTGTAAGTAGGTAGGGACTGTAGGGACTGTATGGATTGTAGATAGGCAGGGACTGTAGGGGCTGTAGGTAGGTAGGGACTGTAGGGACTGTAGGTAGGTAGGAACTGTAAGGACTGTAGGGGTTGTAAGTAGGGAGGGACTGTACAGACTGTAGGGGCTGTAGGTAGGTAGGGGCTGTAGGTAGGTAGGGACTGTAGGGCCTGTAGGTAGGTAGGGACTGTAAGGACTGTAGGGGCTGTAGGTAGGTAGGGACTGTATGGACTGTAGGGACTGTATGGACTGTAGGGACTGTAGGTAGGTAGGGACTGTAGGTAGGAAGGGACTGTACAGACAGTAGGTAGGTAGGGATTGTAGGGACTGTAGATAGGCAGGGACTGTAGGCACTGTAGGTAGGCAGGGACTGTAGGAACTGTAGGTAGGTAGGGACTGTAGGGGCTGTTGGTAGGTAGGGACTGTAGGGACTGTAGGTAGGTAAAGTCTGTAGGGACTGTATGTAGGTAGGGACTGTAGGTAGGTAGGGACTGTAGGTAAGTAGGGACTGTAGGGACTGTATGGACTGTAGGTAAGTAGGGACTGTAGGGACTGTATGGACTGTAGGTAGGTAGGGACTGTATGGACTGTAGGGACTGTAGGTAGGTAGGGACTGTAAGTAGGTAAGGACTGTAGGGACTGTATGGACTGTAGGTAGGTAGGGACTGTACAGGCTGTAGGTAGGTAGGGACTGTAGGGACTGTAGGTAGGAAGGGACTGTAGGTAAGTAGGGACTGTAAGTATGTAGAGACTGTAGGGACTGTATGGACTGTAGGTAGGTAGGGACTGTAGGGGCTGTATGGACTGTAGGTAGGTAGGGACTGTATGGACTGTAGGGACTGTAGGTAGGGACTGTAGGGACTGTACGGACTGTAGGTAGGTGGGGAATGTAGGGACTGTAGGTAGGTAGGGACTGTAGGGACTGTACGGACTGTAGGTAGGTAGGGACTGTAGGGACTGTAGGTAGGTAGGGACTGTAGGGACTGTAGGGACTGTAGGTAGGTAGGGACTGTAGGGACTGTATGGACTGTAGGTAGGTAGGGACTGTAGGGGCTGTATGGACTGTAGGTAGGTAGGGACTGTATGGACTGTAGGGACTGTAGGTAGGGACTGTAGGGACTGTACATGTGGACTGTAAGTGTGAGTGGGGAATGTAGGGACTGTAGGTGGGTAGGGACTGTAGGGACTGTCTGGACTGTAGGTAGGTAGGGACTGTAGGGACTGTAGGTAAGTAGGGACTGTAGGGACTGTATGGACTGTAGGTAAGTAGGGACTGTAGGGACTGTATGGACTGTAGGTAGGTAGGGACTGTATGGACTGTAGGGACTGTAGGTAGGTAGGGACTGTAAGTAGGTAAGGACTGTAGGGACTGTATGGACTGTAGGTAGGTAGGGACTGTACAGACTGTAGGTAGGTAGGGACTGTAAGTAGGTAGGGACTGTATGGATTGTAGGTAGGTATGGACAGTAGGGACTGAAGGGACTGTACAGACTGTAGTTAGGTAGAGACTGTAGGGACTGTAGAGACTGTACAGACTGTAGGTAGGTAGGGACTGTAAGTAGGTAGGGACTGTAGGGACTGTATGGATTGTAGATAGGCAGGGACTGTAGGGGCTGTAGGTAGGTAGGGACTGTAGGGACTGTAGGTAGGTAGGAACTGTAAGGACTGTAGGGGTTGTAAGTAGGGAGGGACTGTACAGACTGTAGGGGCTGTAGGTAGGTAGGGGCTGTAGGTAGGTAGGGACTGTAGGGCCTGTAGGTGAGGTAGGGACTGTAAGGACTGTAGGGGCTGTAGGTAGGTAGGGACTGTATGGACTGTAGGGACTGTATGGACTGTAGGGACTGTAGGTAGGTAGGGACTGTAGGTAGGAAGGGACTGTACAGACAGTAGGTAGGTAGGGATTGTAGGGACTGTAGATAGGCAGGGACTGTAGGCACTGTAGGTAGGCAGGGACTGTAGGAACTGTAGGTAGGTAGGGACTGTAGGGGCTGTTGGTAGGTAGGGACTGTAGGGACTGTAGGTAGGTAAAGTCTGTAGGGACTGTATGTAGGTAGGGACTGTAGGTAGGTAGGGACTGTAGGTAAGTAGGGACTGTAGGGACTGTATGGACTGTAGGTAAGTAGGGACTGTAGGGACTGTATGGACTGTAGGTAGGTAGGGACTGTATGGACTGTAGGGACTGTAGGTAGGTAGGGACTGTAAGTAGGTAAGGACTGTAGGGACTGTATGGACTGTAGGTAGGTAGGGACTGTACAGGCTGTAGGTAGGTAGGGACTGTAGGGACTGTATGTAGGAAGGGACTGTAGGTAAGTAGGGACTGTAAGTATGTAGAGACTGTAGGGACTGTATGGACTGTAGGTAGGTAGGGACTGTAGGGGCTGTATGGACTGTAGGTAGGTAGGGACTGTATGGACTGTAGGGACTGTAGGTAGGGACTGTAGGGACTGTGCAGGACTGTAGGTAGGTGGGGAAATGTAGGGACTGTAGGTAGGTAGGGACTGTAGGGACTGTACTGGGACTGTAGGTAGGTAGGGACTGTAGGGACTGTGGGTGCAACCCAGGTAGGGACTGTAGGGACTGTAGGGACTGTAGGTAGGTAGGGACTTTAGGGACTGTATGGACTGTAGGTAGGTAGGGACTGTAGGGGCTGTATGGACTGTAGGTAGGTAGGGACTGTATGGACTGTAGGGACTGTAGGTAGGGACTGTAGGGACTGTACGGACTGTAGGTAGGTGGGGAATGTAGGGACTGTAGGTGGGTAGGGACTGTAGGGACTGTACGGACTGTAGGTAGGTAGGGACTGTAGGGACTGTAGGTAAGTAGGGACTGTAGGGACTGTATGGACTGTAGGTAAGTAGGGACTGTAGGGACTGTATGGACTGTAGGTAGGTAGGGACTGTATGGACTGTAGGGACTGTAGGTAGGTAGGGACTGTAAGTAGGTAAGGACTGTAGGGACTGTATGGACTGTAGGTAGGTAGGGACTGTACAGGCTGTAGGTAGGTAGGGACTGTAGGGACTGTAGGTAGGAAGGGACTGTAGGTAAGTAGGGACTGTAAGTATGTAGAGACTGTAGGGACTGTATGGACTGTAGGTAGGTAGGGACTGTAGGGGCTGTATAGACTGTAGGTAGGTAGGGACTGTATGGACTGTAGGGACTGTAGGTAGGGACTGTAGGGACTGTACGGACTGTAGGTAGGTGGGGATTGTAGGGACTGTAGGTAGGTAGGGACTGTAGGGACTGTGCAGGACTGTAGGTAGGTAGGGACTGTAGGGACTACAGTGTAGGTAGGTAGGGACTGTAGGGACTGTAGGGACTGTAGGTAGGTAGGGACTTTAGGGACTGTATGGACTGTAGGTAGGTAGGGACTGTAGGGGCTGTATGGACTGTAGGTAGGTAGGGACTGTATGGACTGTAGGGACTGTAGGTAGGGACTGTAGGGACTGTCTGACAGGACTGTAGGTAGGTGGGGAATGTAGGGACTGTAGGTGGGTAGGGACTGTAGGGACTGTACTGGACTGTAGGTAGGTAGGGACTGTAGGGACTGTGGTGGGTGAGTAGGGACTGTAGGGACTGTATGGACTGTAGGTAGGTAGGGACTGTATGGACTGTACAGACTGTAGGGACTGTAGGTAGGTAGGGACTGTAGGTAGGAAGGGACTGTACAGACTGTAGTTAGGTAGAGACTGTAGGGACAGTATGGACTGTAGGTAGGTAGGGACTGTAGGGACTGTAGGTAGGTAGGGACTGTAGGTAGGAAGGGACTGTACAGACTGTAGTTAGGTAGAGACTGTAGGGACAGTATGGACTGTAGGTAGGTAGGGACTGTAGGGACTGTAGGTAGGTAGGGACTGTAGGTAGGTAGGGACTGTAGGGACTGTATGGACTGTAGGTAGGGACTGTAGGGACCTTATGGATTGTAGGTAGGTATGGACTGTAGGGACTGAAGGGACTGTGCAGACTGTAGGTAAGGACTGTAGGGACTGTAGGTAGGTAGGGACTGTAGGTAGGAAGGGACTGTACAGACTGTAGTTAGGTAGAGACTGTAGGGACAGTATGGACTGTAGGTGAGTAGGGACTGTAAAGGGACTGTAGGTAGGTAGGGACTGTAGGTAGGTAGGGACTTTAGGGACTGTATGGACTGTAGGTAGGGACTGTAGGGACTTTATGGATTGTAGGTAGGTATGGACTGTAGGGACTGAAGGGACTGTGCAGACTGTAGGTAAGGACTGTAGGGACTGTAGGTAGGGACTGTAGGGACTGTAGATAGGCAGGGACTGTAGGGACTGTAGGTAGGTAGGGACTGTAGGGACTGTAGGTAGGTAGGAACTGTAAGGACTGTAGGGGTTGTAAGTAGGGAGGGACTGTACAGACTGTAGGTAAGGACTGTAGGGACTGTAGGTAGGTAGGGACTGTAGGTAGGAAGGGACTGTACAGACTGTAGTTAGGTAGAGACTGTAGGGACAGTATGGACTGTAGGTAGGTAGGGACTGTAGGGACTGTAGGTAGGTAGGGACTGTAGGTAGGTAGGGACTGTAGGGACTGTATGGACTGTAGGTAGGGACTGTAGGGACCTTATGGATTGTAGGTAGGTATGGACTGTAGGGACTGAAGGGACTGTGCAGACTGTAGGTAAGGACTGTAGGGACTGTAGGTAGGGACTGTAGGGACTGTAGATAGGCAGGGACTGTAGGGACTGTAGGTAGGTAGGGACTGTAGGGACTGTAGGTAGGTAGGAACTGTAAGGACTGTAGGGGTTGTAAGTAGGGAGGGACTGTACAGACTGTAGGGGCTGTAGGTCGGTAGGGGCTGTAGGTAGGTAGGGACTGTAGGGACTGTAGGTAGGTAGGGACTGTAAGGACTGTAGGGACTGTAGGGACTGTATGGACTGTAGGGACTGTAGGGACTGTAGGTAGGTAGGGACTGTAGGGAGGTACGGACTGTAGATAGGTAGGGACTGTAGGTAGGTAGGAACTGTAGGGACTGTGGGTAGGCAGGGACGGTAGGGACTGTAGGTAGGTAGGGACTGTAGGGACTGTAGGTAGGTAAGAACTGTAGGGACTGTAGGTAGGTAGGGACCGTAGGTAGGTAGGGACTGTAGGTAGGTAGGGACTGTAGGTAGGTAGGGACTGTAGGGACTGTACGGACTGTAGGTAGGTGGGGAATGTAGGGACTGTAGGTAAGTAGGGACTGTAGGGACTGTACGGACTGTAGGTAGGTAGGGATTGTAGGGACTGTAGGTAGGTAGGGACTGTAGGGACTGTGGGTAGGTAGGGACTGTAGGTAGTTAGGGACTGTAGGTAGGTAGGGACCGTAGGTAGGTAGGGACTGTAGGGACTATAGGTAGGTAGGGACTGTAGGTAAGTAGGGACTGTAAGTAGGTAGAGACTGTAGGGACTGTATGGACTGTAGGTAGGTAGGGACTGTAGGGGCTGTATGGACTGTAGGTAGGTAGGGACTGTAGGGACTGTACAGACTGTAGGGACTGTAGGTAGGTAGGACTGTAAGTATGTAAGGACTGTAGGGAGTGTATGGACTGTAGGTAGGTAGGGACTGTAGGTAGGAAGGGACTGTACAGACTGTAGTTAGGTAGAGACTGTAGGGACAGTATGGACTGTAGGTAGGTAGGGACTGTACAGACTGTAGGTAGGTAGGGACTGTAAGTAGGTAGGGACTGTAGGTAGGTAGGGAGTGTAGGGACTGAAGGTGACTGTGCAGACTGTAGGTAGGGACTGTAGGGACTGTAGGTAGGTAGGGACTGTAGGGACTGTAGGTAGGTAGGGACTGTAGGGACTGTATGGACTGTAGGTAGGTAGGGACTGTAGGGACTGCACAGACTGTAGGGACTGTAGGTAGGTAGGGACTATAAGTATGTAAGGACTGTAGGGAGTGTATGGACTGTAGGTAGGTAGGGACTGTAGGTAGGAAGGGACTGTACAGACTGTAGTTAGGTAGAGACTGTAGGGACAGTATGGACTGTAGGTAGGTAGGGACTGTACAGACTGTAGGTAGGTAGGGACTGTAAGTAGGTAGGGACTGTAGGTAGGTAGGGACTGTAGGGACTGAAGGGACTGTGCAGACTGTAGAGTAGGGACTGTAGGGACTGTAGGTAGGTAGGGACTGTAGGGACTGTAGGTAGGTAGGGACTGTAGGGACTGTAGGTGAGGTAGGAACTGTAAGGACTGTAGGGGTTGTAAGTAGGGAGGGACTGTACAGACTGTAGGGGCTGTCGGTAGGTAGGGGCTGTAGGTAGGAAGGGACTGTACAGACTGTAGTTAGGTAGAGACTGTAGGGACTGTATGGACTGTAGGTAGGTAGGGACTGTACAGACTGTAGGTAGGTAGGGACTGTAAGTAGGTAGGGACTGTAGGGACTGTATGGATTGTAGGTAGGTATGGACAGTAGGGACTGAAGGGACTGTACAGACTGTAGTTAGGTAGAGACTGTAGGGACTGTAGAGACTGTACAGACTGTAGGTAGGTAGGGACTGTAAGTAGGTAGGGACTGTAGGGACTGTATGGATTGTAGATAGGCAGGGACTGTAGGGGCTGTAGGTAGGTAGGGACTGTAAGGACTGAAGGTGACTGTGCAGACTGTAGGTAGGGACTGTAGGGACTGTAGGTAGGTAGGGACTGTAGGGACTGTAGGTAGGGACTGTAGGGACTGTATGGATTGTAGGTAGGTATGGACAGTAGGGACTGGAAGGGACTGTACAGACTGTAGTTAGGTAGAGACTGTAGGGACTGTAGAGACTGTACAGACTGTAGATAGGTAGAGACTGTAGGTAGGTAGGAACTGTAGGGACTGTGGGTAGGCAGGGACGGTAGGGACTGTAGGTAGGTAGGGACTGTAGGGACTTTAGGTAGGTAAGGACTGTAGGGACTGTAGGTAGGTAGGGACCGTAGGAACTGTAGGTAGGGACTGTAGGGAGGCAGGGACTGTAGGTAGGTAGGGACTGTAGGTAGGTAGGGACTGTAGGGGCTGTAGGTGAGGCAGGGACTGTAGGTAGGTAGGGACTGTAGGGACTGTAGGTAGGTAGGGACTGTAGGGACTATAGGTAGGTAGGGACTGTAGGGACTGTAGTGACATAGGGTCTGTAGGTAGGTAGGGACTGTAGGTAGGTAAGGACTGTAGGTAGGTAGGGACCGTAGGAACTGTAGGTAGGGACTGTAGGGACTGTAGGTAGGTAGGGACTGTAGGGGCTGCAAGTAGGTAGGGACTGCTGGGACGGTACGTAAGTAAGGGACTGTAGGTAGTTAGGGACTGTAGGTAGGTAGGGACTGTAGGGACTGTAGGTAGGTAGGAACTGTAAGGACTGTAGGGGTTGTAAGTAGGGAGGGACTGTACAGACTGTATGGGCTGTCGGTAGGTAGGGGCTGTAGGTAGGAAGGGACTGTACAGACTGTGGTTAGGTAGAGACTGTAGGGACAGTATGGACTGTAGGTAGGTAGGGACTGTACAGACTGTAGGTAGGTAGGGACTGTAAGTAGGTAGGGACTGTAGGGACTGTATGGATTGTAGGTAGGTATGGACAGTAGGTACTGAAGGGACTGTACAGACTGTAGTTAGGTAGAGACTGTAGGTAGGT
The DNA here is from genome assembly GCA_030435695.1 of Brachymystax lenok tsinlingensis. Lineage (NCBI taxonomy): Eukaryota > Metazoa > Chordata > Actinopteri > Salmoniformes > Salmonidae > Brachymystax > Brachymystax lenok. Next base: position 4,973,051 of record CM059813.1, on the reverse strand, counting down.
AGGAACTGTAGGGACTGTGGGTAGGCAGGGACGGTGGGGACTGTAGGTAGGTAGGGACTGTAGGGACTTTAGGTAGGTAAGGACTGTAGGGACTGTAGGTAGGTAGGGACCGTAGGAACTGTAGGTAGGGACTGTAGGGACTGTAGGTAGGCAGGGACTGTAGGTAGGTAGGGACTGTAGGTAGGTAGGGACTGTAGGGGCTGTAGGTAGGCAGGGACTGTAGGTAGGTAGGGACTGTAGGGACTGTAGGTAGGTAGGGACTGTAGGGACTATAGGTAGGTAGGGACTGTAGGGACTGTAGTGACATAGGGTCTGTAGGTAGGTAGGGACTGTAGGTAGGTAAGGACTGTAGGTAGGTAGGGACCGTGAGGAACTGTAGAGTAGGGACTGTAGGGACTGTAGGTAGGTAGGGACTGTAGGGGCTGCAAGTAGGTAGGGACTGCTGGGACGGTAATGCGTAAGTAAGGGACTGTAGGTAGTTAGGGACTGTAGGTAGGTAGGGACTGTAGGGACTGTAGGTAGGTAGGAACTGTAAGGACTGTAGGGGTTGTAAGTAGGGAGGGACTGTACAGACTGTATGGGCTGTCGGTAGGTAGGGGCTGTAGGTAGGAAGGGACTGTACAGACTGTAGTTAGGTAGAGACTGTAGGTAGGTAGGAACTGTAGGGACTGTGGGTAGGCAGGGACGGTAGGGACTGTAGGTAGGTAGGGACTGTAGGGACTTTAGGTAGGTAAGGACTGTAGGGACTGTAGGTAGGTAGGGACCGTAGGAACTGTAGGTAGGGACTGTAGGGACTGTAGGTAGGCAGGGACTGTAGGTAGGTAGGGACTGTAGGTAGGTAGGGACTGTAGGGGCTGTAGGTAGGCAGGGACTGTAGGTAGGTAGGGACTGTAGGGACTGTAGGTAGGTAGGGACTGTAGGGACTATAGGTAGAGTAGGGACTGTAGGGACTGTAGTGACATAGGGTCTGTAGGTAGGTAGGGACTGTAGGTAGGTAAGGACTGTAGGTAGGTAGGGACCGTAGGAACTGTAGGTAGGGACTGTAGGGACTGTAGGTAGGTAGGGACTGTAGGGGCTGCAAGTAGGTAGGGACTGCTGGGACGGTACGTAAGTAAGGGACTGTAGGTAGTTAGGGACTGTAGGTAGGTAGGGACTGTAGGGACTGTAGGTAGGTAGGAACTGTAAGGACTGTAGGGTTGTAAGTAGGGAGGGACTGTACAGACTGTATGGGCTGTCGGTAGGTAGGGGCTGTAGGTAGGAAGGACTGTACAGACTGTAGTTAGGTAGAGACTGTAGGGACAGTATGGACTGTAGGTAGGTAGGGACTGTACAGACTGTAGGTAGGTAGGGACTGTAAGTAGGTAGGGACTGTAGGGACTGTATGGATTGTAGGTAGGTATGGACAGTAGGGACTGAAGGGACTGTACAGACTGTAGTTAGGTAGAGACTGTAGGGACTGTAGAGACTGGGTACAGACTGTAGGTAGGTAGGGACTGTAAGTAGGTAGGGACTGTAGGGACTGTATGGATTGTAGATAGGCAGGGACTGTAGGGGCTGTAGGTAGGTAGGGACTGTAAGGACTGTAGGGCTGTAGGTAGGTAGGGACTGTATGGACTGTAGGGACTGTATGGACTGTAGGGAGGCAATGGACTGTAGGGACTGTAGATAGGTAGGGACTGTAGGTAGGTAGGAACTGTAGGGACTGTGGGTAGGCAGGGACGGTAGGGACTGTAGGTAGGTAGGGACTGTAGGGACTTTAGGTAGGTAAGGACTGTAGGGACTGTAGGTAGGTAGGGACCGTAGGAACTGTAGGTAGGGACTGTAGGGACTGTAGGTAGGCAGGGACTGTAGGTAGGTAGGGACTGTAGGTAGGTAGGGACTTTAGGGGCTGTAGGTAGGCAGGGACTGTAGGTAGGTAGGGACTGTAGGGACTGTAGGTAGGTAGGGACTGTAAGGACTATAGGTAGGTAGGGACTGTAGGGACTGTAGTGACATAGGGTCTGTAGGTAGGTAGGGACTGTAGGTAGGTAAGGACTGTAGGTAGGTAGGGACCGTAGGAACTGTAGGTAGGGACTGTAGGGACTGTAGGTAGGTAGGGACTGTAGGGGCTGCAAGTAGGTAGGGACTGCTGGGACGGTAATGTAAGTAAGGGACTGTAGGTAGTTAGGACTGTAGGTAGGTAGGGACTGTAGGGACTGTAGGTAGGTAGGAACTGTAAGGACTGTAGGGGTTGTAAGTAGGGAGGGACTATTACAGACTGTATGGGCTGTCGGTAGGTAGGGGCTGTAGGTAGGAAGGGACTGTACAGACTGTAGGTAGGTAGGGACTGTAAGTAGGTAGGGACTGTAGGGACTGTATGGATTGTAGATAGGCAGGGACTGTAGGGGCTGTAGGTAGGTAGGGACTGTAAGGACTGTAGGGCTGTAGGTAGGTAGGGACTGTATGGACTGTAGGGACTGTATGGACTGTAGGGACTGTAGGTAGGTAGGGACTGTAGGGACTGTAGATAGGCAGGGACTGTAGGGACTGTAGGTAGGTAGGGACTGTAGGGACTGTAGGTAGGTAGGAACTGTAAGGACTGTAGGGGTTGTAAGTAGGGAGGGACTGTACAGACTGTAGGTAAGGACTGTAGGGACTGTAGGTAGGTAGGGACTGTAGGTAGGAAGGGACTGTACAGACTGTAGTTAGGTAGAGACTGTAGGGACAGTATGGACTGTAGGTAGGTAGGGACTGTAGGGACTGTAGGTAGGTAGGGACTGTAGGTAGGTAGGGACTGTAGGGACTGTATGGACTGTAGGTAGGGACTGTAGGGACCTTATGGATTGTGGTAGGTAGGTATGGACTGTAGGGACTGAAGGGACTGTGCAGACTGTAGGTAAGGACTGTAGGGACTGTAGGTAGGGACTGTAGGGACTGTAGATAGGCAGGGACTGTAGGGACTGTAGGTAGGTAGGGACTGTAGGGACTGTAGGTAGGTAGGAACTGTAAGGACTGTAGGGGTTGTAAGTAGGGAGGGACTGTACAGACTGTAGGGGCTGTAGGTCGGTAGGGCTGTAGGTAGGTAGGGACTGTAGGGACTGTAGGTAGGTAGGGACTGTAAGGACTGTAGGGACTGTAGGGACTGTATGGACTGTAGGGACTGTAGGGACTGTAGGTAGGTAGGGACTGTAGGGAGGTACGGACTGTAGATAGGTAGGGACTGTATGTAGGTAGGAACTGTAGGGACTGTGGGTAGGCAGGGACGGTAGGGACTGTAGGTAGGTAGGGACTGTAGGGACTGTAGGTAGGTAAGAACTGTAGGGACTGTAGGTAGGTAGGGACCGTAGGTAGGTAGGGACTGTATGTAGGTAGGGACTGTAGGTAGGTAGGGACTGTAGGGACTGTACGGACTGTAGGTAGGTGGGGAATGTAGGGACTGTAGGTAAGTAGGGACTGTAGGGACTGTACGGACTGTAGGTAGGTAGGGATTGTAGGGACTGTAGGTAGGTAGGGACTGTAGGGACTGTAGGTAGGTAGGGACTGTAGGTAGTTAGGGACTGTAGGTAGGTAGGGACCGTAGGTAGGTAGGGACTGTAGGGACTATAGGTAGGTAGGGACTGTAGGTAAGTAGGGACTGTAAGTAGGTAGAGACTGTAGGGACTGTATGGACTGTAGGTAGGTAGGGACTGTAGGGGCTGTATGGACTGTAGGTAGGTAGGGACTGTAGGGACTGTACAGACTGTAGGGACTGTAGGTAGGTAGGGACTGTAAGTATGTAAGGACTGTAGGGAGTGTATGGACTGTAGGTAGGTAGGGACTGTAGGTAGGAAGGGACTGTACAGACTGTAGTTAGGTAGAGACTGTAGGGACAGTATGGACTGTAGGTAGGTAGGGACTGTACAGACTGTAGGTAGGTAGGGACTGTAAGTAGGTAGGGACTGTAGGTAGGTAGGGAGTGTAGGGACTGAAGGTGACTGTGCAGACTGTAGGTAGGGACTGTAGGGACTGTAGGTAGGTAGGGACTGTAGGGACTGTAGGTAGAGTAGGGACTGTAGGGACTGTATGGACTGTAGGTAGGTAGGGACTGTAGGGACTGCACAGACTGTAGGGACTGTAGGTAGGTAGGGACTATAAGTATGTAAGGACTGTAGGGAGTGTATGGACTGTAGGTAGGTAGGGACTGTAGGTAGGAAGGGACTGTACAGACTGTAGTTAGGTAGAGACTGTAGGGACAGTATGGACTGTAGGTAGGTAGGGACTGTACAGACTGTAGGTAGGTAGGGACTGTAAGTAGGTAGGGACTGTAGGTAGGTAGGGACTGTAGGGACTGAAGGGACTGTGCAGACTGTAGGTAGGGACTGTAGGGACTGTAGGTAGGTAGGGACTGTAGGGACTGTAGGTAGGTAGGGACTGTAGGGACTGTAGGTAGGTAGGAACTGTAAGGACTGTAGGGGTTGTAAGTAGGGAGGGACTGTACAGACTGTAGGGGCTGTCGGTAGGTAGGGGCTGTAGGTAGGAAGGGACTGTACAGACTGTAGTTAGGTAGAGACTGTAGGGACTGTATGGACTGTAGGTAGGTAGGGACTGTACAGACTGTAGGTAGGTAGGGACTGTAAGTAGGTAGGGACTGTAGGGACTGTATGGATTGTAGGTAGGTATGGACAGTAGGGACTGAAGGGACTGTACAGACTGTAGTTAGGTAGAGACTGTAGGGACTGTAGAGACTGTACAGACTGTAGGTAGGTAGGGACTGTAAGTAGGTAGGGACTGTAGGGACTGTATGGATTGTAGATAGGCAGGGACTGTAGGGGCTGTAGGTAGGTAGGGACTGTAAGGACTGAAGGTGACTGTGCAGACTGTAGGTAGGGACTGTAGGGACTGTAGGTAGGTAGGGACTGTAGGGACTGTAGGTAGGGACTGTAGGGACTGTATGGATTGTAGGTAGGTATGGACAGTAGGGACTGAAGGGACTGTACAGACTGTAGTTAGGTAGAGACTGTAGGGACTGTAGAGACTGTACAGACTGTAGATAGGTAGAGACTGTAGGTAGGTAGGAACTGTAGGGACTGTGGGTAGGCAGGGACGGTAGGGACTGTAGGTAGGTAGGGACTGTAGGGACTTTAGGTAGGTAAGGACTGTAGGGACTGTAGGTAGGTAGGGACCGTAGGAACTGTAGGTAGGGACTGTAGGGAGGCAGGGACTGTAGGTAGGTAGGGACTGTAGGTAGGTAGGGACTGTAGGGGCTGTAGGTAGGCAGGGACTGTAGGTAGGTAGGGACTGTAGGGACTGTAGGTAGGTAGGGACTGTAGGGACTATAGGTAGGTAGGGACTGTAGGGACTGTAGTGACATAGGGTCTGTAGGTAGGTAGGGACTGTAGGTAGGTAAGGACTGTAGGTAGGTAGGGACCGTAGGAACTGTAGGTAGGGACTGTAGGGACTGTAGGTAGGTAGGGACTGTAGGGGCTGCAAGTAGGTAGGGACTGCTGGGACGGTACGTAAGTAAGGGGCTGTAGGTAGTTAGGGACTGTAGGTAGGTAGGGACTGTAGGGACTGTAGGTAGGTAGGAACTGTAAGGACTGTAGGGGTTGTAAGTAGGGAGGGACTGTACAGACTGTATGGGCTGTCGGTAGGTAGGGACTGTAAGGACTGAAGGTGACTGTGCAGACTGTAGGTAGGGACTGTAGGGACTGTAGGTAGGTAGGGACTGTAGGGACTGTAGGTAGGGACTGTAGGGACTGTATGGATTGTAGGTAGGTATGGACAGTAGGGACTGAAGGGACTGTACAGACTGTAGTTAGGTAGAGACTGTAGGGACTGTAGAGACTGTACAGACTGTAGATAGGTAGAGACTGTAGGTAGGTAGGAACTGTAGGGACTGTGGGTAGGCAGGGACGGTAGGGACTGTAGGTAGGTAGGGACTGTAGGGACTTTAGGTAGGTAAGGACTGTAGGGACTGTAGGTAGGTAGGGACCGTGAGGGAACTGTAGGTAGGGACTGTAGGGAGGCAGGGACTGTAGGTAGGTAGGGACTGTAGGTAGGTAGGGACTGTAGGGGCTGTAGGTAGGCAGGGACTGTAGGTAGGTAGGGACTGTAGGGACTGTAGGTAGGTAGGGACTGTAGGGACTATAGGTAGGTAGGGACTGTAGGGACTGTAGTGACATAGGGTCTGTAGGTAGGTAGGGACTGTAGGTAGGTAAGGACTGTAGGTAGGTAGGGACCGTGAGGAACTGTAGGTAGGGACTGTAGGGACTGTAGGTAGGTAGGGACTGTAGGGGCTGCAAGTAGGTAGGGACTGCTGGGACGCAGTGCATGTAAGTAAGGGGCTGTAGGTAGTTAGGGACTGTAGGTAGGTAGGGACTGTAGGGACTGTAGGTAGGTAGGAACTGTAAGGACTGTAGGGGTTGTAAGTAGGGAGGGACTGTACAGACTGTATGGGCTGTCGGTAGGTAGGGGCTGTAGGTAGGAAGGGACTGTACAGACTGTGGTTAGGTAGAGACTGTAGGGACAGTATGGACTGTAGGTAGGTAGGGACTGTACAGACTGTAGGTAGGTAGGGACTGTAAGTAGGTAGGGACTGTAGGGACTGTATGGATTGTAGGTAGGTATGGACAGTAGGTACTGAAGGGACTGTACAGACTGTAGTTAGGTAGAGACTGTAGGTAGGTAGGAACTGTAGGGACTGTGGGTAGGCAGGGACGGTAGGGACTGTAGGTAGGTAGGGACTGTAGGGACTTTAGGTAGGTAAGGACTGTAGGGACTGTAGGTAGGTAGGGACCGTAGGAACTGTAGGTAGGGACTGTAGGGACTGTAGGTAGGCAGGGACTGTAGGTAGGTAGGGACTGTAGGTAGGTAGGGACTGTAGGGGCTGTAGGTAGGCAGGGACTGTAGGTAGGTAGGGACTGTAGGGACTGTAGGTAGGTAGGGACTGTAGGGACTATAGGTAGGTAGGGACTGTAGGGACTGTAGTGACATAGGGTCTGTAGGTAGGTAGGGACTGTAGGTAGGTAAGGACTGTAGGTAGGTAGGGACCGTAGGAACTGTAGGTAGGGACTGTAGGGACTGTAGGTAGGTAGGGACTGTAGGGGCTGCAAGTAGGTAGGGACTGCTGGGACGGTACGTAAGTAAGGGACTGTAGGTAGTTAGGGACTGTAGGTAGGTAGGGACTGTAGGGACTGTAGGTAGGTAGGAACTGTAAGGACTGTAGGGGTTGTAAGTAGGGAGGGACTGTACAGACTGTATGGGCTGTCGGTAGGTAGGGGCTGTAGGTAGGAAGGGACTGTACAGACTGTAGTTAGGTAGAGACTGTAGGTAGGTAGGAACTGTAGGGACTGTGGGTAGGCAGGGACGGTAGGGACTGTAGGTAGGTAGGGACTGTAGGGACTTTAGGTAGGTAAGGACTGTAGGGACTGTAGGTAGGTAGGGACCGTAGGAACTGTAGGTAGGGACTGTAGGGACTGTAGGTAGGCAGGGACTGTAGGTAGGTAGGGACTGTAGGTAGGTAGGGACTGTAGGGGCTGTAGGTAGGCAGGGACTGTAGGTAGGTAGGGACTGTAGGGACTGTAGGTAGGTAGGGACTGTAGGGACTATAGGTAGGTAGGGACTGTAGGGACTGTAGTGACATAGGGTCTGTAGGTAGGTAGGGACTGTAGGTAGGTAAGGACTGTAGGTAGGTAGGGACCGTAGGAACTGTAGGTAGGGACTGTAGGGACTGTAGGTAGGTAGGGACTGTAGGGGCTGCAAGTAGGTAGGGACTGCTGGGACGGTACGTAAGTAAGGGACTGTAGGTAGTTAGGGACTGTAGGTAGGTAGGGACTGTAGGGACTGTAGGTAGGTAGGAACTGTAAGGACTGTAGGGGTTGTAAGTAGGGAGGGACTGTACAGACTGTATGGGCTGTCGGTAGGTAGGGGCTGTAGGTAGGAAGGGACTGTACAGACTGTAGTTAGGTAGAGACTGTAGGGACAGTATGGACTGTAGGTAGGTAGGGACTGTACAGACTGTAGGTAGGTAGGGACTGTAAGTAGGTAGGGACTGTAGGGACTGTATGGATTGTAGGTAGGTATGGACAGTAGGTACAGAAGGGACTAAACAGACTGTAGTTAGGTAGAGACTGTAGGGACTGTAGAGACTGTACAGACTGTAGGTAGGTAGGGACTGTAAGTAGGTAGGGACTGTAGGGACTGTATGGATTGTAGATAGGCAGGGACTGTAGGGGCTGTAGGTAGGTAGGGACTGTAAGGACTGTAGGGCTGTAGGTAGGTAGGGACTGTATGGACTGTAGGGACTGTATGGACTGTAGGGAGGTACGGACTGTAGGGACTGTAGATAGGTAGGGACTGTAGGTAGGTAGGAACTGTAGGGACTGTGGGTAGGCAGGGACGGTAGGGACTGTAGGTAGGTAGGGACTGTAGGGACTTTAGGTAGGTAAGGACTGTAGGGACTGTAGGTAGGTAGGGACCGTAGGAACTGTAGGTAGGGACTGTAGGGACTGTAGGTAGGCAGGGACTGTAGGTAGGTAGGGACTGTAGGTAGGTAGGGACTTTAGGGGCTGTAGGTAGGCAGGGACTGTAGGTAGGTAGGGACTGTAGGGACTGTAGGTAGGTAGGGACTGTAAGGACTATAGGTAGGTAGGGACTGTAGGGACTGTAGTGACATAGGGTCTGTAGGTAGGTAGGGACTGTAGGTAGGTAAGGACTGTAGGTAGGTAGGGACCGTAGGAACTGTAGGTAGGGACTGTAGGGACTGTAGGTAGGTAGGGACTGTAGGGGCTGCAAGTAGGTAGGGACTGCTGGGACGGTACGTAAGTAAGGGACTGTAGGTAGTTAGGGACTGTAGGTAGGTAGGGACTGTAGGGACTGTAGGTAGGTAGGAACTGTAAGGACTGTAGGGGTTGTAAGTAGGGAGGGACTGTACAGACTGTATGGGCTGTCGGTAGGTAGGGGCTGTAGGTAGGAAGGGACTGTACAGACTGTAGGTAGGTAGGGACTGTAAGTAGGTAGGGACTGTAGGGACTGTATGGATTGTAGATAGGCAGGGACTGTAGGGGCTGTAGGTAGGTAGGGACTGTAAGGACTGTAGGGCTGTAGGTAGGTAGGGACTGTATGGACTGTAGGGACTGTAGGGAGGTACGGACTGTAGGGACTGTAGATAGGTAGGGACTGTAGGTAGGTAGGAACTGTAGGGACTGTGGGTAGGCAGGGACGGTAAGGACTGTAGGTAGGTAGGGACTGTAGGGACTTTAGGTAGGTAAGGACTGTAGGGACTGTAGGTAGGTAGGGACCGTAGGAACTGTAGGTAGGGACTGTAGGGACTGTAGGTAGGCAGGGACTGTAGGTAGGTAGGGACTGTAGGTAGGTAGGGACTGTAGGGGCTGTAGGTAGGCAGGGACTGTAGGTAGGTAGGGACTGTAGGGACTGTAGGTAGGTAGGGACTGTAGGGACTATAGGTAGGTAGGGACTGTAGGGACTGTAGTGACATAGGGTCTGTAGGTAGGTAGGGACTGTAGGTAGGTAAGGACTGTAGGTAGGTAGGGACCGTAGGAACTGTAGGTAGGGACTGTAGGTAGGTAGGGACTGTAGGGACTTTAGGTAGGTAAGGACTGTAGGGACTGTAGGTAGGTAGGGACTGTAGGTAGGTAGGGGCTGTAGGTAGGCAGGGACTGTAGGTAGGCAGGGACTGTAGGGACTGTAGGTAGGTAGGGACTGTAGGGACTATAGGTAGGTAGGGACTGTAGGGACTGTAGTGACATAGGGTCTGTAGGTAGGTAGGGACTGTAGGTAGGTAAGGACTGTAGGTAGGTAGGGACCGTGAGGAACTGTAGGTAGGGACTGTAGGTAGGTAGGGACTGTAGGGACTTTAGGTAGGTAAGGACTGTAGGGACTGTAGGTAGGTAGGGACTGTAGGGGCTGCAAGTAGGTAGGGACTGCTGGGACGGTACGTAAGTAAGGGACTGTAGGTAGTTAGGGACTGTAGGTAGGTAGGGACTGTAGGGACTGTAGGTAGGTAGGGACTGTAGGGACTGTAGGTAGGTAGGGACTGTAGGTGAGTAGGGACTGTAGGTAGGGACTGTAGGTAGGTAACCCTCTGTGGTGTTGAGTCTAACACACACTCAGGTTGCTCCCCTGGCCCCCAGTCCCCCTGTCCAGCTCGGCTCATTCAAATACTATTGGAAATTATTTCAAATCATTCATCAAAGCTTCATTGAGCTTGCCTGCCACAATGGAACCAACAGAAAATCCCCAAACTCCAAACCCTGCCCATCTGGCACTCAAACAAGAAATCAAACTATTTGAAGGATGTCTAACTCTATTTGAACCCAGGTGTCTGCATGCTTTGGTTGATAATATCAGGTGAGGTTGGTTAATGGCTGTGCTAGCCATTCTGAGCTGTTCTCCCACTCTATCACTACCATGATCTACTTATTTATTCTCAGGGTCTCTTTCCACTCCAGTGGCGGCAGGATTTTCCGTTGCTCACAGTTTAAGAAACAGCTAGCTGGGATTTTCCATTTATTTTCTACTACTAGCTACACTGTTTGTTATTTGTTGAGAAAACTAACGGTCGTTCTGAATTGTAGAGTGATAACATAAAAGAGTAACAACAAAAAACCCTGAAAAACTGAACTTAAAAAGAGATTATGTCCACAGAAAGGCACCATATCAACTGAGCCGTCTGCAGTTATTCTGTAAAGAGAAATAAACTCCCAGCGTCTGCCCTCGGGGGTCTCTAATGTTGTTTAATTAAAGATCTGCTGGCTGGTTCCCAGAGGATTTCTGGAGTTGACTGAAAGGCTAATGGGGACTTTAAAAAAAGTATTTCATTTGGCACACAGCAAAGCCGAGGGAGATTGGTGGCCAGTGGATTCGTAGGTGCATGAGAGGTGCGTGTGATGCTCCATTTAGTTTCTATCTGTGCTGTGCTCTATGCACATAGTCACTGGTAGCGCTCAGACAGAGCCTAGGGGGTGGATGAATGCTGATGACTGCTGTTTGACACCTGACTAAGTCTGCAGGACAACACACACACAGTCCTTAACGATGACAAGCATAACCCCATTACATGATGCAACCTCACTACGTCTGAAAATATGAAGAGTGGTACTCAGTGACTTCTTGTATTGGATTATTTTTTTGGGGGGGGCAGTATTCTTTTACTGCCTTTTTGCAAAACAGGATACATGTTTTGAAATATTTCTGTACAAGCCTTTTTTTCACACTGTCATTTAGTTTAAAATTGTGGAGTAACTACAATGTTGTTGATCCATCCTCCGTTTTTATCCTGTCACAGCCATTAAACTCTGTAACTGTTTTTAAAGTCACCATTGGCCTCATGGTTAAATCTCTGAGCGGTTTCTTTCCTTTCCGCCAACTGAGTTAGGAAGGACGCCTGTATATTTGTAGTGACTGGGTGTATTGATACACCATCCAAAGTGTAAATAATAACTGCACCATGCTCAAAGAGATATTCAATGTCTACCACCAATAGGAGCCCTTCTTTGCGAGGTATTGGAAAGAAAACCCCCTCTGGTCTTTGTAGTTGAATCTGTGTTTTGAAATTCACTGCTCGACTGACAAACCTTACAGATAACTGTATGTGTTGGGGGTTACAGAAATTAGGTAGTCATTCAAAAACCATGTTAACCACTATTATTGCACACACAGAGTGAGTCCATGCAACTTATTATGTGACTTGTTAAGCACATTTATACTCCTGAACTTATTTAGGTTCACCATAACAAAAAGGGGTTGAATACATATTTACTCATGACATTTCAACTTTTCATTTTTAATTAAAAAAAATCATTATTATTTTTAAAACCATAATTACACTTTGACATTATGGGGTTGTTGTGTGTAGACCAGTGACCCCCAAAAAATCGCCAAATTGATGAAATGTTTAATACAATATGAGGTGAGAATACTTTCCCGAAGGCAGTCATTGAAGTGGATTTAACAAGTGACATCAATAAGGGATCATAGCTTTTCACCTGGATTCACCTGGGTCAGTCTGTGTCATAGAAACCGCAGGTGTTCTTAATGTTTTGTAAACACTCAGTGTATCTTTTAAAGACTTTTGGTCGCAAGCAGGATCAACGTTAAGGTAACACCGAGGTTAACATATTTTTTTAGGGGAGCGGTTAATGACGTGACCAATAAATGGTTGCTATTGAGGTCAGCCAGCTGTGCGGCTGAATTTCGCTCGTCTTGACGGTTTAACAAGAGATCAACTGGCGCGATAATCTAGCGACATCGATGGTTGCAATAGGCCCCTTTTTTTATTCAATTCTATTCCAATAGGCTACATTCTGTAGGCCATCTGTTAGCCTACCCATTGTCACATAATGAAAGGAATGAAAACCGACAATACGCTAGCCTACTGTTTGCGTTTCGCTCGTTGATGAGCTGATTTGGGCCATCGGTTGATTGACAGAGGTAAGCGTACTTGTAGAACGATACACGTCCCTCCCAGGGTGAATGACCAGTCTAACTATAAAATGTGGGCTATGTATAATTTGACAAAATAGTTCTGATCGTTGGCGCGGATTGAAAGCCTGGCTTTATTTATTTCATTCCGTAAAAGCTGTGAAGATGTTTATTCATTTGAAAGACCATTTAGTTGAACTGAGACACTTTTTCTTTGAAAAAATTATCAGACATTCATTTGATTTCTTCATTTTTATTTCATTTTTGCCTCGTAAGGATCCGACGGCGAGTGGGTAATCCTGCCTCTGTCATCAGTACCTATTAGCCAACGTACAATCATTGGATAGCAAAATAGACAAACTACGATCACGAATATCCTACCAACGGAACATTAAAAACTGTAATATCTTATGTTTCACCGAGTCGTGGCTGAACGACGACATGAATAACGTGCAAGCTAGCGGGGGTTTACGCTGCATCGGCAAGATAGAACAGCTGCCTCCGGTAAGACAAGTGGTGGCAGTCTGTGTATATTTGAAAACAACAGCAGGTGCACAAAATCTAATAGTAAGGAAGTCTCCAGGTTTTGCTCGAATGAGGTAGAGTATCTCATGACAAGCTGTAGACCACACGATTTATCAAGAGAGTTTCCTTGCTGTCTATTTACCACCACAAACCGATGCTGGAACTAACATCACACTCAATGAGCTGTATACGGCCATAAGCAAACAGGAAACCGCTGGGTCAAATTAAGATCCGACATCTGTAGGAGTTGGCAAGACGGCACAAACTAATGGGTGGATGTGAAGAGCCGTGGACAGAGCCTATCTGTCTGTCTGTCTATCTATCGACCAAGAACGGCAAGACGTTCTCTGCTAGATAATAGATACTGTAGAAGACAGAGAAGATTTATCTAGGTAAAATGGTTCCATTACATCCTGTTCAGGTGCTAATGTAATGCAGTAAGTGCCCTTGACAAAGTGAACCTTATCCTACGTCTCAAATGGCACCCTATTCCCTACAAAGTGCACTAGGGACCATAGGGGTTTAATAAGTTGCACTGTGTAGGGAATAGGGTGCCATTTGAGATGTAGGATAACTGTATTGAGTTGAATAAATCATGAGTCAACAGGGACCTCCATTAGGATTCCACAGCATTAGGAGAAGCACTCAGTATGTAACGTCGGTCATGACATCGTCTGTGTGTGTGTGTGTGTGTGTGTGTGTGTGCACTCAGAGTATGTGATGCCATTAATGTCTTCATCACGTAATGTAATCACTGTTAATAGTACTGTCAACTGCTTTTGAATGAGCACCCCGGGCCATAGGAATATAATCTATAGAAGGGGCATACTCAACATTGGCACGGTCTTTTCATATCCTAGTCATTCTATTCCTATATACGCCAGCCATAGAAATAGAGTCTATAGAAGAAACTCAACTGACAGACATTGGTGTGGTCAGCGGGGTTTTGTCCTCTCTAGTCATTCTATTAGTATGTGCCAGCTAGGCGTAGTGATCCCTTTATAGTTTCATGGGGGATTCACACAGGGCTAGCAGATGTACAGTATCAGTCAAAACCTCGTCATTCAAGCGTTTTTTTTTTCTTTATTTTTGCTATTTTATATTATATAAAAATATTTTACAGTACTGTGAAAAAGTTTTTTTAGACAGGTGGGGAAAAAAATGCTGTAAAATAAGAATGCTTTCAAAAATAGACACGTTAATAGATTATAATTTATCAATTAACTACATGCGAAGTGAGTGAACAGAAGGAAAATCTACATCAAATCAATATTTGGTGTGACCACCCGTTGCCTTCAAAACAGCATCAATTCTTCTAGGTACACTTGCACACCGTCAGGGATTTTGTAGGCATATAGTCAGGTGTATGATTAAACAATTATACCAAACCGGTGCTAATGATCATCAGTTCAACATGTAGGTTGAAACATAAATCATTAACTGAAACAGAAACGGCTGTGTGGGAGGAATACAAACTGGGGTGAAGAACAGACAAACTCGGCTAACAAGGGCGAGGTTGCTGAAGACAGTTTACTGTCAAAGAAAGTCATACGCCCTGGCAAGACTGAGCACAGCAACGAGACACAAGGTAGTTATACTGCATCAGCAAGGTCTCTCCCAGGCAGACATTTCAAGGCAGACAGGGAGGCTGAAGAAATTCGGCTTGTCACCAAAAAACACTCACAAACTTCTACAGATGCACAATCGAGAGCATCCTGTCGGGCTGTATCACAACCTGGTACGGCAACTGCTCCGCCCACAACCGTAAGGCTCTCCAGAGGGTAGTGAGGACTGCACAACGCATCACCGGGGGTAAACTACCTGCTCTTCAGGACACCTACACCACCCGATGTCACAGGAAGGCCAAAAAGATCATCAAGGACAACAACCACCCGAGCCACTGCCTGTTCACCCCGCTATCATCCAGAAGGCGAGGTCAGTACAGGTGCATCAAAGCTGGGACCGAGAGACTGAAAAACACCTTCTATCTCAAGGCCATCAGACTGTTAAACAGCCATCACTAACATTGAGTGGCTGCTGCCAACATATTGACTTAAATCTCTAGCCACTTTAAATAATAGGAATTGGATGTAACAAATGTATCACTAGCCACTTTAAACAATTTTGTATATAATGTTTACATATCTGACATTACTCATATCAAATGTATACACTGTACTCTATACCATCTACTGAATCTTGCCTACGCCGGTCAGCCATCGCTCATCCATATATTTATATGTACATACTCGTATTCATTCCTTTACTCTTGTGTGTATAAGGTAGTTGTTGTGAAATTGTTAGATTACTTGTTAGATACTACTGCACGGTCGGGAACTAGAAGCACAAGCATTTCGCTACACTCGCATTAACATCTGCTAACCGTGTGTATGTGACCAATAAAATGTTTTGATTTGGTTTCCAGATGGGCAACGTTGAGGACCGTAGACGCAGTGGTCGGCCAAGGAAACGTACTGCATCAGATGAAAGACACATCATGCTTACTTCCGTTCACAATCGGAAGATGTCCAGCAGTGCCATCAGCTAAAATTGGCAGAAAACAGTGGGATCCTGGTACACATAGGGCTGTCAGGAGCATAGAAATAGAGTTACTAGAACACAAATCCCCATGTCTATTGACTGAACATAAGAAAATGCATTTAAATATTTAAATGATACACAGTAGTAGTGGCATATCATTTACATATTTAAATGATATACAGTAGTAGTGGCATATCATTTACATATTTAAATGATTTACAGTAGTAGTGGCATATCATTTACATATTTAAATGATTTACAGTAGTAGTGGCATATCAATGCACATGTTTAAATGATTTACAGTAGTAGTGGCATATCATTTACATATTTAAATGATTTACAGTAGTAGTGGCATATCAATGCACATGTTTAAGTACGTTCCTTGAAATAATCCAGTGTTTCCCAATACTGGCCCTGGCACCTACACACCTGATTCAAATCTTGATGATTCATTGATTAGTTTGTGTTAGGGTAGATGAGCCATGTGTCAGGGTAGATGAGCCATGTGTCAGGGTAGATGAGCCATGTGTTAGGGTAGATGATCCATGTGTCAGGGTAGATGAGCCATGTGTCAGGGTAGATGAGCCATGTGTCAGGGTAGATGAGCCATGTGTTAGGGTAGATGAGCCATGTGCCAGGGTAGATGAGCCATGTGTCAGGGTAGATGAGCCATGTGTTAGGGTAGATGAGCCATGTGTCAGGGTAGATGGAGCCATGTGCCAGGGTAGATGAGCCATGTGTTAGGGTAGATGAGCCATGTGTTAGGGTAGATGAGCCATACGTTAGGGTAGATGAGCCATGTGTTAGGGTAGATGAGCCATGTGTTAGGGTAGATGAGCCATGTGTTAGGGTAGATGAGCCATGTGCCAGGGTAGATGAGCCATGTGTTAGGGTAGATGAGCCATGTGTTAGGGTAGATGAGCCATACGTTAGGGTAGATGAGCCATGTGTTAGGGTAGATGAGCCATGTGTCAGGGTAGATGAGCCATGTGTCAGGGTAGATGAGCCATGTGTCAGGGTAGATGATCCATGTGTCAGGGTAGATGAGCCATGTGTTAGGGTAGATGAGCCATGTGTCAGGGTAGATGAGCCATGTGTCAGGGTAGATGATCCATGTGTCAGGGTAGATGAGCCATGTGTCAGGGTAGATGAGCCATGTGTCAGGGTAGATGAGCCATGTGTCAGGGTAGATGAGCCATGTGTCAGGGTAGATGAGCCATGTGTCAGGGTAGATGAGCCATGTGTTAGGGTAGATGAGCCATGTGTTAGGGTAGATGAGCCATGTGTTAGGGTAGATGATCCATACGTTAGGGTAGATGATCCATGTGTTAGGGTAGATGATCCATGTGTTAGGGTAGATGAGCCATGTGCCAGGGTAGATGAGCCATGTGTCAGGGTAGTGTACACCAGTGGTTCCCAACCTTTTTACGTCACGGTTCCACCAACAGAATTCTGCTCTGCCCGGGGGGAACCTGATGTACCCCTTCATGTGCATTTTACCAGTAACTATGGTCTCATGAATCTTCTCAAGTAACCCCTGTGGATAGGCCAAGTCCCAACCAGGGGTCCTTGTACCCCTGGTTGGGAACCACTGTTTTAAGAGTTGAGAATAGGCCTCCATAACTGTATAGTCGTACATTGTTCTACTACTAGTGCTGTGGCTCTCTATGGCTCTCTGTCCACTGCCTCACTGCTTCAGACACTGATTCAACATGACGTTATGTGCCTGAGCCGCAGAGCACCAGTGATTGTCCATCACTTAAACCTGTCCCCCATAGCAAGAAAGGATGCGGGCCCAAATGTTTCATTAATTTCATCATTTTCCTCAAAAGAACTCTTAGAAGCACTAATGATGTTCTATTCACTGGTCAAAAGATTCTAAGAACACAGAATGGAGCGATTTTGGTATTTTGGTATTTCATTAGGATTCCCATTATCTGTTGCAAAAGCAGCAGCTACTCTTCCTGGGGTCCACACAAAACATGAAACATAATACAGAATGACATAATAGAGAACGTCATTAGACAAGAACAGCTCAAGGACAGAACTACATACATTGTTAAAAAGGCACACATAGCCTACATATCAATGCATACACACAAACTATCTAGGCTGTGTGTATGCTATATACTGTATCTATAGCTATTTATATATGACTCTGGGGTGGTTACTGTGGGTTCTGGTGTGTGGTTACTGTGGGTTCTGGTGTGTGGTTACTGGGGGTTCTGGTGTGTGGTTACTGTGGGTTCTGGTGTGTGGTTACTGGGGGGTTCTGGTGTGTGGTTACTGGGGGTTCTGGTGTGTGGTTACTGGGGTGTTCTGGTGTGTGGTTACTGGGGGGTTCTGGTGTGTGGTTACTGGGGGGTTCTGGTGTGTGGTTACTGGGGGTTCTGGTGTGTGGTTACTGGGGTGTTCTGGTGTGTGGTTACTGGGGGGTTCTGGTGTGTGGTTACTGGGGTGTTCTGGTGTGTGGTTACTGGGGGATTCTGGTGTGTGGTTACTGGGGGGATTCTGGTGTGTGGTTTCTGGGGGTTCTGGTGTGTGGTTACTGGGGGTTCTGGGTGTGTGGTTACTGGGGGTGTTCTGGTGTGTGGTTACTGGGGGGTTCTGGTGTGTGGTTACTGGGGGTTCTGGTGTGTGGTTACTGTGGGTTCTGGTGTGTGGTTACTGGGGGATTCTGGTGTGTGGTTTCTGGGGGGTTCTGGTGTGTGGTTACTGGGGGGTTCTGGTGTGTGGTTACTGGGGGGTTCTGGTGTGTGGTTACTGGGGGGGGTTCTGGTGTGTGGTTAGGGGTCATACATGACAGCACAATAGCATCCTCTTGTAATCTAGCTAAATAAACAGTAGCGAGGCTATATACAGGCACCGGTTAGTCGGGCTGATTGAGGTAGTATGTACATGTAGATATGGTTAAAGTGATTATGCACATATGATGAACAGAGAGTAGCAGTAGCGTAAAAGAGGGGTTGGCAGGTGGTGGGTGGGGGGGCACACAATGCAAATAGTCCGGGTAGCCATTTGATTACCTGTTCAGGAGTCTTATGGCTTGGGGGTAAAACAGTCTATGACTGGAGTGGCTGGGGTCTTTGACAATTTTTAGGGCCTTCCTCTGACACCGCCTGGTTTAGAGGTCCTGGATGGCAGGCAGCTTAGCCCCAGTGATGTACTGGGCTGTACGCACTACCCTCTGGAGTATTTGCGGTTGGAGGCCGAGAAATTGCCGTACCAGGCAGTGATGCTCTCGATGTTGCAGCTGTAGAACCTTTTGAGGATCTCAGGACCTCAAAAGTTTCCTGAGGGAGAATAGGCTTTGTTGTGCCCTCTTCACGACTGTCTTGGTGTGTTTGGACCATTCTAGTTTGTTGGTGATGTGGACACCAAGGAACTTGAAACTCTCAACCTGCTCCACTACAGCCCCGTCGATGAGAATGGGGGCGTGCTCGGTCCTCCTTTTCCTGTAGTCCACAATCATCTCCTTAGTCTTGGTTACGTTGAGGGATACGTTCACGCACCACCCGGCCAGGTCTCTGACCTCCTCCCTATAGGCTGTCTCGTTTTTGTCGGTGATCAGGCCTACCACTGTTGTGTCGTCTGCAAACTTAATGATGGTGTTGGAGTCGTGCCTGGCCAGGCAGTCGTGAGTGAACAGGGAGTACAGGAGGGGACTGAGCACGCACTCCTGAGGGGCTCCAGTGTTGAGGATCAGCGTGGCAGATGTGTTGCTACCTACCCTCACCACCTGGGGGCAGCCTGTCAGGAAGTCCAGGATCCAGTTGCAGAAGGTGTTTAGTCCCAGGATCCTTAGCTTAGTGATGAGCTTTGAGGGCACTATGGTGTTGAACGCTGAGCTGTAGGCTCCTTTTGTCCAGGTGGGAAATGGCAGTGTGGAGTGCAATAGAGATTGCATCATCTGTGGATCTGTTTGGGCTGTATGCAAATTGGAGTGGGTCTAGGGTTTCTGGGATAATGGTGTTGATGTGAGCCATTACCAGCCTTTCAAAGCACTTCATGGCTACGGACGTGAGTGCTACAGGTCTGTAGTCATTTAGGCAGGTTGCCTTTGTGTTCTTGGGCACAGGGACTATGGTGGCCTGCTTGAAACATGTTGGTATTACAGACTCAATCAGGGACATGTTGAAAATGTCAGTGAAGACACCTGCCAGTTGGTCAGCACATGCCCGGAGCACACGTCCTGGTAATCCGTCTGGCCCCACAGCCTTGTGAATGTTGACCTGTTTAAAGGTCTTACTCACGTCGGCTACGGAGAGCGTGATCCCACAGTTGTCCGGAACAGCTGATACTCTCATGCATGCCTCAGTGTTGCTTGGCTCGAAGTGAGCATAGAAGTGGTTTAGCTCGTCTGGTAGGCTCGTGTCACTGAGTAGCTTGCGGCTGTGCTTCCCTTTGTAGTCTGTATCAGTTTGCAAGCCCTGCCACATAAGACGCTTTGCCCGTTTGATGGTTCGTCGCAGGGCATAGTCTGCACCTTGAAAGCGACAACCTCTACCCTTTAGCTCAGTGCGAATGTTGCCTGTAATCCATGGCTTCTGGTTGGGGTATGTACGTACAGTCACTGTGGGAACCTCAATGCACTTATTGATAAAGCCAGTGACTGATGTGGTGTACTCCTCAATGCCATCGGAAGAATCCCGGAACATCTTCCAGTCTGTGATAGCAAAACAGTCCTGTAGTTTAGCATCTGTTTCCTCTGACCACTTTTTTATAGACCGAGTCACTGGTGATTCCTTTTTGCTTGTAAGCAGGAATCAGGAGGATAGAGTTGTGGTCAGATTTGCCAAATGGAGGGTGAGGGAGAGCTTTGTATGCATCTCTGTGTGTGGAGTACAGGTGATCTAGAATTTATTGCACATTTAAAATGTTTTAAGTTTCCCTGCATTAAAGTCTCCGGCCACTAGGAGCGCGGTTTCCATTTTGCTTATTTCCTTATACAGCTGACTGAGTGCGGTCTTAGTGACAGCATCTGTCTGTGGTGGTAAATAAACAGACACGAAAAGTATAGCTGAAAACTCTCTAGGCAAGTAGTGAGGCCTGCAATTTATCACAATATACTCTACTTCAGGCGAGCAAAATCTAGAGACTTCCTTAGATTTCGTGGCACCAGCTGTTGTTTACAAATATGCACAGACCCCCGTCTTACCGGAGTGTGCTGTTCTATCTTGCCAGTGCAGCGTATATCCCGCTAGCTGAATATCCATGTCGTCATTCAGCCAAGATTCCATAAAACATAGGATATTACAGTTTTTGATGTCCCGTTGGATCCAATGGATTAAAACTCTTAAAAGGCTTCTCCTAGTTGAAGGTAGATGGAAGAGACGCCCGTGCGGCACAACATCAAGGCTGCATGAGAGCAACGCAGGATACCTACTGTAAAAACAGCAAAACCTAATTTGTAGTCATGCATGTTTTCGTTTAAGCACAATTGCCATTACAATATAAATATATAGTGTATAAGACATTCTGTTTATTCCATATTGTAATCGTCACCTATTGGATCGTACTTGGTCCAGTCCCCTAGTACACAACACTGTTCTAGACACAGGCTACTGTATCACTTTAACTTAGCATTGATTGGACACTCCTACACACATTGCAGGACTATCTGACCCTCGTTAATAAATCCACACAGTGATCCATGCTGAAAATGATCAGCCACTGTTTTGGAGGGCCTCACATTGATTCAGTGTGTGTGTGTGTGTGTGTGTGTGTGTGTGTGTGTGTGTGTGTGTGTGTGTGTGTGTGTGTGTGTGTGTGTGTGTGTGTGTGTGTGTGTGTGTGTGTGTGTGCAGGTTCACCCACGCTCACAGTAAACACAGCTATACTCTTGGGGTTATTCGGCTGTCCCGATGGGATAACCTATTTGGTTCCAGTTAAAAAACGTTTTGGTTCCAGGTAGAACCCTTTTGGCGTTCCCTGTAGAACCCTCTGTGGAAAAGGTTTTACATGGAATCCAAAAGGGTTCTTACCTGGAACCAATTTGGTTTCTTCAAAGGGTTCTCTTATGGGGACAGCCCGAAAAACCCTTTTAGGTTCTAGATGGCACCATCTTTTAAAGAGTATACAGTCGTGGCCAAACGTTTTGTGAACGACACAAATATTAATTTCCACAAAGTTTGCTGCTTCAGTGTCTTTAGATATTTTTGTCAAATGTTACTATGGAATACTGAAGTATAATTACAAGCATTTCATAAGTGTCAAAGGCTTTTATTGACAATTACATGAAGTTGATGCAAAGAGTCAATATTTGCAGTGTTGACCCTTCTTTTTCAAGACCTCTGCAATCCGCCCTGGCATGCTGTCAATTAACTTCTGGGCCACATCCTGACTGATGGCAGCCCATTCTTGCATAATCAATGCTTGGAGTTTGTCAGAATTTGTGGGGTTTTGTTTGTCCACCCACCTCTTGAGGATTGACCACAAGTTCTCAATGGGATTAAGGTCTGGGGAGTTTCCTGGCCTTGGACCCAAAATATCGATGTTTTGTTCCCCGAGCCACTTAGTTATCACTTTTGCCTTGCTGGAAAAGGCATTGTTCGTCACCAAACTGTTCCTGGATGGTTGGGAGAAGTTGCTCTCGGAGGATGTGTTGGTACCATTCTTTATTAATGACTGTGTTCTTAGGCAAAATTGTGAGTGAGCCCACTCCCTTGGCTGAGAAGCAACCCCTCGCATGAATGGTCTCAGGATGCTTTACTGTTGGCATGACACAGGACTGATGGTAGCGCTCACCTTGTCTTCTCCGGACAAGCTTTTTTCCGGATTGCCCCCAACAATCGGAAAGGGGATTCATCAGAGAAAATGACTTTACCCCAGTCCTCAGCAGTCCAATCCCTGTACCTTTTGCAGAATATCAGTCTGTCCCTGATGTTTTTCCTGGAGAGAAGTGGCTTCTTTGCTGCCCTTCTTGACACCAGGCCATCCTCCAAAAGTCTTCGCCTCACTGTGCGTGCAGATGCACTCACACCTGCCTGCTGCCATTCCTGAGCAAGCTCTGTACTGGTGGTGCCCCGATCCTGCAGCTGAATCAACGTTAGGAGACTGTCCTGGCGCTTGCTGGACTTTCTTGGGCGTACTGAAGCCTTCTTCACAACAATTGAACCGCTCTCCTTAAAGTTCTTGATGATACGATAAATTGTTGATTTAGGTGCAATCTTACTGGCAGCAATATCCTTGCCTTTGAAGCCCTTTTTGTGCAAAGCAATGATGACGGCACGTGTTTCCTTAAAGGTAACCATGGTTTACAGAGGAAGAACAATGATTCCAAGCACAACCCTCCTTTTGAAGCTTCCAGTCTGTTATTCAAACTCAATCAGCATGACAGAGTGATCTCCAGCCTTGTCCTCGTCAACACTCACACCTGTGTTAACGAGAGAATCACAGACATGATGCCAGCTGGTCCTTTTGTGGCAGAGCTGAAATGCAGTGGAAATGTTTTTGTGGGAATTCAGTTAATTTGCATGGCAAAGAGGGACTTTGCAATTACAGTGGGGAAAACAAGTATTTAGTCAGCCACCAATTGTGCAAGTTCTCTCACTTAAAAAGATGAGAGAGGCCTGTAATTTTCATCATAGGTACACTTCAACTATGACAGACAAAATGAGGAAAAGAAATCCAGAAAATCACATTGTAGGATTTTTTATGAATTTATTTGCAAATTATGGTGGAAAATAAGTATTTGGTCAATAACAAAAGTTTATCTCAATACTTTGTTATATACCCTTTGTTGGCAATGACAGAGGTCAAACGTTTTCTGTAAGTCTTCACAAGGTTTTCACACACTGTTGCTGGTATTTTGGCCCATTCCTCCATGCAGATCTCCTCTAGAGCAGTGATGTTTTGGGGCTGTCGCTGGGCAACACAGACTTTCAAAGATTTTCTATGGGGTTGAGATCTGGAGACTGGCTAGGCCACTCCAGGACCTTGAAATGCTTCTTACGAAGCTCACTCCTTAGATTGCCGAGGCGGTGTGTTTGGGATCATTGTCATGCTGAAAGACCCAGCCACGTTTCATCTTCAATGCCCTTGCTGATGGAAGGAGGTTTTCACTCAAAATCTCACGATACATGGCCCCATTCATTTCTTTCCTTTACACGGATCAGTCAGTCCTGGTCCCTTTGCAGAAAAACAGCCCCAAAGCATGATGTTTCCACCCCCATGCTTTACAGTAGGTATGGTGTTCTTTGGATGCAACTCAGCATTCTTTGTCCTCCAAACACGACAAGTTGAGTTTTTACCAAAAAGTTCTATTTTGGTTTCATCTGACATTCTCCCAATCCTCATCTGGATCATCCAAATGCTCTCTAGCAAACTTTAGACGGGCCTGAACATGTACTGGCTTAAGCAGGGGACACATCTGGCACTGCAGGATTTGAGTCCCTGGCGGCGTAGTGTGTTACTGATGGTAGGCTTTGTTACTTTGGTCCCAGCTCTCTGCAGGTCATTCACTAGGTCCCCTGTGGTTCTGGGATTTTTGCTCACCGTTCTTGTGATCATTTTGACCCCACGGGTGAGATCTTGCGTGGAGCCCCAGATCGAGGAAGATTATCAGTGGTCTTGTATGTCTTCCATTTCCTAATAATTGCTCCCACAGTTGATTTCTTCAAACCAAGCTGCTTACCTATTGCAGATTCAGTCTTCCCAACCTGGTGCAGGTCTACAATTTTGTTTCTGGTGTCCTTTGACAGCTCTTTGGTCTTGGCCATAGTGGAGTTTGGAGTGTGACTGTTTGAGGTTGTGGACAGGTGTCTTTTATACTGATAACAAGTTCAAACAGGTGCCATTAATACAGGTAATGAGTGGAGGACAGAGGAGCCTCTTAAAGAAGAAGTTACAGGTCTGTGAGAGCCAGAAATCTTGCTTGTTTGTATGTGACCAAATACTTATTTTCCACCATAATTTGCAAATAAATTCATTAAAAATCCTACAATGTGATTTTCTGGATTTCTTTTCCTCATTTTGTCTGTCATAGTTGAAGTGTACCTATGATGAAAATTACAGGCCTCTCTCATCTTTTTAAGTGAGAGAACTTGCACAATTGGTGGCTGACTAAATACTTTTTTTCCCCACTGTAATTGCAATTCATCTGATCACTCTTCATGACATTCTGGAGTATATGCAAATTGCCATCGTACAAACTGAGGCAGTAGACTTTGAGAAAATTAATATTTGTGTCATTCTCAAAGCTTTTGGCCACGACTGTAGCTAAGTAGTCTATGGCGTACAGTGTGTACTGTGCCTACTGCCCACAGAGCAGGAAAACAACATCTACTTTTGATTATGGTTTCATCTGCTGTCTACTATGCTAAAACTTCATGAACAGTCAAATTCAAGTTTTTCATGAAATTTGATTATATTTGAAACCAGATCAAAATATGACCAAAGTATGAAAAATGACTGGACTTTTTTTTAACCTTTATTTAACTAGGCAAGTCAGTTAAGAACAAATTCCTATTTACAATGACGGCCTAGGAACAGTGGGTTAACTGCCTGTTCAGGGGGCAGAAGGACAAATGCTCACCTTGTCAGCTCACGGGATTCGATCTTGCAACCTTTCGGTTACTAGTCCAACGCTCTAACCACTAGGTTACCTGCCGAAATATTGATAAAGTGTGATCATAAAGTTACTGGTCCCCTCCCCCATGTCAAACGCTATTATTATTATGGGGATAGGGTGACATCACCTTCACTCTCATTTAATACACCAATGGTAACATCATATTCTCTTACCTTTTTACATTTAAATAAGTACCGCCTTGTTACCAACATCGGAGAAGGCGTGTTTGCAGAAGGGGCTTGGTTTATATAGCTAGATACCTACTGTACTGGTGCCACACTTTTGACTGTAGGGTGCCAGAATATATTAATTAAAGTTTACCCTATTCATCAATGACAAAGCTACTTATATGTTCCCCTTTCATCTGTGTCTGGTGTTAACTAGTTACTGTCTAGTTGGGTCTTCATCTGTGTCTGGTGTTAACTAGTTACTGTCTAGCTAGGTCTTCATCTGTGTCTGGTGTTAACTAGTTACTGTCTAGCTAGGTCTTCATCTGTGTCTGGTGTTAACTAGTTACTGGTTAGCTAGGTATTCATCTGTGTCTGGTGTTAACTAGTTACTGGCTAGCTAGGTCTTCATCTGTGTCTGGTGTTAACTAGTTACTGGCTAGCTAGGTCTTCATCTGTGTCTGGTGTTAACTAGTTACTGGCTAGCTAGGTCTTCATCTGTGTCTGGTGTTAACTAGTTACTGGCTAGCTAGGTCTTCATCTGTGTCTGGTGTTAACTAGTTACTGTCTAGCTAGGTCTTCATCTGTGTCTGGTGTTAACTAGTTACTGGCTAGCTAGGTCTTCATCTGTGTCTGGTGTTAACTAGTTACTGGCTAGCTAGGTCTTCATCTGTGTCTGGTGTTAACTAGTTACTGTCTAGCTAGGTCTTCATCTGTGTCTGGTGTTAACTAGTTACTGGCTAGCTAGGTCTTCATCTGTGTCTGGTGTTAACTAGTTACTGGCTAGCTAGGTCTTCATCTGTGTCTGGTGTTAACTAGTTACTGTCTAGCTAGGTCTTCATCTGTGTCTGGTGTTAACTAGTTACTGGCTAGCTAGGTATTCATCTGTGTCTGGTGTTAACTAGTTACTGGCTAGCTAGGTCTTCATCTGTGTCTGGTGTTAACTAGTTACTGGCTAGCTAGGTCTCAGCAGGCTCTGCTCACACTTACTGGTCTGAGGCCAAACCACACGACTAACAACACTGGACACTTTATGGAACACAAATCCTTCACTATCTCATACTGGAATAGCCAAGGCCTGAGGTCATCTGCCTTTGGCCTAAAGAGCAGGAACCTGAAATCAGAAATACAGACATTGTCATCCTACAAGAAACCTGGTATAGAGGAGACGGACCCACTGGTTTCCCTCTAGGTTACAGAGAGCTGGTGTAGAGGAGACGGACCCACTGGTTGCCCTCTAGGTTACAGAGAGCTGGTGTAGAGGAGACGGACCCGCTGGTTGCCCTCTAGGTTACAGAGAGCTGGTATAGAGGAGACGGACCCACTGGTTGACCTCTAGGATACAGAGAGCTGGTGTAGAGGAGACGGACCCACTGGTTGCCCTCTAGGTTACAGAGAGCTGGTGTAGAGGAGACGGACCCGCTGGTTGCCCTCTAGGTTACAGAGAGCTGGTATAGAGGAGACGGACCCACTGGTTGCCCTCTAGGTTACAGAGAGCTGGTGTAGAGGAGACGGACCCGCTGGTTGCCCTCTAGGTTACAGAGAGCTGGTGTAGAGGAGACGGACCCACTGGTTGCCCTCTAGGTTACAGAGAGCTGGTAGTCCCCTCCACCAAACTACCAGGTGTGAAACAGGAAAGGGCATCAGGGTGTATGCTAATTTGGTATAGAGCCGACCTAACTCACTCTATTAAATTAATCAAAACAGGAACATTTTACATTTGGCTAGAAATTCAAAAGGATATGATCTCAACAGAGAAAAATGTCCTCCTGTGTGCTACCTATACCCCCCCACTAGAATCCCCAAACTTGAATGAAAACAGCTTCTCCATCCTAATTTCCAGGCCCAGGGACATGTACTAGTCTGTGGCGACCTAAACGCCAGAACTGGACAAGAACCTGACACCCTCAGCACACAACACACACACCTGCCTGGAGGTGACAGCATTCCCTCCTCCATATGCCCCCTTAGACACAACTATGACAACATAACCAACAAAAATGGGTCACAACACCTGCAGCTCTGTCGCACGCTAGGTATGTACATAGTCAATGGTAGGCTTCGAGGGGACTCCTATGGTAGGTTCACCTACAGCTCATCTCTTGGCAGTAGTGCTGTAGACTACTTTATCACTGACCTCAACCCAGAGTCTCTCAGAGCGTTCACAGTCAGCCCACTGACACCCCTATCAGACGACAGCAAAATCACAGTCTACTTGAACAGAGCAATACTCAATCATGAGGCATCAAAGCAAAAGGAACTGAGTAATATTAAGAAATGCTATAGATGGAAGGAATGTAGTGTGGAAACCTACCCCCCAAAAAATTAGGCAACAACACATTCAATCCCTTTTAGACAACTTCCTGGACAAAACCTTCCACTGTAATAGTGAAGGTGTAAACTTGGCAGTAGAAAATCTAAACAGGATATTTGACCTCTCAGCTTCCCTATCAAATCTAAACATGTCAAATAGAAAACATGAAGAAAATGAACAACAATGACAAATGGTTTGATGAAGAATGCAAAAACCTAAGACAGAAATTGAGAAACCCTATCCAACCAAAAACATAGAGACCCAGAAAAGTCTACGCCTTCACTATGGTGAATCACTGAAACAATACAGAAATACACTACGGAAGAAGAAGGAACATCACGTCAGAAATCAGCTCAATGTAATTGAAGAATCCATAGACTCTAACCACTTCTGGGAACATTGGAAAACACTAAACAAACAACACTAAGAGTTATCTATCCAAAACTGAGATGTATGGGTAAACCACTTATCCAATCTTTTTGGCTCTATAACAAAGAACAAACAGCAAAAACATATACATGATCAAATACAAACATTATAATCAACTATTAAACACTACCAGAACCCACTGGATTCTCCAATTACATTGAATGAACTACAGGACAAAATACAAAACCCTCCAACCCAAAAAGGCCTGTGGGGTTGATGGTGTCCTCAATGAAAATGATAAAATATACAGACAACCAATTCCAATTGGTTATACGTAAACTCTTTAACATCATCCTCAGCTCTGGCATCTTCCCCAATATTTGGAACCAAGAACTGATCACCCCAATCCACAAAAGTGGAGACAAATTTGACCCCAATAACTACCGTGGGATATGCGTCAACAGCAACCTAGTACATTTCCTCACTGAAAACAAAGTACTGAGCAAATGTCAAATTGGCTTTTTACCAAATCTTCGTACGACAGGCTACATATTCACCCTGCACAGCGTAATTGACAAACAAACAAACCAAAACAAAGACAAAGTCTTCTCATGCTTTGTTGATTTCAAAAAAGCCTTTGACTCAATTTGGCATGAGGGTTTGCTAAACAAATTGATGGAAAATGGTGTTGGGAGAAAAACATACGACATTATAAAATCCATGTACACAAACAAAATTGGCAAAACACACACATTTCTTTCCACAGGGCTGTGGGCGAGACAAGGACGCAGTTTAATCCCCACCCTCTTCAACATATATTCAACGAATTGGCTGGGGCACTAGAACAGTCTGCAGCACCCGGCCTCACCCTACCAGAATCTGAAGTCAAATGTCTACTGTTTTCTGATGATCTGGTGCTTCTGTCCCCAACCAAGGAGGGCCTACAGCAGCACCTAGATCTTCTGCACAGATTCTGTCAGACCTGGGCCCTGACAGTAAATCTCAGTAAGACAAAAATAACGGTGTTTCAAAAAAGGTCCAGTCGCCAGGACCACAAATACAAATTCCATCTAGACACCATTGCCCTAGAGCACACAAAAAACTATACATACCTCGGCCTAAACATCAGCGCCACAGGTAACTTCCACAAAGCTGTGAACGAGCTGAGAGACAAGGCAAGAAGGGCCTACTATGCCATCAAAAGGAACATCAAATTCAACATACCAATTAGGATCTGGACAAAAATACTTGAATCAGTTATAGAACCTATTGCCCTTTATGGTTGTGAGGTCTTGGGTCCGCTCACCAACCAAGAATTCACAAAATGGGACAAACACCAAATTGAGACTCTGCATGCAGAATTCTGCAACAATATCCCATGTGTACAATGTAAAACACCAAATAATGCATGCAGAGCAGAATTAGGCCGATACCCGCTAATGATCAAAATCCAGAAAAGAGCCGTTAAATTCTACAACCACCTAAAAGGAAGCGATTCCCAAACCTTCCCTAATAAATCCATCACCTACAGAGAGATGAACCTGGAGAAGAGTCCCCTAAGCAAGCTGGTCCTGGGACTCTGTTCACAAACACAAACAGACCCCACAGAGCCCCAGGACAGCAACACAATTAGACCCAACCAAATCATGAGAAAACAAAAAGATAATTACTTGACACATTGGAAAGTATTAACAAAAAAACTGAGTAAACTAGATTGCTATTTGGCCCTAAATATAGAGTACACAGTGGCAGAATACCTGACCATTGTGACTGACCCAAATTTAAGAAAAGCTTAAACTCAGTGAGCATAGCCTTGCTATTGAGAAAGGCTGCGGTAGGCAGACCTGGCTCTCAAGAGAAGACGGGCTATGTAAACACTGCCCACACAACGAGGTGAAAACTGAGCTGCACTTCCTAACCTCCTGCCAGATGTATGACACTATTAGAAAAACAAAAACAAACACAATTTTGATAAACTCCCATATCTACTGGATGAAATACCACAGTGTGTCATCACAGCAGCAAGATGTGTGACCTGTTGCCACAAGAAAAGGGCAACCAGTGAAGAACAAACACCATTGTAAATACCAACCCATATTTACGTTTATTTATTTTCCTTTTTGCACATCGTTACAGCACTGTATATACACACAGTTGAAGTCGGAAGTTTACATACACCTTAGCCAAATACTTTTAAACTCAGTTTTTCACAATTCCTGACATTTAATCCTAGTAAAAATTCCCTGTCTTAGGATCATCACTTTATTTTACGAATGTGAAATGTCAGAATAAAAGTAGAGAGAATGATTTATTTCAGCTTTTATTTCTTTCATCAAATTCCCAGTGGGTCAGAAGTTTACATACACTCAATTAGTATTTGGTAGCATCGCCTTTAAATTGTTTAACTTGGGTCAAACGTTTCGGGTAGCCTTCCACAAGCTTCCCGCAATAAGTTGGGTGAATTTTGGCCCATTCCTCCTGACAGAGCTGGTGTAACCTAGTTAGGTTTAGGCCTCCTTGCTTTTTCAGTTCTGCCCACACATTTTCTATAGGATTGAGGTCAGGGCTTTGTGATGGCCACTCCAATACCTTGACTTTTGTTGTCCTTAAGCCATTTTGCCACAACTTCGGAAGGAGAGAGACAGAGACAGAGAGACAGACAGAGAATCTGGCCGGGAAGAGGACACCAGATGATGACATCAGAGACAGAACCACGCAGGGCACCTCCCCTTCCCAAGGTGTCTTTCATCTCCAGCAGGAGACAGGGGCCTGAGTCCCAAAAGGCACCCTATTCCCTATTCGGGGCTCTGGTCAAAAGTAGTGCACTAATATAGGGAATAGGGTGCTATTTGGGAGGTAGATGAGGATGATCAACAACTCTGTTACATCACAACATCACTGATCTCCCATGATGCAACAGCTGGAACCTCGGGGAGCTCTAACCAACTCACTTCCTGCTACACTTTAAATATTCATCAGTGCTTACTGGTAATAGGACGATTAGTAAAGCTTAAACCAAGTTTATTCACCCATTGGGTCATCCAGCTGCATCAGACAAAGACATAGTTCCACCAGTGGTGGAACTATATATATATATATATATATATATATATATATATATATATATATATATCCCAATTATATGTCACGATCTTCAAGGACAGACCAAAGCGCAGCGTGCCGGGTTGAGTAAAACATATTTATTAGTTAGACTCACCGAAACAAAAAGGAAGAACACAACGATCGTGACTCAACGAGTAGCGCAACACAGCAACTAACACACTGAACATAAACAATATCCCACACACAGGTGGGGGGGACGGGACTAAACAA
The DNA here is from genome assembly GCA_030435695.1 of Brachymystax lenok tsinlingensis. Lineage (NCBI taxonomy): Eukaryota > Metazoa > Chordata > Actinopteri > Salmoniformes > Salmonidae > Brachymystax > Brachymystax lenok. The sequence continues at coordinate 4,941,832 of CM059813.1, read as the reverse complement.
CCTAAATAGGATTCCCAATTAGAGACAACGACTAACAGCTGCCTCTAATTGGGAAAACAAAACCAAACCAACATAGAAAATATAACACAGAACAAACACACACCCCTGCTCACGTCCTGTCCAAAACCACCATAAAGCAGCCAAAAGGGCTATCTATGGCCAGGACGTGACATTATATATATAAAGAAGAACACAACAAGAAGAAGCACATTAAGGTCCTGGAGTGGCCTAGCCAGTCTCCAGACCTTAATCCCATAGAAAATCTGTGGAGGGAGCTGAAGGTTCGAGTTGCCAAACGTCAGCCTCGAAACCTTAATGACTCGGAGAAGATCTGCAAAGAGGAGTGGGACAAAATCCCTCCTGAGATGTGTGCTAACCTGGTGGCAAACTACAAGAAACGTCTGACCTCTGTGATTGCCAACAAGGGTTTTGCCACCAAGTACTAAGTACTATGTTTTGCAGAGGGGTCAAATACTTATTTCCCTCATTAAAATGCAAATCAATTTATAAAAAAATTTACATGCGTTTTTCTGGATTTTTTGGTTGTTATTCTGTCTCTCACTGTTCAAATAAACCTACCATTAAAATGATAGACTGATCATTTATTTGTCAATGGGCAAACGTACAAAATCAGCAGGGGATCAAATACTTTTTTCCCTCACTGTATACCCCAATTATATATATAGCCCAATTTCAGTGGTCTCCTCCTTCTCTCTAAACATGAAATCTTCATTACTAGGCAGGAAATTAAGTGACATGGGCAATAAACTGTTACCCATAACCCCTAACCCATTACCCATTAACCCTAACCCCTAAACCCATTACCCATTAACCCATAACCCCTTACCCTAACCTATTACCCATAACCCATAATCCTAACCCTAATCCATTAACCCTAACCCATAACCCCTAACCCTAACCCTAACCCATTACCCATAACCCATAACCCATAACCCATTACCCATAACCAGTTTCCTCTCAACTCCATTCTCATCTATCCCACAATAACTTGTATGAACAGTTCCAGTCCGGTTTCCGTTCACTTCATAGCACCGAAACAGCACTTATCAAAATCACCAATGACCTCCTTATGGCAGCTGATTCTGGACTATTTACCATCCTCATCCTCCTCGATCTGAGTGCAGCCTTTGATACCATCAGTCACACCGTCCTCCTCAACAGGTTATCTTCCATCGGCATTAGCCACACTCCGTTAGACTGGTTCACATCTTATCCCTCTCTGGCCGCACTCAGTTCATTCAACTTAAATCTTTTAAATCCAGTCCCTCCGCCGTCACTTCTGGTGTGCCCCAGGGCTCTGTCCTGTGGCCCCTACTTTTCATAATTTATCTCCTGCCCCTGGGCAATATCTTCCGCAAATTCAATATTCAATTCCACTGTTATGCTGATGACACCCAGCTCTACCTTTCGACCAAACCCTCGTCCACTCTCCCGCCCACCTCCCTTACTGACTGCATCTCAGAAATAAAAACCTGGTTTTCCCAAAACTTCCTCAAATTAAACAGTAATAAAACTGAGGTTCTCCTTATTGGCACTAAATCTACTTTATCCAAAACGGACAGTTTTTCTCTTAATATTGATAACTCCTCCGTTTCACCCTCCCCACAGGTTAAGAGTCTGGGTGTCATCCTTGACAGCACATTATCTTTTCAATCGCACATTAATAACATTACACGGTCTGCCTATTTCCATCTACGAAACATCAATCGACTCCGCCCCTCCCTTACCCCCCCATACTGCCGCCGTCCTTGTCCACAGTCTCGTCACTTCCCGTTTGGACTACTGCAACTCTCTCCTTTTTGGCATCCCTCATAAATCCCTCCATAAACTTCAACTGGTCCAGAATTCAGCTGCCCGCATCATTACTCGAACCCCTCCATTCATCACATCACTCCTGTTCTCCAACAGCTTCACTGGCTCGGTCCAGTTCCGTATCCAATTCAAAGTCCTTCTGTTAACATTCAAGTCCATCCATAAACTCGCCCCCATATTTGTCTGATCTCCTCCAGGGTCCAACTTCCACCCGCTCCCTTAGATCCTCTTCCTCCATACACCTGTCTGTCCCCCGCCCGTCTCACCACTATGGGGAGCAGAGCATTCAGCCGCTTTGCTCCCCGTCTCTGGAACTCATTACCATCCCAACTCAGAAACATCCATTCATTTTCCCATTTCAAATCACAACACAAAACACACCTGTTTAAAACTGCCTATCTCACTTGACGTCAACTGCTCTGCTTCTTTTGTTGTTTTTAATGCAGTTCTATGCTTTTAAATGTCTTATGTTTCCCTGTACGGTGTCCTTGAGTGTCGAGAAAGGCGCCTTAAATAAAATGTATTATTATTATAACTCTAACCCATACTGGGCTTGACAGCAGTAACCCTCTGATCGACATCAGACCGTTCACTTTGACAACGTACCAACTGTTAGAGCTTCACTGGAAACATTTCTAGCTGTGGAGTGAGCTTACGGTACGTTCTTAACTCTGTTACACATGCACGTTAGCAGGTAGGCACACACACACACTCTGAAACACACACACACACACACTGAAACACACACACACACTCTGAAACACACACACACACTCTGAAACACACACACACAGTCACACTCTGAAACACACACACACACACGCTCTGAAACACACACACTCTGAAACACACACACACACACTCTGAAACACACACACACACACACACTCTCACTCTGAAACACACACACACACTCTGAAACACACACAAACTCTGAAACACACACACAGTCACACTCTGAAACACACACACAAACTCTGAAACACACACACACACACACACACACACACAATCTGAAACACACACACACACACACACTCTGAAACACACACACACGCTCTGAAACACACACACACGCTCTGAAACACACACACTCTGAAACACACACAGACACTCTGAAACACATACACACTCTGAAACACACACACACACACAGTCACACTCTGAAACACACACACACATGCTGAAACACACACACACACACACACGCTCTGAAACACACACACACACGCTCTGAAACACACACACACACACAGTCACACTCTGAAACCCACACACACACACTCTCTGAAACACACACACAAACACACTCTGAAACACGCTCTGAAACACACACAGTCACACTCTGAAACACACACACACACACTCTGAAACACACAGACACACACGCTCTGAAACACACACACACACTCTGAAACACACACACACACACACTCTGAAACACACACACACACACACTCTGAAACACACACACACACTCTGAAACACACCACGGCATCATCTGGACCTGCTGACTATCATCTCGTACCACAAGCTGAGAGCTGCTCATTTTAAGCCTGTGTGTGTGTGTGTGTGTGTGTGTGTGTCTGTCATATAGTAGCAACTCAACCGTTGAATCATGGTCTTCTCTGTCTGGTCTGAATCAGAAGCCCGGTCAGTTTCACATCTCAGTCGGCCGTGAAATTAAAACGAACGCCTCTACCACCCACCCACACACGCACACACACACCTGCTAAAGGTCTCAGCAAAGGAGCCTGTCCATCTGATTGGTACCCTGTCATTTGGTCGACATAGAGATATTAAATATACACTGTGGTTACGTCCTAAACGGCACCCTATTCCCCATGTAGTGCACTACTTTAGACCAGAGCCCTCATAGGGAATAGGGTGCCATTTGGGACGCACTCTATGACAGTGCAATAGATATGCAGGCCAATCATCATCAATATAACACCCTGTATTCAACTACCTGCCAGAGTGTGTAAGTCACTCATGACACACTACTTTTGACCACGCTCCATAGGGCTCTGGTCAAAAGTAGTGCACTATGTAGGGAATAAGGTGACATTTGGGGACAGTCGTACACTTCCGTTCAAAAGTTTGGGGATCACTTAGAAATGTCCTTGTTTTTGAAAGAAAAGCCGTTAAAATAACATCAAATTGATCAGAAATACAGTGTAGACATTGTTAATGTTGTAAATGACTATTGTAGCTGGAAACGGCAGATTTTTTATGGAATATCTACATAGGCGTACAGAGGCCCATTATCAGCAACCATCACGCCTGTCTTCCAACGGCACGTTGTGTTAGCTAATCCAAGTTTATCATTTTAAAAGGCTAATTGATCATTAGAAAACCCTTTTGCAATTATGTCAGCACAGCTAGCCTCAACTGGCAGCTTCATTAAATAGTACCCGCAAAACACTAGTCTCAACGTCAACAGTGAAGAGGCGACTCCGGGATACTGGCCTTGAGTTTGAGTTTGAGTTTATTTGTATTTTTACAGGGACAGTGCACATTAATCAACGTTTCAGTAAAAGTGCCGGTTTTAGCCAGCCGGCTAATTTTCAACCGCAATCGCTGGGCAGGTTATTAAAAACAATTACAATGCAGACAATCAATGAGCACACGCAGAGCAACATAGGACAAGCAAGACATAGCATGCAGACAGAGCAACATAGCACAATAAGCAACAAGACAAAAACTATAAAAGCAAGTGTTTCCACACCTCCTCACAAGCTACAGACAACGGACAACATGGAAAGCGGCAAAGTTGCAAGGCAGAGTTGCAAAGAAAAAATCTCAGACTGGCCAATAAAAATAAATGATTAAGATGGGCAAAAGAACACAGACACTGGACAGAGGAAGATTGGAAATAAGTGTAATGGACAGACGAATCTAAGTTCGAGGTGTTCAGATCACAAAGAAGAACATTCGTGAGACGCAGAAAAAATGAAAAGATGCTGGAAGAGTGCTTGAGGTCATCTGTCAGCATGGTGGAGGCAATGTGATGGTCTGGGGGTGCTTTGGTGGTGGTAAAGTGGGAGATTTGTACAGGGTAAAAGGGATCTTGAAGAAGGAAGGCTATCACTCCATTTTTCAATGCCATGCCATACCCTGTGGATGGCACTTAATTGGAGTCAATTTCCTCCTACAACATTATAACAAGTACTACTGGTTCAAGTACTACTCGGAACTAGTGAACTTTGACATTTCCGACTTGTTAACTCGTTGTAGAAAAAATTATCCAGAGTTTCCCCACTTGGGAAGTATCAGAATCAACCAATAGGAAGCTCTATGCAAATAACTTACGTTAATTTTAACTTGGAGGTTCCTAGTTCCGACTACCACGCAAACGAGGCATTAGAAAGGCATTCAGACATGATGCTGCCACTTCATTGGCACTCCCTACAACTCCCTCCCATCTCTGAAGAGCAGACGGGATAAAGTGCCAGGCCGTTTTTTAATTGACCTTCCTAGTAAATTAAAAGGTCAAATAAATAAACAGTAAAGACCTTAAAAAGCACTCCTGCATCCACTACACAGAGATTGTAGGATCTGAGGAGTTCAAGGCAACACTTTATTGCAACAAGCCACACACTACAAGACACCAGACATCCTTCTTGGCAAGAGCTCTCAACTATGCCAATGACACTGTCACTAAAGACATTGATATATTTCTTGATTTGGTGATATGCCAATTAGTTTTTCTAATGATGTATTGATGATGCACTGTCCATATAGTTAGGCTGATCATATCTTTTACTTGTGTTTTAAAAATGTATGAAATTGTATTTTATGTACACAGCCTATTTCTTCATACGTAACAAGATGTTCAAGTAAACCCTGAATCCTGCGGTACTTTCACCCCCCCCTCCAGGAACAGAGTTGTCAACCCGTGATCTTTTTGGTGTCTTCCTTGTAAAGCAAAGCAGCCTCCATAGTAAAGGCACAGGCCTGAGTAGTTCCTACAAACACAGAGTTACATTATCCATCTGTATTGCTAATTGATGAAGACCCAGTGGAAACACCTAGACCCCTCTCTGATGATTGCTGAACATGATCACCTTGAAAACGACCAAACATCCCTCCCTGCTAGATATACTGCTTCAGGTCAATGCACCTTCTTTCAAAAAAGTATACATTCATTTTAAAAGTGATACGAGCAAGAACAGTGTGAGGGTTTTTCTTTTCTTTACAGCCAAATGTAGTATCAGAAGAAGGGCAGGCCATTATGTTACATTCATACAGACAGCTGGCTATGTCCTTCACCATGGTCAAACAACATCATCCCATTCACAGAACAATCCATCAATCAAAATTATAAAGTTGATGTCACAAAGTGCTTATGCAGAAAACCAGGCTAAAACTCCAAACAGCAGGCAATGCAGATGTAGTTTAGTGTTGTCCATACCTCCCTTTGAGTACCCCCAGACAGTATTCAAGAAGTAGCACAACTGAATCAAATGGCTGCATTTACACAGGCAGCCCAATTCTGATCTTTTGCCAAATGATTGGTCAGAAACCCAATGTGGAAAAATATCTGAATTGGTCTTCCTTTTATGAACGCAGCCATGGTCACCTAATCATTAAGCCCCTCATTATTTAAATCAGCTGGGCTAGTTCTGGAGTACATCAAATAACTGAACTGGCTGAGGATACTGGAGGAGAGGTTAGGACTAGCTGGGGTAGGACTGGTTAGGACTGGCTAGGGTACTGAGGAGAGGTTTAGACTTGCTGGGGTACTGAGGAGAGGTTTAGACTGGCTGGGGTACTGAGGAGAGGTTAGGACTGGCTGGGGTACTGAGGAGAGGTTTAGACTGGCTAGGGGTACTGAGGAGAGATTAGGACTGGCTGGGGTACTGAGGAGAGGTTAGGACTGCCTGGGGTACTGAGGAGAGGTTAGGACTGCGTGGGGTACTGAGGAGAGGTTTAGACTGGCTGGGGTACTGGAGGAGAGGTTTAGACTGGCTAGGGGTACTGAGGAGAGATTTAGACTGGCTGGGGTACTGAGGAGAGGTTAGGACTGGCTGGGGGTACTGAGGAGAGATTAGGACTGGCTGGGGTACTGAGGAGAGGTTAGGACTGACTGGGGGTACTGAGGAGAGATTTAGACTGGCTGGGGTACTGAGGAGAGGTTAGGACTGGCTGGGGGTACTGAGGAGAGATTTAGACTGGCTGGGGTACTGAGGAGAGGTTAGGACTGGCTGGGGGTACGGAGGAGAGATTTAGACTGGCTGGGGTACTGAGGAGAGGTTAGGACTTGCTGGGGTACTGGAGGAGAGGTTTAGACTGGCTGGGGTACTGAGGAGAGGTTTAGACTGGCTGGGGTACTGAGGAGAGGTTAGGACTGGCTGGGGTACTGAGGAGAGGTTAGGACTGCCTGGGGTACTGAGGAGAGGTTAGGACTGACTGGGGGTACTGGAGGAGAGGTTTGGGAAACACTCCTCCGTGACCCGGAAACCGGTTTGTGGTTAAGTGGTCAAGGAGTGTGTCAATTCGTTAGTAGGCGAACGGAAGACGGTCCTCCTCCTCGATAGCCTCCTTTTGACTAGGAAGCTCAAGTGTATAATACCTGGAAGAGTTTCGATATCTGCCACACCCCCTTTGAATCAGCTGTTGTTTTGTAGGAGGTGGAAATCATGCACACATTTAAAAACGATATGCTACTTATCTTTTTTAATCTATAAAATGTCTTGCACAACTAGGTTCATTTCTTTTATCACTTTACACATTTTGGGATCCACCCCTTCGAACGTAACTTGCTCTGTATGACGGCTGTGTAAAAGTGAACCAGCAGCTGTAGTTTGACCCTGTACTTTTTCAGTTGCCTTAAAGTACAGTCTCTGCTGGGCCTACTGATGCGGATGGAGTTGTCCCATTTCAATGAGTCGCTGGTGTTAAGTTCCAAGGAACTTGAAAGAATCTGTCAGTGTTATTGGTTGGTCAGTAATTATGACGGGGACCCTTGGGGTTTTGTCAGGGTTATTGGTTGGTCAGTAATTATAACGGGGACCCTTGGGGTTCTGTCAGGGTTATTGGTTGGTCAGTAATTATGACGGGGACCCTTGGGGTTTTGTCAGGGTTATTGGTTGGTCAGTAATTATGACGGGGACCCTTGGGGTTCTGTCAGGGTTATTGGTTGGTCAGTAATTATGACGGGGACCCTTGGGGTTCTGTCAGGGTTATTGGTTGGTCAGTAATTATAACGGGGACCTTATCCTGTAGTCTATGGCTATCTCTGTGGTTTTTGAGAAAAGCAGAGGAGAGCAGAGTGTTTGTATGAATTGAGACTGTCCTCCACTAGTGCATCGTCAGCCATATGATGTGTACAGAGGAGAAATCCCAACATGCTTTTCTCCTCTGAGAAATAAACAGCTGATTTAAAGTTAAAACACTTCTGCGCTAGCCGCCGGGAGGATACACCTGTGTCCTGGTGGAGGACAGAAGCAAACGCTTCCCTTCGACCCTGGGTTAAGACAGGTGAAATGTCCTCATGACAGACCAGCTGGAACCAGACCAGTCCTATGTCCTTACTCTGATACACACACACACACACACACATTGATAACCCACCCACACACAAACTGATAACCCACCCACCAACACACACCTACCTCCCTTCACTATAGAGCAACTGCAGCTCAGTCAGCCAGTCAGCCTGTCAGTCAGCCTGTCAGTCAGCCTGTCAGTCAGCCAGCCAGCCAGCCAGCGAGCCAGCCAGCCAGCCAGCCAGCCAGCCAGCCAGTCAGCCACCCACCCAGTCAGCCAGAGCTGAGAATAATAACACAGAAGCCATGTGTGTTATGTGTAAGTGGAAAAGGAGCATCTCATTTCACACAAGTGCATTTTCATCCATCTTCACTCTCCTCACCACCTCTCCTCGATTACTTTGGACCTTTTTCAAGAGGAGGTGAGAGAGGATGGAGGAGAGAAGACGAAGGAGTTGAGCAACTCCAACTGGAAAAAAGGCCTTGGTGCCCTCCTAGCAAAGCAAGCGGCCCCTCTAGTTGTAAAATAATACATATTTCCTAGAAACACACAGTTACGTTATCCATCTGTATTGATGTTGTTTACAATCCACAGCCCTGAGTAGTTCCTACAAACACACAGTTACGTTATCCATCTGTATTGGTGTTGTTTACAATCCACAGCCTTGAGTAGTTCCTACAAACACACAGTTACATTATCCATCTGTATTGATGTTGTTTACAATCCACAGCCCTGAGTAGTTCCTAGAAACACACAGTTACGTAATCCATCTGTATTGATGTTGTTTACAATCCACAGCCCTGAGTAGTTCCTAGAAACACACAGTTACGTTATCCATCTGTATTGATGTTGTTTACAATCCACAGCCCTGAGTAGTTCCTAGAAACACACAGTTCCATTATCCATCTGTATTGATGTTGTTTACAATCCACAGCCCTGAGTAGTTCCTACAAACAGAGCTACACTATCCATCTGTATTGATGTTGTTTACAATCCACAGCCCTGAGTAGTTCCTAGAAACACACAGTTACGTTATCCATCTGTATTGATGTTGTTTACAATCCACAGCCCTGAGTAGTTCCTACAAACACAGTTGCGTTATCCATCTGTATTGATGTTGTTTACAATCCACAGCCCTGAGTAGTTCCTACAAACACAGTTGCGTTATCCATCTGTATTGATATATTGTTTACAATCCACAGCCCTGAGTAGTTCCTACAAACACACAGTTACGTTATCCATCTGTATTGATGTTGTTTACAATCCACAGCCCTGAGTAGTTCCTAGAAACACACAGTTACATTATCCATCTGTATTGATGTTGTTTACAATCCACAGCCCTGAGTAGTTCCTAGAAACACACAGTTACAATATCCATCTGTATTGATGTTATTTACAATCCACAGCCCTGAGTAGTTCCTAGAAACACACAGTTACAATATCCATCTGTATTGATGTTATTTACAATCCACAGCCCTGAGTAGTTCCTACAAACACAGTTACATTATTTATCTGTATTGCTAATTGATGAAGACCCAGTTGAAACACCTAGACCCCTCTCTGATGATTGCTGAACATGATCACCTTGAAGAAAGGTCAAAGGCACACGATACTTTACTGCCACGTAAACCAAGGTAGGTTTGTTTATGCTACAGCGTGGTAGCTCTGAAGTGACCACTATACACATATATACCTCAGCCTCACCTCACACAACAAACATTCACCCACTTTCATTTAACATCTATACAGTGGGTACACTCACACATTCACAAAGTAGTGTCAAGCAGCTAGAATAGCATCACCACAATTCATAAATCTAGAAATTCAACAATCTATAAAGTCCACAGTCCAGTTTAATCCACCAGAAAAGAGAGAACGTTTAAAACGGTATAATCTTTGTAATGATTTTATAAATAGGACTGGTGGAGTTATGTCAGACATGCAGTTCACCAAAAAATATATGGAAATGTCTGCTCTGCCCAAAAAACTACAACCAACTGATTGCAGCATTACCGCAAACACGGAGGCAAGTGGAAAGGCGTAACAGGTAAGGAATGTCTGTTAAAACGTATTAAAACTGGGTTAATGAAAATGTTGATAAATAAAAATGTATACCAGTTTAATTTATGGACCAAACAAATTGACAGCTATGAGGAATGGATTGCAAAATAGCTGTGAAGAGATTTTCCATGTACCGATTCCACGGCACATGGGTTTATGAACTGATACACAAAACGCGACGCTGGATTCAAAACTTTTTGAACTTTTTGAGTTTTTCAATTGAAATTATTATACGAAATTCTTGCAACTAATATAATGATATATATATATATATATATATATATATATATATGGGCGATACAACCTTCTCAGCTCTGCAGATTTTGCTGCAAAGAGACAGAATCATTATATCATTTGTTTTGGTACTGTCCATATGTACAGTGAGGGGGAAAAAAAGTATTTGATCCCCTGCTGATTTTGTACGTTTGCCCACTGACAAAGAAATTATCAGTCTATAATTTTAATGGTAGGTTTATTTGAACAGTGAGAGACAGAATATAACAACAACAAAAATGCAACAAAAAAAAACACGTGAAAAAACGTTATAAATTGATTTGCATTTTAATGAGGGAAATAAGTGTTATACTCTTAAAGGGAGAGATAGAAATAGAAATAAGACTAACAAAGGGAGTTCAAAGTTCTGACTGCTGCTGGGAAAAACCTTTTTTCTAAACGTTTTGATGGTCCATGATCTGTAGGGCTTACTGTATCTCCTTACTCTGAGAGACATACAAACACACACTGATAACACACCCACCCACACACTGATAACACACCCACACACACACACTGAAAACACACCCACACACACACTGATAACACACCCACACACACACTGATAACACACCCACACACACACACTGAAAACACACCCACACACACACTGATAACACACCCACACACACACACTGATAACACACCCACACCCACACACACACTGAAAACACACCCACACACAAACACACACTGAAAACACACCCACACACACACTGATAACACACCCACACACACACTGATAACACACCCACACACACACTGATAACACACCCAAACACACACTGAAAACACACCCACACACAAACACCCACTGAAAACACACCCACACACACACACACTGAAAACACACCCACACACACACTGATAACACACCCAAACACACACTGATAACACACCCAAACACACACTGATAACACACCCAAACACACACTGATAACCCTAAAAATGGGGGGACTATGTACAAAAAAAGTGCTATAATTCCTAAACGGTTCACCCGATATGGATGAAAATACCCTCAAATTAAAGGTGACAGTCTGAACTATAACATCACAGTCATTGTACCATTTAAAATCCAAAGTGCTGGAGTACAGCGCCAAAATAACAAAACATTTGTCACTGTCCCAATACTTTTGGAGCTCACTGTATCACATCAACCAGTCACAGAAACGAAGGCAGGCAGTGTAGGTAGTAACATATAGTCGATTCTTCAACCTTTTAACAACCGTTGTCGTTTCTTTGCCCTGCTGAACTCTTAGAGGTGAGGAGTTTTACCAGGCTATAGCTGACCAGTTAGATACTGGGAGGTGGGGAGTTTTACCAGGCTATAGCTGACCAGTTAGATACTGGGAGGTTAGGAGTTTTACCAGGCTATAGCTGACCAGTTAGATACTAGGAGGTTAGGAGTTTTACCAGGCTATAGCTGACCAGTTGGATACTGGGAGGTGGGGAGATTTACCAGGCTATAGCTGACCAGTTGGATACTGGGAGGTGGGGAGATTTACCAGGCTATAGCTGACCAGTTGGATACTGGGAGGTGGGGAGATTTACCAGGCTATAGCTGACCAGTTAGATACTGGGTGGGGAGTTTTACCAGGCTATAGCTCACCAGTTAGATACTGGGAGGTGGGGAGTTTTATCAGGCTATAGCTCACCAGTTAGATACTGGGAGGTTAGGAGTTTTACCAGGCTATAGTTGACCAGTTAGATACTGGAGGTTAGGATATTTACCAGGCTATAGCTGACCAGTTAGATACTGGGAGGTTAGGAGTTTTACCAGGCTATAGCTGACCAGTTAGATACTGGGAGGTTAGGAGTTTTACCAGGCTATAGCTGACCAGTTAGATACTGGGAGGTTAGGAGTTTTACCAGGCTATAGCTGACCAGTTAGATACTGGGAGGTGGGGAGTTTTACCAGGCTATAGCTGACCAGTTAGATACTGGGAGGTGGGGAGTTTTACCAGGCTATAGCTGACCAGTTAGATACTGGGAGGTTAGGAGTTTTACCAGGCTATAGCTGACCAGTTAGATACTAGGAGGTTAGGAGTTTTACCAGGCTATAGCTGACCAGTTAGATACTGGGAGGTGGGGAGATTTACCAGGCTATAGCTGACCAGTTAGATACTGGGAGGTTAGGAGTTTTACCAGGCTATAGCTGACCAGTTAGATACTAGGAGGTTAGGAGTTTTACCAGGCTATAGCTGACCAGTTAGATACTGGGAGGTTAGGAGTTTTACCAGGCTATAGCTCACCAGTTAGATACTGGGTGGGGAGTTTTAACAGGCTATAGCTCACCAGTTAGATACTGGGAGGTTAGGAGTTTTACCAGGCTATAGCTGACCAGTTAGATACTGGGAGGTGGGGAGTTTTACCAGGCTATAGCTGACCAGTTAGATACTGGGAGGTGGGGAGATTTACCAGGCTATAGCTGACCAGTTAGATACTGGGAGGTTAGGAGTTTTACCAGGCTATAGCTGACCAGTTAGATACTGGGAGGTTAGGAGTTTTACCAGGCTATAGCTGACCAGTTGGATACTGGGTGGGGAGTTTTACCAGGCTATAGCTGACCAGTTAGATACTGGGTGGGGAGTTTTACCAGGCTATAGCTGACCAGTTAGATACTGGGTGGGGAGTTTTACCAGGCTATAGCTGACCAGTTGGATACTGGGAGGTGGGGAGTTTTACCAGGCTATAGCTGACCAGTTAGATACTGGGTGGGGAGTTTTACCAGGCTATAGCTCACCAGTTAGATACTGGGAGGTTAGGAGTTTTACCAGGCTATAGCTCACCAGTTAGATACTGGGAGGTTAGGAGTTTTACCAGGCTATAGCTCACCAGTTAGATACTAGGAGGTGAGGAGATTTACCAGGCTATAGCTGACCAGTTAGATACTGGGAGGTGGGGAGATTTACCAGGCTATAGCTGACCAGTTAGATACTGGGTGGGAGTTTTACCAGGCTATAGCTGACCAGTTAGATACTGGGTGGGGAGTTTTACCAGGCTATAGCTGACCAGTTAGATACTGGGAGGTTAGGAGATTTACCAGGCTATAGCTGACCAGTTGGATACTGGGTGGGGAGTTTTACCAGGCTATAGCTGACCAGTTAGATACTGGGTGGGGAGTTTTACCAGGCTATAGCTGACCAGTTAGATACTGGGTGGGGAGTTTTACCAGGCTATAGCTGACCAGTTAGATACTGGGTGGGGAGTTTTACCAGGCTATAGCTGACCAGTTAGATACTGGGTGGGGAGTTTTACCAGGCTATAGCTGACCAGTTGGATACTGGGAGGTGGGGAGTTTTACCAGGCTATAGCTCACCAGTTAGATACTGGGTGGGGAGTTTTACCAGGCTATAGCTCACCAGTTAGATACTAGGAGGTGAGGAGATTTACCAGGCTATAGCTGACCAGTTGGATACTGGGAGGTGGGGAGTTTTACCAGGCTATAGCTGACCAGTTAGATACTGGGTGGGGAGTTTTACCAGGCTATAGCTGACCAGTTAGATACTGGGAGGTTAGGAGTTTTACCAGGCTATAGCTGACCAGTTAGATACTGGGAGGTGGGGAGTTTTACCAGGCTATAGCTGACCAGTTAGATACTGGGAGGTGAGGAGATTTACCAGGCTATAGCTGACCAGTTAGATACTGGGAGGTGGGGAGATTTACCAGGCTATAGCTGACCAGTTAGATACTGGGAGGTGGGGAGATTTACCAGGCTATAGCTGACCAGTTAGATACTGGGAGGTTAGGAGTTTTACCAGGCTATAGCTGACCAGTTAGATACTGGGTGGGGAGTTTTACCAGGCTATAGCTGACCAGTTAGATACTGGGTGGGAGGAGTTTTACCAGGCTATAGCTCACCAGTTAGATACTGGGAGGTTAGGAGTTTTACCAGGCTATAGCTGACCAGTTAGATACTGGGTGGGGAGTTTTACCAGGCTATAGCTGACCAGTTAGATACTGGGTGGGGAGGAGTTTTACCAGGCTATAGCTCACCAGTTAGATACTGGGAGGTTAGGAGTTTTACCAGGCTATAGCTGACCAGTTAGATACTGGGTGGGGAGTTTTACCAGGCTATAGCTGACCAGTTAGATACTGGGAGGTGGGGAGATTTACCAGGCTATAGCTGACCAGTTAGATACTGGGAGGTGAGGAGATTTACCAGGCTATAGCTGACCAGTTAGATACTGGGAGGTGGGGAGTTTTACCAGGCTATAGCTGACCAGTTAGATACTGGGAGGTGGGGAGTTTTACCAGGCTATAGCTGACCAGTTAGATACTGGGAGGTTAGGAGTTTTACCAGGCTATAGCTGACCAGTTAGATACTAGGAGGTTAGGAGTTTTACCAGGCTATAGCTGACCAGTTGGATACTGGGAGGTGGGGAGATTTACCAGGCTATAGCTGACCAGTTGGATACTGGGAGGTGGGGAGATTTACCAGGCTATAGCTGACCAGTTGGATACTGGGTGGGGAGTTTTACCAGGCTATAGCTGACCAGTTGGATACTGGGAGGTGAGGAGTTTTACCAGGCTATAGCTGACCAGTTAGATACTGGGAGGTGGGGAGTTTTACCAGGCTATAGCTGACCAGTTAGATACTGGGAGGTGAGGAGATTTACCAGGCTATAGCTGACCAGTTAGATACTGGGAGGTGAGGAGATTTACCAGGCTATAGCTGACCAGTTAGATACTGGGAGGTGGGGAGTTTTACCAGGCTATAGCTCACCAGTTAGATACTGGGTGGGGAGTTTTAACAGGCTATAGCTCACCAGTTAGATACTGGGAGGTTAGGAGTTTTACCAGGCTATAGCTGACCAGTTAGATACTGGGAGGTGGGGAGTTTTACCAGGCTATAGCTGACCAGTTAGATACTGGGAGGTGGGGAGATTTACCAGGCTATAGCTGACCAGTTAGATACTGGGAGGTTAGGAGTTTTACCAGGCTATAGCTGACCAGTTAGATACTGGGAGGTTAGGAGTTTTACCAGGCTATAGCTGACCAGTTGGATACTGGGTGGGGAGTTTTACCAGGCTATAGCTGACCAGTTAGATACTGGGAGGTGGGGAGTTTTACCAGGCTATAGCTGACCAGTTAGATACTGGGTGGGGAGTTTTACCAGGCTATAGCTCACCAGTTAGATACTGGGAGGTTAGGAGTTTTACCAGGCTATAGCTCACCAGTTAGATACTGGGAGGTTAGGAGTTTTACCAGGCTATAGCTCACCAGTTAGATACTAGGAGGTGAGGAGATTTACCAGGCTATAGCTGACCAGTTAGATACTGGGAGGTGGGGAGATTTACCAGGCTATAGCTGACCAGTTAGATACTGGGTGGGGAGTTTTACCAGGCTATAGCTGACCAGTTAGATACTGGGTGGGGAGTTTTACCAGGCTATAGCTGACCAGTTAGATACTGGGAGGTTAGGAGATTTACCAGGCTATAGCTGACCAGTTGGATACTGGGTGGGGAGTTTTACCAGGCTATAGCTGACCAGTTAGATACTGGGTGGGGAGTTTTACCAGGCTATAGCTGACCAGTTAGATACTGGGAGGTTAGGAGTTTTACCAGGCTATAGCTGACCAGTTAGATACTGGGTGGGGAGTTTTACCAGGCTATAGCTGACCAGTTAGATACTGGGTGGGGAGTTTTACCAGGCTATAGCTGACCAGTTGGATACTGGGAGGTGGGGAGTTTTACCAGGCTATAGCTCACCAGTTAGATACTGGGTGGGGAGTTTTACCAGGCTATAGCTCACCAGTTAGATACTAGGAGGTGAGGAGATTTACCAGGCTATAGCTGACCAGTTGGATACTGGGAGGTGGGGAGTTTTACCAGGCTATAGCTGACCAGTTAGATACTGGGTGGGGAGTTTTACCAGGCTATAGCTCACCAGTTAGATACTAGGAGGTGGGGAGTTTTACCAGGCTATAGCTGACCAGTTAGATACTGGGTGGGGAGTTTTACCAGGCTATAGCTGACCAGTTGGATACTGGGAGGTGGGGAGTTTTACCAGGCTATAGCTGACCAGTTAGATACTGGGTGGGGAGTTTTACCAGGCTATAGCTCACCAGTTAGATACTGGGAGGTGGGGAGTTTTATCAGGCTATAGCTCACCAGTTAGATACTGGGAGGTTAGGAGTTTTACCAGGCTATAGCTGACCAGTTAGATACTGGAGGTTAGGAGATTTACCAGGCTATAGCTGACCAGTTAGATACTGGGAGGTTAGGAGTTTTACCAGGCTATAGCTGACCAGTTAGATACTGGGAGGTTAGGAGTTTTACCAGGCTATAGCTGACCAGTTAGATACTGGGAGGTGGGGAGATTTACCAGGCTATAGCTGACCAGTTAGATACTGGGAGGTTAGGAGTTTTACCAGGCTATAGCTGACCAGTTAGATACTGGGAGGTGGGGAGTTTTACCAGGCTATAGCTGACCAGTTAGATACTGGGAGGTGAGGAGATTTACCAGGCTATAGCTGACCAGTTAGATACTGGGAGGTGGGGAGATTTACCAGGCTATAGCTGACCAGTTAGATACTGGGAGGTGGGGAGATTTACCAGGCTATAGCTGACCAGTTAGATACTGGGAGGTTAGGAGTTTTACCAGGCTATAGCTGACCAGTTAGATACTGGGTGGGGAGTTTTACCAGGCTATAGCTGACCAGTTAGATACTGGGTGGGGAGGAGTTTTACCAGGCTATAGCTCACCAGTTAGATACTGGGAGGTTAGGAGTTTTACCAGGCTATAGCTGACCAGTTAGATACTGGGAAGTGGGGAGATTTACCTCCTATAGGGAGGAGGTCAGAGACCTGGCAGTGTGGTGCCAGGACAACAACCTCTCCCTCAACGTGTGCAAGACAAAGGAGCTGATCGTGGTCTACAGGAAAAGGAGGGCCGAACAGACCCGCGTCCACATCACCAACAAACTATCATGGTCCAAGCACACCAAGACAGTCGTGAAGAGGGCCTGACAAAACCTATTCCCCCTCAGGAAACTAAAAAGATTTGCCATGGATCCCCAGACCCTCAAAAGGTTCTACAGCTGCACCATCGAGAGCATCCTGACCGGTTGCATCACCGCCTGGTATGGCAACTGCTTGGGATCCGACCGCAAGGCGCTACAGAGGGTAGTGTGTACGGCCCAGTACATCACTGGGGCCAAGCTTCCTGACATTAAGGACCTACAGTTGAAGTCAGAAGTTCACATACACCTTAGTCAAATACATTTAAACTCAGTTTTTCACAATTCCTGACATTTAATCCTAGTAAAAATCCCATGTCTTAGGCCAGTTAGGATCACCACTTTATTTTAAGAATGTGAAATTTCAGAATAATAGTATAGAGAATGATTTATTTCAGCTTTTATTTCTTTCATCACATTCCCAGTGGGTCAGAAGTTTACATACACTCAAATAGTATTTGGTAGCAGTGCCTTAAATTTTTTTAATTTGGGTCAAACGTTTTGGGTAGCCGTCCACAAGCTCACCAAATAAAATAAAATAAAATACAATTTTATTGGTCACATACAATTGGGACACTACCTATTGTTCACCTAATACCTTTTTTTGCACTATTGGTTAGTAAGCATTTCACTGTGAGGTCTACACCTGTTGTATTCAGCATTTCACTGTGAGGTCTACACCTGTTGTATTCAGCATTTCACTGTGAGGTCTACACTTGTTGTATTCAGCATTTCACTGTAAGGTCTACACCTGTTGTATTCAGCATTTCACTGTGAGGTCTACACCTGTTGTATTCAGCATTTCACTGTGAGGTCTACACTTGTTGTATTCAGCATTTCACTGTGAGGTCTACACCTGTTGTATTCAGCATCTCACTGTAAGGTCTACACTTGTTGTATTCAGCATTTCACTGTGAGGTCTACACCTGTTGTATTCAGCATCTCACTGTAAGGTCTACACCTGTTGTATTCAGCATTTCACTGTAAGGTCTACACCTGTTGTATTCAGCATTTCACTGTAAGGTCTACACCTGTTGTATTCAGCATTTCACTGTAAGGTCTACACCTGTTGTATTCAGCATTTCACTGTGAGGTCTACACCTGTTGTATTCAGCATTTCACTGTAAGGTCTACACCTGTTGTATTCAGCATTTCACTGTGAGGTCTACACCTGTTGTATTCAGCATTTCACTGTAAGGTCTACACCTGTTGTAGTCAGCATTTCACTGTAAGGTCTACACCTGTTGTATTCAGCATTTCACTGTGAGGTCTACACCTGTTGTATTCAGCATTTCACTGTAAGGTCTACACCTGTTGTATTCAGCATTTCACTGTAAGGTCTACACCTGTTGTATTCAGCATTTCACTGTAAGGTCTACACTTGTTGTATTCGGCGCACGTGACAAATAAACTTTGATTTGATTTGAGAACAAGTTCTCATTTACAACTGTGACTTGGCCAACGTTTAAGACGTTGGTTTCTCCCATCGGAGACCAGGGTGCAGATTCCACCTATAATGCTTAAAGAATTCAAGGGGGCCTGAAATGGATCCATTCATGGGTTGGGGACAAGCATGCATTGGCAGGCAAGCTGCAGAAGGACAAGCAGGCTACTATTCCCCATCGTTTATCAGATCATATAGCCTGCCTCACGTTAAGATTTAGCCTTTCTGTTTCACATAGCCTGCCTCACGTTAAGATTTAGCCTTTCTGTTTCATATAGCCTGCCTCACGTTAAGATTTAGCCTTTCTGTTTCATATAGCCTGCCTCACGTTAAGATTTAGCCTTTCTGTTTCACATAGCCTGCCTCACGTTAAGATTTAGCCTTTCTGTTTCACATAGCCTGCCTCACGTTAAGATTTAGCCTTTGACTTAGAACTGCAATCCAGCACTTGAGATCTTATGTGGGCCGTTCCAGAGGTAGGCTACTGTACGGGAGGTATGGACTGGAATGTTAAGCCTCTATACCACAGTATATGGCAGGAAGGGGACGAGAGGTGGCATGTTAGTATAGGAGTCTGAAATCACATAGTGCCCTACTGTGCTTTTGACCACATCTCTATGGGCCCTATATAGGGGATAGATAGGAGGGTGATTTCAGGTGTACCAGTAACACACGATAAGCTTGATTCTTAAAACTTAAAATAGTTTTACTATTTAAAATGATTGTACACAATTCACGTCAGAAACACATGGTTATATATATATGGGGGATACAACCATCTCAGCTCTGCAGATTTTGCTACGAAGAGACATTAGATCGCTTATTCTGCTATCACCCCCCTTTATGTAGCTTGATTCTGGGTCACAGGTTCAGGAATGGCTGGAAAATTACATTTATCTAAAATCAACCATTCAAATAGCACTGTTGGGAGATTTGGAAACCCAGAGTCAATCAGCAATATAATACTTTTAGTAAAAAAATAAGTACTGAGAGTAGCTGAGGGGTGGGGTTAAGGAGATAGGTGGGATGGACTGAGAGTAGCTGAGGGGTGGGGTTAAGATCATAGATGGGGTGGGGTTAAGGAGATAGGTGGGATGGACTGAGAGTAGCTGAGGGGTGGGGTTAAGATGATAGATGGGGTGGGGTTAAGGAGATAGGTGGGATGGACTGAGAGTAGCTGAGGGGTGGGGTTAAGATGATAGATGGGGTGGGGTGGGGTTAAGGAGATAGGTGGGATGGACTGAGAGTAGCTGAGGGGTGGGGTTAAGGAGATAGGTGGGATGGACTGAGAGTAGCTGAGGGGTGGGGTTAAGGTGATAGATGGGGTGGGGTTAAGGTGATAGATGGGATGGACTGAGAGTAGCTGAGGGGTGGGGTTAAGGAGATAGGTGGGAGAATGTAAATGCCATGTGTGTAGAATGTAAATGCCATGTGTGTAGAATGTAAATGCCATGTGTGTAGAATGTAAATGCCATGTGTGTAGAATGTAAA
Organism: Brachymystax lenok tsinlingensis; assembly: GCA_030435695.1. Lineage (NCBI taxonomy): Eukaryota > Metazoa > Chordata > Actinopteri > Salmoniformes > Salmonidae > Brachymystax > Brachymystax lenok. Next base: position 4,921,277 of record CM059813.1, on the reverse strand, counting down.
TGCCATGTGTGTAGAATGTAAATGCCATGTGTCCAGAATGTAAATGCCATGTGTGTAGAATGTAAATGCCATGTGTCCAGAATGTAAATGCCATGTGTGTAGAATGTAAATGCCATGTGTGTAGAATGTAAATGCCATGTGTGTAGAATGTAAATGCCATGTGTCCAGAATGTAAATGCCATGTGTGTAGAATGTAAATGCCATGTGTGTAGAATGTAAATGCCATGTGTCCAGAATGTAAATGCCATGTGTGTAGAATGTAAATGCCATGTGTGTAGAATGTAAATGCCATGTGTCCAGAATGTACATGCCATGTGTGTAGAATGTAAATGCCATGTGTGTAGAATGTAAATGCCATGTGTCCAGAATGTAAATGCCATGTGTGTAGAATGTAAATGCCATGTGTGTAGAATGAAAATGCCATGTGTCCAGAATGTAAATGCCATGTGTCCAGAATGTAAATGCCATGTGTCCAGAATGTACATGTAACAACAAAAGAAAAAGCTGTAAAAACTAAGTTTATTTTTGTCCTTAAGAGAATAATAAAAGTGGTATTGATATCAAGGTCACTGTTAATCCTTTCAAACAACCACAGCCAGGATCCCGCTGATAATCGGAGCAAAAGTCAAGGAGAAAATAGAAAATATTATTCAAAATTCTTGCAAACAATATAATGTTTATATATATATATATACATATATATATGGGGGATACAACGTTCCCAGCTCTGCAGATTTTGCTGCGAAGAGACAGAAGCAAAGGTCAAGGACGGTGATAAATACAATATTTGTTGATATTGATAAAATGGCAACACCGGAGTTTTCAATTTTCAACAATCAGCAAACAAGTTGTTGTAAGTGGAAGAGAAGTGCACCGGACACAAAATCAACCAAATCATGCTCTGACGCTTAACTCATTCTTCACCATTATCACCTGTCATAGTTAATTCATTAGGATTAATTTACTATCATATAATATGCAGATGACACACCACACTGTATAAAACACTAATCAACTGCTGTCTTATTAGAGTGCATGTTATTAATGAGATTTTTTTTTTTTTTTTTTAAATGTATATTTAATGATCAGGTAAATAAAAAGTGAGTTAATCGGACTTTTCTTATACAGTTATGACTGATCACTCTCCGTATATCAGACTGTGGTAATGTTGTAGTAGTAGTTTACCAAAACGTAAACAGCAATAGGAATATTTACCATTTTAGATTAGCCACAGAAATAAGTTTAGTTCAGCAATCAGCATGCAGGCAACCTCTTCCTGTCACCGTCTTCCCCAGAAGGAGATAAAAATAGAACACAACAGAATACACTAAAGGGGACTACGATGATGGGAACAGAACACGGTGTCGTACTCTGTGTGTGGCATTGTTTATTAAAGTGGAAGCGACAGCATTCTAACTGCTTTGCAGATATGAAGAAAAGAAAAACAGACAATTATAATATCAGTCCAAAATAAATATATCAAATTCCCAGTTTATGCTACTAAACTGACTTCATAAGAGGTTTTAAAAATAGGTTGTATTTGACTCAACGTTCCATGACGTACAGTAAGGCGTTGTTGGCAGAATAGATGGATGCAGTTCAATGCATGATTCATATCATTCACACAAAAAAAACATTTCTTGGTTGTCCCCAAAAAATATTATTAGATTTTAAAATCACAGCTGGCCTGGTACATGGTTTGCTGTCTTCACCCATTCGGGATGCACTGATTCAGTTTCAATATTTACTCGAATATATAGCTAGCCTAACATTAGGCGGCTGGCTGCTAGGAGGACTTCACGTCATCGGAGGAGCGGGTGAGAAGATGTGAATCACTTCGCTTAGCTGTGCTGAACAACTGTTGTCCAGTTAGCATATCTCTTGCGTTCGTAAATGCACTCTCTGGTTGGCTATTCTACCTCTGATTTCAGAGCACTCTCGTCTGACTGTGCCATAGTGCAGAATAACTGATGAATATATGACCGCGCAACACCCGCTGAATATGACTGGTGTCATATTAAACGTAGGCAAGAAAAGTTCTAGTAAAGTCACCAACGCTCTATATAACATGTAAACAGCCTAAACAGCTCTGCTAGGGCGAGTGAAATGGTCAGTGAGGTGTTCTCTCATTTGTGTCTGGAAGTAGCTAGTTAGCAAGCTAGCCAACTTTAACCAGTTTTTGTATTTCGTTTTTATTTACCCTTTATTTAACTAGGCAAGTCAGTTAAGAACAAATTCTTATTTACAATGACGACCTACCCAAAAGCCTTCCTGTGGGGATGGGGGGGCTTAAAAAATAAATATGTATATATATTTATAGAAATATAGGACAAAACACACATCACGACAAGAGAGACACCACAACACTACATAAAGAGAGACCTAAGACAACATAGCAAGGCAGCAACACATGACAACACAGCATGGTAGCAACATGACAACAACATGGCAGCAGCAACAGGGTACAAACATTATTGGGCACAGACAACAGCACAAAGGGCCAGAAGGTAGAGACAACAATACATCACACAAAGCAGCCACAACCGTCAGTAAGAGTGTTCATGATTGAGTCTTTGAATGAAGAGATAAAACGGTCCAGTTTGAGTGTTTGTTGCAGCTCGTTCCAGCCTCTGGCTGCGGCTAGATGTTCTTTACCATTCGGCCATCAGATTTGCCACCAACGCTCCTTATAGGACACATCACTGCACTCTATACTCCTCTGTAAACTGGTCATCACTGCACTCTATGGGTGCTTGGTCGGGACAACGCATGCATCGACTGACATATGTTTATACAGTTGAAGTCGGACGTTTACATACACTTAGGTTGGAGTCATTAAAACTCGTTTTTCAACCACTCCGTAAAATTCTTGTTAACAAACTATAGTTTTGGAAAGTCGGTTTAGGACATCTACTTTGTGCATGACACAAGTCATTTTTCCAACAATTGTTTACAGACAGATTATTTCACTTATAATTCCCTGTATCACAATTCCAGTGGATCAGAAGTTTACATACACCTAAGTTGACTGTGCCTTTAAACAGCTTGGAAAATTCCAGAAAATGATGTCATGGCTTTAGAAGCTTCTGATAGGCTAATTGACATCATTTGAGTCAATTGGAGGTGTATCTGTGGATGTATTTCAAGACCTACCTTCAAACTCAGTGCCTCTTTGCTTGACATCATGGGAAAATCAAAAGAAATCAGCCAAGACCTCAGAAGTCTGGTTCATCCTTGGGAGCAATTTCCAAACGCCTCCCCGATGCCATTTGTACACCGCTGTATATAGACTATTTTTTTTCTTCTCTATTGTGTTATTGACTGTACACTTGTTTATTCCATGTGTAACTCTGTGTTGTTGTTTGTGTCGCACAGCTGTGCTTTATCTTTGACCAGGTCGCAGTTGTAAATGAGAACTTGTTCTCAACTGGACTACCTGGTTAAATAAAGGTGAATTTAAAAAAATTAAAAAATAAATAAATATGGTGGTCCTGGATGAGACAGATGTTTATATTAGGTTTTATTCGCATGCAGTGTCTATTAATTGTATAAACACACGGCCGCTTTCCTACTCTACACTGCTATGGAATTTTCACAAATGCTTTAGTATACGTAATTCCCAAGCATTCTATGAATTTATGAAAACATGAAAATGACCATATCTAAGTGCTCGCTCGTCAGGAAAATAATAATAATAATAAAATATTGTAATTTTTCCTGGGGGTGTATACTGTATGAACAGATTTTAATAACATTTAATGTTGCTAAAATGCTCGGGTTCCACTTTAATAGAGGGAGAAAAGGGGCTGTATGGTTAACTTAAGGTTGTATTAGTACAATGTCATTGGTGTGACCTAGGTGGCGGTGGGACTATTTACAGATGTTAATCATGTTTCCTGGGTAAATAGTTTAAACGGGATGTGTATACGGAAGTCCAGAGAGGACATATGAAGAAAAAAAAAAGAAAAACATTCATTATGCCGAGATCACGACTTATTAATCTCATGATCACTACATAACAAAAGGTGTTTTTGTCGATATCACCAGATAATCAAAAGAGATAATCAAGTGCCACAATTCATTTGCTCACATGCTCCACGAGGACTTAACTGGTCCACAAGCTAGCTCTTAGCTCAAGGTAAAGGACATTTAGCTTGCTAACATTCTAACTTATGAACTGATTCTGAGCTCCCAACACAAATAAATTAATGATGTTAGCATGAAATGTACCATCCCTTTAGTGTATCAATCAATAAAAACACATGTACTGGTCCACTGTGGGCTCTGCTGCCTCAGCCCCCCACAGCCTTACTGTCAATCTATCATCAATACGCCCACTCCTATTTATGGAGTTTCTCCTGATCTCCACAAAGCAACTGTGTTATGTCATTATCATGAGAAAATTATCTGGTGATATTGACACAGCACCTGTGTTACGTAGTGATCATGAGAAAAATAAAGTTGTGATCTCAGCTTAAGAAATGAATATTTGGTTTTATTCATATGTCCTCTCTGGCCTCCCATATGTGTAGTCTGGATATGTATACATAAAGAATGTATAGCCCACAAACAGCAGAATTCGCATTTTAAAAATGCGACCAATTCATGCATACAAGGGCATCAAACAGTGTCAATCTAGCTTCAGCTAAAGTAAACTCTAAAAACAAAATTATATTGGGTGCACTGTGGTTTCTATTTGATTCTATTCAATATCATGACAGATACAGAAATGTCCCTGAACTGAAATAGTAAGTGGCTTCTATTCTATCTTATTATCCGAACCTGGTTGTCCCACCTACACTCATACTTGGCTAGCTATATACTAAGATATAGATATATGCACTAACTGTAAGTCGTTCTGCATAAGTGCGTCTGCTAAATCAACAAAATGTTAAAATGTATGAAGGCCGTAAAAAAAAAAATAACGAGGTTACCACCAACTCACTGAAAATATGCTGGCATGATCACATAGTGCCGGGCTAGAAGCATCAACCTTGACCAGATCGACACAACTAATGCTGATCCGTGTTTTTTTGTTTTTGGTTTGTTATCCCGGTCGGAAAAATAGTCACACATCAAAAAGGTCTAGGAGGTTATGACATGAATGATCCGCTGAATGAGACGAGAAGAGGGCACAGGACAGCGGCGGTGTGACTCTCCCAACGACGTAACTAAGCGGCTCATCCTTGTGATGCCTCCTAAATAGAAGACCATCACTTCGTGACTATTAGCACTCACTATGACCGCTGACAGCGGTGAAATGAAAAAACGCAGTTTTGAGCGCTAAACTAGGCTATTACAAATTATAGTACGAACCAGTGTCATCTGTTATCTATATATTTGTTGGAACAGCTTTCGTGTCCTACCTGTGACCCTGCGGTGTCTGTTTCAGGAGAAGGGAGACCAGAGCAAGCGCATTGATGCGGAGATGCAGCATTTATAATGACTGGGAGAACTTGATAGTCAGTTTTGCACTGTGAAAATCACGTCCCCGCTGGCCCCGAAGCCTTCCCAAAATATCGGTTTAAATGACAAACTCATTTGTCGCATGTTTTTTTTTCTGAGTAGCATCGTGCTTGTGGGCTATAAGTAAAGATGCACCAGTTTCTTGAATTTCTGCAAATATTAGTTTTACTCGAATCGTGTTTCTTTTATTTTATTTTGTGAAATAGGGGTAGGCCTATGGGATAAATGTTTGTGTATTTCTTGTGACTATCCTACACGTGTGACTACAATCAATGCAATCATAAAATACACAAAACGAGGCAAAATTGCTCCGCCATGACCGAACTTAGAGAAGTTATTCTAAAACTTCGAATGGACATGAAATTGTTGAAATGGACAACATGGGTCTGTATATTATTTCATGTTTCTACAGTGCTTACTGGACTGCAAGGGAACAAACCGTGCAACATAACACCGTGTAACATTTCAAACGTGTATCCTCACCGTCTGGAAACAAAAACGCCTACCAAGCTACAGTATATAAAGTCACCATCCTTTATACCAAGACGTCTCCTTACCTATGTTACGTTCCTACTGTGCGTTTGGCGTTCCCTGGGAGGGCCGTCTATCCACGGAGCTAAAGATCAGGAAAAGAGGCCCTAAAAGTTGATTAGGAGAGTGAGTTTTTTCCATTGCGTACCATATGGGGTAGAACAGTGAGCGCATTATGGCGGCTGCAGCAGCATCCCATGGCACCCGATTCCCTATTTAGTGCACAACTTTTGACCAGGACTCATAACGCTCTGGTCAAACGAAGTAGTGCACTATATAGAGAATAGGACGCCATTTGGGACGTAGTATGTGGTTACATTAAACCGAAGACAGAGCCGTGAGAATAGCCCCACTAGAAAATATTGCATATGCACATAAAATGTTTATTACAGCAGCATATTGGTCATACTATATAGGCTATTAATGTCCACAGTTTGGCCTTTTGAGACGCAGCTATCATTGGTCTACCACAATTGCTAATGATGCTGCAAAACACAGTGACAATTCAAAAACCACTTTATTTAGTTTCCCCTCGTCGTGCAATAATGCATTGGTAATTAAACAGGCTACTGTGGCTCTTGGCAGTACTATAGGTTTTTTTCCAAAGACTTCTAATAATGTCCCCCTTGAGTACAACACACACACACACACACACACAAACCTACCTGTGAGTGAACTTAGATCAGGATCTAACAACAAAAACACACTCACAATCTAATGAAATCATAGGTCTTTTCTGGTACAATTATTTTCTGATGCCTGAAGACTGGCAGGTATGGTGTGTCACCGCAGATTCTAGACTGTCTGTTTCTTTTCCTGGACCAAGAGCAGAGTGATATCAGTGTGTGTGTGTGTGTGTGTGTGTGTGTAGAGTGTGCATGCAGAGAATTGTGAACAGATGGGATAAGGTGTGTTCAATGTTCACTCAGCTAAGCCCCAGCCATGTAGTGGGGAAACTAGTGCACTATATAGGGGATATATGATGAGATGTAGTGGGGAAACTAGTGCACTATACAGGGGATATATGATGAGATGTAGTGGGGAAACTAGTGCACTATACAGGGGATATATGATGAGATGTAGTGGGGAAACTAGTGCACTATATAGAGGATATATGATGAGATGTAGTGGGAAACTAGTGCACTATACAGGGGATATATGATGAGATGTAGTGGGGAAACTAGTGCACTATATAGGGATATATGATGAGATGTAGTGGGGAAACTAGTGCACTATACAGGGGATATATGATGAGATGTAGTGGGGAAACTAGTGCACTATACAGGGGATATATGATGAGATGTAGTGGGGAAACTAGTGCACTATACAGGGGATATATGATGAGATGTAGTGGGGAAACTAGTGCACTATACAGGGGATATATGATGAGATGTAGTGGGGAAACTAGTGCACTATATAGGGGATATATGATGAGATGTAGTGGGGAAACTAGTGCACTATATAGGGGATATATGATGAGATGTAGTGGGGAAACTAGTGCACTATACAGGGGATATATGATGAGATGTAGTGGGGAAACTAGTGCACTATATAGGGGATATATGATGAGATGTAGTGGGGAAACTAGTGGCAGCTGTCTCCATAGGCAGCTGTTCTACTGGATTAAAACGTTTCACCATAGGCAGCTGTTCTACTGGATTAAAACATTTTCACCATAGGCAGCTGTTCTACTGGATTAAAACATTTTTCCATAGGCAGCTGTTCTACTGGATTAAAACGTTTCACCATAGGCAGCTGTTCTACTGGATTAAAACATTTTCACCATAGGCAGCTGTTCTACTGGATTAAAACATTTTTCCATAGGCAGCTGTTCTACTGGATTAAAACGTTTCACCATAGGCAGCTGTTCTACTGGATTAAAACGTTTCACCATAGGCAGCTGTTCTACTGGATTAAAACATTTTCACCATAGGCAGCTGTTCTACTGGATTAAAACATTTTTCCATAGGCAGCTGTTCTACTGGATTAAAACGTTTCACCATAGGCAGCTGTTCTACTGGATTAAAACATTTTCACCATAGGCAGCTGTTCTACTGGATTAAAACATTTTTCCATAGGCAGCTGTTCTACTGGATTAAAACATTTTCACCATAGGCAGCTGTTCTACTGGATTAAAACGTTTCACCATAGGCAGCTGTTCTACTGGATTAAAACATTTCACCATAGGCAGCTGTTCTACTGGATTAAAACGTTTCACCATAGGCAGCTGTTCTACTGGATTAAAACGTTTCACCATAGGCAGCTGTTCTACTGGATTAAAACGTTTTCACCATAGGCAGCTGTTCTACTGGATTAAAACGTTTTCACCATAGGCAGCTGTTCTACTGGATTAAAACGTTTTACCATAGGCAGCTGTTCTACTGGATTAAAACGTTTTACCATAGGCAGCTGTTCTACTGGATTAAAACGTTTTCACCATAGGCAGCTGTTCTACTGGATTAAAACGTTTTCACCATAGGCAGCTGTTCTACTGGATTAAAACATTTTCACCATAGGCAGCTGTTCTACTGGATTAAAACATTTTCACCATAGGCAGCTGTTCTACTGGATTAAAACGTTTCACCATAGGCAGCTGTTCTACTGGATTAAAACATTTTTCCATAGGCAGCTGTTCTACTGGATTAAAACGTTTCACCATAGGCAGCTGTTCTACTGGATTAAAACATTTTTCCATAGGCAGCTGTTCTACTGGATTAAAACGTTTCACCATAGGCAGCTGTTCTACTGGATTAAAACATTTTCACCATAGACAGCTGTTCTACTGGATTAAAACGTTTCACCATAGGCAGCTGTTCTACTGGATTAAAACATTTTTCCATAGGCAGCTGTTCTACTGGTTTAAAATGTTTTACCATAGGCAGCTGTTCTACTAGATTAAAACGTTTCACCATAGGCAGCTGTTCTACTGGATTCAAACATTTTCACCATAGGCAGCTGTTCTACTGGATTAAAACATTTTCACCATAGGCAGCTGTTCTACTGGATTAAAACGTTTCACCATAGGCAGCTGTTCTACTGGATTAAAACATTTTTCCATAGGCAGCTGTTCTACTGGATTAAAACGTTTCACCATAGGCAGCTGTTCTACTGGATTAAAACATTTTTCCATAGGCAGCTGTTCTACTGGATTAAAACGTTTCACCATAGGCAGCTGTTCTACTGGATTAAAACATTTTCACCATAGACAGCTGTTCTACTGGATTAAAACGTTTCACCATAGGCAGCTGTTCTACTGGATTAAAACATTTTTCCATAGGCAGCTGTTCTACTGGTTTAAAATGTTTTACCATAGGCAGCTGTTCTACTAGATTAAAACGTTTCACCATAGGCAGCTGTTCTACTGGATTCAAACATTTTCACCATAGGCAGCTGTTCTACTGGATTAAAACGTTTCACCATAGGCAGCTGTTCTACTAGATTAAAACGTTTTACCATAGGCAGCTGTTCTACTAGATTAAAACGTTTCACCATAGGCAGCTGTTCTACTAGATTAAAACGTTTTACCATAGGCAGCTGTTCTACTGGATTCAAACATTTTCACCATAGGCAGCTGTTCTACTGGATTAAAACGTTTCACCATAGGCAGCTGTTCTACTAGATTAAAACGTTTTACCATAGGCAGCTGTTCTACTAGATTAAAACGTTTCACCATAGGCAGCTGTTCTACTAGATTAAAACGTTTTCACCATAGGCAGCTGTTCTACTAGATTAAAACGTTTTCACCATAGACAGCAGTGGTACTCAGAACATAGCAGCCTACCAGTAAGACAACCTCTTTGGCTAGATGGGGACAATATAGAGGGCAAGAGAACTGTTTCTTCCTACCCAGTGGAACAGTATTCAGTCCAACACAGACAGTCAGTCACTTCTCATTGACGTCATATGGCAGAAACTCTTATCCAGAGAGACTTGCCGGAGAAATTAGGGGTAAGTGCCTTGCTCAAGGGCACATCGGCAGATTTTTCACCTTGTCAGCTCGGATATTGGAACCAGCGACCTTTCAGTTACTGGCCTAACGCTCTAACCGATAGGCTACCTGCCTGTTTAACTGACAGGCTTCCTGCCTGTTTAACTGACAGGCTACCTGCCTGTTTAACTGACAGGCTACCTGCCTGTTTAACTGACAGGCTACCTGCTTGTTTAACTGCTAAGGAATTGAATAATAAAAAGCAGAATGGCAGAAATGTATTTATAAAGCCCTTTTTACATCAGCAGTTGTCACAAAGTGCCATACAGAATCCCAGCCGGCGCCATACAGAATCCCAGCCGGCGCCATACAGAATCCCAGCCGGCGCCATACAGAATCCCAGCCGGCGCCATACAGAATCCCAGCCGGCGCCATACAGAATCCCAGCCGGCGCCATACAGACGCCCGGCTGTATGCTGTGCCACATGGATCTATGTTTTTTTTTTGCAAGAAAGGGAAAACACAAAGATCGGTAATTTCTCCATTGTGGTTTCGCTTTTATTCCATTGTTCCTTTATTTATTTCACCAAAAATAGCGCTTTCTCCTTTATTCTTGTTCTGAAACGTTTGTTTACAACAGACACGGGTAGACACTACTACAGAATACCCGCTGTACTGTCTGCAAACAGAGTTGGTTTGTCAACACTATTTGGTACAGAGTAGGTTGAGGTTAACTAATACAATCACATTAAAGGCCATAGGATAGTCACTGGAGATTGGACTACAGGATGAATAGGAAACAGTGAAAGAGTTCACAAGGGGAATACAGAGCAGCAGAAATACTTTACTATTTAATGTTGGGTTTTCATTGAAGTGTGGAGCTAGACGTTCTCTCTGGCTGCTTCTGAAATGGCGCCCTATTCTCTATAGTGCACTAGCTTTGCTCAGAGAGCCATTGGGCCCTGGTCAACAGTAGTGCACTATACAAGGAATAGGATACCATTTGGGACACAGCCTCTCTCTCCTTCAGTCAGGCTGTTCCACCCTCTCCTTCAGTCAGGCTGTTCCACCCTCTCCTTCAGTCAGGCTTTTCCACCCTCTCCTTCAGTCAGGCTGTTGCCGGTCCTATGCCTCTGCAGTGGTGGGCAGAACTCCAACATACAGAGTCTTCCTGTCCAGCGTCTTCACTGACCAATCTGCTGGGATTTCTGAAACAGACACACATGATTGAAAGTATGACGGAAGACAATGGCCTGGCATCTTTAAGGAGGTAAACCTGTACGAAATTAAGAAAAGAAAAGAATGAGAGCCGTCTGTCAAAGCTCTGTCTCTACAACGTAAAACTAGATCACTTCATTCTGAAGGGGTTTGAAATCACATATTGGAGAGCAGCTGACCACTGACTGCTATTTTAAACTCTCTTATGCACTTTACTCTTAACTTCCATTAATTTTGTTTTATGTTGTGTTTCTAGGTAGTGTTGTGTTTCTAGGTAGTGTTGTGTTTCTAGGTAGTGTTATGTTGTGTTTCTAGGTAGTGTTATGTTGTGTTCCTAGGTAGTGTTATGTTGTGTTTCTAGGTAGTGTCGTGTTTCTAGGTAGTGTTGTGTTTCTAGGTAGTGTTGTGTTTCTAGGTAGTGTTGTGTTTCTAGGTAGTGTTGTGTTTCTAGGTAGTGTTGTGTTTCTAGGTAGTGTTGTGTTGTGTTTCTAGGTAGTGTTATGTTGTGTTTCTAGGTAGTGTTATGTTGAGTTTCTAGGTAGTGTTGTGTTTCTAGGTAGTGTTGTGTTTCCTAGGTAGTGTTATGTTGTGTTTCTAGGTAGTGTTATGTTGAGTTTCTAGGTAGTGTTGTGTTTCTAGGTAGTGTTATGTTGTGTTTCTAGGTAGTGTTATGTTGTGTTTCTAGGTAGTGTTATGTTGAGTTTCTAGGTAGTGTTGTGTTTCTAGGTAGTGTTGTGTTGTGTTTCTAGGTAGTGTTGTGTTGTGTTTCTAGGTAGTGTTATGTTGTGTTTCTAGGTAGTGTTATGTTGAGTTTCTAGGTAGTGTTGTGTTTCTAGGTAGTGTTATGTTGTGTTTCTAGGTAGTGTTATGTTGTGTTTCTAGGTAGTGTTGTGTTGTGTTTCTAGGTAGTGTTGTGTTTCTAGGTAGTGTTATGTTGTGTTTCTAGGTAGTGTTATGTTGTGTTTCTAGGTAGTGTTATGTTGAGTTTCTAGGTAGTGTTATGTTGTGTTTCTAGGTAGTGTTATGTTGTGTTTCCTAGGTAGTGTTATGTTTCCTAGGTAGTGTTGTGTTTCTAGGTAGTGTTGTGTTTCTAGGTAGTGTTATGTTGTGTTTCTAGGTAGTGTTGTCAAAGTCAAAAGTCAAAGTCACCATTATTAATCAGTTGTACAACCGAATGCCTTCAACCGAAATGTGTCTTCCGCATTTAACCCAACCCCTCTGAATCAGAGAGGTGCGGGGGGGCTGCCTTAATCAACATCCACGTCTTGGCGCCGAGGAACAGTGGGTTAACTGCCTTGTTCAGGGGCAGAACGACATATTTTTTCCTTGTCAGCTTGGGGATTCGAGGCTACCTGCCGCCGCGTTGTGTTTCTAGGTAGTGTTCTACAGTGAGGGAAAAAAGTATTTGATCCCCTGCTGATTTTGTACGTTTGCCCACTGACAAAGAAATTATCAGTCTATAATTTTAATGGTAGGTTTATTTGAACAATGAGAGAGAATAACAACAAAAAAATCCAGAAGAACGCATGTGAAAAATGTTATAAATTGATTTGCATTTTAACGAGGGAAATAAGTATTTCACCCCTCTGCAAAACATGACTTAGTACTTGGTGGCAAAACCCTTGTTGGCAATCAGAGGTCAGACGTTTCTTGTAGTTGGCCACCAGGTTTGCACACATCTCAGGAGGATTTTGTCCCACTCCACTTTGCAGATCTTCTCCAAGTCATTAAGGTTTGAGGCTGGCGTTTGGCAACTCGAACATTCAGCTCCCTCCACAGATTTTCTATGGGATTAAGGTCTGGAGACTGGCTAGGCCACTCCAGGACCTTAATGTCCTTCTTCTTGAGCCACTCCTTTGTTGCCTTGGCTGTGTGTTTTGGGTCATTGTCATGCTGGAATACCCATCCACGACCCATTTTCAATGCCCTGGCTGGGGGTTCTCACCCAAGATTTGACGGTACATGGCCCCGTCCATCGTCCCTTTGATGCGGTGAAGTTGCCCTGTCCCCTTAGCAGAAAAACACCCCCAAAGCATAATGTTTCCACCTCCATGTTTGACGGTGGGGATGGTGTTCTTGGGGTCATAGGCAGCATTCCTCCTCCTCCAAACCACGGCAAGTTGAGTTGATGCCAAAGAGCTCCATTTTGGTCTCATCTGACCACAACACTTTCACCCAGTTGTCCTCTGAATCATTCAGATGTTAATTGGCAAACTTCAGATGGGCATGTATTTGTGCTGTCTTGAGCAGGGGGACCTTGCGGGCGCTGCATGATTTCAGTCCTTCACGGCGTAGTGTGTTACCAATTGTTTTCTTGGCGACTATGGTCCCAGCTGCCTTGAGATCATTGACAAGATCCTCCCGTGTTGTTCTGGGCTGATTCCTCACCGTTCTCATGATCATTGCAACTCCACGAGGTGAGATCTTGCATGGTGCCCCAGGCCGAGGGAGATTGACAGTTCTTTTGTGTTTCTTCCATTTGCAAATAATCGCACCAACTGTTGTCACCTTCTCACCAAGCTGCTTGGCGATGGTCTTGTAGCCCATTCCAGCCTTGTGTAGGTCTACAATCTTGTCCCTGACATCCTTGGAGAGCTCTTTGGTCTTGGCCATGGTGGAGAGTTTGGAATCTGATTGATTGCTTGCTTCTGCGGACAGGTGTCTTTTATACAGATAACAACCTGAGATTAGCAGCACTCCCTTTAAGAGTGTTCTCCTAATCTCAGCTCGTTACCTGTATAAAAGACACCTGGGAGCCAGAAATCTTTCTGATTGAGAGGGGGTCGAATACTTATTTCCCTCATTAAAATGCAATTCCATTTATAACGTTTTTCACATGCGTATTTCTTGATTTTTTTGTTATTATTCTGTCTCTCACTGTTCAAATAAACCTACCATTAAAATTATAGACTGATCATTTCTTTATCAGTGGGAAAACATACAAAATCAGCAGGGGATCAAATACTTTTTTTCCCTCACTGTAGGTAGTGTTATGTTGTGTTTCTAGGTAGTGTTATGTTGTGTTTCTAGGTAGTGTTGTGTTGTGTTTCTAGGTAGTGTTATGTTGTGTTTCTAGGTAGTGTTGTGTTGTGTTTCTAGGTAGTGTTGTGTTGTGTTTCTAGGTAGTGTTATGTTGTGTTCCTAGGTAGTGTTATGTTGTGTTTCTAGGTAGTGTTATGTTGTGTTTCTAGGTAGTGTTGTGTTTCTAGGTAGTGTTGTGTTGTGTTTCTAGGTAGTGTTATGTTGTGTTTCTAGGTAGTGTTATGTTGTGTTTCTAGGTAGTGTTATGTTGTGTTTCTAGGTAGTGTTGTGTTGTGTTTCTAGGTAGTGTTATGTTGTGTTTCTAGGTAGTGTTGTGTTTCTAGGTAGTGTTATGTTGTGTTTCTAGGTAGTGTTGTGTTTCTAGGTAGTGTTGTGTTGTGTTTCTAGGTAGTGTTGTGTTGTGTTTCTAGGTAGTGTTGTGTTGTGTTTCTAGGTAGTGTTATGTTGTGTTTCTAGGTAGTGTTGTGTTGTGTTTCTAGGTAGTGTTGTTGTGTTTCTAGGTAGTGTTGTGTTGTGTTTCTAGGTAGTGTTGTGTTGTGTTTCTAGGTAGTGTTGTGTTGTGTTTCTAGGTAGTGTTGTGTTGTGTTCCTAGGTAGTGTTGTGTTGTGTTTCTAGGTAGTGTTGTGTTTCTAGGTAGTGTTGTGTTTCTAGGTAGTGTTGTGTTTCTAGGTAGTGTTGTGTTTCTAGGTAGTGTTGTGTTTCTAGGTAGTGTTGTGTTTCTAGGTAGTGTTGTGTTTCTAGGTAGTGTTGTGTTGTGTTTCTAGGTAGTGTTGTGTTGTGTTTCTAGGTAGTGTTGTGTTGTGTTTCTAGGTAGTGTTGTGTTGTGTTTCTAGGTAGTGTTGTGTTGTGTTTCTAGGTAGTGTTGTGTTGTGTTTCTAGGTAGTGTTGTGTTTCTAGGTAGTGTTGTGTTTCTAGGTAGTGTTGTGTTTCTAGGTAGTGTTGTGTTGAGTTTCTAGGTAGTGTTGTGTTGTGTTTCTAGGTAGTGTTGTGTTGAGTTTCTAGGTAGTGTTGTGTTTCCTAGGTAGTGTTATGTTGTGTTTCTAGGTAGTGTTATGTTGAGTTTCTAGGTAGTGTTGTGTTTCTAGGTAGTGTTATGTTGTGTTTCTAGGTAGTGTTGTGTTGTGTTTCTAGGTAGTGTTGTGTTGTGTTTCTAGGTAGTGTTGTGTTGTGTTTCTAGGTAGTGTTGTGTTGTGTTCCTAGGTAGTGTTATGTTGTGTTCCTAGGTAGTGTTGTGTTGTGTTTCTAGGTAGTGTTATGTTGTGTTTCTAGGTAGTGTTATGTTGTGTTTCTAGGTAGTGTTATGTTGTGTTTCTAGGTAGTGTTATGTTGTGTTTCTAGGTAGTGTTGTGTTGTGTTTCTAGGTAGTGTTGTGTTGTGTTTCTAGGTAGTGTTGTGTTGTGTTTCTAGGTAGTGTTGTGTTTCTAGGTAGTGTTGTGTTGTGTTTCTAGGTAGTGTTATGTTGTGTTTCTAGGTAGTGTTGTGTTGTGTTTCTAGGTAGTGTTGTGTTGTGTTTCTAGGTAGTGTTGTGTTGTGTTTCTAGGTAGTGTTGTGTTTCTAGGTAGTGTTGTGTTGTGTTTCTAGGTAGTGTTATGTTGTGTTTCTAGGTAGTGTTGTGTTGTGTTTCTAGGTAGTGTTGTGTTGTGTTTCTAGGTAGTGTTGTGTTTCTAGGTAGTGTTATGTTGAGTTTCTAGGTAGTGTTGTGTTTCTAGGTAGTGTTGTGTTGTGTTCCTAGGTAGTGTTGTGTTGTGTTTCTAGGTAGTGTTGTGTTGTGTTTCTAGGTAGTGTTGTGTTGTGTTTCTAGGTAGTGTTGTGTTTCTAGGTAGTGTTGTGTTTCTAGGTAGTGTTGTGTTTCTAGGCATTGTTGTGTTTCTAGGTAGTGTTGTGTTGTGTTTCTAGGTAGTGTTGTGTTGTGTTTCTAGGTAGTGTTGTGTTGTGTTTCTAGGTAGTGTTGTGTTTCTAGGTAGTGTTGTGTTTCTAGGTAGTGTTATGTTGTGTTTCTAGGTAGTGTTATGTTGTGTTTCTAGGTAGTGTTATGTTGTGTTTCTAGGTAGTGTTATGTTGTGTTCCTAGGTAGTGTTATGTTGTGTTTCTAGGTAGTGTTGTGTTTCTAGGTAGTATTGTGTTGTGTTTCTAGGTAGTGTTGTGTTGTGTTTCTAGGTAGTGTTGTGTTGTGTTTCTAGGTAGTGTTATGTTGTGTTTCTAGGTAGTGTTGTGTTTCTAGGTAGTGTTATGTTGAGTTTCTAGGTAGTGTTATGTTGTGTTTCTAGGTAGTGTTATGTTGTGTTTCTAGGTAGTGTTATGTTGTGTTTCTAGGTAGTGTTGTGTTTCCTAGGTAGTGTTATGTTGTGTTTCTAGGTAGTGTTATGTTGTGTTTCTAGGTAGTGTTATGTTGAGTTTCTAGGTAGAAAATACACACCCGACTTCGGAATTAAATGTTGCCCATTTACATCACATATGTTGCCTGACTACAGCTAGCTACCCACGAAGTATTGACATCTACCTCGCATAACATTAGTTTTAGGTCATTTTTTGCCTATTTGGCTAGCTAGAGTACTACGATTCACATACAGCACATCTAGCTGATAATTCTGAAGTAAAACGTTTGCTTTGTTAATATCTGGTTGTGGTGTCTATTGTTGCCATTGTCCCGGCTGGAAGAAGGGTCAGTGAATGGGGAGGTGCAGCGTGAGGTAATACAGTAGGGGGAGTGCTGCTCAGCGTGAGGTAATACAGTAGGGGCAGTGGTGCTCAGCGTGAGGTAATACAGTAGGGCGAGTGCTGCTCAGCGTGAGGTAATACAGTAGGGGGAGTGATGCTCAGCGTGAGGTAATACAGTAGGGGGAGTGGTGCTCAGCGTGAGGTAATACAGTAGGGGGAGTGATGCTCAGCGTGAGGTAATACAGTAGGGGGAGTGATGCTCAGCGTGAGGTAATACAGTAGGGAGTGCTGCTCAGCGTGAGGTAATACAGTAGGGAGTGCTGCTCAGCGTGAGGTAATACAGTAGGGGAGTGATGCTCAGCGTGAGGTAATACAGTAGGGAGTGCTGCTCAGCGTGAGGTAATACAGTAGGGGAGTGCTGCTCAGCGTGAGGTAATACAGTAGGAGTGCTGCTCAGCGTGAGGTAATACAGTAGAGTGCTGCTCAGCGTGAGGTAATACAGTAGGGGAGTGCTGCTCAGCGTGAGGTAATACAGTAGGGAGTGCTGCTCAGCGTGAGGTAATACAGTAGGGAGTGCTGCTCAGCGTGAGGTAATACAGTAGGGCGAGTGCTGCTCAGCGTGAGGTAATACAGTAGGGGGAGTGCTGCTCAGCGTGAGGTAATACAGTAGGGCGAGTGCCAGTGCTACTCAAGAGAACGTCCTCGGAGAACGAGAGCAAGGTAGCCTGCATATTGAGAAACACCCATTTTCCCAATGCTTAGAATGTTCTCTCCCATTGTTATCATTTAAAAGTTCCATGGTAGTTAATTCAACCGTGGGAAGTTAACTAAATTAGTTGATATGGCTACTAAAACAGCTTTTTCCTCTTGATTGGCAGTAGATATTTATGTTCTATTTCAGATTTGAATAGCAGATAAGAAGGCCAAGATGTCATACCCTCCAACTTTGTCTAACTCGCTGGGAAAATTGCAAAAATGGCATTTTGACCACTCAAAAGCTCTACCATTTTGATCCATAGAAGATATTTTTCTGTTCCGATTCCAGATTTGAATAGCAGCGAAGTATACCAAGATTTCACAAGCTCTAAGCTTCTAGTTGGGAAAGTGGTCAAAGTAGATGACTGGTCAAAAGTTACATTATTTACATGTAATGTTGGAATTCATGATCTCACAATGGGCAGTTCTAGAATATTGGGAAAAATTGCTTAAAAACTATAAAATATATATATTTTTTAAATAACACACTATTCCAGATCATTCCACACGTTTTAAAGTTTGAACAACGTTTCTAGCGTTAACGTGTAAGAGGAGTAGCGTGCAGAAGAATAAGAACAAGTATGACGAAGATTTACAGTCGGCTGTCATGCTTCTCAAGTCACACCTAATTATAGGTAGGAAGACCTATGAGCTGTAAGTCAAAACAGCCCGTCTGCTAGGCCACTCAGGCAGTCTGTCAGACACAGTAATTGGACAGGGAGGTTTCCTCAGCCCAGGACTTGCTGCTGGTTCAAGGTCAACATTAAACCAGTTTAAAAGTCAAGGATCACTGGCAGAGGGTTAGCAAACTACAGAGCAGAGGCTACAGTTAAACGTGTGGAGAAGGCAGCACAGGCTACAGTTAAACGTGTGGAGAAGGCAGTACAGGCTACAGTTAAACGTGTGAAGGCAGTACAGGCTACAGTTAAACGTGTGGAGAAGGTAGCACAGGCTACAGTTAAACGTGTGGAGAAGGCAGCACAGGCTACAGTTAAACGTGTGGAGAAGGCAGTACAGGCTACAGTTAAACGTGTGGAGAAGGCAGCACAGGCTACAGTTAAACGTGTGGAGAAGGCAGCACAGGCTACAGTTAAACGTGTGGAGAAGGCAGCACAGGCTACAGTTAAACGTGTGGAGAAGGCAGTACAGGCTACAGTTAAACGTGTGGAGAAGGCAGTACAGGCTACAGTTAAACGTGTGGAGAAGGTAGCACAGGCTACAGTTAAACGTGTGGAGAAGGCAGTACAGGCTACAGTTAAACGTGTGGAGAAGGCAGCACAGGCTACAGTTAAACGTGTGGAGAAGGCAGCACAGGCTACAGTTAAACGTGTGGAGAAGGCAGTACAGGCTACAGTTAAACGTGTGGAGAAGGCAGCACAGGCTGCAGTTAAACGTGTGGAGAAGGCAGTACAGGCTCCAGTTAAACGTGTGGAGAAGGCAGTACAGGCTCCAGTTAAACGTGTGGAGAAGGCAGTACAGGCTACAGTTAAACGTGTGGAGAAGGCAGTACAGGCTACAGTTAAACGTGTAGTAGAGCAGTAAATGTCCTCTAGCCTGAACGTAGACACAGTAGAATTGATGGGGAACGGTGGAAAGTAGCAGTAGCAGAAAGAACACAGCTGAAGCAGGACACAAGTACTGTTCAATTGGAGCTTCCAAGATCCTGCTCTGGCAAAGTCAAGAGAGCGTTTCCCAGCCCATTCTTTGAGCACTGCTAGGCCTGGCTAGTAGCCATCCTAGATGCATTGAAGACAACACGAAGACAGAACCAAAATAGGACTTCGGTCTGGTGGTGTTTGTCTTACCTTGGGTGAGCGCATCGTCCAGGTAGAGCTTCAGCCTACGGCTGCGGAGGCCGAACAACTTGGCCGTCTCAGACAGCAAAGCATTGTGGGTCAGGCAGTCGTGTCCGACAGGATTGACCAGCAGCAGGGTCCCAACATCTCCACTCTGACACTCTACAGAGGCACACAGGACATACGTAGCATCAGTACAAAATCATTAGCAAGCACGTAGCCTAGCGGTTAGAGAGACAAACCAAACCAGTAACTGGAGGGTTCCCAGTTCGAATCCCGGGTCTGACGAGGAGGAAAATAATTCTGTCAGGAAATGAGCTGGCAACCCGGAGAGTTGATGGTATCAAATCCTAGTTGCCATTGGGCCCAAGTCACTTGCTGGCAGAGATTGGGGGTAAAACCAGTTGGACCTTGTGATGTTCATCTCAATATACTACTGTGACATTACACATGTCTGAATCAGAGGTAACAATGCGTTGGGCATAACAAACTGAAAACGAACCTTTCAAAAAAACAAATTGAGTGAAAAGGAAGAATGAAGGTGTATAGTGGAGCGAGAGAATGGGGAACTGGTCAGTTAAACGTACCAGCAGGCTGACAGTTGGCCAGTTGGAGGTTGACGTAAGGGCACACCAGAGAGTCCAAGTTGGGAGAGGAGTCACTGGGACTGGAGCCTGACGTCACCGACAGGGTCTTCCCGTTCAGAGACAGCACATCACACTTACCAGTCAACTCTGGAATAACAGGAACATACAGGCCCTCAGTTACTGGACAGGTCTGTAACATACAGGCCTCAGTTACTGGACAGGTCTGTAACATACAGCCCTCAGTTACTGGACAGGTCTGTAACATACAGCCCTCAGTTACTGGACAGGTCTGTAACATACAGCCCTCAGTTACTGGACAGGTCTGTAACATACAGGCCCTCAGTTACTGGACAGGTCTGTAACATACAGCCCTCAGTTACTGGACAGGTCTGTAACATACAGGCCCTCAGTTACTGGACAGGTCTGTAACATACAGCCCTCAGTTACTGGACAGGTCTGTAACATACAGCCCTCGGCTACTGGACAGGTCTGTAACATACAACACACCTCAATCTCTTGTAATAATTCACACAAGGACAATAAAGTTGTGTTGTGTGAGAACCGCTCTTTAAACACTATCTGTTCATCACTAACCTGACCAATAAAATCTATAATTTCATGAGTCCTCCATTGTTTTTTAATGTTGTATTCCTGTGTGTGTGTGTGTGTGTGTGTGAGAGAGAGAGAAACAGCAGCCTTGTAGGGGTAACCAGGGAGAGAATGGTACAGCACTATATTGGTCCAAGGGTCCCAGGAGAGTTACATATTATGAATAGAACTAGTCTCAGTCCCAGGATGATGCCTGACAATCACCCAACATGTAGGCTAAAATAATCCACTCCAGATGGCTACCACCCAACATGTAGGCTAAAATAATCCACTCCAGCTAGCTACCAACCAACATGTAGGCTAAAATAATCCACTCCAGCTAGCTACCAACCAACATGTAGGCTAAAATAATCCACTCCAGCTAGCTACCAACCAACATGTAGGCTAAAATAATCCACTCCAGCTAGCTACCAACCAACATGTAGGCTAAAATAATCCACTCCAGCTAGCTACCACCCAACATGTAGGCTAAAATAATCCACTCCAGCTAGCTACCACCCAACATGTAGGCTAAAATAATCCACTCCAGCTAGCTACCACCCAACATGTAGGCTAAAATAATCCACTCCAGCTAGCTACCAACCAACATGTAGGCTAAAATAATCCACTCCAGCTAGCTACCAACCAACATGTAGGCTAAGATAATCCACTCCAGCTAGCTACCAACCAACATGTAGGCTAAAATAATCCACTCCAGCTAGCTACCACCCAACATGTAGGCTAAGATAATCCACTCCAGCTAGCTACCAACCAACATGTAGGCTAAAATAATCCACTCCAGCTAGCTACCAACCAACATGTAGGCTAAGATAATCCACTCCAGCTAGCTACCAACCAACATGTAGGCTAAAATAATCCACTCCAGCTAGCTACCAACCAACATGTAGGCTAAAATAATCCACTCCAGCTAGCTACCAACCAACATGTAGGCTAAACTAGTGGCTAGTCCCCAAAACCACCCAACATGTAGGGTAGGATCCTCTCCAGAACCACCTAATATGTAGGCTAAAATAATCCACTCCAGCTAGCTACCAACCAACATGTAGGCTAAACTAGTGGCTAGTCCCCAAAACCACCCAACATGTAGGGTAGGATCCTCTCCAGAACCACCTAATATGTAGGCTAAAATAATCCACTCCAGCTAGCTACCAACCAACCAACATGTAGGCTAAACTAGTGGCTAGTCCCCAAAACCACCCAACATGTAGGGTAGGATCCTCTCCAGAACCACCTAATATGTAGGCTAGGATAATCTTCTCCAGCTAGCAACCAACCAACATGTAGGCTAAACTAGAGACAGAACCACTACTCCAGCGAACTACCAACCAACATGTAGGCTAAGCTATTACAGTCCAGCTAGCTACCACCCAATATGTAGGCTAGGCTACTCCAGTCCAGCGAGCTACCACCCTACACATTTTATCATGGGGCTGAAAGAAATGTAGCAGTTTTAAAGCTAATTTCTTGCAAATATGATCTATACAAGTCTCAGGCTGGGCTACCTCATCACGAGAGTGATTCTAAAATCACCCGCTACTACACCAGTCACTAGTCATAGCCAGGGAATACCGCCAAACTCTAAGGCCTGGAGGTCAATGGGTTAGTAACGTTTCATGATGACAATAATTCAGACGTTTCGTGGGAGTTACTGACAGACAGTAGCTCAGTATTCACAAACCGGGATTAAAATGGATTTAATACAATTTTTGTCAACGATCTACACAAAATACTCTGTCAACGTGGAAGAAAAATTCTAACATTTGTAAAAAAAAATTTTTTTATGAAAAATAAAACATGAATACATCTTGATTTGATAAGTAATCATCCCGAGTCAATACATGTTAGAAACATCTTTGGCAGCGATTAAAGCGGTGAATCTTTCTGGGTAAGTCTCTAAGAGCTTTCCACTCCTGGATTGTGCAAAATTCTTCAAGCTCTGTCAAATTGGTTGTTGATCATAGCTAGACAAGCATTTGCCATAGATTTTCAAGCAGATTTAAGTCAAAACTGTAACTCGGCCACTCAGGAACATTCACTGTCTTCTTGGTAAACAACTCCAGTGTAGATTTGGCCTTGTGTTTTAGGTTATTGTCCTACTGAAAGGTGAATTCATCTCCCAGTGTCTGTTGGAAAGCAGACTGAACCAAGTTTTCTAGGATTTTGCCTGTGCGTAGCTTTTTGATTCTGAAACCCCCCCCCCCCCCAGTCCTGAACGATTACAAGCATGCCCATAACATGATGCAGCCACCACTATGCTTGAAAATATGGAGAGTGGTACTCAGTAATGTGTTGTATTGGATTTGCCCTAAACACAACACTCTGTATTCAGGACAAAAAGTGAATTGCTTTGCCACATTTCTTAGTAGCATTTGTTTTGCCTTGTTACAAATAGGATGCTTGTTTTGTAATATTTCTGTTCTGTAAAGGCTTCCTTCTTTTTTACTGTCATTTAGGTTAGTATTGTGGAGTAACTACAGTGTTGAACCATTCTCAGTTTTCTCCTATCACAGCGATTAAACAAACTATTTTTGAAGTCACAATTGGCCTCATGGTGAAATCCCTTCTTCCTGATTTAGGTTTGCCATAACCAAGGAGTTGAATACTTATTGATTAAAGACATTTCAGCTTTTCATTTCTTATTAATTAGTAAAAAAAACAAAAAAAAACATTATGGGGTATTGTGTGTAGGCCAAGGTACCAAAGAAATCTACATTTCATCTATTTTAAATTCAGGCCGTAACACAACAAAATGTGGAAAAAGTCAAGGGGTGTGAATACTATCTGAAGGAGGCTTGTGAGTGTCCCATCTTACTAGTGTATGTACTGAGTATCACAGAATGAGTCATAATACCCCTAAAACCTAGCGGTCAAACAGGCAAATGGTTCCAATCGTTTTTCCACCATTCATTTTTCCCCATAGGGGATTTCAGAAACACTTAATATAAGGGTTGTGTTTCATGTAGACTTACCCTGGTGTGACGTTTTGATAACCGGTATAAATCTCTCAAGGACAAGGTGACTTTTATCAATACATTCGCCCATATTTACCTGCCAGAAATGAAACGCTAATTAGCTGCTAATGCGGCTACCACAAATAATTACAAATGCCATGGCGATCTGGACGAGACTGACGAATCGAGGCAAAGGTAAGAATCTCTGGATGAACAATCTAATGTCAGTTAGTAATGACAAAAAGAATGGCTACATTTCTTTCAATGGACAATTCTGTGAACACATTTTAAATTGACAATACCTGTTAGCAAAGGTGTCAGAGACAACGTGCAGGAGCTTGCAGGGATTTGTAGTATTGCATGATGTCTACTTTGATGCTAATTAGTATTTTTTGAATCTGAGAGTAAATAGAGCTGAATATATTGATAAAAGTCACCTTGTCCTAGAGAACTTTACACGGTTATCAAAACAGGGTAAACCTAAATGAAAACACAGCCCTAATTTCAAAAAATCCCAGATGGGATTAATGAATGGTGGAAAAACAATTGGAACCATTTCCCTGTTTGACCTCTAGGTTTTAAGGGTATAATTATGACACCTCCACTGTGGGGCTCTATTGACGTAAGGGGTTGATTTAGGATTCAAAGTGTGAGTGTGCCATCTTACCAGTCTTGCCGTTGAACACACAGAGCTTGGTGTTGTTGAGACCAAAGAGACTGGAGCAGACCTGTCTCAGCTTGGCCATGTCCAGACAGGTATCTCCTTTAGGGTTTTCCAGGAGAACCACACCCTCTGACAGAGACGGCACAACAACAAAAAAATATGTAAACCCTAAAAGCATTTTTTAATACCCCAAATTGGAAATGGCAAAAATACACTTTCTATCAAACAGTAAAACCTTTTAATTTATTAACCTTTTACAACAAGTAAATGGCTTAAATTCCGCAAAGTAACCACGCGTGTATAAGTATATTAAGGTTGAAGTCGGAAGTTTACATTAAAAAGTTTGCCAAATACATTAAAACTCAGTTTTTCACAATTCCTGACATTTAATCCTAGTAAAAAATTCCCTGTCTTAGGTCAGTTAGGATCACCACTTTATTTTAAGAATGTGAAATGTCAGAATAATAGTATAATGATTTATTTCTTTCATCACATTCCCAGTGGGTCAGAAGTTTACATACACTCAATTAGTATTTGGTAGTGACCATCGGGTTCTTGGTCACCTCCTTGATCAAGACTCTTCTCCCCCGATTGCTCAGTTTGGCTGGGCGGCCAGCTCTAGGAAGAGTCTTGGTGGTTCCAAACTACTTCCATTTAAGAATGATGGAGGCCACTGTGTTCTTGAGGACCTTCAATGCTGCAGAAATATTTTGTCATCCTTCCCCAGATCTGTGCCTCGACACAATCCCGTCTCGGAGCTCTATGGGCATTTCCTTCGACCTCATGGCTTGGTATTTGTACCTGACATGCACTGTCAACTGTGGGACCTTATATAGACAGGTGTGTGCATTTTCCAAATCATGCCCAATCAATTCAATGTGCCACAGGTGGACCTCAATCAAGTTGTGGATGATGGATGATCAATGGAAACAGGATGTAACTTAAGCTCAATTTCAAGTCTCATAGGAAAGGATCAGAATACTTGTGTAAATAAGGTATCTGTTTTTTTTAAATTTTGAATAAATTTGCAACAAAAAAAAATTAGTTTTTGCTTTGTCATTATGGGGTACTGTGTGTAGATTGTAATGTTTTTTGTTTTTATTTAAATTGAGATTTTAGAATAAAGCTGCAATGTAAACAAAATGTGGAAAAAGGTGTCTGAATACTTTTCCGAATGCGCTGTACATCGACCTCTGTGCCAAACGCTTTCATCACATTTCTATTGACTTTTACTGTTGAGTCCACCTTTTCAAGCAACCACTTGTATACCATGGATTATTTTTTCATTCCTCCCATGTTTTTTTTTTGTGGTAACTAGTTTGACAAAGTCCTACAATTTCAGAAGGATTAAAAAAAAACGGTTTTGAAATTATACTTTTAATTTATTTTATTTTATTTACCTCTGTTGGTGCTTTTAGGGTGAGGATTCATCCATTCTTGAATTGGAATTTCAATTCACATCCCAAATTTAATTGAATGAAATTGAGCCCTGCTATACTGCGTTCCATTACACCACCAATACTGACAATTTCAATAAACAAACCCATGACTGTGGTCCAATCCAATTGAGCCCGGGGGGGGGCACCAGTAGTGGGACCACGACCAAAGGTAATGGTAAAGCTAATCAATCTAATTATACGTCTTAACATACCTTGTTCCTTGTTGTTGAGTTGGAGTAGGAGGTTTATGTAGGCACAGGCTGGTCCAATCAGAGGAGTGGCAGCTGCTCCCTTTATTATGGTTAGGTCCAGGTCCGAACCCTTCAACTATAGTACAGTACAACCACAGGTAAACATGAGGAAAACCACAGATATAACCACAGATAAACATGAGGAAAACCACAGATATAACCACAGATAAACATGAGGAAAACCACAGATACAACCACAGGTAAACATGAGGAAAACCATAGATACAACCACAGGTAAACATGAGGAAAACCATAGACACAACCACAGATAAACATGAGGAAAACCACAGATACAACCACAGATAAACATGAGGAAAACCACAGATACAACCACAGGTAAACATGAGGAAAACCATAGATACAACCACAGGTAAACATGAGGAAAACCATAGACACAACCACAGATAAACATGAGGAAAACCACAGATATAACCACAGATAAACATGAGGAAAACCATAGATACAACCACAGATAAACATGAGGAAAACCACAGATATAACCACAGATAAACATGAGGAAAACCATAGATATAACCACAGGTAAACATGAGGAAAACCACAGATATAACCACAAATAAACATGAGGAAAACCATAGATATAACCACAGATAAACATGAGGAAAACCATAGATACAACCACAGATAAACATTAGGAAAAGGAGTTTTTAATTACATTAATATATATATATTTTGTTGTTGTTGCTTTAACCCAACCCACACGGAGGGATTGAAAGCACTTTACTTTCTGTCTAATAATGTGGTGTTTAATGTCAACCAAACCAACCGGCGTTTTCTCCTGAACGATGACGCTGGAGCCCTTGGGGACGGGGTAAGTCTTGAGTGGTGCCTTGGTGGTTGCCAGGATGAAGTCTGTGTGGGCCTGGATCACCGTGTCCAGGTAATCTCCTGCCGGCTCACAGCTGTAGTACACTGTGATCTCATCAGACGGCACCAGGTGACCCTGTAGACAGGTAAATACACAGACAGGGTTAGGGTTGGATCAAACAGGGCCTAGGACTTGGATCACACTGTCCACGTAATCTCCTGCCTGGCTCACAGCTGTAGTACACTGTGATCTCATCAGACGGCACCAGGTGACCCTGTAGACAGGTAAATACACAGACAGGGTTAGGGTTGGATCAAACAGGGCCTAGGACTTGGATTACACTGTCCACGTAATCTCCTGCCTGGCTCAAAGCTGTAGTACACTGCAGGGTTGGGGTCAATTCCATTTCAATTCAGGAAGTACACTGACATTTCAATTATCTTCCAACCTTTTCAAATGGAGAAAATTTTGAATTTGGTTTACTTTCTGAATTGAAATGGAATCGAACCCAACCCTGGTATACTGTGATCTCATCTGAGGGCACCAGGTGACCCAAGACGGGTAAGAGAGGGTTGCATCTGATGAATTACTGAATTACCTTGTCCAGGTAAAAGGTAATCTACTGCTAGTTCACAGCTTGAGTACTCTGTAATCTCATCAGA
Source organism: Brachymystax lenok tsinlingensis (assembly GCA_030435695.1). NCBI lineage: Eukaryota > Metazoa > Chordata > Actinopteri > Salmoniformes > Salmonidae > Brachymystax > Brachymystax lenok. The sequence goes on along the minus strand of CM059813.1, from coordinate 4,893,893 downwards.
CGGAACTAAGTGACCTTCATAAACATTAGATCTTATTGATGGGTGGTACATTTATTTAAAGATACTCTTTGAAGAGGTAGGGTTTCAGGTGTTTTTTGGAAGATGGGCAGACTCTGCTGTCCTAGCTTCAGGGGGAAGCTGGTTCCACCATTGGGGGTGTCAGGACAGAGAAGAGCTTGGACTGGGCTGAGCAAGAGCTGCCCTTCCATAGGGGTGGGCTAAGAGACCAGAGGAGGCAGAACAGAGTGCTTGAGTTGGAGTGTAGGGTTTAAGCATAGCCTGAAGGTAGGGAGGGTATTTTATTAGGATCCCCATTAGCTGTTGCAAAAGCAGCAGCTACTCTTCCTGGGGTCCAACACAAAACAGAATGACATAATACAGAACATCATTAGACAAGAACAGCACAAGGACAGAACTACATAAAACATGTTTAAAGGCACACGTAGCCTACACATCAATGCATACACACAAACAAACTATCTAGGTCAAAATAGGGGAGAGGCGTTGTGCCGTGAGGTGTTGCTTTATCTGGGTTTTGAAACCAGGTTTGCTGTTTTATTTGAGCAATATGAGATGGAAGGCAGTTCCATGCAATAAGAGCTCTATATAATACTGTATGCGTTCTTGAGTTTGTTCTGGATTTGGAGACTGTGAAAAGACCCCTGGTGGCATGTCTGGTGGGGTAAGTGTGTGTGTCAGAGCTGTGTGTAAGTTGACTATGCAAACAATTTGGGATTTTCAACACATTAATGTTTCTTATGAAAAGAATTGATGCAGTCAGTCTCTACTCAACTCTTAGCCAAGAGAGACTGGCATGCATAGTACTAATATCAGCCCTCTGATTACAATGAAGAGCAAGACATGCCGCTCTGTTCTGGGCCAGCTGCAGCTTAACTAGGTCTTTCCGTGCAGCACTGGACCACACGACTGGGACACTAATCAAGATTAGACAAAACTAGAGCCTGCAGAACTTGCTTTGTGGAGTGCGGAGTCAAAAAAGCAGAGCATCTCTTTATTACGGCCCAGACCTCCCCATCTTTACAACCATTGAATCTATATGTTTTGTCCATGAGAGTTTACAATCTAAGGTAACAGTACACTGACACAAACGGGGCAGTTCCTCTTGCTGTTCTGTAGTTAAGCACAATGGTCTTGTAGTGGATGCAAGCTTCAACTGGAAGCCAGTGGAGTGTGTGGAAGAGCGGGGTGACATGGAAGAACTAGGGATAGTTGAAAACCAAGCAGGCTGCAGCATTCTGGATACGTTGCAGGGGATTTGACGGCACAAGCGGGCAGCCCAGCCAACAGCGAGTTGCAGCAGGAAGGACACCTCAGCTCCAAGACGGCGTCAGAGATACGCCCATGAGTCCATGAGAACCAGGGCTACCGCTCAATGCAAACCGGTTTGATCTACGGCGTTCCACAAATCGATGTATAAGCGAATATGTGTCAGTCGGAACCAATACCAGAAGCACACAGGGGACACATTGATTTCTCCCCAAATACAGGCTGGCTTCAAGGGCAGGAAAAACATATAGAACTTTAGTAACTTAAAATCAGAGAGGAAGGATTTTATAGCCTTTTGGGTATTTTCAGGCAGTGAACCGCAGAGGCTAGAGTAGCAACGTCGATGAGGATAAAAAATATTTGTGTTACAGTGTGTGTTGCCAAATCAGAACCCTGAGACTGTGACCTCTCCTTCACTCCCTCCCCCCGGTCCTCCCTCTGTCCATGCCCGTCCTCTTAACCCACTGAGACCCCTAGTTACTGCTACTCAAATTAATTCCCTGGGGTGGAAAATTCTTAAAGATTTCAGTTTTAAATAACAGTAGAATTTACCCTGGCTGAGAGCCAAGGCAACACAGTCAGTCAGTCAGACACACACACCAGTTCAGCCCAGTCGAATCCAGAGACCGATGGGAAAATGTTTGTTTATTAAGAAAACAAGTCTAAGATAATCCCGCTTTACTTTCCTTCTCTCTACCCCACTTCAAAGTCAGTGTTTCTGAAACAGACCTCTGTAGTCAGGGATGAAGCTTACATTAAGCCTGAATATTATGGTACTGGAGAAACTGGTTCTCAACGCTGCTAGAATTCAGGAGTGGAATAATTTCAACATGAGAGAGAGAGATATAAGGGGAAAGGGGAGAGGGGAGAGAGAAGCCTGGGAACACCAGGGAGGTACCAGGGAGGGAGAGAAGCCTGGGAATACCAGGGAGGGAGAGAAGCCTGGGAATACCAGGGAGGGAGAGAAGCCTGGGAATACCAGGGAGGTGCCAGGGAGGGAGAGAAGCCTGGGAATATCAGGGAGGGAGAGAAGCCTGGGAATACCAGGGAGGGAGAGAAGCCTGGGAATACCAGGGAGGGAGAGACACCTGGGAAAACCAGGGAGGTGCCAGGGAGGGAGAAGCCTAGGAATACCAGGGAGGCAGAGACACCTGGGAATACCAGGGAGGTGCCAGGGAGGGAGAGAAGCCTGGGAATACCAGGGAGGGAGAGACACCTGGGAATACCAGGGAGGGAGAGACACCTGGAAATACCAGGGAGGTGCCAGGGAGGGAGAGAAGCCTGGGAATACCAGGGAGGTGCCAGGGAGGGAGAGAAGCCTGGGAATACCAGGGAGGTGCCAGGGAGGGAGAGAAGCCTGGGAATACCAGGGAGGTGCCAGGGAGGGAGAGAAGCCTGGGAGGTTCCAAGTCCCCATGTGGGCAGTAGGCAGGAAGTACTCATGCTGGTCATGTTTAAAAGTATCACAGCGTGTTGTACCTTTTTGCGTAGTTTCTGGATGCGGTTGATGACCTCCCGAGCCACACCCTCATCCAGCATGGGCTGGTCTGGGGTGACGTCCAACAACACCAGCACCTGAAGAACGATAACAATATATTACTATAGACTGAATACACATTATAGGAGACAGAGAACAACTGCACTGTTCAGGGTACGATGACACACAGCACCTGGTTCAACAATCTGTTGTGTTTTATACACTTCGCTATGTAGGTTTTTTATATATAAAAGCCCTCATTTTTGGTTTCAAATCTCACCTGCAAAACATTTACCTTCTTGTTATTTGATAGAGATGCTTAAATCTCCCACTTGTCTTTTCTGTGAGACTACATCAAACTAAAACTGCAGTATAACAGAGTGGTGGGTAACAGTGCAGTATAACAGAGTGGTGGGTATCAGTACAGTATAACAGAGTGGTGGGTAACAGTGCAGTATAACAGAGTGGTGGGTAACAGTACAGTATAACAGAGTGGTGTAACAGGTATAACAGTGCAGTATAACAGAGTGGTGGGTAACAGTGCAGTATAACAGAGTGGTGGGTATCAGTACAGTATAACAGAGTGGTGGGTAACAGTGCAGTATAACAGAGTGGTGGGTAACAGTACAGTATAACAGAGTGGTGGGTAACAGTACAGTATAACAGAGTGGTGGGTAACAGTGCAGTATAACAGAGTGGTGGGTAACAGTACAGTATAACAGAGTGGTGGGTAACAGTACAGTATAACAGAGTGGTGGGTAACAGTGCAGTATAACAGAGTGGTGGGTAACAGTACAGTATAACAGAGTGGTGGGTAACAGTACAGTATAACAGAGTGGTGGGTAACAGTGCAGTATAACAGAGTGGTGGGTAACAGTGCAGTATAACAGAGTGGTGGGTAACAGTGCAGTATAACAGAGTGGTGGGTAACAGTACAGTATAACAGAGTGGTGGGTAACAGTACAGTATAACAGAGTGGTGGGTAACAGTGCAGTATAACAGAGTGGTGGGTAACAGTACAGTATAACAGAGTGGTGGGTAACAGTGCAGTATAACAGAGTGGTGGGTAACAGTGCAGTATAACAGAGTGGTGGGTAACAGTACAGTATAACAGAGTGGTGGGTAACAGTGCAGTATAACAGAGTGGTGGGTAACAGTGCAGTATAACAGAGTGGTGGGTAACAGTACAGTATAACAGAGTGGTGGGTAACAGTACAGTATAACAGAGTGGTGGGTAACAGTGCAGTATAACAGAGTGGTGGGTAACAGTACAGTATAACAGAGTGGTGGGTAACAGTGCAGTATAACAGAGTGGTGGGTAACAGTACAGTATAACAGAGTGGTGGGTAACAGTGCAGTATAACAGAGTGGTGGGTAACAGTGCAGTATAACAGAGTGGTGGGTAACAGTACAGTATAACAGAGTGGTGGGTAACAGTGCAGTATAACAGAGTGGTGGGTAACAGTGCAGTATAACAGAGTGGTGGGTAACAGTACAGTATAACAGAGTGGTGGGTAACAGTGCAGTATAACAGAGTGGTGGGTAACAGTACAGTATAACAGAGTGGTGGGTAACAGTACAGTATAACAGAGTGGTGGGTAACAGTGCAGTATAACAGAGTGGTGGGTAACAGTACAGTATAACAGAGTGGTGGGTAACAGTGCAGTATAACAGAGTGGTGGGTAACAGTACAGTATAACAGAGTGGTGGGTAACAGTGCAGTATAACAGAGTGGTGGGTAACAGTGCAGTATAACAGAGTGGTGGGTAACAGTGCAGTATAACAGAGTGGTGGGTAACAGTGCAGTATAACAGAGTGGTGGGTAACAGTACAGTATAACAGAGTGGTGGGTAACAGTGCAGTATAACAGAGTGGTGGGTAACAGTGCAGTATAACAGAGTGGTGGGTAACAGTACAGTATAACAGAGTGGTGGGTAACAGTGCAGTATAACAGAGTGGTGGGTAACAGTGCAGTATAACAGAGTGGTGGGTAACAGTGCAGTATAACAGAGTGGTGGGTAACAGTGCAGTATAACAGAGTGGTGGGTAACAGTGCAGTATAACAGAGTGGTGGGTAACAGTGCAGTATAACAGAGTGGTGGGTAACAGTGCAGTATAACAGAGTGGTGGGTAACAGTGCAGTATAACAGAGTGGTGGGTAACAGTGCAGTATAACAGAGTGGTGGGTAACAGTGCAGTATAACAGAGTGGTGGGTAACAGTGCAGTATAACAGAGTGGTGGGTAACAGTGCAGTATAACAGAGTGGTGGGTAACAGTGCAGTATAACAGAGTGGTGGGTAACAGTGCAGTATAACAGAGTGGTGGGTAACAGTGCAGTATAACAGAGTGGTGGGTAACAGTGCAGTATAACAGAGTGGTGGGTAACAGTGCAGTATAACAGAGTGGTGGGTAACAGTGCAGTATAACAGAGTGGTGGGTAACAGTACAGTATAACAGAGTGGTGGGTAACAGTGCAGTATAACAGAGTGGTGGGTAACAGTGCAGTATAACAGAGTGGTGGGTAACAGTACAGTATAACAGAGTGGTGGGTAACAGTACAGTATAACAGAGTGGTGGGTAACAGTACAGTATAACAGAGTGGTGGGTAACAGTGCAGTATAACAGAGTGGTGGGTAACAGTACAGTATAACAGAGTGGTGGGTAACAGTACAGTATAACAGAGTGGTGGGTAACAGTACAGTATAACAGAGTGGTGGGTAACAGTGCAGTATAACAGAGTGGTGGGTAACAGTACAGTATAACAGAGTGGTGGGTAACAGTGCAGTATAACAGAGTGGTGGGTAACAGTGCAGTATAACAGAGTGGTGGGTAACAGTACAGTATAACAGAGTGGTGGGTAACAGTGCAGTATAACAGAGTGGTGGGTAACAGTACAGTATAACAGAGTGGTGGGTAACAGTGCAGTATAACAGAGTGGTGGGTAACAGTACAGTATAACAGAGTGGTGGGTAACAGTGCAGTATAACAGAGTGGTGGGTAACAGTGCAGTATAACAGAGTGGTGGGTAACAGTGCAGTATAACAGAGTGGTGGGTAACAGTGCAGTATAACAGAGTGGTGGGTAACAGTGCAGTATAACAGAGTGGTGGGTAACAGTGCAGTATAACAGAGTGGTGGGTAACAGTACAGTATAACAGAGTGGTGGGTAACAGTGCAGTATAACAGAGTGGTGGGTAACAGTGCAGTATAACAGAGTGGTGGGTAACAGTGCAGTATAACAGAGTGGTGGGTAACAGTGCAGTATAACAGAGTGGTGGGTAACAGTGCAGTATAACAGAGTGGTGGGTAACAGTACAGTATAACAGAGTGGTGGGTAACAGTGCAGTATAACAGAGTGGTGGGTAACAGTGCAGTATAACAGAGTGGTGGGTAACAGTGCAGTATAACAGAGTGGTGGGTAACAGTGCAGTATAACAGAGTGGTGGGTAACAGTGCAGTATAACAGAGTGGTGGGTAACAGTGCAGTATAACAGAGTGGTGGGTAACAGTGCAGTATAACAGAGTGGTGGGTAACAGTGCAGTATAACAGAGTGGTGGGTAACAGTGCAGTATAACAGAGTGGTGGGTAACAGTGCAGTATAACAGAGTGGTGGGTAACAGTGCAGTATAACAGAGTGGTGGGTAACAGTGCAGTATAACAGAGTGGTGGGTAACAGTGCAGTATAACAGAGTGGTGGGTAACAGTGCAGTATAACAGAGTGGTGGGTAACAGTGCAGTATAACAGAGTGGTGGGTAACAGTGCAGTATAACAGAGTGGTGGGTAACAGTACAGTATAACAGAGTGGTGGGTAACAGTACAGTATAACAGAGTGGTGGGTAACAGTACAGTATAACAGAGTGGTGGGTAACAGTGCAGTATAACAGAGTGGTGGGTAACAGTACAGTATAACAGAGTGGTGGGTAACAGTGCAGTATAACAGAGTGGTGGGTAACAGTGCAGTATAACAGAGTGGTGGGTAACAGTGCAGTATAACAGAGTGGTGGGTAACAGTGCAGTATAACAGAGTGGTGGGTAACAGTGCAGTATAACAGAGTGGTGGGTAACAGTGCAGTATAACAGAGTGGTGGGTAACAGTGCAGTATAACAGAGTGGTGGGTAACAGTGCAGTATAACAGAGTGGTGGGTAACAGTGCAGTATAACAGAGTGGTGGGTAACAGTGCAGTATAACAGAGTGGTGGGTAACAGTGCAGTATAACAGAGTGGTGGGTAACAGTGCAGTATAACAGAGTGGTGGGTAACAGTGCAGTATAACAGAGTGGTGGGTAACAGTGCAGTATAACAGAGTGGTGGGTAACAGTACAGTATAACAGAGTGGTGGGTAACAGTGCAGTATAACAGAGTGGTGGGTAACAGTGCAGTATAACAGAGTGGTGGGTAACAGTACAGTATAACAGAGTGGTGGGTAACAGTGCAGTATAACAGAGTGGTGGGTAACAGTACAGTATAACAGAGTGGTGGGTAACAGTACAGTATAACAGAGTGGTGGGTAACAGTACAGTATAACAGAGTGGTGGGTAACAGTGCAGTATAACAGAGTGGTGGGTAACAGTGCAGTATAACAGAGTGGTGGGTAACAGTGCAGTATAACAGAGTGGTGGGTAACAGTGCAGTATAACAGAGTGGTGGGTAACAGTGCAGTATAACAGAGTGGTGGGTAACAGTGCAGTATAACAGAGTGGTGGGTAACAGTGCAGTATAACAGAGTGGTGGGTAACAGTGCAGTATAACAGAGTGGTGGGTAACAGTACAGTATAACAGAGTGGTGGGTAACAGTGCAGTATAACAGAGTGGTGGGTAACAGTGCAGTATAACAGAGTGGTGGGTAACAGTGCAGTATAACAGAGTGGTGGGTAACAGTGCAGTATAACAGAGTGGTGGGTAACAGTACAGTATAACAGAGTGGTGGGTAACAGTGCAGTATAACAGAGTGGTGGGTAACAGTGCAGTATAACAGAGTGGTGGGTAACAGTGCAGTATAACAGAGTGGTGGGTAACAGTGCAGTATAACAGAGTGGTGGGTAACAGTGCAGTATAACAGAGTGGTGGGTAACAGTGCAGTATAACAGAGTGGTGGGTAACAGTGCAGTATAACAGAGTGGTGGGTAACAGTGCAGTATAACAGAGTGGTGGGTAACAGTGCAGTATAACAGAGTGGTGGGTAACAGTGCAGTATAACAGAGTGGTGGGTAACAGTGCAGTATAACAGAGTGGTGGGTAACAGTGCAGTATAACAGAGTGGTGGGTAACAGTGCAGTATAACAGAGTGGTGGGTAACAGTACAGTATAACAGAGTGGTGGGTAACAGTGCAGTATAACAGAGTGGTGGGTAACAGTGCAGTATAACAGAGTGGTGGGTAACAGTGCAGTATAACAGAGTGGTGGGTAACAGTGCAGTATAACAGAGTGGTGGGTAACAGTGCAGTATAACAGAGTGGTGGGTAACAGTGCAGTATAACAGAGTGGTGGGTAACAGTACAGTATAACAGAGTGGTGGGTAACAGTGCAGTATAACAGAGTGGTGGGTAACAGTGCAGTATAACAGAGTGGTGGGTAACAGTGCAGTATAACAGAGTGGTGGGTAACAGTGCAGTATAACAGAGTGGTGGGTAACAGTGCAGTATAACAGAGTGGTGGGTAACAGTGCAGTATAACAGAGTGGTGGGTAACAGTGCAGTATAACAGAGTGGTGGGTAACAGTGCAGTATAACAGAGTGGTGGGTAACAGTGCAGTATAACAGAGTGGTGGGTAACAGTGCAGTATAACAGAGTGGTGGGTAACAGTGCAGTATAACAGAGTGGTGGGTAACAGTGCAGTATAACAGAGTGGTGGGTAACAGTGCAGTATAACAGAGTGGTGGGTAACAGTGCAGTATAACAGAGTGGTGGGTAACAGTGCAGTATAACAGAGTGGTGGGTAACAGTGCAGTATAACAGAGTGGTGGGTAACAGTGCAGTATAACAGAGTGGTGGGTAACAGTGCAGTATAACAGAGTGGTGGGTAACAGTGCAGTATAACAGAGTGGTGGGTAACAGTGCAGTATAACAGAGTGGTGGGTAACAGTGCAGTATAACAGAGTGGTGGGTAACAGTGCAGTATAACAGAGTGGTGGGTAACAGTGCAGTATAACAGAGTGGTGGGTAACAGTGCAGTATAACAGAGTGGTGGGTAACAGTGCAGTATAACAGAGTGGTGGGTAACAGTGCAGTATAACAGAGTGGTGGGTAACAGTGCAGTATAACAGAGTGGTGGGTAACAGTACAGTATAACAGAGTGGTGGGTAACAGTGCAGTATAACAGAGTGGTGGGTAACAGTGCAGTATAACAGAGTGGTGGGTAACAGTGCAGTATAACAGAGTGGTGGGTAACAGTGCAGTATAACAGAGTGGTGGGTAACAGTGCAGTATAACAGAGTGGTGGGTAACAGTGCAGTATAACAGAGTGGTGGGTAACAGTGCAGTATAACAGAGTGGTGGGTAACAGTGCAGTATAACAGAGTGGTGGGTAACAGTGCAGTATAACAGAGTGGTGGGTAACAGTGCAGTATAACAGAGTGGTGGGTAACAGTGCAGTATAACAGAGTGGTGGGTAACAGTGCAGTATAACAGAGTGGTGGGTAACAGTGCAGTATAACAGAGTGGTGGGTAACAGTGCAGTATAACAGAGTGGTGGGTAACAGTGCAGTATAACAGAGTGGTGGGTAACAGTGCAGTATAACAGAGTGGTGGGTAACAGTGCAGTATAACAGAGTGGTGGGTAACAGTGCAGTATAACAGAGTGGTGGGTAACAGTGCAGTATAACAGAGTGGTGGGTAACAGTACAGTATAACAGAGTGGTGGGTAACAGTGCAGTATAACAGAGTGGTGGGTAACAGTGCAGTATAACAGAGTGGTGGGTAACAGTGCAGTATAACAGAGTGGTGGGTAACAGTGCAGTATAACAGAGTGGTGGGTAACAGTGCAGTATAACAGAGTGGTGGGTAACAGTGCAGTATAACAGAGTGGTGGGTAACAGTGCAGTATAACAGAGTGGTGGGTAACAGTGCAGTATAACAGAGTGGTGGGTAACAGTGCAGTATAACAGAGTGGTGGGTAACAGTGCAGTATAACAGAGTGGTGGGTAACAGTGCAGTATAACAGAGTGGTGGGTAACAGTGCAGTATAACAGAGTGGTGGGTAACAGTGCAGTATAACAGAGTGGTGGGTAACAGTGCAGTATAACAGAGTGGTGGGTAACAGTGCAGTATAACAGAGTGGTGGGTAACAGTGCAGTATAACAGAGTGGTGGGTAACAGTGCAGTATAACAGAGTGGTGGGTAACAGTGCAGTATAACAGAGTGGTGGGTAACAGTGCAGTATAACAGAGTGGTGGGTAACAGTGCAGTATAACAGAGTGGTGGGTAACAGTGCAGTATAACAGAGTGGTGGGTAACAGTGCAGTATAACAGAGTGGTGGGTAACAGTGCAGTATAACAGAGTGGTGGGTAACAGTGCAGTATAACAGAGTGGTGGGTAACAGTGCAGTATAACAGAGTGGTGGGTAACAGTGCAGTATAACAGAGTGGTGGGTAACAGTGCAGTATAACAGAGTGGTGGGTAACAGTGCAGTATAACAGAGTGGTGGGTAACAGTACAGTATAACAGAGTGGTGGGTAACAGTGCAGTATAACAGAGTGGTGGGTAACAGTGCAGTATAACAGAGTGGTGGGTAACAGTGCAGTATAACAGAGTGGTGGGTAACAGTGCAGTATAACAGAGTGGTGGGTAACAGTGCAGTATAACAGAGTGGTGGGTAACAGTGCAGTATAACAGAGTGGTGGGTAACAGTGCAGTATAACAGAGTGGTGGGTAACAGTGCAGTATAACAGAGTGGTGGGTAACAGTGCAGTATAACAGAGTGGTGGGTAACAGTGCAGTATAACAGAGTGGTGGGTAACAGTGCAGTATAACAGAGTGGTGGGTAACAGTGCAGTATAACAGAGTGGTGGGTAACAGTGCAGTATAACAGAGTGGTGGGTAACAGTGCAGTATAACAGAGTGGTGGGTAACAGTGCAGTATAACAGAGTGGTGGGTAACAGTGCAGTATAACAGAGTGGTGGGTAACAGTGCAGTATAACAGAGTGGTGGGTAACAGTGCAGTATAACAGAGTGGTGGGTAACAGTGCAGTATAACAGAGTGGTGGGTAACAGTGCAGTATAACAGAGTGGTGGGTAACAGTGCAGTATAACAGAGTGGTGGGTAACAGTGCAGTATAACAGAGTGGTGGGTAACAGTGCAGTATAACAGAGTGGTGGGTAACAGTGCAGTATAACAGAGTGGTGGGTAACAGTGCAGTATAACAGAGTGGTGGGTAACAGTGCAGTATAACAGAGTGGTGGGTAACAGTGCAGTATAACAGAGTGGTGGGTAACAGTACAGTATAACAGAGTGGTGGGTAACAGTGCAGTATAACAGAGTGGTGGGTAACAGTACAGTATAACAGAGTGGTGGGTAACAGTACAGTATAACAGAGTGGTGGGTAACAGTACAGTATAACAGAGTGGTGGGTAACAGTACAGTATAACAGAGTGGTGGGTAACAGTACAGTATAACAGAGTGGTGGGTAACAGTACAGTATAACAGAGTGGTGGGTAACAGTGCAGTATAACAGAGTGGTGGGTAACAGTGCAGTATAACAGAGTGGTGGGTAACAGTGCAGTATAACAGAGTGGTGGGTAACAGTGCAGTATAACAGAGTGGTGGGTAACAGTGCAGTATAACAGAGTGGTGGGTAACAGTGCAGTATAACAGAGTGGTGGGTAACAGTGCAGTATAACAGAGTGGTGGGTAACAGTGCAGTATAACAGAGTGGTGGGTAACAGTGCAGTATAACAGAGTGGTGGGTAACAGTGCAGTATAACAGAGTGGTGGGTAACAGTGCAGTATAACAGAGTGGTGGGTAACAGTACAGTATAACAGAGTGGTGGGTAACAGTACAGTATAACAGAGTGGTGGGTAACAGTACAGTATAACAGAGTGGTGGGTAACAGTACAGTATAACAGAGTGGTGGGTAACAGTACAGTATAACAGAGTGGTGGGTAACAGTACAGTATAACAGAGTGGTGGGTAACAGTACAGTATAACAGAGTGGTGGGTAACAGTACAGTATAACAGAGTGGTGGGTAACAGTACAGTATAACAGAGTGGTGGGTAACAGTGCAGTATAACAGAGTGGTGGGTAACAGTGTAGTATAACAGAGTGGTGGGTAACAGTACAGTATAACAGAGTGGTGGGTAACAGTGCAGTATAACAGAGTGGTGGGTAACAGTGCAGTATAACAGAGTGGTGGGTAACAGTACAGTATAACAGAGTGGTGGGTAACAGTGCAGTATAACAGAGTGGTGGGTAACAGTGCAGTATAACAGAGTGGTGGGTAACAGTGCAGTATAACAGAGTGGTGGGTAACAGTACAGTATAACAGAGTGGTGGGTAACAGTACAGTATAACAGAGTGGTGGGTAACAGTACAGTATAACAGAGTGGTGGGTAACAGTACAGTATAACAGAGTGGTGGGTAACAGTACAGTATAACAGAGTGGTGGGTAACAGTACAGTATAACAGAGTGGTGGGTAACAGTACAGTATAACAGAGTGGTGGGTAACAGTACAGTATAACAGAGTGGTGGGTAACAGTACAGTATAACAGAGTGGTGGGTAACAGTGCAGTATAACAGAGTGGTGGGTAACAGTGTAGTATAACAGAGTGGTGGGTAACAGTACAGTATAACAGAGTGGTGGGTAACAGTACAGTATAACAGAGTGGTGGGTAACAGTGCAGTATAACAGAGTGGTGGGTAACAGTGCAGTATAACAGAGTGGTGGGTAACAGTGCAGTATAACAGAGTGGTGGGTAACAGTGCAGTATAACAGAGTGGTGGGTAACAGTGCAGTATAACAGAGTGGTGGGTAACAGTGCAGTATAACAGAGTGGTGGGTAACAGTGCAGTATAACAGAGTGGTGGGTAACAGTACAGTATAACAGAGTGGTGGGTAACAGTGCAGTATAACAGAGTGGTGGGTAACAGTGCAGTATAACAGAGTGGTGGGTAACAGTGCAGTATAACAGAGTGGTGGGTAACAGTACAGTATAACAGAGTGGTGGGTAACAGTATAACAGAGTGGTGGGTAACAGTGCAGTATAACAGAGTGGTGGGTAACAGTACAGTATAACAGAGTGGTGGGTAACAGTGCAGTATAACAGAGTGGTGGGTAACAGTACAGTATAACAGAGTGGTGGGTAACAGTACAGTATAACAGAGTGGTGGGTAACAGTACAGTATAACAGAGTGGTGGGTAACAGTGCAGTATAACAGAGTGGTGGGTAACAGTACAGTATAACAGTGCAGTATAACAGAGTGGTGGGTAACAGTGCAGTATAACAGAGTGGTGGGTAACAGTGCAGTATAACAGAGTGGTGGGTAACAGTGCAGTATAACAGAGTGGTGGGTAACAGTGCAGTATAACAGAGTGGTGGGTAACAGTGCAGTATAACAGAGTGGTGGGTAACAGTACAGTATAACAGAGTGGTGGGTAACAGTACAGTATAACAGAGTGGTGGGTAACAGTGCAGTATAACAGAGTGGTGGGTAACAGTGCAGTATAACAGAGTGGTGGGTAACAGTACAGTATAACAGAGTGGTGGGTAACAGTGCAGTATAACAGAGTGGTGGGTAACAGTGCAGTATAACAGAGTGGTGGGTAACAGTACAGTATAACAGAGTGGTGGGTAACAGTACAGTATAACAGAGTGGTGGGTAACAGTGCAGTATAACAGAGTGGTGGGTAACAGTGCAGTATAACAGAGTGGTGGGTAACAGTACAGTATAACAGAGTGGTGGGTAACAGTGCAGTATAACAGAGTGGTGGGTAACAGTGCAGTATAACAGAGTGGTGGGTAACAGTACAGTATAACAGAGTGGTGGGTAACAGTGCAGTATAACAGAGTGGTGGGTAAGAGTGCAGTATAACAGAGTGGTGGGTAACAGTGCAGTATAACAGAGTGGTGGGTAACAGTACAGTATAACAGAGTGGTGGGTAACAGTACAGTATAACAGAGTGGTGGGTAACAGTACAGTATAACAGAGTGGTGGGTAACAGTGCAGTATAACAGAGTGGTGGGTAACAGTACAGTATAACAGAGTGGTGGGTAACAGTACAGTATAACAGAGTGGTGGGTAACAGTACAGTATAACAGAGTGGTGGGCAACAGTGCAGTATAACAGAGTGGTGGGCAACAGTGCAGTATAACAGAGTGGTGGGTAACAGTGCAGTATAACAGAGTGGTGGGTAACAGTGCAGTATAACAGAGTGGTGGGCAACAGTACAGTATAACAGAGTGGTGGGTAACAGTGCAGTATAACAGAGTGGTGGGTAACAGTGCAGTATAACAGAGTGGTGGGTAAGAGTGCAGTATAACAGAGTGGTGGGTAACAGTGCAGTATAACAGAGTGGTGGGTAACAGTGCAGTATAACAGAGTGGTGGGTAACAGTGCAGTATAACAGAGTGGTGGGTAACAGTACAGTATAACAGAGTGGTGGGTAACAGTGCAGTATAACAGAGTGGTGGGTAACAGTGCAGTATAACAGAGTGGTGGGTAACAGTACAGTATAACAGAGTGGTGGGTAACAGTGCAGTATAACAGAGTGGTGGGTAACAGTGCAGTATAACAGAGTGGTGGGTAACAGTGCAGTATAACAGAGTGGTGGGTAACAGTACAGTATAACAGAGTGGTGGGTAACAGTGCAGTATAACAGAGTGGTGGGTAACAGTGCAGTATAACAGAGTGGTGGGTAACAGTACAGTATAACAGAGTGGTGGGTAACAGTGCAGTATAACAGAGTGGTGGGTAACAGTACAGTATAACAGAGTGGTGGGTAACAGTACAGTATAACAGAGTGGTGGGTAACAGTACAGTATAACAGAGTGGTGGGTAACAGTGCAGTATAACAGAGTGGTGGGTAACAGTAATAGTATAACAGGAGTGGTGGGTAACAGTGCAGTATAACAGAGTGGTGGGTAACAGTGCAGTATAACAGAGTGGTGGGTAACAGTGCAGTATAACAGAGTGGTGGGTAACAGTGCAGTATAACAGAGTGGTGGGTAACAGTGCAGTATAACAGAGTGGTGGGTAACAGTGCAGTATAACAGAGTGGTGGGTAACAGTGCAGTATAACAGAGTGGTGGGTAACAGTGCAGTATAACAGAGTGGTGGGTAACAGTGCAGTATAACAGAGTGGTGGGTAACAGTGCAGTATAACAGAGTGGTGGGTAACAGTGCAGTATAACAGAGTGGTGGGTAACAGTGCAGTATAACAGAGTGGTGGGTAACAGTGCAGTATAACAGAGTGGTGGGTAACAGTGCAGTATAACAGAGTGGTGGGTAACAGTGCAGTATAACAGAGTGGTGGGTAACAGTGCAGTATAACAGAGTGGTGGGTAACAGTGCAGTATAACAGGAGTGGTGGGTAACAGTGCAGTATAACAGAGTGGTGGGTAACAGTGCAGTATAACAGAGTGGTGGGTAACAGTGCAGTATAACAGAGTGGTGGGTAACAGTGCAGTATAACAGAGTGGTGGGTAACAGTGCAGTATAACAGAGTGGTGGGTAACAGTACAGTATAACAGAGTGGTGGGTAACAGTACAGTATAACAGAGTGGTGGGTAACAGTACAGTATAACAGAGTGGTGGGTAACAGTACAGTATAACAGAGTGGTGGGTAACAGTGCAGTATAACAGAGTGGTGGGTAACAGTGTGCAGTATAACAGAGTGGTGGGTAACAGTACAGTATAACAGAGTGGTGGGTAACAGTGCAGTATAACAGAGTGGTGGGTAACAGTGCAGTATAACAGAGTGGTGGGTAACAGTGCAGTATAACAGAGTGGTGGGTAACAGTGCAGTATAACAGAGTGGTGGGTAACAGTGCAGTATAACAGAGTGGTGGGTAACAGTGCAGTATAACAGAGTGGTGGGTAACAGTGCAGTATAACAGAGTGGTGGGTAACAGTACAGTATAACAGAGTGGTGGGTAACAGTACAGTATAACAGAGTGGTGGGTAACAGTACAGTATAACAGAGTGGTGGGTAACAGTACAGTATAACAGAGTGGTGGGTAACAGTACAGTATAACAGAGTGGTGGGTAACAGTACAGTATAACAGAGTGGTGGGTAACAGTACAGTATAACAGAGTGGTGGGTAACAGTGCAGTATAACAGAGTGGTGGGTAACAGTGCAGTATAACAGAGTGGTGGGTAACAGTACAGTATAACAGAGTGGTGGGTAACAGTACAGTATAACAGAGTGGTGGGTAACAGTACAGTATAACAGAGTGGTGGGTAACAGTGCAGTATAACAGAGTGGTGGGTAACAGTGCAGTATAACAGAGTGGTGGGTAACAGTGCAGTATAACAGAGTGGTGGGTAACAGTGCAGTATAACAGAGTGGTGGGTAACAGTGCAGTATAACAGAGTGGTGGGTAACAGTGCAGTATAACAGAGTGGTGGGTAACAGTGCAGTATAACAGAGTGGTGGGTAACAGTACAGTATAACAGAGTGGTGGGTAACAGTGCAGTATAACAGAGTGGTGGGTAACAGTGCAGTATAACAGAGTGGTGGGTAACAGTGCAGTATAACAGAGTGGTGGGTAACAGTACAGTATAACAGAGTGGTGGGTAACAGTGCAGTATAACAGAGTGGTGGGTAACAGTGCAGTATAACAGAGTGGTGGGTAACAGTACAGTATAACAGAGTGGTGGGTAACAGTGCAGTATAACAGAGTGGTGGGTAACAGTACAGTATAACAGAGTGGTGGGTAACAGTACAGTATAACAGAGTGGTGGGTAACAGTACAGTATAACAGAGTGGTGGGTAACAGTGCAGTATAACAGAGTGGTGGGTAACAGTACAGTATAACAGTGCAGTATAACAGAGTGGTGGGTAACAGTGCAGTATAACAGAGTGGTGGGTAACAGTGCAGTATAACAGAGTGGTGGGTAACAGTGCAGTATAACAGAGTGGTGGGTAACAGTGCAGTATAACAGAGTGGTGGGTAACAGTGCAGTATAACAGAGTGGTGGGTAACAGTACAGTATAACAGAGTGGTGGGTAACAGTACAGTATAACAGAGTGGTGGGTAACAGTGCAGTATAACAGAGTGGTGGGTAACAGTGCAGTATAACAGAGTGGTGGGTAACAGTACAGTATAACAGAGTGGTGGGTAACAGTGCAGTATAACAGAGTGGTGGGTAACAGTGCAGTATAACAGAGTGGTGGGTAACAGTACAGTATAACAGAGTGGTGGGTAACAGTGCAGTATAACAGAGTGGTGGGTAACAGTGCAGTATAACAGAGTGGTGGGTAACAGTACAGTATAACAGAGTGGTGGGTAACAGTGCAGTATAACAGAGTGGTGGGTAACAGTGCAGTATAACAGAGTGGTGGGTAACAGTACAGTATAACAGAGTGGTGGGTAACAGTGCAGTATAACAGAGTGGTGGGTAAGAGTGCAGTATAACAGAGTGGTGGGTAACAGTGCAGTATAACAGAGTGGTGGGTAACAGTACAGTATAACAGAGTGGTGGGTAACAGTACAGTATAACAGAGTGGTGGGTAACAGTACAGTATAACAGAGTGGTGGGTAACAGTGCAGTATAACAGAGTGGTGGGTAACAGTGCAGTATAACAGAGTGGTGGGTAACAGTACAGTATAACAGAGTGGTGGGTAACAGTACAGTATAACAGAGTGGTGGGCAACAGTGCAGTATAACAGAGTGGTGGGCAACAGTGCAGTATAACAGAGTGGTGGGTAACAGTGCAGTATAACAGAGTGGTGGGTAACAGTGCAGTATAACAGAGTGGTGGGTAACAGTACAGTATAACAGAGTGGTGGGTAACAGTGCAGTATAACAGAGTGGTGGGTAACAGTGCAGTATAACAGAGTGGTGGGTAAGAGTGCAGTATAACAGAGTGGTGGGTAACAGTGCAGTATAACAGAGTGGTGGGTAACAGTGCAGTATAACAGAGTGGTGGGTAACAGTGCAGTATAACAGAGTGGTGGGTAACAGTACAGTATAACAGAGTGGTGGGTAACAGTGCAGTATAACAGAGTGGTGGGTAACAGTGCAGTATAACAGAGTGGTGGGTAACAGTACAGTATAACAGAGTGGTGGGTAACAGTGCAGTATAACAGAGTGGTGGGTAACAGTACAGTATAACAGAGTGGTGGGTAACAGTGCAGTATAACAGAGTGGTGGGTAACAGTACAGTATAACAGAGTGGTGGGTAACAGTGCAGTATAACAGAGTGGTGGGTAACAGTGCAGTATAACAGAGTGGTGGGTAACAGTACAGTATAACAGAGTGGTGGGTAACAGTGCAGTATAACAGAGTGGTGGGTAACAGTACAGTATAACAGAGTGGTGGGTAACAGTGCAGTATAACAGAGTGGTGGGTAACAGTACAGTATAACAGAGTGGTGGGTAACAGTGCAGTATAACAGAGTGGTGGGTAACAGTGCAGTATAACAGAGTGGTGGGTAACAGTGCAGTATAACAGAGTGGTGGGTAACAGTGCAGTATAACAGAGTGGTGGGTAACAGTGCAGTATAACAGAGTGGTGGGTAACAGTGCAGTATAACAGAGTGGTGGGTAACAGTGCAGTATAACAGAGTGGTGGGTAACAGTACAGTATAACAGAGTGGTGGGTAACAGTACAGTATAACAGAGTGGTGGGTAACAGTGCAGTATAACAGAGTGGTGGGTAACAGTGCAGTATAACAGAGTGGTGGGTAACAGTACAGTATAACAGAGTGGTGGGTAACAGTGCAGTATAACAGAGTGGTGGGTAACAGTGCAGTATAACAGAGTGGTGGGTAACAGTACAGTATAACAGAGTGGTGGGTAACAGTACAGTATAACAGAGTGGTGGGTAACAGTGCAGTATAACAGAGTGGTGGGTAACAGTACAGTATAACAGAGTGGTGGGTAACAGTGCAGTATAACAGAGTGGTGGGTAACAGTGCAGTATAACAGAGTGGTGGGTAACAGTGCAGTATAACAGAGTGGTGGGTAACAGTGCAGTATAACAGAGTGGTGGGTAAGAGTGCAGTATAACAGAGTGGTGGGTAACAGTGCAGTATAACAGAGTGGTGGGTAACAGTACAGTATAACAGAGTGGTGGGTAACAGTACAGTATAACAGAGTGGTGGGTAACAGTGCAGTATAACAGAGTGGTGGGTAACAGTGCAGTATAACAGAGTGGTGGGTAACAGTACAGTATAACAGAGTGGTGGGTAACAGTACAGTATAACAGAGTGGTGGGTAACAGTGCAGTATAACAGAGTGGTGGGTAACAGTACAGTATAACAGAGTGGTGGGTAACAGTGCAGTATAACAGAGTGGTGGGTAACAGTGCAGTATAACAGAGTGGTGGGTAACAGTACAGTATAACAGAGTGGTGGGTAACAGTGCAGTATAACAGAGTGGTGGGTAACAGTGCAGTATAACAGAGTGGTGGGTAACAGTACAGTATAACAGAGTGGTGGGTAACAGTACAGTATAACAGAGTGGTGGGTAACAGTACAGTATAACAGAGTGGTGGGTAACAGTGCAGTATAACAGAGTGGTGGGTAACAGTACAGTATAACAGAGTGGTGGGTAACAGTACAGTATAACAGAGTGGTGGGTAACAGTACAGTATAACAGAGTGGTGGGCAACAGTGCAGTATAACAGAGTGGTGGGCAACAGTGCAGTATAACAGAGTGGTGGGTAACAGTGCAGTATAACAGAGTGGTGGGTAACAGTGCAGTATAACAGAGTGGTGGGTAACAGTGCAGTATAACAGAGTGGTGGGTAACAGTATAACAGAGTGGTGGGTAACAGTACAGTATAACAGAGTGGTGGGTAACAGTGCAGTATAACAGAGTGGTGGGTAACAGTACAGTGTAACAGAGTGGTGGGTAACAGTACAGTATAACAGAGTGGTGGGTAACAGTGCAGTATAACAGAGTGGTGGGTAACAGTACAGTATAACAGAGTGGTGGGTAACAGTGCAGTATAACAGAGTGGTGGGTAACAGTGCAGTATAACAGAGTGGTGGGTAACAGTGCAGTATAACAGAGTGGTGGGTAACAGTGCAGTATAACAGAGTGGTGGGTAACAGTGCAGCATAACAGAGTGGTGGGTAACAGTACAGTATAACAGAGTGGTGGGTAACAGTGCAGTATAACAGAGTGGTGGGTAACAGTGCAGTATAACAGAGTGGTGGGTAACAGTGCAGTATAACAGAGTGGTGGGTAACAGTACAGTATAACAGAGTGGTGGGTAACAGTGCAGTATAACAGAGTGGTGGGTAACAGTGCAGTATAACAGAGTGGTGGGTAACAGTACAGTATAACAGAGTGGTGGGTAACAGTGCAGTATAACAGAGTGGTGGGTAACAGTACAGTATAACAGAGTGGTGGGTAACAGTGCAGTATAACAGAGTGGTGGGTAACAGTGCAGTATAACAGAGTGGTGGGTAACAGTGCAGTATAACAGAGTGGTGGGTAACAGTGCAGTATAACAGAGTGGTGGGTAACAGTATAACAGAGTGGTGGGTAACAGTGCAGTATAACAGAGTGGTGGGTAACAGTACAGTATAACAGAGTGGTGGGTAACAGTACAGTATAACAGAGTGGTGGGTAACAGTACAGTATAACAGAGTGGTGGGTAACAGTACAGTATAACAGAGTGGTGGGTAACAGTACAGTATAACAGAGTGGTGGGTAACAGTGCAGTATAACAGAGTGGTGGGTAACAGTGCAGTATAACAGAGTGGTGGGTAACAGTACAGTATAACAGAGTGGTGGGTAACAGTACAGTATAACAGAGTGGTGGGTAACAGTGCAGTATAACAGAGTGGTGGGTAACAGTGCAGTATAACAGAGTGGTGGGTAACAGTACAGTATAACAGAGTGGTGGGTAACAGTACAGTATAACAGAGTGGTGGGTAACAGTGCAGTATAACAGAGTGGTGGGTAACAGTGCAGTATAACAGAGTGGTGGGTAACAGTGCAGTATAACAGAGTGGTGGGTAACAGTGCAGTATAACAGAGTAGTATAACAGAGTGGTGGGTAACAGTGCAGTATAACAGAGTGGTGGGTAACAGTGCAGTATAACAGAGTGGTGGGTAACAGTGCAGTATAACAGAGTGGTGGGTAACAGTACAGTATAACAGAGTGGTGGGTAACAGTACAGTATAACAGAGTGGTGGGTAACAGTGCAGTATAACAGAGTGGTGGGTAACAGTACAGTATAACAGAGTGGTGGGTAACAGTGCAGTATAACAGAGTGGTGGGTAACAGTACAGTATAACAGAGTGGTGGGTAACAGTGCAGTATAACAGAGTGGTGGGTAACAGTACAGTATAACAGAGTGGTGGGTAACAGTACAGTATAACAGAGTGGTGGGTAACAGTGCAGTATAACAGAGTGGTGGGTAACAGTGCAGTATAACAGAGTGGTGGGTAACAGTACAGTATAACAGAGTGGTGGGTAACAGTACAGTATAACAGAGTGGTGGGTAACAGTGCAGTATAACAGAGTGGTGGGTAACAGTGCAGTATAACAGAGTGGTGGGTAACAGTGCAGTATAACAGAGTGGTGGGTAACAGTGCAGTATAACAGAGTGGTGGGTAACAGTACAGTATAACTGTAATATTAATTACTATATAAATTAACAGCATCAGACAGCATCTCAGAGCCTTCAACAGCAGACAGACAGCATCTCAGAGTCCTCTACAGCAGACAGACAGACAGCATCTCAGAGCCCTCTACAGCAGACAGACATCATCTCAGAGTCCTCTACAGCAGACAGACAGACAGACAGCATCTCAGAGCCCTCTACAGCAGACAGACAGACAGCATCTCAGAGCCCTCTACAGCAGACAGACATACAGACAGCATCTCAGAGCCCTTTACAGCAGACAGACAGCATCTCAGAGCCCTCTACAGCAGACAGACAGCATCTCAGAGCCCTCTACAGCAGACAGACAGCATCTCAGAGGCCTCTACAGCAAACAGACAGCATCTCAGAGCCCTCTAGAGCCCTCTCAGAGCCCTCTACAGACAGACAGCATCTCAGAGCCCTCTACAGCAGACAGACAGACAGCATCTCAGAGCCCTCTACAGCAGACAGACAGACAGCATCTCAGAGCCCTCTACAGCAGACAGACAGACAGCATCTCAGAGCCCTCTACAGCAGATAGACAGACAGCATCTCAGAGCCCTCTACAGCAGACAGACAGCATCTCAGAGCCCTTTACAGCAGATAGACAGACAGCATCTCAGAGCCCTTTACAGCAGATAGACAGACAGCATCTCAGAGCCCTCTACAGCAGATAGACAGACAGCATCTCAGAGCCCTTTACAGCAGATAGACAGACAGCATCTCAGAGCCCTTTACAGCAGATAGACAGACAGCATCTCAGAGCCCTTTACAGCAGATAGACAGACAGCATCTCAGAGCCCTTTACAGCAGATAGACAGACAGCATCTCAGAGCCCTTTACAGCAGACAGACAGACATCATCTCAGAGCCCTTTACAGCAGATAGACAGACAGCATCTCAGAGCCCTTTACAGCAGACAGACAGACATCATCTCAGAGCCCTTTACAGCAGATAGACAGACAGCATCTCAGAGCCCTTTACAGCAGACAGACAGACATCATCTCAGAGCCCTCTACAGCAGACAGCATCTCAGAGCCCTCTACAGCAGACAGACAGACAGCATCTCAGAGCCCTCTACAGCAGACAGACAGCATCTCAGAGCCCTCTACAGCAGACAGACACTGTACTATGGTTGGTGGAACACTGATTAGTATGTCCTGTTCCAGACCGTCAGTGTCTTTAACAGAGCTGACGACAGACAGACAGACAGACAGACGCTGTGGTACTATGGTTGGAAGACTGATTAGAGAGACGTGCCTCTGGGGGGGGCTTGGATACACGCTGGCTGTCGCAGCTACTAAGGCATGAAATGACTTAATAGAGCAGATTAACACCTGTCTACATAGTGGCAGTGGCACACGGTAGGGACAGGAAGACCGTTTCAGATGATTCAGCAATATGACTGTACTCTAGCACTGTTAGGAATACACCTGCAACATCTATACCGTTCCCATCTACATGACGCACACAGTCCTTATCTTTAATCATGTCATGTTTGAACGCTCAAAACCGACTATTTTAATTTGCATGCGTTTGTATCGTTCCATTCCAATGAGCCCCGTCCTCCCAAATGTCGCCGCCCCCCACACCACCAGCCTCCACTGCATGGTACCCACCTGTGAGTCAGAATGGGCCTCGTACTGTGTAGCTGACCCAGAGGTCTGATTGAAGCTATACATCAACCTCAGGTCCTCCTCATGAAGCTCATGACCGTCCACCACGATGGTGCCTGGCGGGAAACAGACGCACACAGTCAATCAAACGTGTGAATAGAGTCGTCCAACGTAAAGGAACCTGTGTGGATACAATACAGATGACTGACTGACGGACTGACACACAGACAGACACACAGACATTTCCCAGAAATCCTAGATGGAAGATTCCTGGAATTAGCTGGGAATGACCAGAAAATCCATGAAACCTCCAACCAGTATTTCTGGAAAACCAGGGAATTTAGGGAAGTTACTTCAGAATTTTGCAACCCTAGACTCGGAAAATAGGCCCAGGAGGTTGTTCTGACTATGTTAAGACCAGGGAAAACTCTGGCTTCTAGTTACAGGCTATTACAAGATGAACACACACTAATCCCAGATATACATGCTTTGGGGCGGCAGGTAGCCTAGTGGTTAGAGCGTTGGACTTGTAACCGGAGGGTTGCAAGTTCGAATCCCCGAGCTGACAAGGTAAAAATCTGTCGTTCTGCCCCTGTTAACCCACTGTTCCCCGGGCGCCGAAGACGTGGATGTCGATTAAGGCAGCCCCCCGCACCTCTCTGATTCAGAGGGGTTGGGTTAAATGCGGAAGACACATTTCAGTTGAAGGCATTCGGTTGTACAACTGACTAATAATGGGGACTTTGGGTGTAGGGTTCAGTGTGTGTGTGTGTGTGTGTAAAGCCTAGGGATACAGCCTTCACTATCCCAGGTGGACCATGTTTATTAGGCTACCTCCCACCATGCAACAGGAGAAATCTCTATACAGCACTCTCGTCAGTAAAACAAAAAAAAGGTCTTTACTGGCTGCAATCAGAGGAGCGTCCGTCCTCCTACGCCGGTACAGCAAGAGGTTCTGACCTAGGGGTGCTGGGATTTGGGGGTGAGATGTGTTCCATTCAGCAGTACATTTAACAGACAGACCTACGTCCCCTCCTACCTCCCTCCCTCCCTACCAGTCTTTTGGAAGGTCTCCAGCTGTTCACTCTTCAGTTCTTTAATGGAAGCGGTAATGGATTTGAAGGCTCCTTTCAGCCTCTTTCCCAGCACCATGTGGTCCGGTTCAGCCCGCAGACTGATGCCGTACTTGTCTTTGTCCGTGGACAGGGTCAGCTGGCGGACATTCAACTCCTGGGAGAAGGGGAACAGAGAGGAGGGATTTTAGTTTCGGGGTTTACTGCCTTGATCAAAAAGACACAACATAATATTGCAGGCTTGGCCAGCAGATGATTTTGTTCTTGGACCAGCTGAAGGCCCATCGCAGTGTGACCTGGGATTTGAACCAGCGACCCTCTGGTTGAAGGCCCGTCGCAGTGTGACCTGGGATTTGAACCAGCGACCCTCTGGTTGAAGGCCCGTCGCAGTGTGACCTGGGATTTGAACCAGCGACCCTCTGGTTGAAGGCCCATCGCAGTGTGACCTGGGATTTGAACCAGCGACCCTCTGGTTGAAGGCCCATCGCAGTGTGACCTGGGATTTGAACCAGCGACCCTCTGGTTGAAGGCCCATCGCAGTGTGACCTGGGATTTGAACCAGCGACCCTCTGGTTGAAGGCCCATCGCAGTGTGATCTGGGATTTGAACCAGCGACCCTCTGGTTGAAGGCCCATCGCAGTGTGTTGTACTGTGTAATCTAGGTCCACAGAGTCTTTAATAAAAACATGAGAGCAGTCACAGCATGGTGTGGCAGCTCTTCATCTCAGAACAACAAGTCATTGGCCTGTTCAGACACACAACAGAGCGGAGGTGATGACTGCTGGTAGCAACAACCAGGACATGACTAACACACTACACTGTTCTGTACCAGGAACACCGTCAGACCAGTGGAAAGAGAGAGAGAGTGTGAGTGAGTGAGTGAGTGAGTGAGTGAGTGAGTGAGTGAGTGAGTGAGTGAGTGAGCGAGCGTGGGTGTGTGGGTGTTGAAGGACAACAGGTTGGGGTAGGGTAGAGGGCTGGGTGTTGAAGGACAACAGGTTGGGGTAGGGTAGAGGGCTGGGTGTTGAAGGACAACAGGTTGGGGTAGGGTAGAGGGCTGGGTGTTGAAGGACAACAGGTTGGGGTAGAGTATAGGGCTAGATCTAATACTTGATATTGTACTGTGTCTGTAATACTAGATATTGTACTGTGTCTGTAATACTAGATATTGTACTGTTTCTGTAATACTTGATATTGTACTGTGTCTGTAATACTAGATAGACGTGATATTGTACTGTGTCTGTAATACTTGATATTGTACTGTGTCTGTAATACTTGATATCATACTGTGTCTGTAATACTAGATATACTTGATATTGTACTGTGTCAGTAATACTATATATACTTGATATTGTACTGAGTATGTATTACTTGATATTGTACGGTGTCTGTAATACTAGATAGACTTGATATTATACTGTGTCTGTAATACTTGATAGACTTGATATTGTACTGTGTCTGTTATACTAGATAGACGTGATATTGTACTGCGTCTGTAATACTTGATATTGTACTGTGTCTGTAATACTAGATATTGTACTGTGTCTGTAATACTTGATATTGTACTGTGTCTGTAATATTAGATAGACATGATATTGTACTGTGTCTATAATACTAGATATTGTACTGTGTCTGTAATACTAGATAGACGTGATATTGTACTGTGTCTGTAATACTAGATATTGTACTGTGTCTGTAATACTAGATAGACTTGATATTACACTGTGTCTAATACTTGATATTGTACTGTGTCTGTAATACTAGATAGACTTGATATTGTACTGTCTGTAATACTAGATAGAAGTGATATTGTACTGTGTCTGTAATACGTTGTACTGTACTGTGTATTGTACTGTGTATAATACTTGATATTGTACTGTGTCTGTAATACTAGACATTGTACTGTGTCTGTAATACTAGACATTATATTGTGTCTGTAATACTTGATATTGTACTGTGTCTGTAATACTAGATAGATGTGATATTGTACTGTCTGTAAAACTAGATATTGTACTGTGTCTGTAATACTTGATATTGTACTGTGTCTGTAATACTAGATGGACTTGATATTGTACTGTCTGTAATACTAGATAGACGTGATATTGTACTGTGTCTGTAATACTTGATATTGTACTGTGTCTAATACTTGATATTGTACTGTGTCTGTAATACTAGATATTGTACTGTGTCTGTCATACTAGATATTATACCGTGTCTGTAATACTTGATATTGTACTGTGTCTGTAATACTAGATAAAACTTGCTATTGTACTATGTCTGTAATACTAGATATTGTACTGTGCCTGTAATACTAGATAGAAGTGATATTGTACAGCGTCTGTAATACTAGATATACTTGATATTATACTGTGTCTGTAATACTTGATAGAAGTGATATTGTACTGCATCTGTAATACCTGATATTGTACGGTGTCTGTAATACTAGATAGACGTGATAGTGTACTGTGTCTGTAATACTAGATATTGTACTGTGTCTGTAATACTAGATAGATGTGATATTGTACTGTGTCTGTAATACTTGATATTGCACTGTGTCTAATACTTGATATTGTACTGTGTCTGTAATACTAGATATTGTACTGTGTCTAATACTAGATAGACGTGATATTGTACTGTGTTTGTAATACTTGATATTGTACTGTGTCTAATACTTGATATTGTACTGTGTCTGTAATACTAGATATTGTACTGTGTCTGTAATACTTGATATTGTACTGTGTCTGTAATACTTGATATTGTACTGTGTCTGTAACACTAGATAGTATTGATATTGTACTGTGTCTGTAATACTATATAGACTTGATATTGTACTGTGTCTGTAATACTTGATATTGTACTGTGTCTGTACACTTGATATTATACTGTGTCTGTAATACTAGATAGACGTGATATTGTACTGTGTCCGTAATACTAGATAGACGTGATATTTTACTGTCTGTAATACTTGATATTATACTGTGTCTGTAATACTTGATATTATACTGTGTCTGTAATACTTGATATTGTACTGTGTCTGTAATACTAGATAGTATTGATATTGTACTGTGTCTGTAATACTATATAGACTTGATATTGTACTGTGTCTGTAATACTTGATATTGTACTGTGTCTGTAATACTTGATATTATACTGTGTCTGTAATACTAGACAGACGTGATATTGTACTGTGTCCGTAATACTAGACAGACGTGATATTATACTTGACATTAAACTGAACAACTTTATTCAGGGATCAGTCATATAAAGGACCAATTCATTATCTACAGTAACAACATAATATTACTATAGGAGTCGTTTATCACATTGCTGAATTCCTCTGCATTTCATCTGTTTAATTCACTTCACTTCACTGCCTAAGCAGGATGGGATGGGTTGTCGTGCTACAGAATATACAGTACCAATCAAAAGTTCTTTATATATTTACTATTTTCTACATTGTAGAATAATAGTTAAGACGTCAAAGCTATGAAATAACACATATGGAGTCATGTAGTAACCAAAAAAAGTGTTAAACACATCAACGTATCTTTTAGATTATTCAAAGTAGCCACCCTTTTTGCCTTGATGACAGCTTTTCACACTCTTGGCATGATCTCAACCAGCTTCATGAGGTAGTCACCTGGAATGCATTTCCATTAAGAGGTGTGCCTTGTTTGTGGAATTTCTTTCCTTCTTAATGCACTTGAGCCAAATCAGCTGTGTTGTGACAAGGTGGTATACAGAAGATAGCCCTATTTGTCTACAATGTAGAAAATAGTAAAAGAAAATCCCTTGAATGAGTAGGTGATGTTGTGCTGCTACCATGTTGTGTTTCTACCATGTTGTTGTCATGTTGTGTTTCTACCCTGCTCTGTTGCCATGTGTTGCTACCCTGCTCTGTTGTAATGTGTTGCTGCTGCCATGCTGTGTTGTAATGTATTGCTGCCTTGCTATGTTCTCGTCTGAGGTCTCTCTTTATGCAGTGTTGTGGTGTCTCTCTTGTTTTGATGTCTGTTTTGTCCTATATTCATATATATATATATATATATATATATATATATATTTATTTTTATCCCAGCCCCCGTCCCCGAAGCCTTTTGGTAGGCCGTCATTGTAAATAAGAATTTGTTCTTAACTGACTTGTCTTGTTAAATAAAGGGTAAATAAAAAAAATGGACAAAACGAGTGACCTAAGCGACTTTCGAGAGCGTGGTATGATCATCGGTGCCAGTTCCAGTATCTCAGAAACTGACTTCCTCCTGGGCTTTTCACACACGACAGTCTCTAGGGTTTACAGAGAATGGTGCCACAAACACAAAACATCC
The DNA here is from genome assembly GCA_030435695.1 of Brachymystax lenok tsinlingensis. Taxonomy (NCBI): domain Eukaryota; kingdom Metazoa; phylum Chordata; class Actinopteri; order Salmoniformes; family Salmonidae; genus Brachymystax; species Brachymystax lenok. Next base: position 4,865,349 of record CM059813.1, on the reverse strand, counting down.
AGTCAGCGGCAGACGAGAGGTCGAAGGAGAATGGCAAGAATCCTGCAAGCTAACAGGCCGGAAGACAAAACAGACCAATAACGGCACAGTCAAACAGTGGTGTGCAGAACGACATCTCGAAACACACAACTCGTCGATCCCTGTTACTGATTGGCTATTACAGCAGACGACCACACCGGGTTCCACTCCTATCAGCTAAGAACAAGAAGCAGCGGCTCCAGTGGCCACGCCATCACCAACACTGGACAACTGAGGAGTGGAGAAACATTGCCTGGAACATGACAGCGAGTTCAGTTTACTTGACAGGCCTGGTCAGTCCCCTGACCTCAACCCAAAAGAGCATATTTGAGATGAGATGGAACGAGCTGTACCACAGCATGAATGTACCGCCGTCCAATCTGCAGCAACTACGTGATGATGCCATCAATTTACATCATTTGAGTCAATTGTAAGTGTACCTGTGGATGTATTTCAAGGCCTACCTTCAAACTCAGTGCCTCTTTGCTTGACATCATGGGAAAATCTAAAGAAATCAGCTAAGACCTCAGAAAACAAATTGTAGACCTCCACAAGTCTGGTTCATCCTTGGGAGCAATTTCCAAACGCCGTAAGGTACCACGTTCATCTGTACAAACAATAGTACGCAAGTATAAACACCATGGGACCACACAGCCATCATACCGCTCAGGAAGGAGACGCGTTCTGTCTCCTAGAGATGAACGTACTTTGGTGCGAAATGTGCAAATCAATCCCAGAACAGCAAAGATCTTGTGAAGATGCTGGAGGATATAGGTACAAAAGTATCTATATCCACAGTAAAACGAGTCCTATATCGACATAACCTAAAAGGCCACTCCGCAAGGAAGAAGCCACTGCTCCAAAACCGCCTTAAAAACACACAGACTACGGTTTGCAACTGCACATGGAGAAATGTCCTCTGGTCTGATGAAACAAAAATAGAATTGTTTGGCCATAATGACCATCGTTATGTTTGGAGGTAAAAGGGGGAGGCTTGCAAGCCGAAGAACACCATCCCAACCGTGAAGCACGGGGGTGGCAGCATCATGTTGTGGGGGTGCTTTGCTGCAGGATGGACTGGTGCACTTCACAAAATAGATGGCATCATGAGGACGGAAAATGATGTGGATATATTGAAGCAACATCTCAAGACATCAGTCAGGAAGTTAAAGCTTGGTCGCATATGGGTCTTCCAAATGGACAATGACCCCAAGCGTACTTCCAAAGCTGTGGCAAAATGGCTTAAGGACAACAAAGTCAAGGTACTGGAGTGGACATCACAAAGCCCTGACCTCAAATTTGTGGGCAGAACTGAAAAAGCGTGTGCGAGCAAGGAGACCTACAAACCTGACTCAGTTACACCAGCTCTGTCAGGAGGAACGGGCCAACATTCACCCAACTTATTGTGGGAAGCTTGTGGAAAGCTACCCGAAACATTTGACCCAAGTTAAACAATTTAAAGGCAATGCTACCCAAATACTAATTGAGTGTATGTAAACTTCTGACCCACTGGGAATGTGATGAAAGAAATAAAAGCTGAAATAAATCATTCTCTCTACTATTCTGACATTTCACATTCATAAAATAAACTGGTGATCCTAACTGACCTAAGACAGGGAATTTTTACTAGGATTAAATGTCAGGAATTGTGAAAAATGTAGTTTAAATGTATTTGGCTAAGGTGTATGTAAACTTCCCACTTCAACTGTATACATCTTACCTCCAGGATGTATTTCTGCAGGGAGGTGATGTCTCTCAGAGCTTCTGGGTCCTGGTGGATCACGACCACCTCCTTCAGAGGATACTACACAACAACAACAACAAGACACTTCATGGGCTACTACAACAACAACAACCACCATTAGTGTACTAGACATAACAAGTGGTAGTACACCACTACCACTTTGAGGGAGTACTACAAACAACAACATTAAACGACAACAATCACACACATGTTGTGCTATACATGACAACAACACAACAACACATGCTAGCTAAGAGAAACACACACACACACAGTTGATGTCCTCTTACCTTAACGGGCAGAGTCTTTCGGTCTCTGATGACTCGTCCAAGCTCAATGACAGACTGCATCTGACACACAGCACTCTCTATACGCTTGTCAATCAACGACTCCCTGTCTCACACACACACACACACACACACACACACACACACACACACACACACACACACACACACACACACGATAAGAGCAGGTTAGACTGGGACCAGGTAGCAGACATGATACAGTGGGTATATCTGAGTTAGGTGCCTTGGACATCAAACTTCTCTATTAAAACTCCATGACGGACTGACATTTAGTTGGAGCAGACCCCAACCCTGATGTGCATGATAAAGTGTGTGAGGTAGCTGAGGAACTGCCATGTTGGAGGAACAAGACAAGAGGAGGGGACAGATATCCAAATCATGAACGCGGGAGAGCTCTGTTTTGAAAGTCTCTGAAAAGGGGTTCTATTGAAAAAGTGTGGTTACTAACTAGCTACATTTTGAGTTTGGATCCTGTGATGCAGTTGGTATCAGACCGCTGCGGTCCAGGGATTCTGCCGACATGATTCACCGGGTCTGATGAGCGAATTTGTGTAGCAGCTAGCTAGCCTGTTGGTATCAGACCGCTGCGGTCCAGGGATTCTGCCGACCGGATTCACCGGGTTTGATGAGCGGATTAGTGTAGCAGCTAGCTAGCCTGTTGGTATCAGACCGCTGCGGTCCAGGGATTCTGCCGACCGGATTCACCGGGTCTGATGAGCGGATTAGTGTAGCAGCTAGCTAGCCTGTTGGTATCAGACCGCTGCGGTCCAGGGATTCTGCCGACCGGATTCACCGGGTCTGATGAGCGGATTGGTGTAGCAGCTAGCTAGCCTGTTGGTATCAGACCGCTGCGGTCCAGGGATTCTGCCGACCGGATTCACCGGGTCTGATGAGCGGATTAGTGTAGCAGCTAGCTAGCCTGTTGGTATCAGACCACTGCGGTCCAGGGATTCTGCCGACATGATTCACCGGGTTTGATGAGCGGATTAGTGTAGCAGCTAGCTATCCTGTTGGTATCAGACCGCTGCGGTCCAGGGATTCTGCCGACCAAGGGTCTGATGAGCTGATTAGTGTAGCAGCTAGCTAGCCTGTTGGTATCAGACCGCTGTGGTCCAGGGATTCTGCCGACCAAGGGTCTGATGAGCTGATTAGTGTAGCAGCTAGCTAGCCTGTTGGTATCAGACCGCTGCGGTCCAGGGATTCTGCCGACCAAGGGTCTGATGAGCTGATTAGTGTAGCAGCTAGCTAGCCTGTTCGCTGCCCATCAAGCTAGCAGGGTTTCCTTGAGGGCTTGAACCTGCGACACGGTTAGACCTTGTGGCTGGAACTACAGAGCCAGAACAATCTAGATCACTGCTGTGATTACAACAAACAGTGAGCCATCGTATTCATGCATAAAAAAAAAAAACGAATAATGAAAAGAAAAGCATTGTAAGTTTGAATTTTGTAAAGTTAGTGAGGGCGAGGTGGGAAATTATTGTTATCGATCAATAATGACAAACCTCCTGGCATTGACAACTTAGATGGAAAGCTACTGAGGATGGTAGCTGACTCTATAGCCACTCCTATCTGTCATCTCTTTAATCTGAGTCTAGAGGAAAGTCTTTGTCCTCAGGCCTGGAGGGAGGCCAAAGTAATTCTGCTACCCAAGAATGGTAAAGCGGCCTTTGCTGGTTCTAACAGCAGACCTATAAGCTTGCTGCCAGCTCTTAGCAAACTGTTGGAAAAAAATGGTGTTTGACCAAATACAACGCTATTTCTCTGTAAACAAAGTAACAACAGACGTTCAGCATGCTTATAGAGAAGGGCACTCAACATGTACTGCACTGACACAAATAAATGATGATTAATATAAAGAAACTGATAATAAGAAGATTGTGGGAGCTGTACTGTTAGATTTCAGTGCAGCCTCTAATATTATTGACCATAACCTGTTGTTGAAAAAACATATGTTTTATGGATTTTCAACCTCTGCCAGAGCTATCTGATAGATCACAGAGGATTTTCTTTAATGGAAGCTTATCTAATGTTCAACATGTAAAGCGTGGTGTACCGCAGGGCAGCTCTCTAGGCCCCCCTACTCTTTTCTATTTTTACCAATGGCCTGCCACTGGCATTAAACAAAGCATGTGTGTCCCTGTATGCTGATGACTCAACCATATACGCATCAGAAACCACAGCTAATGAAGTCACTGAAACCCTTAACAAAGAGTTGCAGTCCGTTTTGGAATGGGTGACCAGTAATAAACTGGTCCTGAACATCTCTAAAACTAAGAGCATTGTATTTGGTACAAATAATTCCTTAAGTTCTAAACCTCAGCTGAATCTGGTAATGAATGGTGTGGCTGTTGAACAAGTTGAGGAGACTAAATGACTTGGCGTTACCTTAGATTGTAAACGGTCATGGTCAAAACATATAGATTCAATGGTTGTAAAGATGGGGAGAGTTCTGTCCGTAATAAAGATATGCTCTGCTTTTTTTGACTTCACACTCCAAAAAGCAAGTTCTGCAGGCTCTAGTTTTGTCTTATCTTGATTACTGTCCAGTCTGTGTGGTCCAGTGCTGCAAGGAAAGACCTAGTTAAGCTGCAGCCCAGAACAGAATGGCACGTCTTGCTCTTCAATGTAATCAGAGGGCTAATATAAAGTACCAGTCAAAAGGTAGGACACACCTACTCATTCTTTATTTTTATTTTCTACATTGTAGAATAATTATGAAATTACACATATGGAATCATGTAGTAACCACAAAAAAAAGGTGTTAAACAAATCAAAGTCATGAATCATGTAGTAATCACTGGTCCTGTATATAATAATCAAAGGGTTGATGTAAATATTTTGCATGCTAGTCTCTCTTGGCTAAGAGTTGAGAGACTGACTGCATCACTTCTTCTTTTTTAGAAGAAATAGAAAATTCCCAAATTGTTTGCATAGTCAACTTACACACACACACACACACACACACACACACACACCAGACATGCCACCAGGGGTCTTTTCACAGCCCCCAAATCCAGAACAAATTCAAGAAAGTGTACAGTATTATATAGAGCCATTATTGCATGGAACTCCATTCCATCTCATATTGCTCAAATGAACAGTAAACCTGGTTCAAAAAACCAGATGCAGCAAAACCTCACGGCACAACGCCTCTCCCCTATTTGACCTAGATATTGTGTGTGTATGTATTTATACGTAGGCTATGTGTGCCATTTTTTTACTATCTAGCGGTCTGTCCTTGAGCTGTTCTTGTCTATTAATGTTCTGTATTATGTCATGTTTTGTGGGGACCCCAGGAAGAGTAGTTGCTGCTTTCGCAACGGCTAATGGAGATCCTAATAAAATAAAACATTCTTAATGGGTTTATAGCGGACGGACAGACGGACACTTCCTTGGCCGGTCTCTTCCTGATTGTAGGTCACCTCTACAGGATGTCTCACTTCTTGGACAGGAACAGAAAGGAGCACTTAACAAGGCTGTCCTCCACAGCCAAACTTTTTCCTAAAAATCTAGAATTAGAATGGGTTAAAATTAGATTTTTTTAACATGGACTTACTTAAGAGACCGTTACAACGGAGCCTTCAATCCAAATCGAAAACTTCAAGCGTACAACCTTGAATTGAAACAAAAAAATACTTCCAAAGACTGTCAAGGAAAACAAACAACCAGCAGAAAAAGAACAGCAAAAACCTACAAAGTACAAAGAGAAGCTCCTCAAGGAAAATCCAGAGACACTGTTTGCTGACTGTTACAAGAATGGGAACGTAAGCAACCTCAGCTTCCACACAGACCAGCCCCTGGCATCGCACAGGGTCATAAGAGCACACTACCCCTCTGTCAAGAGAGGGTATTAAACCAGGGGGGAAAGTCAGAATACTGGACATTGAGGACACTGCGACAGCCTGTGTCAATCCGTACAAGTCTGGAACAGTAGTGGTGCAGGGAAACCTCAAACGTTTTCAGCAGGCATTTTACAGGATCAAAGAGAGCACAGCAGGGGAGCTGACCCTGGTGACGACCCCCACCCCCACCCCAAGAGAAGCCAACAGGACAGCCCACTTCAGAACCCTTCAACAGGCAGCACATACCCCCGCCAGCACTTCGTCGGCCCTTCTGACAACCCCCTCACATACACTGAGGACACACAAAAAGCCAGAGATTGTTCTCAAACAGGAAATGAGGAAAACAAACACCCCGGCGCACCCTGGAGCTGCTGTCAGAGGACCGACTAGGGTCCCTGAGCCTCCTCGTAACGCACACGGGCACAAACGACCCCGAGGGCCCAGCAGGAAAGGGTGGCCACAGCATTCAAGGGAGTGAATGAAAAAGCTTCTTCCACAAGTAGTCATCTCCACCCTGCTACGAGGAAAAGACTATAACCCTATCACCATACAGCGGGTGAATGCAAGCATTTCCCGTGACTGTGAATCGAAACCCAATGTTTACCTGGCCCATCACACCACCCTGGATTTGGACTGTCTCTATGACCAGGTACAACTCTACAAGGCCACGGTCCTCACTTTTTGCCAGGACCCTGAAAGACATCAACTGCAGCACCTCACACAGGAGCAACAGAGCGATGGAGCACCCCGCCCAGACCTGCGAGACTCCTCCCCACCGCCCCACCCAAGACCTGCACCCAGAGGATCTGCATTCAGACCAATGTTCCCTCGCAGATTAAATATCAGCACGAGATTGAACGTAACTAAAAGGGGAAAACTCTAGAAAGTTGAGTTAACACTATCCACGTTTCACTCTACTGTGGGAATTGTGATTGAATCCACACAATATTAGCCACTTTCAATGTAATAAACCGAAACAAAACAAACTAAGCAAGAGATTTTAGGCAGAGTAGGATTCTATTGCATTGACACGCACGACTTACTCTACACAGACCGCTGCTCCATAACCCAATCAGGGCTGCAGTAGGCCTATATGCAAATAGCTATTGCCATATATGGATCTGTGCTATTCACCTTGAACTGGACTGTGTTTACAGCATGAGCTTGTTTTGAAATCAAAACGAGAGCTTCATGTAAGCCACTTGTGTACATTTGTTCATATTCTGTGCTAGATAGTGAGTTATCAGCCCAGTTATAGCTCATTTCTAGTCAACAATGGGGGAGTGGTTCCTGTGCTAGATAGTGAGTTATCAGCCCAGTTATAGCTCATTTCTAGTCAACAATACGGGAGTGGTTTCTTCCTACAAGAGCACAAAACGTGTGCATTTCTAGTCATCTTTGAAAAGCCAGTCAGGTGAAGAGCTTAAAGGGGCAGTATTTTGAGACGGTCTTGAAATAAGCTAAGTAGCCAATAGGCAGAGGGTAGCATCTCTGTAATAATGGTATGGGATAATATAAATAATTACTTTATTTTGTAAAGTGGTTTCTTGCCTCAAACACCACAACATGTTGTACAGGTGGATAAAACAGGGTAATGTCAAGCCCTGCATGTTTTTTTCTGAAGTGGAATGTAAGGCCTATACTGAATACCACACATTGGCTGCTACTGTAGACTAAATAATAGAACAGCTATTAATGCATTTTCTCCATTGTTTTATTGTGGTAGGCCTACATTACGAACACACAGCCACAGTAGCCTACTTGGTCACTGTTAAATTGAATTTACCAAAGGTAGACTCCAATCAAGTTGTAGAAACATCTCAAGGATGATCAATGGAAACAGGATGTACCTGAGCTCAATTTCGAGTCTCATAGCAAAGGGTCTGAATACTTATGTAAATCTTTTTATTTTTATTTTTTTATTTTTTATGTGTTATACATGTGCAAAAATGTCTACAAACCTGTTTTCTCTGTCATTATGGGGTATTGTGATGTCATTATGAGGTATTGTGATGTCATTATGAGGTATTGTGATGTCATTATTGGGTATTGTGATGTCATTGTGGGGTATTGTGTGTAGATTGATGAGGAAAAACATGAATGTAATCACTTTTAGAATAAGGCTGTAGCGTAACAAAATGTTTAAAAAGTCAAGCGGTCTGAATACTTTCCAAATTCATGGTAGAGACTCCGTGAGCATAACCTCGCTACAGTACGCGATATGTACCCACTGCCCACAAAATAGAAACTGAGATGTACTTCCTAACAAACGCATGACCACATTAGAGAGACATATTTACCACAAGTCACACAGACCCACAAAGAATTTGAAAACAAATCCAACAATGGATAAACTCCCATATCTGTTAGGTGAAATACCACGGCCTGCAAATCACTGCAGCAAGAGGTGTCCCGTTACCATGATAAGGGAGGGACAGACAGACAGACAGACAAACAGACAGACATAGACAGAGAGAGAGAGCGAGAGAGACACAGAAACAAGACATGAGGAGGGGACAGATAACCAAATCACATAATGGGTGTATAGCGGACGGACAGACGGCTTGTCTCCTCCTGACTGGAGATCACCTCTACAGGATGTCTCACGTCTTGGACAGGAACAGTAAGGAGCACTTAACAAGGCTGTCCTCTGCAGCCGAGCAGGCTGGGTAGTAATATATGGGCCGGGACAGGACATGAATAGTAAAGACCGACGAGGTAGAGGTGTGTGTGTTTGTGGGAGCAGGTACTGTAGTGAAGACAGACATTCAGAGTGACTGGAGGAGAATGCACACACACACACACCTTTAACGGCCCTGTGGAGAAGAAGACTAACTAATCTGCCATGTTTATTTAACCTTTATTTAACTGGGCAAGTTAGTTAAGAACAAATTCTTATTTACAATGACGGCCTACCGGGGAACAGTGGGTTAAACTGCCTTGTTCAGGGGGCAGAATGACAGATTTTTGACCTCGTCAAGCTCAGGGGGATTCTATCTTGCAGCCTTTCGGTGACTAGTCCAACGTTCTAACCACTAGGCTACCCTGCCGCAGTAGTGCATCAAAAAGTGGACTACTATAAAGTGCTGTGCAGAAACCCAGACCTAAAACCCCCAAACAGCAAGCGATGCAGATGTAGAAGCCCGGTGGTTAGGGGAAAAACTCCCTAGAAAGGCCAGAACCTAGGAAGAAACCTAGAGAGGAACCAGGCTGTGAGGGGTGGCCAGTGGCAGCATGGTGGAGTGTTTGATTGATAGATGTATTGATTACCTGACTAGTGGCAGCATGGTGGAGTGTTTGATTGATAGATGTATTGATTACCTGACTAGTGGCAGCATGGTGGAGTGTTTGATTGATAGATGTATTGATTACCTGACTAGAAGCAACGTGGTGGAGTGTTTGATTGATAGATGTATTGATTACCTGACTAGAGGCAGCATGGTGGAGTGTTTGATTGATAGATGTATTGATTACCTGACTAGAGGCAGGATGAGGTACTGTTTGATTGATAGATGTATTGACTACCTGACTAGAGGCAGGATGGTGGAGCGTTTTATTGATAGATGTATTGATTACCTGACTAGAGGCAGCGTGGTGGAGTGTTTGATTGATAGATGTATTGATTACCTGACTAGAGGCAGCATGGTGGAGTGTTTGATTGATAGATGTATTGATTACCTGACTAGAGGCAGCATGGTGGAGTGTTTGATTGATAGATGTATTGATTACCTGACTAGAGGCAGGATGAGGTACTGTTTGATTGATGTATTGATTACCTGACCAGAGGCAGCGTGGTGGAGTGTTTGATTGATAGATGTATTGATTACCTGACTAGAAGCAACATGGTGGAGTGTTTGATTGATAGATGTATTGATTACCTGACTAGAGGCAGGATGAGGTACTGTTTGATTGATAGATGTATTGATTACCTGACTAGAGGCAGGATGAGGTTCTGTTTGATTGACAGATGTATTGATTACCTGACCAGAGGCAGCATGAGGTAGTGAATGCTACTGGAGTCCTTCTCCTCTACAGAGGCGGGGTCGATCAGGTGACGCAGGTTCTGGTACATCATCTCTGTAATAAAGGGGGTGAAGGGAGCCTAGTGGGGGAGGAGAGACCAGTCAGAGAAAGACAACGATACTATACAGTACTATACTAGTGGGGAGGAGGAGAGATACGTAGTTAGTTAAAACACACTACAACTCTTACCATTCTCAGGGAGACCTTGTCCTCATTACCATTCCAACTCAGGGAGACCTTGTCCTCATTACCATTCCAACTCAGGGAGCCCTTGTCCTCATTACCATTCTAACTCAGGGAGACCTTGTCCTCATTACCATTCTAACTCAGGGAGACCTTGTCCTCATTACCATTCCAACTCAGGGAGACCTTGTCCTCATTACCATTCTAACTCAGGGAGACCTTGTCCTCATTACCATTCCAACTCAGGGAGACCTTGTCCTCATTACCATTCCAACTCAGGGAGACCTTGTCCTCATTACCATTCTAACTCAGGGAGACCTTGTCCTCATTACCATTCTAACTCAGGGAGACCTTGTCCTCATTACCATTCTAACTCAGGGAGACTTTGTCCTCATTACCATTCCAACTCAGGGAGACCTTGTCCTCATTACCATTCTAACTCTGGGAGACTTTGTCCTCATTACCATTCTAACTCAGGGAGACCTTGTCCTCATTACCATTCTAACTCAGGGAGACCTTGTCCTCATTACCATTCTAACTCAGGGAGACCTTGTCCTCATTACCATTCCAACTCAGGGAGACCTTGTCCTCATTACCATTCTAACTCAGGGAGACCTTGTCCTCATTACCATTCTAACTCTGGGAGACTTTGTCCTCATTACCATTCTAACTCTGGGAGACCTTGTCCTCATTACCATTCCAACTCAGGGAGACCTTGTCCTCATTACCATTCCAACTCAGGGAGACCTTGTCCTCATTACCATTCTAACTCAGGAGACCTTGTCCTCATTACCATTCTAACTCAGGAGACCTTGTCCTCATTACCATTCTAACTCAGGAGACTTTGTCCTCATTACCATTCTAACTCAGGGAGACCTTGTCCTCATTACCATTCTAACTCAGGGAGACCTTGTCCTCATTACCATTCTAACTCAGGGAGACCTTGTCCTCATTACCATTCTAACTCAGGGAGACCTTGTCCTCATTACCATTCTAACTCAGGGAGACCTTGTCCTCATTACCATTCTAACTCAGGGAGACCTTGTCCTCATTACCATTCTAACTCAGGGAGACCTTGTCCTCATTACCATTCTAACTCAGGAGACCTTGTCCTCATTACCATTCCAACTCAGGGAGACCTTGTCCTCATTACCATTCCAACTCAGGAGACCTTGTCCTCATTACCATTCTAACTCAGGGAGACCTTGTCCTCATTACCATTCTAACTCAGGGAGACCTTGTCCTCATTACCATTCCAACTCAGGGAGACCTTGTCCTCATTACCATTCTAACTCAGGGAGACCTTGTCCTCATTACCATTCTAACTCAGGGAGACCTTGTCCTCATTACCATTCTAACTCAGGGAGACCTTGTCCTTATGCAAAGACACCTGTGTTGTGAGCTAATGCAGTATAAGTAAAATGATCATATGCAGCAGACTTAAATTCAAACTTTTCTTCAACAATTCATGTGAGGAGGAACTTAACTTTAACCAGAGATTTAGTTACAGCCTGATATACACACAATGCATCGCGAGGTACAGCATCGCGAGGTACAGCATCGGAGCGCTCGTTATATAGAACGCTCCGGGGCATTAGTTCCAGACTGTTTTGGCGAAAGGAAAACGTGGCCCTCAATACACTATTTTCAACGGAAGCAGATGATGCCATTGAGCAGCACAGAGTTCAGCCAGGTTAAACACTAACGCACCTCTACCCAGGCGCACACCAACAGAGCTGTGTGACTCACCATCAGTCTGCACATGGAGAACAGAACACTGAAGAGACTCTCCAGAGCCCACAGACAGTCCTCTGTTCCACTCTCTCCCTGTAGGGTTAAAATACACAGTTACAAACATCATCATCTTCCTCCTCCTCCTCTTCTTCACCCTAACATGTACCATACATAACACAATAGATCTTTAACCAGAGAGTCATTGACGACCAATTCAATTCATTCACATTACTTCAGTCAGTATAGCAGACAGAGAAACAGTGTTTTGGTGGATACTGTAGTCAGTATAGCAGACAGAGAAACAGTGTTTTGGTGGATACTGTAGTCAGTATAGCAGACAGAGAAACAGTGTTATAGTGGATACTGTAGTCAGTATAGCAGTCAGAGAAAGTGTTTTGGTGGATACTCTACCTTTAAACTATTTGACAGCATCAGTGTTTGAGGGTGAACGCACCTTGAGACGCCTGCGGTTCGTCCTCACGTACCAGTTGGTCAGCATGTCCACAAACTTGACAAGCTTTGGCACCACCGTGTACAGCCTGTAAGCTGCAAGGAGACACTATGATCACAACTCATGTCTGGAGGAGAGGTGGAGCGGCTGGGAAAGGGTTGTCTTTATAATGACAGACCCAGAACAGTAGCAGAGCTTTGTATAGTGGACTGGGGTTGTGGTCGGAATTGACGCATTGGAAAGAACGACGTATTCGCATGCAGTGTTGTCTATTTAAGCAACAAGGCCCGAGGATGGTGTGGTATATGGCCAATATACATACCACGGCTAAGGGCTGTTCTTAGACACGACGCAACGCGGAGGTGCCTGGACACAGTCCTTAGCCGTGGTATATTGACCATATACCACAAACCCCCCGACGTGCCTTATTGCTATTATAAACTGGTTACCAAAGTAATTAGAGCGGTAGAAATAAATGTTTCGACATACCTGCGGTATACGGTCTGATATACCACGGCTGTCGGCCAATCAGCATTCAGTGCTCGAACCACCCAGTTTATAATGTGTTTTATCCTATATGTTGTTGTTATATATCCATCATGTTGGCATGGTTGTCTGCCAGGTAATAATTGGAGTCATTAAAACTTGTTTTTCAACCACTCCACAAACTTCTTGTTAACAAACTATAGTTATGGCAAGTCTGTTAGGACATCTACTTTGTGCATGACAAGTCATTTTTCCAACAATTGTTAACAGACAGATTATTTCACTTATAATTCACTGTATCACAATTGCAGTGGGTCAGAGGTTTACAAACACTAAGTTGACTGTGGCCTTTAAACAGCTTGGAAAATGGACAAATGGACAATGCCCCCAAGCGTACTTCCAAAGTTGTGGCAAAAGGGCTTAAGGACAACAAACTCAAGGTATTGGAGTGGCCATCACAAAGCCCTGACCTCAATCCTATAGAACATTTGTGGGCAGAACTGAAAAGGCGTGTGCGAGCAAGGAGGCCTACAAACCTGACTCAAGTTACACCAGCTCTGTCCGGAGGAATGGGCCAAAATTCACCCAACCTATTGCGGGAAGCTTGTGGAAGGCTACCCGAAACGTTTGACCCAAGTTAAACAATTTAAAGGCAACGCTACCAAATACTAATTGAGTGTATGTTAACTTCTGACCCACTGGGAATGTGATGAAAGAAATAAAAGCTGAAATAAATCATTCTCTCTACTATTATTCTGACATTTCACATTCTTAAAATAAAGTGTTATAAATGACTAAATTACTTGGCGTTGCCTTAGATTGTAAACTGTCATGGTCAAAACATATAGATTCAATGGTTGTAAAGATGGGAGAGGTCTGTCCGTAATAAAGAGATGCTCTGCTTTTTGACTCCACACTCCAAAAATCAAGTCCTGCAGGCTCTAGTTTAAACTTATCTTGATTAGTGTCCAGTCGTGTGGTCCAGTGCTGCAAGGAAAGACCTAGTTAAGCTGCAGCTGGCCCAGAACAGAGCGGCACGTTTTGCTCTTCATTGTAATCAGAGGGCTGATATAAATACTATGCATGCCAGTCTCTCTTGGCTAAGAGTTGAGGAGAGACTGACTGCATCAATTCTTCTTTTTATCAGAAACATTCATTTGTTAAATTCCAAATTGTTTGCATAGTCAACTTACACACAGCTCTGACACACACACTTACCCCACCAGACATGCCACCAGGGGTCTTTTCACAGTCCCCAAATCCAGAACACATTCAAGAACACATACAGTATTATATAGAGCTCTTATTGCATGGAACTGCCTTCCATCTCATATTGCTCAAATAAAACAGCAAACCTGGTTTCAAAACCCAGATAAAGCAACACCACACTGCACAACGCCTCTCCCCTGTTTGACCTAGATAGTTTGTGTGTATGCATTGATATGTAGGCTACGTGCACCTTTTAAAATAAATGTATGTAGTTTTGTCCTTGACTATGCAAATGAGATGACATCAGTCTAGTGACTGAAAACAGAAAAAGGTTGCCAAAAGTTCCAAGTTTTTAGAAGAAAAAAAACGTGCATATGCACCTTAATCTTTAATAACATAAAATATTTTACACCAATTTATTCGGTTATTTGGCGGCCGCACCTTATGACATTGGAAATGATTCCCCTGTCATGACAGACAATATTTGCCAAATGTACTTTGTAAATGTACAAACGTAAATTGTAATATATATATATATATTTTTAAATACAATATTATCTGTGGACACCAATGCCCTCTTCACAGGGGCATTCTCACACCATTGCCCTCTTCACAGGGGCATTCTCACACCATTGCCCTCTTCACAGGGGCATTCTCACACCATTGCCCTCTTCACAGGGGCATTCTCACACCATTGCCCTCTTCACAGGGGCGTTCTCACACCATTGCCCTCTTCACAGGGGCGTTCTCACACCATTTCCCTCTTCACAGGGGCGTTCTCACACCATTGCCCTCTTCACAGGGGCGTTCTCACACCATTGCCCTCTTCACAGGGGCGTTCCCACACCATTGCCCTCTTCACAGGGGCGTTCTCACACCATTTCCCTCTTCACAGGGGCGTTCCCACACCATTGCCTCTTCACAGGGGCATTCTCACACCATTGCCCTCTTCACAGGGGCATTCTCACACCATTGCCCTCTTCACAGGGGCATTCTCACACCATTGCCCTCTTCACAGGGGCATTCTCACACCATTGCCCTCTTCACAGGGGCATTCTCACACCATTGCCCTCTTCACAGGGGCGTTCCCACACCATTGCCTCTTCACAGGGGCATTCTCACACCATTGCCTCTTCACAGGGGCATTCTCACACCATTGCCCTCTTCACAGGGGCATTCTCACACCATTGCCCTCTTCACATGGGCATTCTCACACCATTGCCCTCTTCACAGGGGCATTCTCACACCATTGCCCTCTTCACAGGGGCACGATGAAAGAGGATCCTCCAATTAAGAGTAACGTGTACATAGGCTACAGTTGATTTAACGGAATAGCGTGAAATGTTCTCTCAGCTCATATTTACTCAAGAGGCATGCAACACATGCAGCCTAGCCTAGCTTATGGGACTAGTGTATTTGTTGATGTAGGTATTAATGCGGGTTCACAGTAGGGACCGAACCCGAGGTCCCTGTATGAATAAGTGTACATCTACACCCCTAGGATGCGGCTTGTGTGTGTAGTACATGGCGCGTGTGTGTGTGTGTGTGTGGCTGTGTGAAGCTCACCATCCATCTCAGCTTTGAAGAACTGGATGAGAGACTGGGTGAAGGACTGGATCCACTTGTCCATGATGTTGTCACTGCACTTGGCTGTGCCCTCGTTGTACAGGAAGCGGATTCCATCCTCCTGAAGGGCCAAAGGTCACAGGGCAAAAGAGTCACACAGAGAACAGGACAGAGAAAGAGAGAGCGAGAGAGAGCCTGATAGAGAGGAAGTTACAGAGTTTAAAGGCTGTGATAGGTAGTGTCTTATGTTCTGGTTGGGGTGTTCTCCTCATTAAACAGTAACCGGTGTAGTATCAATATGTTCTGGTTGAGGTGTTCTCCTCATTAAACAGTAGCCGGTGTAGTCTGGTAATTGTGCCATTTATAGCTCACCCTAGTCGGCAGGAGTCACTACAATAAATACCAGGGGTTGGGACCAAATTATTTTCCAATCGTTTGGTTCTGAGCAGAACCAATATTTTTTCCGTTCTGTTCCAACCAGCAAAATAAAAGTTCAGAAGCGGCTCAAACCCCTCTCTCAAAAAAAAAAGTAACAGTTAATATCGTTCCTATATGTTCCTTTTTTAAACCGCTGAAATCAATGAGGGTTTTTTTCCCCCCAGTTAGATTAAATACCTTCC
Organism: Brachymystax lenok tsinlingensis; assembly: GCA_030435695.1. Classification (NCBI taxonomy): domain Eukaryota; kingdom Metazoa; phylum Chordata; class Actinopteri; order Salmoniformes; family Salmonidae; genus Brachymystax; species Brachymystax lenok. Next base: position 4,849,165 of record CM059813.1, on the reverse strand, counting down.
CCAATCAGAGCTGATAGAGCAGCTTGATAAGAGCAGGCCGGCTATAGCTGTTTACATGCCTTGGGACATGCCAGTGTAGGGCGGGAGAGAGGGTGGAGGAGGCGGCTTGGGCTTGACGAACTGGGACTCTAGTGACGACACGCATTATCTGAATTATGTCCACAGAATTGTACCCTAGGGAGGAGCGGGTTCCTGTATGTTGTTATTGTTCTGTTCTGTTCCCTGAACCGGTTCCAACCTCTGGTAGATATTACAGTATATAAATATACAGTTGAAGTCGGAGGTTTACATACACCTTAGCCAAATAGCGGTATGACGGCTGCGTGGTCCCATGGTGTTTATACTTGCGTACTATTTTTTGTACAGATGAACGTGGTACCTTCAGGCGTTTGGAAATTGCTACCAAGGATGAACCAGACTTGTGGAGTTCTTGGCTGAATTTCTTTTGATTTTCCCATGATGTCAAGCAAAGCGGCACCGAGTTTGAAGGTAGGCCTTGAAATACATCCACAGGTACACCTCCAATTGACTCAAATGATGTCAATTAGCCTATCAGAAGCTTCTAAAGCCATGACATAATTTTCTGGAATTTTCCAAGCTGTTTAGAGGCACAGTCAACTTAGTGTATGTAAACCTCTGACCCACTGGAATTGTGATAAAGTGAATTATAAGTGAAATAATCTGTTTGTAAACAATTGTTGGAAAAATTACTTGTGTCATGCACAAAGTAGATGTCCTAACCGACTTGCCAAAACTATAGTTTGTTTACAAGAAATTTGTGGAGTGGTTGAAAAACGAGTTTTAATGAATCCAACCTAAGTGTATGTAAACTTCCGACTTCAACTGTTGTAATACTATAGTATTTAGACCATAGCATAATATAGTATTTTTTCCTGTGGGTAGTACTGGATGAGGGGATAGAAGAGGGGGAGGCCAGGGTTGTAGGGGGGGAGGCCAGGGCTGTAGGGGGGTTAGGGCTGTAAGGGGGAGGGGGTTTAGGGCTGTAAGGGGGAAGGGGTTTAGGGCTGGTGTGGGGGATGGGTACCTTGTGCAGAGAGGGAGGGGTTGGGCTGGGCTGGGCGACAGCACCTTGGATAGCATGTGTACATTTTCCACTTTCTGCACATACTGGAGGGAAGCTGGGGAGGGTACTTGGGTTAAACCCGGGGGAAGGGTATGGGAGACAGGGGAGGGGACATTAAGCAGCCTCTAGAAGTTTCGGGACCAGGAAGCGGTAGGCTGGGGCAAGGGAGGAGGCCTAAGGCTGGGTTATAAGGTTACCTTGTGGAGACGCTGGACGTTTTGGACCAGGAAGCGGTAGGCGTTGTACCAGGGGAGGAAGACGTCCTTCAGAACATCTCGGACTCCTTCCTCTTTGAAACGCAGGTTCTCAGCTCTCACTACCGGGGAGTTGATTAGGTAGAGCCTGGAGGGAGGGAGGGAGGGAGGGAGGAGGGCATAAAAGAGATAGTGTTAGGTAATCTAAATCCCCATCCCTCCCTCCAGGGGCGGCAGGTAGCCTAGTGGTTAGAGGGGGCAGGTAGCCTAGTGGTTAGAGGGGGCAGGTAGCCTAGTGGTTAGAGGGGTGGCAGGTAGCCTAGTGGTTAGAGGGGGCAGGTAGCCTAGTGGTTAGAGGGGGCAGGTAGCCTAGTGGTTAGAGGGGTGGCAGGTAGCCTAGCGGTTAGAGGGGCGGCAGGTAGCCTAGCGGTTAGAGGGCAGGTAGCCTAGTGGTTAGAGGGGCAGCAGGTAGCCTAGCGGTTAGAGGGGCGGCAGGTAGCCTAGCGGATAGAGGGGGCAGGTAGCCTAGTGGTTAGAGGGGCGGTAGGTAGCCTAGTGGTTAGAGGGGCGGTAGGTAGCCTAGTGGTTAGAGGGGCGGTAGGTAGCCTAGCGGTTAGAGGGGCGGCAGGTAGCCTAGCGGTTAGAGGGCGGTAGGTAGCCTAGCGGTTAGAGGGGCGGCAGGTAGCCTAGCGGATAGAGGGGAGGCAGGTAGCCTAGCGGATAGAGGGGTGGCAGGTAGCCTAGTGGTTAGAGGGGCGGTAGATAGCCTAGCGGTTAGAGGGGGCAGGTAGCCTAGCGGATAGAGGGGCGGCAGGTAGCCTAGCGGTTAGAGCGTTGGCCCAGTAACCGAAAGGTTGCTGGATTGAATCCCCGAGTTGACAAGGTAAAAATCTGTCGTTCTGCCCCCTACTGTTCCTAGGCCGTCATTGTAAATAAGAATTTGTTCTTAACTGACTTGTCTAGTAAAATAAATGTTACATTTAAAAAAAAAAAAAAAAAAGTTAAATATCTGGTTGCCAAGAGGATTCTCCTGTCCTCGCCTCACCAGGATACTAATCACCTTGCTCCTGGACTTCAGCAGAGATCACATCGGCGTGTCTGTTATTGACTGCCGTGTCTGTTTATTGACTGGCATACTCCAGAGAAGTTGCATTAACAGACGGTTCGAGGGAATCACTATGAGGATGTAATGGCCACCGATGTCCACCAGCAGGAAATTAGGTCATCATTAGTCATCAGCACAAGCGGGAATACTGCCAGTGTTGGACCTGGAGAGGCTAGCAGAGCAGATGTCCAGACACTTAACATGAACTGAAAGTGTCCAACCAAAAACACTCTTCTAATATGAGACACTATAAGGTACACCACCCGTTCTAAGTGACACTGGGGCTGTGTTAGCTAGTCTGTCCCGATTCTCCCAGACAGAAATATAATTTATACAACAGGTTGGATTAAAAGGCAGGTTTATCCCTTCAATGAGCTGGGAGGCTAATATAGTAGAACCAGATGTAGCTGAGTGTTTCAAAAGCATATAATGGGATTACACCCTGATATATTCATTAACCTTAATGGGATTACACCCTGCCTTATTAATTAACCATATAGTGGGATTACACCCTGCCTTATTCATTAACCATATAGTGGGATTACACCCTGCCTTATTAATTAACCATATAGTGGGATTACACCCTGCCTTATTCATTAACCATATAGTGGGATTACACCCTGCATTATTCATTAACCATATAATGGGATTACACCCTGCCTTATTCATTAACCATATAGTGGGATTACACCCTGCATTATTCATTAACCATATAATGGGATTACACCCTGCCTTATTCATTAACCATATAGTGGGATTACACCCTGCCTTATTCATTAACCATATAGTGGGATTACACCCTGCTTTATTAATTAACCATATAGTGGGATTACACCCTGCTTTATTCATTAACCATATAGTGGGATTACACCCTGCTTTATTCATTAACCATATAGTGGGATTACACCCCGCTTTATTCATTAACCATATAGTGGGATTACACCCTGCTTTATTTATTAACCATATGGTGGGATTACACCCCACTTTATTCATTGACCATATAGTGGGATTACACCCTGATTTATTAATTAACCATATAGTGGGATTACACCCTGCTTTATTCATTAGCCATATAGTGGGATTACACCCTGATTTATTAATTAACCATATAGTGGGATTACACCCTGCTTTATTCATTAGCCATATAGTGGGATTACACCCTGCTTTATTCATTAGCCATATAGTGGGATTACACCCTGATTTATTAATTAACCATACAGTGGGATTACACCCTGCTTTATTCATTAGCCATATAGTGGGATTACACCCTGATTTATTAATTAACCATACAGTGGGATTACACCCTGATTTATTCATTAGCCATATGGAAATGCCACTGTATTGCACTACGTAAAACACAGTTTCTGTCAATATAGAGTTTACCTCAGGGCATCGGCTCCATAGTTCTCCACTACCAGACCAGGATCAGGGTAGTTCTTCTTACGTTTACTCATCTTCTGTCCATCGCTGAGAGACACAGAAAATCACTTTACATCTGGTAATTAAATGAGCCAAATTCTTCCAGGTTACATGCAGTACGTTATCTGTCTGTCTCTGTGTGTCTCTCTCTCTCTGTGTGTCTGTCTCTCTCTTTGTGTGTGTGTCTCTCTCTCTGTGTGTCTCTCTCTCTCTCTCTCTCTCTCTCTGTGTCTGTGTGTGTGTCTCTCTTTGCATGTGTGTGTGTCTCTCTCTCTCTCTGTCTCCATGTGTGTGTCTCTCTTTGTGTGTGTCTCTCACTCTGTGTGTCTCTTTGCGTGTGTGTGTGTCTCTCTCTCTCTCTCTCTGTGTCTGTCTCTCTTTGTGTGTGCGTGTGTCTCTGTGTGTGTGTCTCTCTCTCTGTGTCTGTGTGTGTGTGTCTCTCTCTCTGTGTCTCTTTGCGTGTGTCTCTGTGTGTCTCTCTCTGTGTGTCTCTCTCTGTGTGTGTGTGTGTGTGTGTGTGTGTGTCATGGGCAGGACAGCACATTGACAGCTGCAGGCTAAATATCACAGCACCAGAATATACTGGTTAGATATTGGCTATAACGAGTCCCAAAATGGCACCCTATTCCCTATATAGTGCACTACTTAAACTATGAGCTCTGGTCTAAAGTAGTGCACTATATAGGGAATAGGGCCCTGGTCTATAGTAGTGCACTATATAGGGAATAGGGCCCTGGTCTAAAGTAGTGCACTATATAGGGAATAGGGCCCTGGTCTAAAGTAGTGCACTATGTAGGGAATAGGATGCCATTTGGACTCGAGCCTTATTATAGAAGAGGATTCTACAGTAACATGTTAAGTAACAGAGAATCACGGGCTCCATTCCACTGTCACACACAATGAATTGGCCTGGCCAGCACCAGTCCGTGTGTGTGCGACTGTGTGTGTGTGTGTGTGTGTGTTGGGGAACAAGGTGAACCAACCTGGCCAGCACCAGTCCGTTGACGATGACGTTCTTGAACGGTGGTTTACCAAACAGAGCAGTGGACAACACCAGGAGAGTGTAGAACCTAAACGCAGGGAACAGGTTACCATCACATCACAGAGACAGGGTATAGGTCAACACACTGTCATAGGCTGAGGTCTGGAGGGAAGAGACAGGGGGTATAGGTCAACACACTGTCATAGGCTGAGGTCTGGAGGGAAGAGACAGGGGGTAGAGGTCAATACACTGTCATAGGCTGAGGTCTGGAGGGAAGAGACAGGGGGTAGAGGTCAATACACTGTCATAGGCTGAGGTCTGGAGGGAAGAGACAGGGGGTATAGGTCAACACACTGTCATAGGCTGAGGTCTGGAGGGAAGAGACAGGGGGTATAGCTCAACACACTGTCATAGGCTGAGGTCTGGAGGGAAGAGACAGGGTAGAGGTCAATACACTGTCATAGGCTGAGGTCTGGAGGGAAGAGACAGGGTATAGGTCAACACACTGTCATAGGCTGAGGTCTGGAGGGAAGAGACAGGGGGTATAGGTCAACACACTGTCATAGGCTGAGGTCTGGAGGGAAGAGACAGGGGGTATAGGTCAACACACTGTCATAGGCTGAGGTCTGGAGGGAAGAGACAGGGGGTATAGGTCAACACACTGTCATAGGCTGAGGTCTGGAGGGAAGAGACAGGGGTATAGGTCAACACACTGTCATAGGCTGAGGTCTGGAGGGAAGAGACAGGGGTATAGGTCAACACACTGTCATAGGCTGAGGTCTGGAGGGAAGAGACAGGGTATAGGTCAACACACTGTCATAGGCTGAGGTCTGGAGGGAAGAGACAGGGGTATAGGTCAACACACTGTCATAGGCTGAGGTCTGGAGGGAAGAGACAGGGTATAGGTCAACACACTGTCATAGGCTGAGGTCTGGAGGGAAGAGACAGGGGTATAGGTCAACACACTGTCATAGGCTGAGGTCTGGAGGGAAGAGACAGGGTATAGGTCAACACACTGTCATAGGCTGAGGTCTGGAGGGAAGAGACAGGGTATAGGTCAACACACTGTCATAGGCTGAGGTCTGGAGGGAAGAGACAGGGGGTATAGGTCAACACACTGTCATAGGCTGAGGTCTGGAGGGAAGAGACAGGGTATAGGTCAACACACTGTCATAGGCTGAGGTCTGGAGGGAAGAGACAGGGGGTATAGGTCAACACACTGTCATAGGCTGAGGTCTGGAGGGAAGAGACAGGGGGTATAGGTCAACACACTGTCATAGGCTGAGGTCTGGAGGGAAGAGACAGGGTATAGGTCAACACACTGTCATAGGCTGAGGTCTGGAGGGAAGAGACAGGGGGTATAGGTCAACACACTGTCATAGGCTGAGGTCTGGAGGGAAGAGACAGGGGGTATAGGTCAACACACTGTCATAGGCTGAGGTCTGGAGGGAAGAGACAGGGGTAGAGGTCAACACACTGTCATAGGCTGAGGTCTGGAGGGAAGAGACAGGGGGTATAGGTCAACACACTGTCATAGGCTGAGGTCTGGAGGGAAGAGACAGGGGGTATAGGTCAACACACTGTCATAGGCTGAGGTCTGGAGGGAAGAGACAGGGGGTATAGGTCAACACACTGTCATAGGCTGAGGTCTGGAGGGAAGAGACAGGGGTATAGGTCAACACACTGTCATAGGCTGAGGTCTGGAGGGAAGAGACAGGGGGTATAGGTCAACACACTGTCATAGGCTGAGGTCTGGAGGGAAGAGACAGGGTATAGGTCAACACACTGTCATAGGCTGAGGTCTGGAGGGAAGAGACAGGGTATAGGTCAACACACTGTCATAGGCTGAGGTCTGGAGGGAAGAGACAGGGGGTATAGGTCAACACACTGTCATAGGCTGAGGTCTGGAGGGAAGAGACAGGGTATAGGTCAACACACTGTCATAGGCTGAGGTCTGGAGGGAAGAGACAGGGGTATAGGTCAACACACTGTCATAGGCTGAGGTCTGGAGGGAAGAGACAGGGGTATAGGTCAACACACTGTCATAGGCTGAGGTCTGGAGGGAAGAGACAGGGGTATAGGTCAACACACTGTCATAGGCTGAGGTCTGGAGGGAAGAGACAGGGGTATAGGTCAACACACTGTCATAGGCTGAGGTCTGGAGGGAAGAGACAGGGTATAGGTCAATACACTGTCATAGGCTGAGGTCTGGAGGGAAGAGACAGGGGGTATAGGTCAACACACTGTCATAGGCTGAGGTCTGGAGGGAAGAGACAGGGGTAGGTCAACACACTGTCATAGGCTGAGGTCTGGAGGGAAGAGACAGGGGTATAGGTCAACACACTGTCATAGGCTGAGGTCTGGAGGGAAGAGACAGGGGGTATAGGTCAACACACTGTCATAGGCTGAGGTCTGGAGGGAAGAGACAGGGGTAGAGGTCAACACACTGTCATAGGCTGAGGTCTGGAGGGAAGAGACAGGGGTATAGGTCAACACACTGTCATAGGCTGAGGTCTGGAGGGAAGAGACAGGGGGTATAGGTCAACACACTGTCATAGGCTGAGGTCTGGAGGGAAGAGACAGGGGGTAGAGGTCAACACACTGTCATAGGCTGAGGTCTGGAGGGAAGAGACAGGGGGTAGAGGTCAACACACTGTCATAGGCTGAGGTCTGGAGGGAAGAGACAGGGTATAGGTCAACGCACTGTCATAGGCTGAGGTCTGGAGGGAAGAGACAGGGGTATAGGTCAGCACTGTCATAGGCTGAGGTCTGGAGGGAAGAGACAGGGGGTATAGGTCAACGCACTGTCATAGGCTGAGGTCTGGAGGGAAGAGACAGGGGGTATAGGTCAACGCACTGTCATAGGCTGAGGTCTGGAGGGAAGAGACAGGGGGTATAGGTCAACGCACTGTCATAGGCTGAGGTCTGGAGGGAAGAGACAGGGGGTATAGGTCAACACACTGTCATAGGCTGAGGTCTGGAGGGAAGAGACAGGGTATAGGTCAACACACTGTCATAGGCTGTAGGGCTGCATGATTCGAAAAAAATATGTAATTGCCATTTTTCACATCACATGAATGAATCCATCCTGTTGCTAAATGAATACAGTGTCAGTGTCTTGATACTACAGCTCAGCAGGCTAACAGTGTCTTGATACTTCAGCTCAGCAGGCTAACAGTGTCTTGATACTACAGCTCAGCAGGCTAACAGTGTCTTGATACTACAGCTCAGCAGGCTAACAGTGTCTTGATACTACAGCTCAGCAGGCTAACAGTGTCTTGATACTTCAGCTCAGCAGGCTAACAGTGTCTTGATACTTCAGCTCAGCAGGCTAACAGTGTCTTGATACTTCAGCTCAGCAGGCTAACAGTGTCTTGATACTTCAGCTCAGCAGGCTAACAGTGTCTTGATACTTCAGCTCAGCAGGCTAACAGTGTCTTGATACTTCAGCTCAGCAGGCTAACAGTGTCTTGATACTTCAGCTCAGCAGGCTAACAGTGTCTTGATACTTCAGCTCAGCAGGCTAACAGTGTCTTGATACTACAGCTCAGCAGGCTAACAGTGTCTTGATACTTCAGCTCAGCAGGCTAACAGTGTCTTGATACTTCAGCTCAGCAGGCCAACAGTGTCTTGATACTTCAGCTCAGCAGGCTAACAGTGTCTTGATACTACAGCTCAGCAGGCTAACAGTGTCTTGATACTTCAGCTCAGCAGGCTAACAGTGTCTTGATACTTCAGCTCAGCAGGCTAACAGTGTCTTGATACTTCAGCTCAGCAGGCTAACAGTGTCTTGATACTTCAGCTCAGCAGGCTAACAGTGTCTTGATACTTCAGCTCAGCAGGCTAACAGTGTCTTGATACTTCAGCTCAGCAGGCTAACAGTGTCTTGATACTTCAGCTCAGCAGGCTAACAGTGTCTTGATACTACAGCTCAGCAGGCTAACAGTGTCTTGATACTTCAGCTCAGCAGGCTAACAGTGTCTTGATACTTCAGCTCAGCAGGCTAACAGTGTCTTGATACTTCCAGCTCAGCAGGCTAACAGTGTCTTGATACTTCAGCTCAGCAGGCTAACAGTGTCTTGATACTTCAGCTCAGCAGGCCAACAGTGTCTTGATACTACAGCTCAGCAGGCCAACAGTGTCTTGATACTTCAGCTCAGCAGGCCAACAGTGTCTTGATACTTCAGCTCAGCAGGCTAACAGTGTCTTGATACTTCAGCTCAGCAGGCTAACAGTGTCTTGATACTACAGCTCAGCAGGCTAACAGTGTCTTGATACTTCAGCTCAGCAGGCTAACAGTGTCTTGATACTTCAGCTCAGCAGGCTAACAGTGTCTTGATACTTCAGCTCAGCAGGCTAACAGTGTCTTGATACTACAGCTCAGCAGGCTAACAGTGTCTTGATACTTCAGCTCAGCAGGCTAACAGTGTCTTGATACTTCAGCTCAGCAGGCTAACAGTGTCTTGATACTTCAGCTCAGCAGGCTAACAGTGTCTTGATACTCAGCTCAGCAGGCTAACAGTGTCTTGATACTTCAGCTCAGCAGGCTAACAGTGTCTTGATACTTCAGCTCAGCAGGCTAACAGTGTCTTGATACTTCAGCTCAGCAGGCTAACAGTGTCTTGATACTTCAGCTCAGCAGGCTAACAGTGTCTTGATACTTCAGCTCAGCAGGCTAACAGTGTCTTGATACTTCAGCTCAGCAGGCTAACAGTGTCTTGATACTTCAGCTCAGCAGGCTAACAGTGTCTTGATACTTCAGCTCAGCAGGCTAACAGTGTCTTGATACTTCAGCTCAGCAGGCTAACAGTGTCTTGATACTTCAGCTCAGCAGGCTAACAGTGTCTTGATACTACAGCTCAGCAGGCTAACAGTGTCTTGATACTACAGCTCAGCAGGCTAACAGTGTCTTGATACTTCAGCTCAGCAGGCTAACAGTGTCTTGATACTTCAGCTCAGCAGGCTAACAGTGTCTTGATACTACAGCTCAGCAGGCTAACAGTGTCTTGATACTTCAGCTCAGCAGGCTAACAGTGTCTTGATACTTCAGCTCAGCAGGCTAACAGTGTCTTGATACTTCAGCTCAGCAGGCTAACAGTGTCTTGATACTACAGCTCAGCAGGCTAACAGTGTCTTGATACTTCAGCTCAGCAGGCTAACAGTGTCTTGATACTTCAGCTCAGCAGGCTAACAGTGTCTTGATACTACAGCTCAGCAGGCTAACAGTGTCTTGATACTTCAGCTCAGCAGGCTAACTGTCTTGATACTTCAGCTCAGCAGGCTAACAGTGTCTTGATACTTCAGCTCAGCAGGCTAACAGTGTCTTGATACTTCAGCTCAGCAGGCTAACAGTGTCTTGATACTTCAGCTCAGCAGGCTAACAGTGTCTTGATACTTCAGCTCAGCGGGCTAACAGTGTCTTGATACTTCAGCTCAGCAGCTAACGGTGTCTTGATAGCTACAGTCTGAGCTCAGCAGGCTAACAGTGTCTTGATACTTCAGCTCAGCAGGCTAACAGTGTCTTGATACTTCAGCTCAGCAGGCTAACAGTGTCTAGATACTTCAGCTCAGCAGGCTAACAGTGTCTAGATATTTCAGCTCAGCAGGCTAACAAGGTCTTACCATCCTCTGGTCTGGTCGATGCCCTCAGCAATGAAGTCAGCGGGGAAGGTGTCTTCGAACTCCTTCCTGTTCTCAAAGGGGTAGTGGGCCTGGGCGTAGGGCATGCTGCCCGACTCAAACCAGCAGTCAAACACCTCAGTGACCCTGCGCAACACGCCTTTACCACAGCGGGACGGGATAGTCAACTGGTCAATGCTATGGAGGGATAGAGGCAGGGAGAGAGAGAGAGAGAGAGAGAGAGAGAGAGAGAGAGAGAGAGAGAGAGAGAGAGAGAGAGAGAGAGAGAGAGAGAGAGAGAGAGAGAGAGAGAGCGAGGGAGAGAGAGAGAGAGAGAGGGGAGAGAGAGAGAAAGCGAGAGAGCGAGGAGAGAGAGAGAGAGAGAGCGAGAGCGAGGAGAGAGAATGAGAGAGAGAGAGAGAGCGAGGAGAGAGAGAGAGAGGAGAGCGGGAGAGAGAGAGAGAGAGAGAGAGAGAGAGAGAGCGAGAGAGAAAGCGAGAGAGCGAGGAGAGAGAGAGAGAGGAGAGCGGGAGAGAGCGAGGAGAGAGAGAGAGCGAGGAGAGAGAGAGCGAGAGAGAGAGAGAGAGGAGAGAGAGAGAGAGAGAGGAGAGCGGGAGAGAGAGAGAACATGGATTAATCCATCAGTAAGAGGTCGTGAACACAACATTAAATATAGAACGATGAGCATGGAGTCCTGGTATGGATAGATTCTATTCATATGTATTGATTGTCATCAAATTAATTAAAACACAATGGAAAGAGGATGGCTCAATGATAGCATTAAGAGGCTGGCTCAATGATAGCATTAAAGAGGATGGCTCAATGATAGCATTAAAGAGGATGGCTCAATGATAGCATTAAAGAGGATGGCTCAACGATAGCATTAAAGAGGATGGCTCAACGATAGCATTAAGAGGATGGCTCAACGATAGCATTAAAGAGGATGGCTCAATGATAGCATTAAAGAGGATGGCTCAATGATAGCATTAAAGAGGATGGCTCAATGATAGCATTAAAGAGGATGGCTCAATGATAGCATTAAAGAGGACGGCACAATGATAGCATTAAAGAGGACGGCTCAACGATAGCATTAAGAGGACGGCTCAATGATAGCATTAACTTCTTAGGGAGCGGTTCCCGAGGTGACGGATGGCTCAATGATAGCATTAAAGAGGATGGCTCAATGATAGCATTAAAGAGGATGGCTCAATGATAGCATTAAAGAGGATGGCTCAATGATAGCATTAAAGAGGACGGCTCAATGATAGCATTAAAGAGGACGGCTCAATGATAGCATTAACTTCTTAGGGAGCGGTTCCCGAGGTGACGGATGGCTCAATGATAGCATTAAAGAGGATGGCTCAATGATAGCATTAAAGAGGATGGCTCAATGATAGCATTAAAGAGGATGGCTCAATGATAGCATTAAGAGGAAGGCACAATGATAGCATTAAGAGGACGGCTCAATGATAGCATTAAGAGGATGGCTCAATGATAGCATTAAAGAGGATGGCTCAATGATAGCATTAAAGAGGATGGCTCAATGATAGCATTAAAGAGGATGGCTCAATGATAGCATTAAAGCGGATGGCTCAATGATAGCATTAAGAGGATGGCTGAATGATAGCTTTAAAGAGGATGGCTCAATGACAGCATTAAGAAGATGGCTCAATGATAGCATTAACTTCTTAACGAGCGATTCCCGAGGTGACGGTTTTGGAGAGTCTGGCGTGCCCAAAGTAAAATGTCTCCCACTCAGGCCCAGAAAATAGGATATGCACATAATTAGTACTATTGGATAGGAAACACTCTGAAGTTTCTAAAAGTGTTAACATTATGTCTGTGAGTGTAACAGAACAGAAATAGCAGGCGAAAACCCGAGAAAAATCTATCCGGAATTACTGTTTTTTGTCACATTGGCTCTGTTTGACAGTCTCTCTATTGAGTTCTATGGCACGCAGCTCCGAGATTTCAGTACCTATGGCTTCCACTAGATGTCAACCGTCTATATATAAAGCCTCAGAGAGATTGGAGGAAGCAGGAAGAATAGGGAAAGAAAAGGTAGCTCAGATGTCAACAAGTTTTCTTGTGCGCAAGGCTGGCTGCGCGCCCCACTTTATTTTACTTATATAACGTTTAGGTGACCATCCGAGTGAAATATTATTGCTCATATTCATAAAAGGATAGCTAAGGATGCATTTGAACTGGTATTTGATTTGTTTAGGAAAAGTGTATAGGTATATTTGAACGCGTTCTCTTCACGTTTCAATGGCCGATTTGACGTTGGATTTTCTGAACATAACGCACCAACCAAACGGAGATTTATGGATATAATAAATGACTTTTTCTAACCAAAGAACCATGGATTGTCTTTGTTGGACACTTGGGAAGCCCTCAGCAGAAGTTCTTCAAAAGGTAAGGGATTTGTTTTCGCTGTGAAATGTGTTTTGTGTGAACCGAGCTGGTTTATGAATTTATGCTAATGGAAAATATTGGAGGTGCTAACCCTCAAACAATCAAATGTTGTGCTTTCGCCGTAAAGCCTTTTTTAAATCTGACAACGCTGTGATAATGCCAAGAAGCAGAGCTTTTGATGACTATGCAACACTTGTATATTGATGAATGTTTAATAATTCAACTTTTGGATTTTGAATTTGCCGCCTTGCATTTCACCGGCTAGCGCCCCACCACTCCCTATTAACACTCCCTAAGTAGTTAAAAGGGTGATTCATTAAAGAGGGTGGTTGATTAAAGAGGGTGGTTGATTAAAGAGGGTGGTTCATTAAAGAGGGTGGTTCATTAAAAGGTAATGACAGTGTGTCAGTCATCCAGGATAACCTTCCATCTCCTGTTAATGATCTGGCTGCGTTCCTGACCTTGTCTGTGTTGGGTCCAACCATCACTGTCTGTGTGTCTCGGTGTGTGTGTGTGTCTCGGTGTGTGTGTGTGTCTCGGTGTGTGTGTGTGTCTCGGTGTGTGTGTGTGTGTGTCTCGGTGTGTGTGTGTGTCGGTGTGTGTGTGTCTCGGTGTGTCTCGGTGTGTGTGTGTCTCGGTGTGTCTCGGTGTGTGTGTGTGTCTCGGTGTGTGTGTGTGTGTGTGTGTGTGCATGTAATCACTGCAGACGATCAGTGACTCACCTCTCCCGATGCAGATCAGTTACTTTCACTCCCGTCAACTCCTCCAGCTCAGCCATGGATCCCACACACACCACCTGGACACACACACACACACACACCAGATGAACACACACACACACACACACACACACACACACACACACACAGGGGTCAGCAACAGAACAGTAGCCTCCATTCTGTCTTCCTGTAAATGACAGACAGCTGAAGAGGGTGTGTGTACACGGTCGGTGTGTGCGTGGGTTAGGGATGTAGCAATTCACTGATACCCACCGGCCCCCTCTTCACCGATACCCACCGGCCCCCTCTTCACCGATACCCACGGCCCCTCTTCACCGATACCCACGGCCCCCTCTTCACCGATACCCACGGCCCCTCTTCACGATACCCACGGCCCCCTCTTCACCGATACCCACGGCCCCTCTTCACCGATACCCACGGCCCCTCTTCACGATACCCACGGCCCCCTCTTCACCGATACCCACCGGCCCCTCTTCACCGATACCCACCGGCCCCCTCTTCACCGATACCCACCGCCCCCTCTTCACGATACCCACCGGCCCCTCTTCACCGATACCCACCGCCCCCTCTTCACCGATACCCACGGCCCCCTCTTCACCGATACCCACCGGCCCCCTCTTCACCGATACCCACCGGCCCCCTCTTCACTGATACCCACCGGCCCCCTCTTCACTGATACCCACCGGCCCCCTCTTCACTGATACCCACCGGTCCCCTCTTCACTGATACCCACCGGCTCCCTCTTCACTGATACCCACCGGCCCCCGATTCAAATGTTTAAGAGCATCGGAGTGCAGGACCCCAAACCCGCCCAAATGTAGCACGCATCGTCTTTTGTGACAAATTACGCTTCCTCTCCTTCAGTGTATAACTAAGTATGCAACTGCTTTGACAGTCAATTATCAAAGTAACTTTTCACGCCGAACAACTACGTCAGTAGACTAGTCAGCTTTACGCGCTAACCAACGAGAGGTATGGGAATATTCTCTTGCACCTTCAGCATTCAAATGACAATTTAGCTATTAGATGGTGATTTCAGATCAAAAGTGAGGGGGGGCCGCCTACATTGCCCCCCACTAATCTGATAGCGGGGGGGTGGTATTTACCCAGATACCCTTACAGTGCCTTCAGAAAGTATTCATACCCTTTGACTTATTACAAATGTTGTTGTGTTACAGCCTGAATTTTTTTAAATGGATTAAATATGTTTTTACTCAACCGTCTACACACAATAGCCCATTATGACAAAGTGAAAATATGTTTTTACAAATTTTTCGCTAGTTTATTGAAAATGAAATACAGAAATATCTCATTTACATGTTTGAATCACCTTTGGCTGTGATTATAGCTGTGCGTATTTCTGGGTAAGCCTCTACGAGCTTTCCACACCTGAATTGTACAATATTTGCTCATTATTCGTTTAATAATTCTTCAGGCTCTGTCAAGTTGGTTGTTGATCATTGCTAGAAGCCATTTTTAAGTCTTGACATAAATTTTAAAACACTATTATTGCACACAGAGTCCATGCAACTTATTATGTGACTTGTTAAGGCCATGTGTACTCCTGGACTTATTTCGGCTTGCCATAACAAAGGGGTTGAATACTTACTGACACAAAACATTTCAGCTTTAAATTACATTTGTAAAAAAAATCTAAAATCATATTTACGCTGACATTACGGGGTATTGTGTGTGTAATTCAGGCTAACAACAAACTGTGGAAAAAGTCAAAGGGTGGGAATACATTCTGAAGACACTGTATATGGCTCAGCTCAGGTGCCCATACAGCCCACTGGTACAGTCCACTGGTACAGTCCACTAGTACAGCCCACTAGTACAGCCCACTGGTACAGCCCACTGGTACAGTCCACTAGTACAGCCCACTGGTACAGTCCACTGGTACAGTCCACTAGTACAGCCCACTGGTACAGTCCACTGGTACAGCCCACTAGTACAGCCCACTAGTACAGCCCACTGGTACAGTCCACTGGTACAGTCCACTAGTACAGCCCACTGGTACAGCCCACTAGTACAGCCCACTGGTACAGTCTACTGGTACAGTCCACTAGTACAGCCCAATAGTACAGCCCACTAGTACAGCCCACTGGTACAGTCCACTAGTACAGCCCACTGGTACAGTCCACTGGTACAGCCCACTAGTACAGCCCACTAGTACAGCCCACTGGTACAGTCCACTGGTACAGCCCACTAGTACAGCCCACTGGTACAGCCCACTGGTACAGTCCACTGGTACAGCCCACTGGTACAGCCCACTGGTACAGCCCACTCCATCTCTCTCCTCTCCCTCCATCCAGTACACTAGTGATGGGAAGTTCGGCTCTTTTTACTGACTCGGCTCTGACTCGTTCAGTCAAAAGAACAAATCTTTTGACATTTTTTTATTTTTTTTTATTTGAGTCAGTAATGACCAGAGCACTCAGGACCTGCTGTAGGACTCATTGCAGCCAGATCTATCAGGTCAAACGAAGGACAAAAATGAATCATGACTCTCGAGTCAATAAAGAGTCGTTCAAAAAGATTGAATCGTTCACGAACTGCACATCACTAACATACACTCACCGGACAGTTTTTTTTTTTTAGGTACACACATCTAGTACTGGGTCAGACGCCAGACGCCTTCTCCCCCAGAACAGCCTGAATTATTCGGGGCATGTCTACAAGGTGTCGGAAACGTTCTACAGGGATGGTGGTCCATGCTGACGCCATGATGAGCGCCTAAATTAGAACACTGTGGCTGTACGGTAACACGCCATACATGAGGTCAGAGCTCAGTGGCTGTACGGTAACACGCCATACATGAGGTCAGAGCTCAGTGGCTGTACGGTAACACGCCATACATGAGGTCAGAGCTCAGTGGCTGTACGGTAACACGCCATACATGAGGTCAGAGCTCAGTGGCTGTACGGTAACACGCCATACATGAGGTCAGAGCTCAGTGGCTGTGCGGTAACACGCCATACATGAGGTCAGAGCTCAGTGGCTGTACGGTAACACGCCATACATGAGGTCAGAGCTCAGTGGCTGTACGGTAACACGCCATACATGAGGTCAGAGCTCATTGGCTGTACGGTAACACGCCATACATGAGGTCAGAGCTCAGTGGCTGTACGGTAACACGCCCCATCCCTCCTGCTGATTTGATTGGGCAACTTCTGCTAATTTTGTGTGGTCAGAGTGAGGGACATGCTGTATATTAAAAGAGGACTCAAATGTATTTTGAAAGATGAGACGTTGAGGATGAAAATAAATACTTTGACGTCATACAAGTAAGCCAAACACCCGCGTCAGGCGGACTGTTGTGTCCTCACCTTTGGCCTAATAATTCCAAACTGTTCTATTTTAATTGCTACCATTGGTTATGCATTTGCTTTTCATATTTCTTCTATTATAAACCTTTCAATGTCTCCCAATCCATTTAGGCCAATTCCCACGAGTAAAGGGTTAATGAGTGTTACACACGAAAATGTCTATTTTTAAGAAGGTAGGCTAGATAAGCATATCACCAAAGTATGTCAGGTACGCAATAGGTTGATAAGTATATCACAAAAGTATACCAGACATTTCAAACATTCCCAGCTAATAAAAAAAAAAACAGCCATGGTATTTAATTGTAGAGAATGAACAAGATTTATCAAGGGCAACCTTGGGACTAATTTAACTGGCCGCCAACAGCACCACCGTGACACGCCATTCCGTGAGTAATATTCTGAGCACAAGGCAAATAAACTTTGATTTGACAGATTCCCAGCTGGCAGACAGGTGGTTAATAAAGCTCTAGGCTATCTGGTTGGCAGGTGGTTAAAGCTCTAGGCTATCTGGCTGGCAGGTGGTTAAAGCTCTAGGCTATCTGGCTGGCAGGTGGTTAATAAAGCTCTAGGCTATCTGGCTGGCAGACAGGTGATTAATAAAGCTCTAGGCTATCTGGCTGGCAGACAGGTGATTAATAAAGCTCTAGGCTAGCTGGCTGGCAGACAGGTGGTTAAAGCTCTAGGCTAGCTGTCTGGCAGACAGGTGATTAATAAAGCTCTAGGCTATCTGGCTGGCAGACAGGTGATTAATAAAGCTCTAGGCTAGCTGTCTGGCAGACAGGTGGTTAATAAATCTCTAGGCTGGCTGGCTGGCAGACAGGTGATTAATAAAGCTCTAGGCTATCTGGCTGGCAGACAGGTGATTAATAAAGCTCTAGGCTAGCTGTCTGGCAGACAGGTAATTAATAAAGCTCTAGGCTAGCTGGCCGGCAGACAGGTGATTAATAAAGCTCTAGGCTAGCTGGCTGGCAGGTTGTTAATAAAGCTCTAGGCTAGCTGGCTGGCAGACAGGTGATTAATAAAGCTCTAGGCTAGCTGTCTGGCAGACAGGTGATTAATAAAGCTCTAGGCTAGCTGGCTGGCAGGTTGTTAATAAAGCTCTAGGCTAGCTGACTGACAGACAGGTGATTAATAAAGCTCTAGGCTGGCAGGTTGTTAATAAAGCTCTAGGCTAGCTGACTGGCAGACAGGTGATTAATAAAGCTCTAGGCTAGCTGGCTGGCAGACAGGTGATTAATAAAGCTCTAGGCTAGCTGTCTGGCAGACAGGTGATTAATAAAGCTCTAGGCTAGCTGGCCGGCAGACAGGTGATTAATAAAGCTCTAGGCTAGCTGGCTGGCAGGTTGTTAATAAAGCTCTAGGCTAGCTGTCTGGCAGACAGGTGATTAATAAAGCTCTAGGCTAGCTGTCTGGCAGACAGGTAATTAATAAAGCTCTAGGCTAGCTGGCTGGCAGACAGGTGTTTGTAATTCTGCTCCAATTTCAAACAGACTAAGGTAGCTGGCCCAGATATGACCGGTGTGTGTCGCACGACAGAGAGATTAAGGGAGAGAAAGTGGAGATGGGAGAGAGAAAGTGGAGATAGGGGGGAGAGAGAGAGAGACAGCTGAGAGGGAGACAGAGAGACAGAGTTCCCGGCCCCTCCATCCATCTCTAAATCCCTCCATCTCTCTCCTCTCTGCTCATCCTCCCTCCATCTCCTCTCCTCTCCCTCCCTCCTCTCCAGCTCAGGAAGCCATCAGCCCCTCCTCCGTAGACCCCTGCCGCCTGGGTAACAGACCCAGCCAGACTGCTATTTCTAGGAAGCAGGTCGCTCCTCCGCTTGCTCTCTCGCTGTCCTTTTACATCACAGAGAGTTGCTCATTTCATTTTTCACACAATCATTACAACCCAATTCTGCCATGTAAATGAAGACGGTCTTTCCCGGACCAGCGTGTAGAGATGGCTAAGAACACGTGATGTTATGTTAGTCCATCTAACCATCCATTCCCTGGTCAGATAAAGTCGTGAGGTTTCAATGGGCGAAGGCCTTTGAAAATGATAGAAAACATTTAGGTGGCAGAAGAGATTCAGAGAAGAGAAAAGTCAATAGAGATTTGTTCCTTTTTTTATGAATTATTTTGATGTATAATAAAACAAAATGTTTTGCGTCAGAGAGAGAGAGAACGATAAGAACGATAAGAAAACAGTTTGACTCCCTGTTCTACTGCTGAGAAGGTACAGCTGGACTTCACTAACTTTATGTGTCAGAAAGATGGTTAGTGACCTCCTTAAAGTTACTCTGTGTGTGTGTCTGTGTGTGTGTGTGTGTGTGTGTGTGTGTGTGTGTGTGTGTGTGTGTCAGGGTGTGTGTGTGTGTCAGGGTGTGTGTGTGTGTGTGTGTGTGTGTGTCAGGGTGTGTGTGTGTGCGTGTGTGAGAGGGTGTGTGTGCGTGTGTGAGAGGGTGTGTGTGTGTCAGCGTGTGTGTCTGTGTGTGTGTGTGTCAGGGTGTGTGTGTGGTGTCAGGGTGTGTGTGTGGTGTCAGGGTGTGTGTGTGGTGTCAGGGTGTGTGTGTGGTGTCAGGGTGTGTGTGTGGTGTCAGGGTGTGTGTGTGGTGTCAGGGTGTGTGTGTGGTGTCAGGGTGTGTGTGTGGTGTCAGGGTGTGTGTGTGGTGTCAGGGTGTGCGTGTGAGTGTGTGCGTGTGAGTGTGTGTCTGACCTCCTCAAAGTCGTCGCTGCACCATAGGGGGATGGGCGTGCCCCAATAGCGGTTCCTGGAAACGGCCCAATCACGCGCATCCCTCAGCCAGTTACCAAAACGGCGCTCCCGCACAAACTCAGGAACCCTGGGATGAGAGGAGTGAGTCAGCGAGAGGAGGGGGGAGAGAGACAGAGGGGGGGTGAGGGAGAACCACTGTTAGCTTGATGGAGAATCAGATCAATGATCAACAAAACATAAGCCCTAAATGGCGCCTTATTTCCTACATATTATATAGCGTGCCTCATTTCCTACATATTATAGTGTGCACCGTATTCAGGACCCAGACAGACTGGGGAGACGAGGTCTAGACAGACATCAGGTTATACAAGACTGCCTTAAGTAATATAATTGAACATGTCTGTCAGCCAGGGATGGGCAAGACCCAACATAATTTAAGTGATTTAACTGAAGAGCCAGAACTAGAAAGACGACCACTGAAACTAGCAGGCAACAGCATGTCTTTATCCATCTGGCCTCTATTAGATATCTCTAGTTGGCTGAACTGGTCTGATCTGGTCTGGACTGGACTGGCGAGGTCATCTTTCACCTGGGGAGCAGACGGACCTGAACTCAACCAAAAAGGACAACAGAACGGCTGGAAATCCCATTAAGATGTCGGTAATCGTCTCGTATCTTCTCTGTCTGTATCTTTGGGTCTCATTCCTACATTGCCATTCTGTACTATGAATGAACAGTTCATTTCAGTTCACAGTAGAAAATGTTTTATTTTTTTTGTTTTAAATCGCGATAAAGAAAATGGGACTGACTCCATTTCACTGAACTCCATTCCCCGGGGCGCCGAAGACGTGGATGTCGATTAAGGCAGCCCCCGCACCTCTCTGATTCAGAGGGTTGGGTTAAATGCGGAAGACACATTTCGGTTGAAGGCATTCGGTTGTACAACTGACTAATAATGGTGACTTTGACCTTTGACTTTTTGAAGTAAAGCAAATAACAACCCCCCCCCCCTCGTGTCCCAATCATACGCTTTTAAATCTATGTGGGGTAGCGAGTACGTCGGGGGGGGGGGGACTGGAGAATTGGGACCAAGGACTCATTAACACTGTGACCTAATGTAAACTCTTGGGATTAAATGTGAAGCCAGTTTCTTTACATATTAGAAAGACTAAGACAGAAACTAGCACCCAGTAGTATTGACTATATCCAGCTGGCCTCTAGATCATTTTCTAAATAAACTGAGATTATAATTTTTTTCCTTACGGGTTAAAAACTCCCTTCCAAGTTAAAAACTCCCTTCCAAGTTAAAAACTCCCTTCCAAGTTAAAAACTCCCTTCCAAGTTAAACTTTATCCTTGTGTGAGTCCCAAATGGCACCCTATTCCCTGTATAGTGCACTACTGTTGACCGGGCCCAGGTTAAACCTAGTGCACTAGTGTTGACCGGGCCCAGGTTAAACCTAGAGCACCACTGTTGACCGGGCCCAGGTTAAACCTAGAGCACCACTGTTGACCGGGCCCAGGTTAAACCTAGTGCACCAGTGTTGACCGGGCCCAGGTTAAACCTAGAGCACCACTGTTGACCGGGCCCAGGTTAAACCTAGAGCACTACTGTTGACCGGGCCCAAAACCTTCTGTTTTTGGGCCAAGCGGATCCCATCCCAGCCACAGGAGAAACGGCATCAGGTTCCTCTAGCAGTCCAATGACTTACATCCATTCCCATGTGTGAGAGGCATTTCTATTCAAAAGGAATTATTTCTCCCCACTTACCAGCCTCTCTAGCCATCCTAAATGGAGAATTTACAGTTTGCTGCTGTCCTGTTCCGTCTCGTGCTAGATGAAGGAACGGAGCTATTAAAACATCTACAGAGACCCACAAGGCCGCAGAGCCACAAGGCCGCAGAGCCACATGGCCGCAGAGCCACAAGGCCGCAGAGCCACATGGCCGCAGAGCCACATGGCCGCAGAGCCACATGGCCGCAGAGCCACAAGGCCGCAGAGCCACATGGCCGCAGAGCCACATGGCTGCAGAGCTGGCACATTTCCCTGCAGGGTGTATAGTCCAATACAGATATACCAAGTCTGGTTCTAAAAATAACACTAATTAGCTCTATATATATATTTTTTTAACTATATTCTGTGGGGGAAAAAAAGACTTAATTTCCACCAACTCCATAACACAAAAGACATACCAAAATACAGTGCTATGAAATTTTATTTAAAGAAAATAGAACTTAAAATAATTAGATAATTAAGGATTGAAATTAAAAAATGCAGAGCAGTGGAAGTCAGGACACTAGCTATACTCAACAGCCCACCCACACAGTGGAAGTCAGGACACCCGCTATAATTAACAGTCCACCCACACAGTGGAAGTCAGGACACTAGCTATACTCAACAGCCCACCCACACAGTGGAAGTCAGGACACCAGCTATACTCAACAGCCCACCCACACAGTGGAAGTCAGGACACCAGCTATACTCAACAGCCCACCCACACAGTGGAAGTCAGGACACTAGCTATACTCAACAGCCCACCCACACAGTGGAAGTCAGGACACTAGCTATACTCAACAGCCCACCCACACAGAGGACGTCAGGACACCAGCTATACTCAACAGCCCACCCACACAGAGGAAGTCAGGACACCAGCTATACTCAACAGCCCACCCACACAGTGGAAGTCAGGACACCAGCTATACTCAACAGCCCACCCACACAGTGGAAGTCAGGACACCAGCTATACTCAACAGCCCACCCACACAGTGGAAGTCAGGACACCAGCTATACTCAACAGCCCACCCACACAGTGGAAGTCAGGACACCAGCTATACTCAACAGCCCACCCACACAGTGGAAGTCAGGACACCAGCTATACTCAACAGCCCACCCACACAGTGGAAGTCAGGACACTAGCTATACTCAACAGCCCACCCACACAGTGGAAGTCAGGACACTAGCTATACTCAACAGCCCACCCACACAGTGGAAGTCAGGACACCAGCTATACTCAACAGCCCACCCACACAGTGGAAGTCAGGACACCAGCTATACTCAACAGCCCACCCACACAGTGGAAGTCAGGACACCAGCTATACTCAACAGCCCACCCACACAGTGGAAGTCAGGACACCAGCTATACTCAACAGCCCACCCACACAGTGGAAGTCAGGACACCAGCTATACTCAACAGCCCACCCACACAGTGGAAGTCAGGACACCAGCTATACTCAACAGCCCACCCACACAGTGGAAGTCAGGACACCAGCTATACTCAACAGCCCACCCACACAGTGGAAGTCAGGACACCAGCTATACTCAACAGCCCACCCACACAGTGGAAGTCAGGACACCAGCTATACTCAACAGCCCACCCACACAGTGGAAGTCAGGACACCAGCTATACTCAACAGCCCACCCACACAGTGGAAGTCAGGACACCAGCTATACTCAACAGCCCACCCACACAGTGGAAGTCAGGACACTAGCTATACTCAACAGCCCACCCACACAGTGGAAGTCAGGACACTAGCTATACTCAACAGCCCACCCACACAGTGGAAGTCAGGACACCAGCTATACTCAACAGCCCACCCACACAGTGGAAGTCAGGACACCAGCTATACTCAACAGCCCACCCACACAGTGGAAGTCAGGACACCAGCTATACTCAACAGCCCACCCACACAGTGGAAGTCAGGACACCAGCTATACTCAACAGCCCACCCACACAGTGGAAGTCAGGACACCAGCTATACTCAACAGCCCACCCACACAGTGGAAGTCAGGACACCAGCTATACTCAACAGCCCACCCACACAGTGGAAGTCAGGACACCAGCTATACTCAACAGCCCACCCACACAGTGGAAGTCAGGACACCAGCTATACTCAACAGCCCACCCACACAGTGGAAGTCAGGACACCAGCTATACTCAACAGCCCACCCACACAGTGGAAGTCAGGACACCAGCTATACTCAACAGCCCACCCACACAGTGGAAGTCAGGACACCAGCTATACTCAACAGCCCACCCACACAGAGGACGTCAGGACACCAGCTATACTCAACAGCCCACCCACACAGAGGACGTCAGGACACCAGCTATACTCAACAGCCCACCCACACAGAGGAAGTCAGGACACCAGCTATACTCAACAGCCCACCCACACAGAGCCCAAAACAAGGAGAAACAGGTTGTATAGTGTGTGTAGAGTAGGACTGGGTAGCTGGAGTCTAACAACTTTGCACACTTTCCCAGTCACACTGCCTGGTGTAGAGGTTCTGGATGGCAGGGAGCTCGGCTCCAGTGATGTACTGGGCTGTCGGCACCACCCTCTGGTATAGAGGTTCTGGATGGCAGGGAGCTCGGCTCCAGTGATGTACTGGGCTGTCGGCACCACCCTCTGGTATAGAGGTTCTGGATGGCAGGGAGCTCGGCTCCAGTGATGTACTGGGCTGTCGGCACCACCCTCTGGTATAGAGGTTCTGGATGGCAGGGAGCTCGGCTCCAGTGATGTACTGGGCTGTCGGCACCACCCTCTGGTGTAGAGGTTCTGGATGGCAGGGAGCTCGGCCCCAGTGATGTACTGGGCTGTCGGCACCACCCTCTGGTGTAGAGGTTCTGGATGGCAGGGAGCTCGGCTCCAGTGATGTCCTGGGCTGTCGGCACCACCCTCTGGTATAGAGGTTCTGGATGGCAGGGAGCTCGGCTCCAGTGATGTCCTGGGCTGTCGGCACCACCCTCTGGTATAGAGGTTCTGGATGGCAGGGAGCTCGGCTCCAGTGATGTCCTGGGCTGTCGGCACCACCCTCTGGTATAGAGGTTCTGGATGGCAGGGAGCTCGGCTCCAGTGATGTACTGGGCTGTCGGCACCACCCTCTGGTATAGAGGTTCTGGATGGCAGGGAGCTCGGCCCCAGTGATGTACTGGGCTGTCGGCACCACCCTCTGGTATAGAGGTTCTGGATGGCAGGGAGCTCGGCTCCAGTGATGTCCTGGGCTGTCGGCACCACATTCTGTAGCGCCTTGCAGTCGGATGCCAATCAGTTGTCATACCAGGCGGTGATGCAGCCAGTCAAGATGCTCTCAACGGTGCAGCTGTAGAACACTGAGGATTTGAGGGGTTTGGCACGACAGTGTAGACTGAGGGGTTTGGCACGACAGTGTAGACTGAGGGGTTTGGCACGACAGTGTAGACTGAGGGGTTTGGCACGACAGTGTAGACTGAGGGGTTTGGCACGACAGTGTAGACTGAGGGGTTTGGCGACAGTGTAGACTGAGGGTTTGGCACGACAGTGTAGACTGAGGGGTTTGGCACGACAGTGTAGACTGAGGGGTTTGGCACGACAGTGTAGACTGAGGGGTTTGGCACGACAGTGTAGACTGAGGGGTTTGGCATGACAGTGTAGATTGAGGGGTTTGGCACGACAGTGTAGACTGAGGGGTTTGGCACGACAGTGTAGACTGAGGGGTTTGGCATGACAGTGTAGATTGAGGGGTTTGGCATGACAGTGTAGACTGAGGGGTTTGGCATGACAGTGTAGACTGAGGGGTTTGGCATGACACACACGTCCCTCTGCAGCAATCCAAATGGCTGCTGCAGCGACAGAGAGTTATAGCCGATTTATGATTGATCTGGGAATGTGGACCTGAGGCTCTGTACAGGGGGGTGTGATGCAATTGTTGAGCCTCTGGAGGTGACGTGCACCTCCATATAACCTACCGTTCAAAAGTTTGGGGTCACTTAGAAATGTCCTTGTTTTTGAAAGAAAAGCAAACATTTTTGTCCATCAAAATAACATCAAATTGATCAGAAATACAGTGTAGACATTGTTAATGTTGTAAATGACTATTGTAGCTGGAAACGGATGACTTTTTTATGGAATATATACATAGGCGTTCAGAGGCCCATTATCAGCAACCATCACTCCTGTGTTCCAATGGCACGTTGTGTTAGCTAATCCAAGGTTATCATTTTAAACTGCTAATCCATCATTAGAAAACCCTTTTGTAATTATGTTAGCACAGCTGAAATCTGTTGTCCTGATTAAAGAAGCAATAAAACTGGCCTTCTTTAGATTAGTTGAGTATCTGGAGCATCAGCATTTGTGGGTTCGATTACAGGCTCATAATGGCCAGAAACAAAGACCTTTCTTCTGAAACTCGTCAGTCTATTCTTGTTCTGAGAAATGAAGGCTATTTCATGTGAGAAATTGCCAAGAAACTGGAGATCTGGTACAATGCTGTGTACTACTCCCCTTCATAGAACAGAGCAAACCGGCTCTAACCAGAATAGAAAGAGGAGTGGGAGGCCCCGGTGCACAACTGAGCAAGAGGACAAGTACATTAAGTGTCTAGTTTGAGAAACAGACGCCTCACAAGTCCTCAACTGGCAGCTTCATTAAATACTACCCACAAAACACCAGTCTCAACATCAACAGTGAAGAGGCGACTCCGGGATGCTGGCCTTCTAGGCAGAGTTGCAAAGAAAAAGCCACATCTCAGACTGGCCAATAAAAATAAAAGATTAAGATGGGCAAAAAAACACAGACACTGGACAGAGGAACTCTGCCTAGAAGGCCAGCATCCCGGAGTCGCCTCTTCACTGTTGACGTTGAGACTTGTGTTTTGCCTTGTTCAGGGGCAGAAGGACAGATTTGTACCTTGTCAGCTCGGGGATTCGATCCAGCAACCTTTCAGTTACTGGCCCAACGCTCTAACCACTAGGCTACCTGCCGCCCCTAACATGCAGATGTTAATGCGAGTGTAGCGAAATGCTTGTGCTTCTAGTTCCGACCATGCAGTAGTATCTAACAAGTAACCTAACAATTCCAACAACTACCTCATACACACATATCTAAAAAGGGGCGAATGAGAATACGTACATATAAATACACAGGGTCAAGAAAAAGTATATGGACCCTTTGGAATTATCTGGATTTCTGCATAAATTGGTTAGACAATTAAATTTTTGCGCAAATGCTGTCATCCATCCACGGTTTCTGGTTAGGGTAGGTTGTAATAGTCACAGTGGGTACAACATATCCAATGCACTGCATAATAAACTCACTCACTTAGCAGTAGGACTTGACTGTCTCTGTATGGTAACATATAGTAGATAGCAGGCCTTATCAGTAAGACTTGACTGTCTCTGTATGGTAATATGTAGTAGATAGCAGGTCTTAGCAGTAGGACTTGACTGTCTCTGTATGGTAACATATAGTAGATAGCAGGCCTTATCAGTAAGACTTGACTGTCTCTGTATGGTAATATGTAGTAGATAGCAGGTCTTAGCAGTAGGACTTGACTGTCTCTGTATGGTAATATGTAGTAGATAGGAGGCCTTAGCAGTAAGACTTGACTGTCTCTGTATGGTAACATATAGTAGATAGCAGGTCTTAGCAGTAGGACTTGACTGTCTCTGTATGGTAATATGTAGTAGATAGCAGGTCTTAGCAGTAGGACTTGACTGTCTCTGTATGGTAATATGTAGTAGATAGCAGGTCTTAACAGTAGGACTTGACTGTCTCTGTATGGTAATATGTAGTAGATATCAGGTCTTAGCAGTAAGACTTGACTGTCTCTGTATGGTAACATATAGTAGATAGCAGGTCTTAGCAGTAAGACTTGACTGTCTCTGTATGGTAATATGTAGTAGATAGCAGGTCTTAGCAGTAGGACTTGACTGTCTTAACAGTAGGACTTGGATGTACGGTAGGACAGAAGTAAAGAGGATATTAGGTCTTGTAACAGGTCTTACCAGTAGCATTTGTCATTGTTTTCCAGCAGCTTCTCCACCATGTGTTCCACCCTAATAAACCAGCTGGGAACAGCCTTGTAGATCAGAGGAGTGTCCGATCTGTAGGATACAAATATATATTACACACACACACACACACACACACAACCAGTCAAAAGCTTGGACACAGCGACTCATTCCAGGGTTTTCCTTTAATTTTACTATTTTCTACATTGTAGAATAATAGTGAAGACGTCAACACTATGAAATCATGTAGTAACCAAAAAAGAAAAAAAGTGTTAAAACAAAATCAAAATATATGTTTTATTCTTTAAAGTAACCACCCTTTGCCTTGATGATAGCTTTGCATTCTCTCAACCAGCTTCACCTGGAATGCTTTTTCCAACAGTCTTGAAGGAGTTCCCACATATTCTGAGCACTTGCTTTTCCTGCTTTTCCTTCACTCCGCGGTCCAACTCATCCCAAACCATCTCAATTGGGTTGAGGTCGGGTGATTGTGGAGGCCGAATTTGGACTTATCAGACCAAAGGACAGATTTCCACCGGTCTAATGGTTATTGCTCGTGTTTTTTGTCCCAAGCAACTCTCTTCTTCTTATTGGTGTCCTTTAGTAGTGGTTTCTTTGCAGCAATTCGACCATAAAGGCCTGATTCACGCAGTCTCCTCTGAACAGTTGATGTTGAGATGTGTCTGTTACTTGAACTCTGTGAAGCATTTATTTGGGCTGCAATCTGAGGTGCAGTTAACTCTAATGAACTTATCCTCTGCAACAGAGGTAACTCTGGGTCTTCCTTTCCTGTGGTGGTCCTCATGAGAGGCAGTTTCATCATAGCCCTTGAAGGTTTTTGCGACTGCACTTGAAGAAACGTTCAAAGTTCTTGAAATGTCCCATATTGACTGACCTTCATGTCTTAAAGTAATGATGGACTGTCGTTTCTCTTTGCTTATTTGAGCTGTTCTTGCCATAATATGGACTTGGTCTTTTACCAAATAGGGCTATCTTCTGTATACCACCTCGTCACAACACAACTGATTGGCTTAAACTTATTAAGAAGGAAATCAGTTCCACAAATTAACTTTTAACAAGGCACACCTGTTCATTGAAATGCATTCCAGGTGACTACCTCATGAAGCTGGTTGAGTAGCCACCCTCTGCTTGCCATCAAGGCTAAGGGTGGCTACTTTGAAGAATCTCCAAAAATATATTTTGATTTGTTTAACACTTTTTTTGGTTACTACATGATTCCATATGTGTTATTTCATAGTTTTGATATCTTCACTATTATAATACAATGTAGAAAAAAGTCAAAATAAAGAAAATCCAAACTTCTGGCTGGTACTATCTATATATATATATATATATATATATATATATATATATAAATAAATAAATACATACATGTATAATATACTATTACTATACTAATAAACCAGCTGGGAACAGCCTTGTAGATCAGAGGACTGTCAGACGTAGAGGGCGAGGTAAAGGAGGAGGAGGAGGAGGAGGAGGAGGAGGAGGAGAAGGAGGAGAGGGAGGGGAGGATAAGAGGGAGAGGAGGAGAGGGAGAGGAGAAGAGGGAGAGGAAGAGGAGGAGAGGGAGAGAGCGGCAGAGGAGAGGAAGAGAGGAAGAGGGAGAGGAGGAGAGGGAGAGGAGAGGTGAGCTTCTCTTCATGCTCTAAGTCCCATCTGTGATTTAACGTTACAGGAAGTCTGCCAGCGTCCGGAGGTCAGCGGGAAGGCCATCAGACAGACCTACTAGGAAGTGTTTTCTTGGAGTTACTGGGAAGACTTACCTCCAACAGAAAGGGTAGCTATGCTTGAAAGAGCTGCTGTTGACCAGACGACCCTGTTCCTTCAGCCATTTGATGATGTTCTTGTCAGCATCCTACAGGAGGGGGAAACAGTGAGATTGCTGCTCGGCTGTGAACCCGACTTCCCAGGTTTACACAGAAATCAGAGTTGGAGGATTCCCTCCCTGCTTACTCCTTCCTGATTCTGGGAATCCTCCAACCACGATTTTAGAAAAACCTGGGAATTTGGGAAGTTTCTGTGATTTTGCCACCCTATACAACGAACAGAATCACAATGACAGACTACAGTTCTGTAGAAGCTGACAGAGAGATAGGAGAGGAGACTGACATATCCCAGACTACAGTTCTGTACCAGCTGACAGAGAGATAGGAGAGGAGACAGACATATCCCAGACTACAGTTCTGTAGAAGCTGACAGAGAGATAGGAGAGGAGACTGACATATCCCAGACTACAGTTCTGTACCAGCTGACAGAGAGATAGGAGAGGAGACTGACATATCCCAGACTACAGTTCTGTACCAGCTGACAGAGAGATAGGAGAGGAGACTGACATATCCCAGACTACAGTTCTGTACCAGCTGACAGAGAGATAGGAGAGGAGACTGACATATCCCAGACTACAGTTCTGTACCAGCTGACAGAGAGATAGGAGAGGAGACAGACATATCCCAGACTACAGTTCTGTACCAGCTGACAGAGAGATAGGAGAGGAGACTGACATATCCCAGACTACAGTTCTGTACCAGCTGACAGAGAGATAGGGGAGGAGACAGACATATCCCAGACTACAGTTCTGTACCAGCTGACAGAGAGATAGGAGAGGAGACTGACATATCCCAGACTACAGTTCTGTACCAGCTGACAGAGAGATAGGAGAGGAGACCGAGTGTTTGGGGAGGAGGAGGAGGGTTTAACTG
The DNA here is from genome assembly GCA_030435695.1 of Brachymystax lenok tsinlingensis. NCBI lineage: Eukaryota > Metazoa > Chordata > Actinopteri > Salmoniformes > Salmonidae > Brachymystax > Brachymystax lenok. The sequence continues at coordinate 4,819,090 of CM059813.1, read as the reverse complement.
TTCTGCTTTACACTTTCATGTTAATTATAGTAAATCAAACCAGCAATTACTCAGTTAGGTAACACCACTTTTCACACACTCTCTTCTACAGTATAACACTATTTAATTTCTGTTCCTTTTAACTTTCCATATCACAGCAGCCCTAAAGCTGGTCATATATTCTCCTTTCTAACCGGAGAACGGATTGATTCAGTTTAGTGGAAACGGGTCCAATGTGTGTGTCCAGTTTGTTAGTGTCCAGCCTGTGTGTGTGTCCAGTTTGTTAGTGTCCAGTTTGTTAGTGTCCAGCCCGTGTGTGTGTCCAGTGTGTGTGTGCGTCCAGTGTGTGTGTGTCGTCCAGTGTGTGTGTGTGCGTCCAGTGTGTGTGTGCGTCCAGTGTGTGTGTGTGTGCGTCCAGTGTGTGTGTGTGCATCCAGTGTGTGTGTGTGCATCCAGTGTGTGTGTGTGCATCCAGTGTGTGTGTGTGCATCCAGTGTGTGTGTGTGTGCATCCAGTGTGTGTGTGTGTGCATCCAGTGTGTGTGTGTGTAGTGAGTTTCTTAACCTCCAAATCTACGCCGCCTGGGACAACGCTAGGCGGTGCATAAACTAACTATCTGGGTCCTTCAGATGCGTTAACCCCTAAATGACTTTCTGCCTCCGGGTTAGAGAAGTGGGCCAGGAAAAAAATAAAAAGGGTTGCCAGTTCAAATCCCAGGTGGTGCATATCTATTCTAGGGCCTGCTGGGCTGCCTGGCAGATGGGTTCAACCCTGTGCTAACTTCCTCATCAAGGCACGGCAGTAGCCTCAAGGTTAGAGAAACAGGCCAGTAATCGAAGGGTTAAACAGTTCAAATCCCAGGGCTGATGGTGGCGAAATGAACCACGGCATCAAATGCTGTGTGTGTGTGTGTGTTCTCTGAAAACTATTTAGGTCAAACAAACAATTCCAAAAAGTAGATTTTTTAAATTATTTCTGGTATTTAAAAAATGATTAGTTAAAATCCACTTTAAAACAATTTCTGTCGTCATAACAAGGCTATCAAAGAACTACAGTTGGCTGAGGGGAGACCAGCACCAGCTGTGATTCTACCAATCAGAGAGTACGGCTGAGGGGAGACCAGCGCCAGCTGTGATTCTACCAATCAGAGAGTACGGCTGAGGGGAGACCAGCGCCAGCTGTGATTCTACCAATCAGAGAGTACGGCTGAGGGGAGACCAGCGCCAGCTGTGATTCTACCAATCAGAGAGTACGGCTGAGGGGAGACCAGCGCCAGCTGTGATTCTACCAATCAGAGAGTACGGCTGAGGGTGAGACCAGCGCCAGCTGTGATTCTACCAATCAGAGAATGCGGCTGAGGGAGACCAGCGCCAGCTGTGATTCTACCAATCAGAGAGTGCGGCTGAGGAGACCAGCGCCAGCTGTGATTCTACCAATCAGAGAGTACGGCTGAGGGGAGACCAGCGCCAGCTGTGATTCTACCAATCAGAGAGTACGGCTGAGGGGAGACCAGCGCCAGCTGTGATTCTACCAATCAGAGAGTACGGCTGAGGGGAGACCAGCACCAGCTGTGATTCTACCAATCAGAGAATAGTGAAGCGCTGACAGACAAGCTGGTGTTTCCCCCGTAGGCCCTGAAACCTCAGTAGGTTTCAGACCCATGTCAGTGGTCCTGAAAGAATCACCGGTGACTCCTGCTACGGTGGCCTGTCAGTGGTCCTGAAAGAATCACCGGTGACTCCTGCTACGGTGGCCTGTCAGTGGTCCTGAAAGAATCACCGGTGACTCCTGCTACGGTGGCCTGTCAGTGGTCCAGACGTACACTACTACTTCCGAGAGCTCTCAGAGCCCACTCACACAGACAGACAGACAGACAGACAGACAGACAGAGAGAGACAGAGAGACAGAGAGAGACAGAGAGACAGACAGACGGTCAGACAGACAGACAGACAGAGAGACAGAGACAGAGAGACAGACAGACGGTCAGACAGAGAGACAGACCTACCTTGACATACTGTCCCACAAAGTCAGTGACTTCCTCAGTGAAGCAACCAGAGGAGTCTACAGGACAGACGGGCGCCTGGTCTCTCTGGCAGATGTTATTCTCCATACACACGCGGTAATCATCCTGTAACAAACACAGATCTATATTATACACCTAGACCGGATGATGTGATCCTCCTGTAACAGATATATATTATACACCTAGACCGGATGATGTGATCCTCCTGTAACAGATCTATACTATACACCTAGACCGGATGATGTCATCCTCCTGTAACAGATATATATTATACACCTAGACCGGATGATGTCATCCTCCTGTAACAGATATATATTATACACCTAGACCGGATGATGTCATCCTCCTGTAACAGACATATATTATACACCTAGACCGGATGATGTGATCCTCCTGTAACAGATCTATATTATACACCTAGACCGGATGATGTGATCCTCCTGTAACAGATCTATATTATACACCTAGACCGGATGATGTCATCCTCCTGTAACAGATAGATATTATACACCTAGACCGGATGATGTGATCCTCCTGTAACAGATCTATACTATACACCTAGACCGGATGATGTGATCCTCCTGTAACAGATATATATTATACACCTAGACCGGATGATGTGATCCTCCTGTAACAGACCTATATTATACACCAAGACCGGATGATGTGATCCTCCTGTAACAGATACATATTATACACCTAGACCGGATGATGTGATCCTCCTGTAACAGACCTATATTATACACCAAGACCGGATGATGTTATCCTCCTGTAACAGATCTATATTATACACCTAGACCGGATGATGTCATCCTCCTGTAACAGATATATATTATACACCTAGACCGGATGATGTCATCCTCCTGTAACAGATCTATATTATACACCTAGACCGGATGATGTCATCCTCCTGTAACAGATATATATTATACACCTAGACCGGATGATGTCATCCTCCTGTAACAGATATACAGTGGGGCAAAAAAGTATTTAGTCAGCCACCAATTGTGCAAGTTCTCTCACTTAAAAAGATGAGAGAGGCCTGTAATTTTCATCATAGGTACACTTCAACTATGACAGACAAAATGAGGAAAAGAAATCCAGAAAATCACATTGTAGGATGTTTTATGAATTTATTTGCAAATTATGGTGGAAAATAAGTATTTGGTCAATAACAAAAGTTTATCTCAATACTTTGTTATATACCCTTTGTTGGCAATGACAGAGGTCAAAGCGTTTTCTGTAAGTCTTCACAAGGTTTTCACACACTGTTGCTGGTATTTTGGCCCATTCCTCCATGCAGATCTCCTCTAGAGCAGTGATGTTTTGGGGCTGTCGCTGGGCAACACGGACTTTCAAAGATTTTCTATGGGGTTGAGATCTGGAGACTGGCTAGGCCACTCCAGGACCTTGAAATGCTTCTTCTGAAGCCACTCCTTCGTTCGGGCGGTGTGTTTGGGATCATTGTCATGCTGAAAGACCCAGCCACGTTTCATCTTCAATGCCCTTGCTGATGGAAGGAGGTTTTCACTCAAAATCTCACGATACATGGCCCCATTCATTCTTTCCTTTACACGGATCAGTCGTCCTGGTCCCTTTGCAGAAAAACAGCCCCAAAGCATGATGTTTCCACCCCATGCTTCACAGTAGGTATGGTGTTCTTTGGATGCAACTCAGCATTCTTTGTCCTCCAAACGCGACGAGTTGAGTTTTTACCAAAAGTTATATTTTGGTTTCATCTGACATTCTCCCAATCCTCATCTGGATCATCCAAATGCTCTCTAGCAAACTTTAGACTTGCCTGAACATGTACTGGCTTAAGCATGGGGACACGTCTGGCACTGCAGGATTTGAGTCCCTGGCGGCGTGGTGTGTTACTGATGGTAGGCTTTGTTACTTTGGTCCCAGCTCTCTGCAGGTCATTCACTAGGTCCCCCGTGTGGTTCTGGGATTTTTGCTCACCGTTCTTGTGATCATTTTGACCCCAGGGTGAGATCTTGCGTGGAGCCCCAGATCAAGGAAGATTATCAGTGGTCTTGTATGTCTTCCATTTCCTAATAATTGCTCCCACAGTTGATTTCTTCAAACCAAGCTGCTTACCTATTGCAGATTCAGTCTTCCCAACCTGGTGCAGGTCTACAATTTTGGTTTCTGGTGTCCTTTGACAGCTCTTTGGTCTTGGCCATAGTGGAGTTTGGAGTGTGACTGTTTGAGGTTGTGGACAGGTGTCTTTTATACTGATAACAAGTTTAAACAGGTGCCATTAATACAGGTAACGAGTGGAGGACAGAAGAGCCTCTTAAAGAAGAAGTTACAGGTCTGTGAGAGCCAGAAATCTTGCTTGTTTGTATGTGACCAAATACTTATTTTCCACCATAATTTGCAAATAAATTCATTAAAAATCCTACAATGTGATTTCCTGGATTTTTTTCCCTCATTTTGTCTGTCATAGTTGAAGTGTACCTATGATGAAAATTACAGGCCTCTCTCATCTTTTTAAGTGAGAGAACTTGCACAATTGGTGGCTGACTAAATACTTTTTTGCCCCACTTTATATTATACACCTAGACCGGATGATGTCATCCTCCTGTAACAGATCTATATTATACACCTAAACCGGATGATGTGATCCTCCTGTAACAGATAGATATTATACACCTAGACCGGATGATGTGATCCTCCTGTAACAGATAGATATTATACACCTAGACCGGATGATGTGATCCTCCTGTAACAGATATATATTATACACCTAGACCGGATGATGTCATCCTCCTGTAACAGATATATATTATACACCTAGACCGGATGATGTGATCCTCCTGTAACAGATCTATATTATACACCTAGACGGGATGATGTCATCCTCCTGTAACAGCGTGCGTGGAGGAGCTTTAACAGTGTGCAGGCCTTCTTGTTCTATACTAGGAGTGTTTATTAGCTCAGGACCTGTGTTTCTAAAGACGTGCGTATAAACAGAAACCTCTCTTTTATTTCAGCTCGTGAATCATGGGACAAACACTTCACATGTTGCGTTTATTTTTATGTTCAGTATATATACTTTTTTTAAGGCCAAAATCTGTCACAGCTCCTCAAAGTCAAAGTAGCATTTTGTTTAAGATCTCTTGGTGTTTCTGCACGAGTGTTTTACTCCTACAGCAGTCCATCTTAATGAGAACAGAGAGACAGAGGGGTAGGAAGCAGAGTTATAGTTACCTGCAGCAGCCTACCAGCTCCAGCCTACCAGCTCCAGCCTACCAGCTCCAGCTCCAGCCTACCAGCTCCAGCCTACCAGCTCCAGCCTACTAGCTACCAGGGACCAGGATTGACTAGTGGGGCTACCAGGGACCAGTAATGACCAGTGGGGCTACCAGGGACCAGTAATGACTAGTGGGGCTACCAGGGACCAGTAATGACCAGTGGGGCTACCAGGGACCAGTAATGACCAGTGGGGCTACCAGGGACCAGTAATGACCAGTGGGGCTACCAGGGACCAGTAATGACCAGTGGGGCTACCAGGGACCAGTAATGACCAGTGGGGCTACCAGTGGGGCTACCAGGGACCAGTAATGACCAGTGGGGCTACCAGGGACCAGTAATGACCAGTGGGGCTACCAGGGACCAGTAATGACTAGTGGGGCTACCAGGGACCAGTAAATCTCTAGAAACCTCGATATTTTCTGTGGTATTTAACGTTAGCTACTGCTAGTCAGCTGTACCTGAGCCTCCAGCACTTTCATTTCCATGGCTGATTGAAACTTGTTTTCTCATGGCTCTCGTCTCTCTGCAGCAGACATGGTGAGCAATATGTTTGGAACATTGAATCACAACGAAACGCAATACATATCGCATCATGATATCATATCGTGAGGTCCCTGGGCATTTCCTAGCCCTAGTTATTTACACAGGCTGCATCCCAGGCACCCTATTCCCTAAGGAGTCGACTACCAGGGCCTGGTCAATAGTAGTGCACAACATAGGGAATAGGGTGCCATTTGGGACGAAGAAACAGTCTCAACACCCCCCTTCCTTTCTGTAGTATCGAACTCAGAACCACTTTCCAAATCTACCCGGCAACCGCCAACCAATCAACAAACAGCCCTCTGAATACAGAGCCAGTCAGAAGCCAGCAGGATGTGATACTGTGATTACGGTGTGGTGCAGAGGGAGACGGAATGGTGGTTTGTGTCCGTGTCTGTCAGTAATTTCCTCCTCCTCCTCCACCAACCTGTTCTCAGATCACTTTGTTTGATGGAAATATGTACTGTACAGATGTGAACAAATCAAATCCATAATTTAATTAAATCAATAAATAATGTTACTCACAGCTCCAAAGTATGGTGCCTGGTGGACGACTCCAGTCCCCTCCTCCTCTCTGACATAGTTATCCATCACCACCTGGAAGGCTCCTGTCTCCCCACACTACAGAGGACATGTTATAAACTGTTATAATACAGTCTCCCCACACTACAGAGGACATGTTATTTCCCGTTATAATACAGTCTCCCCACACTACAGAGGACATGTTATAAACTGTTATAATACAGTCTCCCCACACTACAGAGGACATGTTATTACCCGTTATAATACAGTCTTCCCACACTACAGAGGACATGTTATTACCCGTTATAATACAGTCTCCCCACACTACAGAGGACATGTTATTACCCGTTATAATACAGTCTCCCCACACTACAGAGGACATGTTATAAACTGTTATAATACAGTCTCCCCACACTACAGAGGACATGTTATTACCCGTTATAATACAGTCTCCCCACACTACAGAGGACATGTTATTACCCGTTATAATACAGTCTCCCCCACACTACAGAGGACATGTTATAAGCTGTTATAATACAGTCTCCCCACACTACAGAGGACATGTTATTAGCCGTTATAATACAGTCTCCCCACACTACAGAGGACATGTTATTACCCGTTATAATACAGTCTCCCCACACTACAGAGGACATGTTATTAGCCGTTATAATACAGTCTCCCCACACTACAGAGGACATGTTATTAGCCGTTATAATACAGTCTCCCCACACTACAGAGGACATGTTATTACCCGTTATAATACAGTCTCCCCACACTACAGAGGACATGTTATTAGCCGTTATAATACAGTCTCCCCACACTACAGAGGACATGTTATTAGCCGTTATAATACAGTCTCCCCACACTACAGAGGACATGTTATTACCCGTTATAATACAGTCTCCCCACACTACAGAGGACATGTTATTACCCGTTATAATACAGTCTCCCCACACTACAGAGGACATGTTATTAGCCGTTATAATACAGTCTCCCACACTACAGAGGACATGTTATTAGCCGTTATAATACAGTCTCCCACACTACAGAGGACATGTTATTAGCCGTTATAATACAGTCTCCCCACACTACAGAGGACATGTTATTAGCCGTTATAATACAGTCTCCCCACACTACAGAGGACATGTTATTAGCCGTTATAATACAGTCTCCCCACACTACAGAGGACATGTTATTAGCCGTTATAATACAGTCTCCCCACACTACAGAGGACATGTTATTAGCCGTTATAATACAGTCTCCCCACACTACATGGGGTGACTATGTTATTACCTGGTATAATACAGTCTAGGTAGGAGGAGAGAGACAGATCTACTTTACATTAACACTACAGAGGGGAAAGATCATGTTAAAGTTCATTAGGAAAACATAATTGCATTTTAACTTCTTTGGGAGCAGCGCACAAGGTGACCGTTTGAGACCCTGGCGTGCCCAAAGTAAAATGCCTCCCATTCAGGCCCAGAAAATAGGATATGCACATATTTAGTACCATTGGATAGGAAACACACTGAATTGTCTAAAAGTGGATATGGCAGGCGAAAACCCGAGGAATTTCTGTCCTGGAAAAAGTGATTTTGACACATTGCCTCGTTTAGAGCCCCTCCCTTATGAAAATGCCCATATAAGGGCATATGAATGCAGTACCTATCGCTTCCTCTGGATGTCAACAGTCTCGATAAAGTGTTCTGATTCTTTTTAGATGCTTTTAGATCAGAGAAGAAGAGGAATAAGGATCGGTCCACGCAGGTCTCAATACAAGAGAATGCGCGATCCCGGCTGGCGCGCTCTGTGTTTTTTTCCTTTCTTATCGCCCAGTTTATATTCCGGTTGAAATATTATACTATATATACATAAAAGTGTTCCTAAGGATACATTTAAAATGATGTTTGATTGTTCTTGGACAAGTTTATAGGTATAAGTTGAACGAGTTCTCTTCACGTTTCAATGGACGAGTCGACGCTGTATTTTCTCATTATAATGCGCCAACCAAACGGAGATTTATGGATAAAATACAGGACTTTTTCTAACAAAAGAACCATGGATTGTCTTCGTTGGACACTTGGGAAGCCCTCAGCAGAAGTTCTTCAAAAGGTAATTTATTTGTTTTCGCTGTGAAATGTGTTATGTGTGAACCGTAATGGCTTATGCATTTATGGTAATAGAAAAATATGTTAGGTGCTACCCTCAAACAATCAAATGTGGTGCTTTCGCCGTAAAGCCTTTTTGAAATCTGACAACGCTGTGATATTGCCAAGAAGCAGAGCTTTTGATGACTATGAAGCACTTGTATATTGATGCATGTTTAATAATTCAACTTTTGGATTTTGAATTTGGCGCCTTGCATTTCACCGGGTAGTGCTAGCGCCCCACCGCTCCCTAAGAAGTTAACATGAAATGAGAGGAGACACACAGACAGAACACATTAAGTAGATCATATACCTTTGTAATAACACAGTACTTACCATAGTAGTAGTAACCTGTTAAGTGATTTAGCTATAGCTTTGATGTTTTTAAGAGATATTGTTTCTTACGGATTTTACTTTTGGTGAATGAGGTAGAATATTATACACATCTCACCTTCCTGAAGTAGTCAAACAGAGGCTTGTATTTCTTCCCCTTCAGCGTATTCCCAGGGAACCTACAAGACAAAACAACAAATCAAACCACTGTCCCGCTGTCCTGCTGAAACACTTATATTCGACTACCTGCAGTTGACTCTTTCCTGCATATGAATGAACGGAAGACGATTTCACCCTGATTTCACGGAGCTTGCTGAGAAATGTCACTTCTCCTGTTGCCTAAACTCTGTGTAACAGGCCTATCCTTATGCCCCTGCTCCAAGTACAGCACTATCCACTGTTGCTCATTGTCCCTTCACTACAACACTATCCACTGTTGCTCATTGTCCCTTCACTACCTGTCCACTACAACACTATCCACTGTTGCTCATTGTCCCTTCACTACCTGTCCACTACAACACTATCCACTGTTGCTCATTGTCCCTTCATTACCTGTCCACTACAACACTATCCACTGTTGCTCATTGTCCCTTCATTACCTGTCCACTACAACACTATCCACTGTTGCTCATTGTCCCTTCACTACCTGTCCACTACAACACTATCCACTGTTGCTCATTGTCCCTTCACTACCTGTCCACTACAACACTATCCACTGTTGCTCATTGTCCCTTCATTACCTGTCCACTACAACACTATCCACTGTTGCTCATTGTCCCTTCACTACCTGTCCTCTACAACACTATCCACTGTTGCTCATTGTCCCTTCACTACCTGTCCTCTACAACACTATCCACTGTTGCTCATTGTCCCTTCACTACCTGTCCTCTACAACACTATCCACTGTTGCTCATTGTCCCTTCACTACCTGTCCTCTACAACACTATCCACTGTTGCTCATTGTCCCTTCACTATCTGTCCACTACAGCACTATCCACTGTTGCTCATTGTCCCTTCACTACCTGTCCACTACAGCACTATCCACTGTTGCTCATTGTCCCTTCACTACCTGTCCACTACAACACTATCCACTGTTGCTCATTGTCCCTTCACTACCTGTCCTCTACAGCACTATCCACTGTTGCTCATTGTCCCTTCACTACCTGTCCACTACAGCACTATCCACTGTTGCTCATTGTCCCTTCACTACCTGTCCACTACAGCACTATCCACTGTTGCTCATTGTCCCTTCACTACCTGTCCACTACAACACTATCCACTGTTGCTCATTGTCCCTTCACTACCTGTCCTCTACAGCACTATCCACTGTTGCTCATTGTCCCTTCACTACCTGTCCACTACAGCACTATCCACTGTTGCTCATTGTCCCTTCACTACCTGTCCACTACAACACTATCCACTGTTGCTCATTGTCCCTTCACTACCTGTCCACTACAACACTATCCACTGTTGCTCATTGTCCCTTCACTACCTGTCCTCTACAGCACTATCCACTGTTGCTCATTGTCCCTTCACTACCTGTCCACTACAGCACTATCCACTGTTGCTCATTGTCCCTTCACTACCTGTCCACTACAACACTATCCACTGTTGCTCATTGTCCCTTCACTACCTGTCCACTACAGCACTATCCACTGTTGCTCATTGTCCCTTCACTACCTGTCCACTACAACACTATCCACTGTTGCTCATTGTCCCTTCACTACCTGTCCACTACAACACTATCCACTGTTGCTCATTGTCCCTTCACTACCTGTCCACTACAACACTATCCACTGTTGCTCATTGTCCCTTCACTACCTGTCCACTACAACACTATCCACTGTTGCTCATTGTCCCTTCACTACCTGTCCACTACAACACTATCCACTGTTGCTCATTGTCCCTTCATTACCTGTTTTCTACCACTCAAGCAAGAGAAAAATACTGGGTTCTCCAATTTCCTTTTGAAAAATGTAAAATTGACAATTTGAAAGTCAAACTAGTTTCTCATCCTGCCCAGTATTTTCCCACAGCTACTCTCTCACACACACACACAGTATATTTTACTATCCTTGTGGGCACCTAACATTGATATCCATTCAAAATCCTATTTTCCCTAACCCGTAAGCCTAACTCTTACCCCTGACCTATGCCCTAGGCCTAAAATAGCCTTTGTCCTTGAGGGGACCTGGGAAATGTCCCCACGAGAGAGAATTCTTCTTGTGTCACTATCCTTGTGGGGACTTGAGGGGATTTCAGGTGTCCATGAGGATAGTAATATACACACACACACTTGTTCCCTTCCTCACCAGAACACCACATACAAGCCCTGAGGAAGAGCCATCAAACCCAGAGGGAGCGATAGATAGTGAGGGATTGCCAGTCCATCTGATATGCCTCGATCTCTTCTAGTGATGCCTGTCCTGGTGTCTCAACACCGTCTCAGAGCACCAGAGGAAATGGCTTAAAGCAGCCATGTTACAGGCCAGAGACTTCTGACATAGATTTAAAATGTGTACTAGTCTAATTACAGTGCTTTTCAAAAACCCCTCTCCTCTGGGACCACCAGACGTTACACAGTCTAGTAACAGCCCTGAACTATATCACCTGATTCATCTAGTCAAGGGTTTGATGATTAGTTGACCAGTTAAATCAGGTGTGCTAGCTGTGGAACATATCAAAACACATGGAACGGCTGGGGGGGGGGTCCCTGAAGAGAGGTTGGAGAACTCCCTGTACTAGTCTACGGTCTACCCTGAACTACCATTACCACTGGCCAACCCAACCCTCTTCCTCCTGTTCTCTAGGCAAGCTTAATAGATTAATTAATTGATTGATCGATCTCACTTGTCCATGATGGTGTATTCTTCCTCTGTCTTGAAGAGTGCTACCAGCCGGGCCTCCATCATAATGTATACCTTCCCAGTGGTGTTGTCTGGAATAGAGGGTTTATAGAGGTTCATAGGCATGTTATAAAGGCTCATAAGAACCTCACTAATACAAAGTGTTATAGCAGTTTATAGTGGTGTTATACACATTCAACTATCCCAGTGGTGTTGTCTGGAATAGAGAGTTTAAAGAGGTTCATAGGCATGTTATAAAGGCTCATAAGAACCTCACTAATACAAAGTGTTATAGCAGTTTATAGTGGTGTTATACACATTCAACTATCCCAGTGGTGTTGTCTGACACAGAAGTTCAACCATAGTGATATCTTAGTTTTGATTTAACTTTGATTCATTCAGGGCCAGGGTCTCGTTCTCAATGGTGTCCTGAGTGCAAATATTTTTCTCACAAACAGGAAGAAAAATGTACATTTACAAATCAAACAAAAAAATAACCACAAGGCACAACCTCAACACCACAGTTGCATCAAATAAACAATAAAAATGTTTTTTTTTAAAATTAGTTTAACACCCTAAACTGCCTTAGCAGCACCAGGGAATTAACATGTAAAGGAATTTTGCAGATTATTCCAACAATGAGAGACACTAAAACTAATGGAGGATTTTCCTGAATTTGGTCTAGACCAGAGGGACCTCAAGAGTTGACCAATCCCGCGAGCCGGTTTGGTAGCCCATTCTTTTATACGTCGGCAACAAAGTTAGGCAAGATAGAAGCTTGTGTAGCAGAGCTTTGTATAAAAAGGTGCATAGTAGTATAGCAATTAATAGCAGTATTATACACACATCCTAGTATCTCAGCCGTAGTGTCTGAAATGGAGGTCGACTGATTAAATCGGCACGGCCGATTTCAAGTTTTCATAACAAAAATCGGTAATCGGCCTTTTTGGACGCCGATTATGGCCCGATTACTTTGCAATCCACGAGGAGACTGCGTGGCCGGCCGACCGCCTGTTACGCGAGGGCAGCGTCAAAAGGACCTTGTGGCTGCAAGGAGCCAAGGTAAGTTTCTAGCTAAGCGTTAAACTGATCTTATAAAAAACAAATCAATCTTAACACAATCACTAGTTAACCTAGTAATATCTAGTTAACTAGCTTGTCCTGCGTTGCATATAATCAATGCGGTGCCTGTTAATTTATCATCGAATCACAGCCTACTTCAACTTAGCCAAACGGGTGATGATTTAACAAAAGCGCATTGGCGAACAAAGCACAATCGTTGCACCAATGAACCTAACCATAAACATCAATGCCTTCCTTAAAATCAATACACAAGTATATTTTTAAACCTGCATATTTAGTTAAAAGAAATTAATGTTAGCAGGCAATATTAACTAGGGAAATTGTGTCACTTCTCGTGCGTTGTGTGCAAGCAGAGTCAGGGTATTTTGCAGCAGTTTTGGTCGCCTGGCTCGTTGCAAACTGTGTGAAGACCATTTCTTCCTAACAAAGACCGTAATTAATTTGCCTGAATTTTACATAATTATGACTTAACATTGAAGGTTGTGCAATGTAACAGCAATATTTAGACTTAGGGTTGCCACCCGTTAGATAAAATACGTAACGTTATCCGTATTTCACTGAAAGAATAAATGTTTTGTTTTCAAAACGATAGTTTCCCGGATTTTACCATATTAAAGACCAAAGGCTTGTATTTCAGTGTGTTTATTATAATTAAGTGTATGATTTCATATATGGATAGAAATAGTCGACGCGTCATAATTCCTATAATAACTACAACCTGAAACTTCTTAACTGGGAATATTGAAGACTCATGTTAAAAGGAACCACCAGCTTTCAAGTGTTCATTGTTCATTCAGTATTGTTGTAATTGTCATTATTACAAATATATATATATATATAAAAATCGGCTGATTAATCGGTATCAGCTTTTTTTGGTCCTCCAATAATCAGTATCGGCGTTGAAAAATCATAATCGGTCGACCTCTAGTCTGGAACATACAGAGGTTATAGAGGTTCATATACGTGTTATAGCCATTCATAGTAGTTATACAATTCCGATCTCAGTACTGTTGTCTGAAACAGATACTTAAAAAAAAATAAGACCAAGTGGTTTAGGCCATTCCTGAAGCTACCAGAAGACCAAGTGGTTTAGACCATTCCTGAAGCTAACAGAAGACCAAGTGGTTTAGGCCATTCCTGAAGCTAACAGAAGACCAAGTGGTTTAGGCCATTCCTGAAGCTAACAGAAGACCAAGTGGTTTAGGCCATTCCTGAAGCTAACAGAAGACCAAGTGGTTTAGGCCATTCCTGAAGCTAACAGAAGACCAAGTGGTTTAGGCCATTCCTGAAGCTACCAGAAGACCAAGTGGTTTAGGCCATTCCTGAAGCTACCAGAAGACCAAGTGGTTTAGGCCATTCCTGAAGCTACCAGAAGACCAAGTGGTTTAGGCCATTCCTGAAGCTACCAGAAGACCAAGTGGTTTAGACCATTCCTGAAGCTAACAGAAGACCAAGTGGTTTAGACCATTCCTGAAGCTAACAGAAGACCAAGTGGTTTAGGCCATTCCTGAAGCTAACAGAAGACCAAGTGGTTTATCCAGAACAATTTACAGTCAGTGCATTCAACTAAGGTTGTAGAGACAGCCACTTATCACCGTGTAAAACTCCTTATTTAACTAGTGGCACTGTCATACCACAGAGCACTAGGTACACTACATGATCAAAAGTATGTGGACACCTGCTCGTCCAACGTCTCATTTCAAAATCATGGGCATTAATATGGAGTTGGTCCCCCCCCCTTTGCTGCTATAACAGCCTCCACTCTTCTGGGAAGGCTTTCCACTAGATGTTGGAACATTGCTGCTATAACAGCCTCCACTCTTCTGGGAAGGCTTTCCACTAGATGTTGGAACATTGCTGCTATAACAGCCTCCACTCTTCTGGGAAGGCTTTCCACTAGATGTTGGAACATTGCTGCTATAACAGCCTCCACTCTTCTGGGAAGGCTTTCCACTAGATGTTGGAACATTGCTGCTATAACAGCCTCCACTCTTCTGGGAAGGTTTTCCACTAGATGTTGGAACATTGCTGCGGGGGACTTGCTTCCATTCAGCCACAAGAGCATTAGTGAGGTCGGGCACTGATGTTGAGCGATTAGGCCTGGCTCGCAGTCGGCGATCCAACTCATCACAAAGGTGGGGTTGAGGTCAGGGCTCTGTGCAGGCCAGTCAGGTTCTTCCACACCGATCTCCACAAAAAGTTCAGCGAGCTTCCGTTCAGCGAGCTTCCGTTCAGCGAGCTTCCGTTCAGCGAGCTTTAATTTAGCGAGCTTCAGATTAGTGAGTCTTCAGCAGACTTCAAAAGGCCTTATATATTACACACACACACACACACACACACACACTATTACCACCGCATGATTAAACCAAATCAGTTACAAAACATGTCCTCTGGGAACAAGTAAATGTTTCAAAAAGGAGACAAATACAATGACAATAGTTATCCAAGAGCTACTAAATGTGGATCATTAAGATGGCCAGTGTATCTCTTCTCTCCAGAAAACAGAACCTAAATCAAAGCACATATTCACATTCATCCATATTTTAAGAGGAAGGGAGTGAAAGCGAGGTAGGTAACGAAACACTATCTAGGCA
The DNA here is from genome assembly GCA_030435695.1 of Brachymystax lenok tsinlingensis. NCBI lineage: Eukaryota > Metazoa > Chordata > Actinopteri > Salmoniformes > Salmonidae > Brachymystax > Brachymystax lenok. The sequence goes on along the minus strand of CM059813.1, from coordinate 4,803,762 downwards.
GAGAACTTACCCTAACAAACATGTCACGGGTCCCAAGTGGCACCCTATTCCCTATATAGAGCACTGATTTTGTCCAGGGCCCTATAGGGTTGTACTGCACTCTTATCAGGAATAGGGTATCATTTGGGACACAGACCTTGATCTGGATGTGAATATCTGTAAACCACTGTCTCTAAATACGGAACTTCCTTCCTGTCCTGGATGTGCGTAAGCAGCTGACATCACAGTAAACTGCTAAATAACGCAGGGTTTGATTTTTCACCCAACGCCCACATACGTCAGGTGTGAAGACCGGAGGAGCAGAGAGAGATGGAAGACTCCCAACCCCTCCTGTCTCAGCCCCCAGTATTTATGCTGCAGTAGTTTATGTGTCGGGGGGGCTAGGGTCCGTCTGTTATATCTGGAGTATTTCTTCTCTTATCTGGTGTCCTGTGTGAATTTAAGTATTTTCTCTCTCTCTCTCTCTCTCTCTCTCTCTCTCTCTCTCTCTCTCTCTCTCTCTCTCTCTCTCTCTCTCTCTCTCTCTCTCTCTCTCTCTCTCTCAATGCTATCATTGAGCCGTCCTCTTAATGCTATCATTGAGCCGTCCTCTTAATGCTATCATTGAGCCGTCCTCTTAATGCTATCATTGAGCCGTCCTCTTTAATGCTATCATTGAGCCGTCCTCTTTAATGCTATCATTGAGCCGTCCTCTTTAATGCTATCATTGAGCCGTCCTCTTTAATGCTATCATTGAGCCGTCCTCTTTAATGCTATCATTGAGCCGTCCTCTTTAATGCTATCATTGAGCCGTCCTCTTTAATGCTATCATTGAGCAGTCCTCTTTCCATTGTGTTTTAATTAATTTGATGACAACCAATAAATATGAATAGAATCTATCCATACCAGGACTCCATGCTCATCGTTCTATATTTAATGTTGTGTTCACGACCTCTTACTGATGGATTAATCCATGTCCTCTCTCTCTCTCTCACTCTCTCTCTCTCAGGACCTGAGCATTAGGACCATTCCTCAAGGCCTACCTGGCCTGATGACTCCTTGATGTCCCGTGTCCACCTGGCCGTGCTGCTTCTCCAGTTTCAACTGTTCTGCCTGTTCTATGAACATTTTAAAATCTTGTCCATGTTCTGTTATAATCTGCACCCGGCACAGCCAGAAGAGGACTGGCCACCCCTAACAGCCTGGTTCCTCTCTAGGTTTCTTCCTAGGTTCTGGGCCTTTCTAGGGAGTTTTTCCTAGCCACCGTGCTTCTACACCTGCATTGCTCGCTGTTTGGGGGTTTTAGGCTGGGTTTCTGTACAGCACTCTGTGACATCAGCTGATGTAAGAAGGGCTTTATAAATACATTTGATTTGATGAAACAAGCTAGAGACAGATACTGGAGAGAGAGAGAGAGAGAGAGAGAGAGATGTATAAAGAGATAGTGTGACAGAGAAAGAAGAGGGGGAAGAGAGAACATCAATAAGAGATAGCAGTTCCTCTCACTGGGGGAGATAGAGGCTGCCAGGCAGACAGACAGACACAGAGAGAGAGATAGAGGGAGTGGGAGGGAGAGAGATACTGTAGAGAGAGAGAGAGAGAGAGAGAGAGAGAGAGAGAGAGAGAGAGAGAGAGAGAGAGGGACTGAGAGATACTGTAGAGAGAGAGAGAGAGAGAGAGAGAGGGACTGAGAGATACTGTAGAGAGAGAGAGAGGAGAGAGAGAGAGGAGAGAGGGACTGAGAGATACTGTAGAGAGAGAGAGAGAGAGAGAGAGAGAGGGACTGAGAGAGAGAGAGAGAGAGAGAGAGAGAGAGAGAGAGAGACAGAGATACTGTAGAGAGAGAGAGAGAGAGAGAGAGAGAGAGAGAGAGAGAGAGAGAGAGAGAGAGATAGTGTGTAACGAGAAGGAGAGAGCCTATTTGGTATTCTGAGCGGCAGCCCCATGCAGTATCAAGTCTCTTCCTGCACCTCCTCCTCTATACTATAGACTAACAGCCCCCCCAGCTGGCCGGTCCATGCTACAACAGCCTGTCTGGTAACTGGGGCAGCTTTTATTTTACCATCAGTCTCTTGTCTGGCTGGGATCCACAGCAACACAGAGAGATAAAACCCTACTATGGAGTATTTTTATATTTGGAGAGAAGCAAGGACAGGCTCTTTTTACATGGCCTGATTTGAGTTAGATGTATGTCCACTGTCCACGTTGGTTTCCCCCTGATACATGCTCTCTAGTCACTAACGAGAAAGCAGAGATGGAGAGGGATCGAGAGAGAGAGAGAAAATAAATAAATTCAGAATAGAATAAATTCGATCTGGAAAATACACATGTTCTGCTTTCAGACACTAGGAGGAGAACAGGCTCAGTCGCAGTGCAGCCATCGAAAGGCAAGTCCCTTGCTCAAGGGCACAACGGCAGGAGACGGTACCTGGGGGTCTGTTGAATATATATATATATTTTTTAAATCACATAAAAAAAAAATAATGCTTTCTCACCTTTGACCTTGACATACTGCAACTCTGAGTTGACGCAGAGGGCCAGGTTGCTAGGCAGCGTCCAGGGGGTGGTTGTCCAGGCGATCAGACACACGTTCTCATCCTCCAGAAGAGGGAAGTTCACTATCACTGACGGATCCTGCACATCCTGGAGACGGGGTGACAACAGGCTGACAATCGTCATTGGCCTACACAAAGAGACTGTTCAGCACTGACCATCAGATGACAATTATCATGGCATGACTAGGTTCTGATAGAAAACACTAATCCCAATCTTTGTGAGTACTGGGCTATAACTTGACAGTCTTCGTGAGTACTGGGCTATACCTTGACAGCCAAACACAGGGGCGGCAGGTAGCCTAGTGGTTAGAGCGTTGGACTTGTAACCGGAGGGTTGCAAGTTCAAATCCCCGAGTTGACAAGGTAAAAATCTGTCGTTCTGCCCCTGAACAAGGCAGTTATCCCACTGTTCCCCGGGCGCCGAAGACGTGGATGTCGATTATGGCAGCCCCCCGCACCTCTCTGATTCAGAGGGGTTGGGTTAAATGCGGAAGACACATTTCAGTTGAAGGCATTTGGTTGTACAACTGACTAATAATGGTGACTTTTGACTTTGACACTAGAGGATATATAGTGTAAAGCTGGGCTCTCCAACCCTGTTCCTGGAGAGCTACCCTCCTATAGGTTCACTCCAACCCTGTTCCTGGAGAGCTACCCTCCTATAGGTTCACTCCAACCCTGTTCCTGGAGAGCTGCCCTCCTATAGGTTCACTCCAACCCTGTTCCTGGAGAGCTACCCTCCTATAGGTTCACTCCAACCCTGTTCCTGGAGAGCTGCCCTCCTATAGGTTCACTCCAACCCTGTTCCTGGAGAGCTACCCTCCTATAGGTTCACTCCAACCCTGTTCCTGGAGAGCTACCCTCCTATAGGTTCACTCCAACCCTGTTCCTGGAGAGCTACCCTCCTGTAGGTTTTAGCCTAGGCTAGAGTTACCAGTGTAGGGCAGCCATGATGTACTAGTGTGTGTGTGTGTGTACCTTGTAGTTCTGGTTAGACTCGAAGTTGGACAGTGGCGTGTTACAGGCGGTAGAGAAGGGCATGACCTTCACCCCGCGGTACACCAGACCTTTATCATACAGCTGCCTGAACACCCACCTGGGGAGGGGGTGGAGGGGGTGGAGACAGAGAGGGAGAGAGAAGTAACACAGTAAAACATTGTTTCACTATTAAGCCACTATTTCATCCAAAACGTCACCAAGACATTTATAAAGTACAGCGTCTTAAAGTACAGTATTCAAAACCCACTTGACTTTTCCCACATTTTGTTGTGTGTTACGGCCTGATTGTAATTAAATTTAGATTGTGTCACTGGCCCACACACACACACACACACAAAATACCCCATAATGTCAAAGTGTAATTATGGTTTTCAAAATGTTTACAAATCAATCAACAAAATAAAAACATGAAAAGCTGTCTTGAGTCAATAAGTATTCAACCCCTTTGCTGTGGCCTAAATCAGTTCGGTAGTAAACATTGTGCTTAACAAGTCACATAATAAGTTGCATGGACTCTCTCTGCGTGCAATAATAGTGGTTGACATGTTTTTTTTTGAATGACTCATCTCTGTACCCCAAAAGTATCTGTAAAAGGTCCCTCAGTAGAGCAGTGAATTTTAAACACATTCCTCCACAAAGACCAGGGAGGTTTTCCAATGCCTCCCCAAAGGGCAGCTATTTCCCTTACCTAAGGGATTTGTTTACAGGCATCCACATGCTTCCCAGTCGAAACAGTTCAGAAGAGTTTGTGCAAATATTATAGCGACATTGTGAGACGGGGGGTTTCAAGCTGAAGTTCGGAGCAGAAGTCCACGCCCGTTCGTCTGTGATTGGTCAACGGTAGGGATTCTTGGCAAGCGGAAGTTCGGAGCAGAAGTCCACGCCCGTTCGTCTGTGATTGGTCAACGGTAGGGATTCTTGGCAAGCAGGAAGTTCGGAGCAGAAGTCCACGCCCGTTCGTCTGTGATTGGTCAACGGTAGGGATTCTTGGCAAGCGGAAGTTCGGAGCAGAAGTCCACGCCCGTTCGTCTGTGATTGGTCAACGGTAGGGATTCTTGGTTTCGCCTGCTATATGCGTTCTGTTTTACTCACAGACAAATGGTTAACAGTTTTGGAAAATTCAGAGTGTTTCCTATCCAATGGTACCAAATATATGCATATCCTATTTTCTGGGCCTGAATGGGAGGCATTTTACTTTGGGCACGCCAGGCTCTCCAAAACCGACCCCTCAGCTGCCTCTCCCTAACAAGTTAAGATGTTTTTTGCAACTGTCAAATTAGATAAAAGGGTAACCTGAAGTGTGACTTCATATTTAAGGGAAACTTAAGGGAATTTTTTTGTTTTTATAAATCCCTTAAGGAAAACACTTAGGAAGGCTTTCTGCAAACCACTTAGAGATAAGACAAGTTTAAAAGGGAAAAGATAAGGGGAGGAAAATTAACTTACTGTGTTTTATGCAAATCGGGCCCTGTTACTCATGTCTCTACTGTGCATAACCACTACGACCTCAAAGTAAATGCAATCGAAGTACTGGGCTATACACTTATCATCCAACACAGTATCGTGCATTTAAAAAAAAATGTTTAAAAAGAAAAAACTCACCTCACTGTGATTACCAAACTGCGGGAAAAAATCAGTTCAACAGCAGGTTGAAACTGAGTGTGAAAAAACACGGTCGTTGTAGATGTTGTTTTTCTTTTTTTTTAAATCAAAACACAACGAAATGGACAGCGCTTACAAAAAAAAAAAAAAAAAAAACATAATTAAAATGATGATTGTGCCATTATACAATACATGGCCTACTGTATATTACGCAGAAAAGAAAAACTCAACGGATTGAAGATGTCTCTTGGTACATAATTAGGCTCTAGCCTTCACTGCAAAAATGAAAACAACATTAGAGTAATTGTCTTTGACTTGAGGACTGTATGACTATGCATAACGGATGGACTGGTTACCTTACACTCCAAAATGTTGTACCCACGAGTTTGGGAGAGAACGTATAGGCCCTAGGCCACGCTGTTGGTTCATTGACTGTGCAGGGAGGCTTACAGGTAGCCATTATATGTGTTGTAATTTCTAAAAAAAGACATTCTAAGGTTTTGTATCATTCACAACTAAAGTTGTCGAATAAACTCTATAAATCTTAGCATATAGGACCTGTTTCAAATGATCCCTTTTTACTCTCAGCAAAGCCACTTCAATCTCGCACACTCGCTTCAGAATGGGGAAAATATCCTTTCAGTTTTATTCAGCTCAGTTCAAATGATATTATTCTTACTGTAACATATCGGCACGGGACTTATAAGCATATCTTGTCTGCTAAATGAACTAGCATACAGCCTATGCCATGGAGCATAGCCCAGATAACATACAGTAGGAACATTAGACTTGTAGACGTTCCAAAGGTCTTCGTCGGTGGGCTTATAGACTGTGTGTGTGTAAGCTTGTTTGTTAATTAACGGTCAATTACCGTGAGACCGGCAGTTATTTGCTTGACAAAAAAAAAAACGGCTGACGTGTGGGCCAACCTTTTGGCTCGAGGGTCACATTGGGATTTCGAAATTCAACGGAGGGACACACACAGATTTCTTTGGGACCGTTTGTCAAAATCTCTCTCATATATATATATATATATTATAATTTCTACATACTCTCTATCTAGTTTCAGAATACATAAATATATATTATAATTTCTACAAACTCGGGCCGGGTTGAATGGGCTCGCGGGCCGAGTTGAATGGGCTCGCGGGCCGGGTTGAATGGGCTCGCGGGCCGGGTTGAATGGGCTCGCGGGCCGGGTTGAATGGGCTCGCGGGCCGGGTTGAATGGGCTCGCGGGCCGGGTTGAATGGGCTCGCGGGTCATAGTATGTCCACCCGTTGTAGAGAATGACGTTTGCAACGCCAGGACAGTGGGTTTGATTACGCGCACGACTAAGTCGCTGTGGATAAAGTCGTCCTGTAAATATATTATATTCCATTATCTAACAACAAGATTCAGACAACTCACCAGACAGTCTCCATGAACCAGGGGTACAGAGTCTTGTAGTCGTTCTTGAAGTCAATCCACCGTCCCATCCTGGTTACAGAGTTCTGGTGGACACAGAGATAACATTTTTAGAATAGATCAGGTGTTTTTCTGACTCCGGATAAATACAGCTCCTTGGAAAGACTGTCATGACTCCTGATAAACACAGCTCCTTGGAAAGACTGTCATGACTCCTGATAAATACAGCTCCTTGGAAAGACTGTCATGACTCCTGATAAACACAGCTCCTTGGAAAGACTGTCATGACTCCTGATAAATACAGCTCCTTGGAAAGATTGTCATGACTCCGGATAAATACAGCTCCTTGGAAAGACTGTCATGACTCCTGATAAAAACACCTCCTTGGAAAGACTGTCATGACTCCTGATAAATACAGCTCCTTGGAAAGACTGTCATGACTCCTGATAAACACAGCTCCTTGGACAGACTCATGACTCCTGATAAACACAGCTCCTTGGACAGACTCATGACTCCTGATAAACACACCTCCTTGGAAAGATTGTCATGACAGTGACTCCGGATAAATACAGCTCCTTGGACACACTGTCATGACAGTGACTCCTGATAAATAAGGCTCCTTGGACAGACTGTCATGACAGTGACTCCTGATAAATAAGGCTCCTTGGACAGACTATAATGACAGCGTGCACTAAACCGGACCATAATGTTATCAGCAGCAATCAAAACTGTATTGGGACTGAAAAACAATTGTGGAATACAGTTATGGAACAGTTACAGAACACTTGAGGAATATCTCAAATAATCAGCATTGAAGAGTAATTACATAGCGTACCAGCCCTATATAATTATAGTGTAACTACATAGTGTACCAGCCCTATATAATTATAGTGTAATTACATAGTATACCAGCCCTATACAATTACAGCGTAATTACATAGTGTACCAGCCCTATATAATTAGTGTAATTACATAGTATACCAGCCCTATATAATTATAGTGTAATTACATAGTGTACCAGCCCTATATAATTAGTGTAATTACATAGTATACCAGCCATATATAATTACAGTGTAATTACATAGTATACCAGCCCTATATAATTACAGCGTAACTACATAGTGTACCAGCCCTATATAATTATAGTGTAATTACATAGTATACCAGCCCTATATAATTACAGCGTAACTACATAGTGGACCAGCCCTATATAATTATAGCGTAACTACATAGTATACCAGCCCTATATAATTATAGTGTAATTACATAGTATACCAGCCCTATATAATTATAGTGTAATTACATAGTATACCAGCCCTATATAATTACAGCGTAACTACATAGTGGACCAGCCCTATATAATTATAGTGTAATTACATAGTATACCAGCCCTATATAATTATAGTGTAATTACATAGTATACCAGCCCTATATAATTATAGTGTAATTACATAGTGTATCAGCCCTATATAATTACATAGTGTACCAGCCCTATATAATTACAGTGTAATTACATAGCATACCAGCCCTATATAATTACAGTGTAATTACATAGTATACCAGCCCTATATAACTACATAGTGGACCAGCCCTATATAATTATAGTGTAACTACATAGTGTACAAGCCATATATAATTACAGCGTAATTACATAGTGTACCAGCCCTATATAATTACAGCGTAACTACATAGTATACCAGCCCTATATAATTATAGTGTAATTACATAGTGTACCAGCCCTATATAATTACAGTGTAATTACACAGTATACCAGCCCTATAATTACAGCGTAACTACATAGTATACCAGCCCTATATAATTATAGTGTAACTACATAGTGTACCAGCCCTATATAATTACAGTGTAATTACATAGTATACCAGCCCTATATAATTACAGTGTAATTACATAGTATACCAGCCCTATATAATTACAGTGTAATTACATAGTATACCAGCCCTATATAATTACAGTGTAATTACATAGTATACCAGCCCTATATAATTACAGTGTAATTACATAGTATACCAGCCCTATATAATTACAGTGTAATTACATAGTATACCAGCCCTATATAATTACAGTGTAATTACATAGTATACCAGCCCTATATAATTACAGTGTAATTACATAGTATACCAGCCTTATATATAGTATTTGTATGGTCGTTTGCACACCTCCCATTCGTTAGCGTATCTCATGACGATCATCCTGCAGTGCCTGTTGTACTCAGCAATCCCCATCTTGGCCACATCGTCCGGTCCCTTGATGTCCAGGGTCTTATCAATCTCATACTCCTGTAATGGTACAGAAACACAGAGGGAGAATTAGGGGTAAATGGCCTGTTTTACAAACGGTAGGCTACCACATGGGCATTCATAAAAGTGTATTGCGGGCCGACACTGTATAGCCTAGACTGCTATTCTATGGGGATAGGAGGGCGGCAATTATTTTGGTCTTGCCTAGTGCAGCATATCAGCCAGGACCGGGTCTGATCAGCGTTGATTAGTCTATAAACTATTATTTACTAGCAAGCAATGAAAATGTGCATTGTATAAAACTACACAAATCAACAACTCAGAGCCATAGTGCTCTACACCCCCAGTCATCTAGCGGATAGCTCTTCCAGCATCACTCTACACCCCCAGTCATCTAGCGGATAGCTCTTCCAGCATCACTCTACACCCCCAGTCATCTAGCGGATAGCTCTTCCAGCATCACTCTACACCCCCAGTCATCTAGCGGATAGCTCTTCCAGCATCACTCTACACCCCCAGTCATCTAGCGGATAGCTCTTCCAGCATCACTCTACACCCCAGTCATCTAGCGGATAGCTCTTCCAGCATCACTCTACACCCCCAGTCATCTAGCGGATAGCTCTTCCAGCATCACTCTACACCCCCAGTCATCTAGCGGATAGCTCTTCCAGCATCACTCTACACCCCCAGTCATCTAGCGGATAGCTCTTCCAGCATCACTCTACACCCCCAGTCATCTAGCGGATAGCTCTTCCAGCATCACTCTACACCCCCAGTCATCTAGCGGATAGCTCCTCCAGCATCACTCTACACCCCCAGTCATCAAACGGATAGCTCCTCCAGCATCACTCTACACCCCCAGTCATCTAGCGGATAGCTCTTCCAGCATCACTCTACACCCCCAGTCATCTAGCGGATAGCTCTTCCAGCATCACTCTACACCCCCAGTCATCTAGCGGATAGCTCTTCCAGCATCACTCTACACCCCCAGTCATCTAGCGGATAGCTCTTCCAGCATCACTCTACACCCCCAGTCATCTAGCGGATAGCTCTTCCAGCATCACTCCACACCCCCAGTCATCTAGCGGATAGCTCTTCCAGCATCACTCTACACCCCCAGTCATCTAGTGGTTAGCTCCTCCAGCATCACTCTACACCCCCAGTCATCTAGCGGATAGCTCTTCCAGCATCGCTCTACACCCCCAGTCATCTAGCGGATAGCTCTTCCAGCATCGCTCTACACCCCCAGTCATCTAGCGGATAGCTCTTCCAGCATCGCTCTACACCCCCAGTCATCTAGCGGATAGCTCTTCCAGCATCACTCTACACCCCCACTAATCTAGTGGTTAGCTCCTCCAGCATCGCTCTACACCCCCAGTCATGGGGCTGCAGGGTAACCTAGTGGTTAGAGCGTTGGCCCAGTAACCGGAAAGTTGCCAGATTAAATCCCTGATCTTGACAAGGTAAAAATCTGTCGTTCTGCCCCCTGAACAAGGCAGTTTAACCCACTGTTCCCCGGAAGGCCGTCATTGTAAATAAGAATTTGTTCTTAACTGACTTGCCTAGGAAAATAAAAGGTCAAATAAAAAATGTAAAAGAATCTAGCGGTTAGCTGCTGCAGCATCACAGGACAGTTGGAAAGAGGAGGAGATGTAGAAAGTTAAACAGTAATCATTAGTAAACACTCCTGAATATTAGGTCAAGTTTATCTACATGAAAATAAAGTTAACAAAAACATGTAAAAATACTAAAGACTATTTCAACGGTTTTTGATAAATTTTCATTTTACGACAGTCTTCATCAATTACCGTCACGGCCCTAGCTACAAGTACAGTATCCCAAAGACATTCTTACCACGGGCAGGCCGTGACAGTCCCAGCCGAACCGGCGGTCCACGTGGAAGCCGCTCTGGTGGGCGAAGCGAGTCACGATGTCTTTGATGGTCCCTGCCAGGATGTGCCCGTAGTGGGGGAGACCTGTGGCGAACGGAGGCCCGTCATAGAACGTGTACCTGGTGGAGAAGAATGTACACATCATTCATAAAAACAGATTAATCTTTTTTTGTTGTGTACTTACATATCGGGCTTATTGATGTGTGGTTTCATGCACTCACTGCCCTACTATTCTGCACGTGTGAAAAGCTCAACTATAGACAGACTTTTACGTGAATAAGCTTAATCTTTGACTAAACAATGGTTAGAGGAATTCTGTCTACAATACTCCTTCGATGTGGAAACGGTCTGTTACTGTTTGACAGCCAAGAATGACCAGATTCTGACACACTGCCTGCCATGGCATTGTCCTTGCCGGGGACACCGTCCCCACCCAGATCAACACACACTGCCTGCCATGGCATTGTCCTCGCCCAGGACACCGTCCCCACCCAGATCAACACACACTGCCTGCCATGGCATTATCCTAGCCCGGGACACCGTCCCCACCCAGATCAACACACACTGCCTGCCATGGCATTGTACTAGCCCAGGACACCGTCCCCACCCAGATCAACACACACTGCCTGCCATGGCATTGTCCTAGCCCGGGACACCGTCCCCACCCAGATCAACACACACTGCCTGCCATGGCATTGTACTAGCCCAGGACACCGTCCCCACCCAGATCAACACACACTGCCTGCCATGGCATTGTCTTTAACCCGGGACACCGTCCCCACCCAGATCAACACACACTGCCTGCCATGGCATTATCCTTGCCCGGGACACCGTCCCCACCCAGAGCTTCCCACCACGCACGGTCCAGATGGCATGGTCCTTGTACTTACTTGGGCCTGTTCTTGGACTGTTTGAGACACTCCTGGAAGCAGTCCTTGTCCTTCCACAGCTGCAGGATCCTCTTCTCCTCAGAAGGGAAGTGGATGGATTCAGGAACCGGCTCCACCATGATCACTGAGTGACAGAAACACCATCGTAGTTAGTGGACTACCGGAGGGAAAGTTAATGACCAACCGATAATGACGATGTTAAGACAACAACTCAAAAATTATATTCAAATTCAAAACAAACATAACGTTAGCTAACCTGCAAGCAGCAATTTGTCCTTTCAGTAACGTTAGTTGGTTTCATATGCATGTTAGCTAATTCAGTTGACTGGGTTTATGCCTGGCTAGTATGTCGATGTTGAATAAATCTAGTTATAAATGATGAAAAAACGCATGCTGTAGTGGGCTGGTTAGCTTAGCTTAGCCGGCTAGCTCGCTAAGTGACAACTGGTCGCCTCACGTTAGCATTCATATAGACGCGTATTGCATCAAACGGTAGGTAAAATGTAGTTTAATTATTATTATTATTATTATTATTTTTTTTATTTTTTTATTACAACAGTTCAACATAACAATATTTAAAATAATTCCCATTCAGAAGTAAACTCACATGTCTTTTCTTTTCCCCCGGCTGCCAAACTTAAGACGAAGTGACGACAGGGAACTGATGCAATCAGAGGGAAAGCACTGGCGGAAGCGGAAATGACGCTCCACACTAACCGTACTATTTGTGACGTGTTGTTGAGTATAAAAATATTTTTTTATTATTTGTTCCTAGTGTGGATATAGTTTAGTGTGTCAAAAGTTCCCTGATGTCGTACTAAATACGCCCCCCAAAAACAAAATATACCAAGTAACGTTATACAGTCGTGGCCAAAAGTTTTTGAGAATGACACAAATATTAATTTCCACAAAGTTTGCTGCTTCAGTGTCTTGAGATATTTTTTTTTTGTCAGATGTTACTATGGAAATACTGAAGTATAAAGGTTTTCAAAAGGTCAAAAGTGTCAAAAGGTTTTTATTGACAATTACATGAAGTTGATGCAAAGAGTCAACAATATTTGCAGCGTTGACCCTTCTTTTTCCAAGACCTCTGCAATCCGCCCTGGCATGCTGTCAATTAACTTCTGGGCCACATCCTGACTGATGGCAGCCCATTCTTGCATAATCAATGCTTGGAGTTTGTCAGAATTTGTGAGTTTTTGTTTGTCCACAAGCCTCTTGAGGATTGACCACAAGTTCTCAATTTTATTTTACTAGGCAAGTCAGTTAAGAACAAATTCTTATTTTCAATGACGGCCTAGGAACAGGGGCAGAACAGTCAGGAATGAATAGACTCTGCCTGTTCAGGGGCAGAACAACAGATTTGTACCTTGTCAGCTCGGGGAATTGAACTTGCAACCTTTCGGTTACTAGTCCACCACTCTAACCACTAGGCTACCCTGGGGCGGCAGGGTCTGGGTAAGGGGCGGCAGGGTCTGGGTAAGCTCTGGTAAGGTCTGACCCAAAATATCTATGATTTGTTCCCCGAGCCACTTAGTTATCACTTTTGCCTTATGGCAAGGTGCTCCATCATGCTGGAAAAGGCATTGTTCATCACCAAACTGTTCCTGGATGGTTGGGAGAAGTTGCTCTCGGAGGATGTGTTGGTACCATTCTTTATTTATGGCTGTGTTCTTAGGCAAAATTGTGAGTGAGCCCACTCCCTTGGCTGAGAAGCATCCCCACACATGAATGGTCTGAGGATGCTTTACTGTTGGCATGACACAGGACTGATGGTAGCGCTCACCTTGTCTTCTCCAGACAAGCTTTTTTCCAGATGCCCCAAACAATCGGAAAGGGGATTCATCAGAAAAAATGACTTTACCCCAGTCCTCAGCAGTCCAATCCCTGTACCTTTTGCAGAATATCAGTCTGTCCCTGATGTTTTTCCTGGAGAGAAATGGCTTCTTTGCTGCCCTTCTTGACACCAGGCCATCCTCCAAGTCTTCACATCACTGTGCGTGCAGATGCACTCACACCTGCCTGCTGCCATTCCTGAGCAAGCTCTGTACTGGTGGTTCCCCGATCCTGCAGCTGAATCAACTTTAGGAGACGGTCCTGGCGCTTGCTGGACTTTCTTGGGCGCCCTGAAGCCTTCTTCACAACAATTGAACCGCTCTCCCAGAAGTTCATGATGATCCGATAAATGGTTGATTTAGGGGCAATCTTACTGGCAGCAATATCCTTGCCTGTGAAGCCCTTTTTGTGTAAAGCAATGATGACGGCATGTGTTTCCTTGCAAGTAACCATGTTTGACAGAGGAAGAACAATGATTCCAAGCACCACCCTCATTTTGAAGCATCCAGTCTGTTAGTCGAACTCAATCAGGATGACAGAGTGATCTCCAGCCTTGTCCTCGTCAACACTCACACCTGTGTTAACGAGAGAATCACTAACATGATGTCAGCTGGTCCTTTTGTGGCAGGGTTGAAATGCAGTGGAAATGTTTTTTGGGGATTCAGTTCATTTGCATGGCAAAGAGGGACTTTGCAATTAATTGCAATTCATCTGACCACTCTTCATGACATTCTGGAGTATATGCAAATTGCCATCATACAAACTGAGGCAGCAGACTTTGTGAAAATGTATATTTGTGTCAATCACAAAACTTTTGGCCACGACTGTACACGCAGAGGCTTTACATCGTTTTCAGCTTTGAAGAAAATGTCGGGAAATATCCATCTGAAGTACGACGACGGCGGATACAAATGCATCACTTTAACTAAATGATGACAAATGTTAAGAAAATGGTTGAGCAATGTAATAAACTCATGACTTGTCAAAATAACTTACCTCGCACGTTATGTTGGCTGACAATTTGTTAGCTACGCTGTCCTTACAAACCACATAGCATTGCATTACAGGAGTATGTACCGGTATGTTGTTAGTTAGCTACCTAACGTTAATTGGCAACTTGTACATCAAACTTGCCGGTAATATTAACTATCTGCTATCAAACTAAACTACCCAACGTGTATTGTTTTTGATTACACCCTCCTAGCTAGCTTCTCTTACTTCACGATTGATCCCAATCCATGTTATCCTTCTGCAAATAAAAACTTTGAACGTCCCTTTAAAAAAAAAGGTGCAATCTGCAGTTCAAAGCGTCCACCCATCTGGATGGGGTTGGTGAAATGGAACCACTAAACTTCCTAGACAGAGCTGTATGGCTGTATGGACTGACCATCCATGTGATTCAAATGATAGCATTAACAATGTTTTGAAGCTATATATATATATATATATATACAGTGGGGAAAAAAAGTATTTAGTCAGCCACCAATTGTGCAAGTTCTCTCACTTAAAAAGATGAGAGAGGCCTGTAATTTTCATCATAGGTACACTTCAACTATGACAGACAAAATGAGGAAAAAAAATCCAGAAAGTCACATTGTAGGATTTTTTTATGAATTTATTTGCAAATTATGGTGGAAAATAAGTATTTGGTCACATACAAACAAGCAAGATTTCTGGCTCTCACAGACCTGTAACTTCTTCTTTAAGAGGTTCCTCTGTCCTCCACTCGTTACCTGTATTAATGGCACCTGTTTGAACTTGTTATCAGTATAAAAGACACTTGTCCACAACCTCAAACAGTCACACTCCAAACTCCACTATGGCCAAGACCAAAGAGCTGTCAAAGGACACCAGAAACTAAATTGTAGACCTGCACCAGGTTGGGAAGACTGAATCTGCAATAGGTAAGCAGCTTGGTTTGAAGAAATCAACTGTGGGAGCAATTATTAGGAAATGGAAGACATACAAGACCACTGATAATCTTCCTCGATCTGGGGCTCCACGCAAGATCTCACCCGTGGGGTCAAAATGATCACAAGAACGGTGAGCAAAAATCCCAGAACCACACGGGGGGACCTAGTGAATGACCTGCAGAGAGCTGGGACCAAAGTAACAAAGCCTACCATCAGTAACACACTACGCCACCAGGGACTCAAATCCTGCAGTGCCAGACGTGTCCCCCTGCTTAAGCTAGTACATGTTCAGGCCCGTCTAAAGTTTGCTAGAGAGCATTTGGATGATCCAGATGACGATTGGGAGAATGTCAGATGAAACCAAAATAGAACTTTTTGGTAAAAACTCAACTCGTCGTGTTTGGAGGACAAAGAATGCTGAGTTGCATCCAAAGAACACCATACCTACTGTGAAGCATGGGGGTGGAAACATCATGCTTTGGGGCTGTTTTTCTGCAAAGGGACCAGGACGACTGATCCGTGTAAAGGAAAAAATGAATGGGGCCATGTATCGTGAGATTTTGAGTGAAAACCTCCTTCCATCAGTAAGGGCATTGAAGATGAAACGTGACTGGGTCTTTCAGCATGACAATGATCCCAAACACACCGCCCGGGCAACAAAGGAGTGGCTTCGTAAGAAGCATTTCAAGGTCCTGGAGTGGCCTAGCCAGTCTCCAGATCTCAACCCCATAGAAAATCTTTGGAGGGAGTTGAAAGTCCGTGTTGCCCAGCGACAGCCCCAAAACATCACTGCTCTAGAGGAGATCTGCATGGAGGAATGGGCCAAAATACCAGCAACAGTGTGTGAAAACCTTGTGAAGACTTACAGAAAACGCGTTTGACCTCTGTCATTGCCAACAAAGGGTATATAACAAAGTATTGAGATAAACTTTTGTTATTGACCAAATACTTATTTTCCACCATAATTTGCAAATAAATTCATAAAAAATCCTACAATGTGATTTTCTGGATTTTTTTCCCTCATTTTGTCTGTCATAGTTGAAGTGTACCTATGATGAAAATTACAGGCCTCTCTCATCTTTTTAAGTGAGAGAACTTGCACAATTGGTGGCTGACTAAATACTTTTTTTCCCCACTGTATATATATAGTTTGTTTTTACAAATTACATTGTTTACAATCGATTAAAACATTTTGGGTTCTGATGGGGGTACGATTGTTGAACTACTCTGACATTTAAGTTATATTCTTCAAGAATCAATGGCGCATATATATATATATATATATGTAATGATTTTAAAGACCAAAAATAGATGTACCAATCACAGATTGAGCCTTTAAAAGACTGGTGCCAATGTATAGCTCTGGTCATCTCCATGTCCAAGCTACAGGATGCCATAGTGTTGTTGGAAATGACACCCATGGTGAGGTAGGAGAGCTAGGACAATGGGCTATTTTAAAGAAATATAAAACATGAACCGTCAACCCTGTAATATTACGGGAAAGATCGGTAAATTAAGTTACATTGTAGACGTCCAATCTTTTTTTTTTTTTTTTAACAAGGCATAGCTTTATTGTGATGGTAACAAAGTCAATGGAACGTGGAGATACAGAGTAGCCGTCTAAGGGGCGGCGGCATCAGCGATCTTCTTGGCTGCTGCGTTGGCGGTCTTCTGGCCCTTCTTGTTGTGCTTCTTGGCAAAACGCATGTTCTTCATGAACTTAGGGTCAACCTGGGGGAAAGAGAGAGAGAGAAAAGAGAGAGAGAGAAAGACTGAGTAAGTGGCAGACAAACTTGTCATATAGAAACAATCCTTAAAGTGAATTTCAATAAGGTATACAATCTGAAGGGTAAGAAAACAAGAAGTAAGGATTGGTACAGCGCGCATGAGGAACATCACCGTCACGTGTAAACATATGACCAGGATCCCGTGAAAAAGACAAGGGAGCAGAAAGGTTGGGTGCTAGTTGATATGGAGTTTAATATATTTGAACGAAGAACAAGAAAAAATAAAATGTGTTTCTTGCACATGCCCCACATCCTACTTCACCAAGCATCTCACCCACACCACATGTCATCCCTCCATTCAGAAAAACAAAAAGCTTAAAAAAAAAAAAACAGGTAATGTTAGCTGAATTTCACACTAAGTGGACGAGCATGAATTGTTTTTTAACATGAAATTAAATGTTAAAGCTTGTTACTCCCCAATTCTAAAAAGGAGTCGATGTGAATTAGTTTGGAGCTGTATGACCATTCAAATCAATCTAGATTGCGTGGGGTGGGGGGCTGAGGCATCGGACCTGGTACCCAAATAATCCCACCAACTCAAAAATCTGAATTCCCGAGAGGTCTTGAACACAGCATGCGAGCCTCTCAGTGGAGGGCTGCATTCCTGCGGGTGGGAGCAGATGTTCAGACAACTTTGGGATGAAAGTAAATACATCTTCCTCCTAAAAGGGTAGGTTATATCCTACATGCTAATCCTCTTAATAGGAAAGTGTCCTCTCTCTCTCTCCAGGTAGCCTAGTGGTTAGAGCGTTGGGCCAGTAACCCGAAAGGTTGCTGGATCGTATCCCCGAGCTGACAAAGTAAAAATCTGTCGTTCTGCCCCCTGAATAAGGCAGTTAACCCATTGTTCCCCGGTAGGCCGTCATTGTAAATAAGAATTTGTTCTTAAGTAACTTGCCTAGTTAAAATGAAAAGGTTAAATAAAATAAAAAACTCTGCTATCTTCAAACATCTGCGCCCAGTATTCCGGATAGTAGCTCATCTCGCTTGAAGTCTATTGTTTTAGTTACAGATATTTGCAGTCAGTACTTCAACCACAAAAATAATACACCGAAGACCAACTTAACAACTTAACTTGTCTTAACAGAAATGTGTTATCAATTTCTCAGCTTATAATTTCCTTAAAAAAAAAAAAAAAAAGTCAAACTGGTGACATTGATATTTTGCACAGGACCAATCTTTCCACTGTTTTGAGTTACTGCGTTCTGTCCTCGGTCCCTAAACGAAACAGACAACTTTACTGGTGTTAACTAGATTACTAATGAGTTAATTCTATTGGATGTAAGTCATTCTGGTGAGCACTACTTTATTTAGTATTAAATTTAGGAAACAAGTTATCACAGATGAGAAACTGCACGTAGGCCTATCAAACTATAGTTGACAAACAAACGGCCAACCAAATGTCCGAAATGATTAGCAGAAACGTACTTAAAATGAATTACAGTAGGCTGAATTATTATGGCGGATCAAACTGGGCAGGAAGCCTACTTCTTGAAGTGGATTTGTTTGACAATTAGATAAAATCACAACAGCCACGATATGCGGAACTGAGCCTGCACAGACCACAACGACAGTTAACGGGATAAGATGTTGACATGCCACAGTATCCAGTCTTAGGTCAGCATATCCCAGGCATCTTATCCGGGTTTCTCATAACGAGACAAGTTTTTTTTTATATTATTATTGTAAACTCAAACAGAATCATCTGTCATCTGTCGTTCTGCCCACATCTGTCGTTCTGCCCACCCACTGTTCCCCGAAAGGCCGTCATTGTAAATAAGAATTTGTTCTTAACTGACTTGCCTAGTTAAATGAAGGTAAAATAAAATAAATGAAAAGCTGAGCAAAAGATCAGAATTGGGCTGCCTGTGTAAATGAAGCACAAAGACAGGAGAGTTAGCTCCTGCAAGTAAGCTGTGCAATGCATGGTTTAGCCCCCCAGTCATGGCCCAAGGAGCTCTGGGAAGATGTAGGAATATACAGAACGCCGTCCTCGTCAGCCCGAGGGCCGGGGACAAAGCTTGCTCTACGACGTCGTGGAACAGGACTGTACGTCACAGCACCGAAGTGCTACGCTCCCATAAAGCCACAAGGACAGAGCCATGCAAGAGCAACCTCACAGGATGTCCACGTCGGGAATTAGGGCCCCTTCATTTTTTGTTACATGTATATTATTGGGAGGCAAAAAGGCACCCACATCTTAATGAACGTAAACATCCAGGTGTGAATGACAATGCCCTTGATCTAACATGGTAACTTTACAAACTACATAAAAAATAATAATAATCAGAAGGGTTGATATAGGCCAGCAGATCAATAAAATACCCCTTTCATGGACTCGTAGCGGTCCGGTCTGGGCTTCTTGATCCCATTCCTGTGGGCCTTACGGGCTGTGGACAGACGGGAGAAAAAGAGACTTGTCAACACGTTTTTTGGGAAAACAATGACCTCAAAATGAAACAGGATTCAGGCTACTCCTGCAGAGCTCTAGTCAATTTATTTTGAAAAACGGACCAACAAAAAAACAAAAACAATCCCGGTAGGCTGCTCCTCCTGTATTGTCAACTAGTTACAACTAGATGCCTAGCTAATTAGGTATCTAGTTAGCCAACTTCTTAAACATTCATTTCATTTCTACTCACATTGATTGTGGGTGGTGTGATTCTTTGACTTGGCCATTTCTGTTCTGTGGATCTGTTGGACGGAAGAGAACAGAAATTAGTTTAAATATAAAGAACCGACCCCCAAAAACTGCTTATAATAAAAATAGACGACTGGCTAGTTAGCAACAAGCCCTGGCGGGTTGTAACGAGGTAAACACATGATATTGTCGCCGTGTACAAAGCTGAAAGCTTTGAGATAAAAGTTCAAGACAGTATTATCAACAAAAAAACAAACATTTGACAACTCGTCATATTAGTTGAGTTTGGTGGAGTGTTTTCCCCCCCTAGGATGATTAACTAGCGGCTTGCAACAGGGACACCCGACCCTAGTGATGTCGTCCTAAACCATCCAAAACGGACGAACATATTTAACAAATATAAAAGATGTTCGTGATATTTTCCCCCTCTATAAAACACACACTCATGATTTTATATTAGTCGAAAACCCACAGGAGGATGGATGCAGATTACATGTTAGATTTAGCAGTGAAATTCCTTACCTGCCACACGTTAAGAGACGGCGAACGGAAGAGAAAGAACTAACCCAAACGCACCCTAAATATGAACCGGGGGGGAAACGAAACGACGGTCGAACGGGAGACACTGCCGCTTAGTGCGCTGTACAAGACATTACACCGGGCAACATTTCCAGCCCAGGAGGTGTCACTGTCACTTCACAGCATTTTCTACAAACAAATGAACAACAAAAAGGTAAGGATAATTCTGATCTTTCATTTTATTTACCTTTATTTCACTAGGCGAGTCAGTTAAATCTTTGGTCAGATGTGATCGGCGCCTTTTGCCAATAACTGAGCAAAAGATCAGAAATCGGGCTGCCTGTGTAAATGAAGCATGAAGACAGGCCAGTAGCTCCTGCAAGTGTTTCATGTGTAAGGACAACAGGATAAATTAATGTTAGGAATGACTTATTCTCGTTATCGGACAAACCTGACCTCAAAATGTGACACTCGGGGGTTTTTAAATTAAATTGTTGTAAAGTTGTGTGTGTGTGTGTATAGTAAGGTTGTATAATGATGAAGGCCAGATGTGCAGGCTAGCAGACAGACAGACAGACAGACAGACAAAGTCAAAGTCACCATTATTAGTCAGTTGTACAACCAAATGCCTTCAACCGAAATGTGTCTTCCGCATTTAACCCAACCCCTCTGAATCAGAGAGGTGCGGGCTGCCTTTTTAATCGACATCCACGTCTTCGGCGCCCGGGAACAGTGGGTTAACTGCCTTGTTCAGGGGCAGAACGACAGATTTTTACCTTGTCAGCTCGGGATTTGAACTTGCAGCCCTCCGGTTACAAGTCCAACGCTCTAACCACTAGGCTACCTGCCGCCCCTGTAAACAAATATAAGAGACAGACAGAGACAGTATAAATGGGAGAGACGAGACCCCAGTTGGCCCCTGCTCTCTGAGTGTTGTGGTATGGTGTTCAGTGGTTCAGTTGGAATGTTGGAGGTGGGGGATTGCTAGTTCATTTTCTACTCGAATATAATGCCCCCTCCCTCCAGAAATGAGCCCAATAACACATTGGTCCATATAATGAAGCAGGGTGTTTTGTTCAGCACTGAGCCTTATCCCGTGCTGTCGCCCACCTGTTATAGTGTGGGTACCTGACTATAAATAAATAGGCTGAGGATCGCCCATCTGCATTTACCCCACTGAGCGAATCTTTAGATCAAACTCTATCCGAATCTTGTTACTAGTTAGCAACATATTGTCTCCATATAAAACGTTCTTCTGGCACTAGGATAAGGATCATGTAGGTGTGAAATATAATGCAGGCCCAAGCTGTTACACGTGACCCGTGTTACAGCTATCCCCAGTCTCCCCTATGCATTCGCCGCCATTGGTGAGCGCTGAAACGCACATTGACCAATGCCGCTGCATAAACTCTGGTTCTAAAAAAGGGTGCAGTTCACTCATTGGAGTAGAGAAATAAGTGTAACACTAGAAAGATCGGTGATTATCCTATTTTTACATGAAGGAGTTTACCCAGGTACAGGTCATATCATTCAGATAGATTAATGGCAATCCATTATTATGCACACACCTGGCAACCCATCATTGCGCACACCTGGCAACCCATCATTGCGCACACCTGGCAACCCATCATTGCACACACCTG
Organism: Brachymystax lenok tsinlingensis; assembly: GCA_030435695.1. Classification (NCBI taxonomy): domain Eukaryota; kingdom Metazoa; phylum Chordata; class Actinopteri; order Salmoniformes; family Salmonidae; genus Brachymystax; species Brachymystax lenok. The sequence continues at coordinate 4,781,842 of CM059813.1, read as the reverse complement.
GCAACCCATCATTGCACACACCTGGCAACCCATCATTGCTCACACCTGGCAATCCATCATTGCTCACACCTGGCAATCCATCATTGCACGCACCTGGCAACCCATCATTGCACACACCTGGCAACCCATCATTGTTCACACCTGGCAACCCATCATTGTTCACACCTGGCAACCCATCATTGTACACACCTGGCAATCCATCATTGCACACACCTGGCAATCCATCATTGCACACACCTGGCAACCCATCATTGCACGCACCTGGCAACCCATCATTGCACACACCTGGCAACCCATCATTGCTCACACCTGGCAACCCATCATTGCTCACACCTGGACTTCGTCACTACCCTGATTACTTCTCCTTCATCTAGCACTCCGTTGTATCACCCATCAGGCAGTGTGTTTTATTGTTTTTTTATTTTTGTATTTATTTTGATTGAATATTCTAAACGTACAGTATACTTGCAGTGAAGCCGCTCAACAACAGTCATCCAACAGACTCCCATTCAGAGCGACACACAGAAGCATCCAGGGTCAATGCCCTGCTCAAGGGCACGTTGACCGATCTACCACCAGGCCAGAAAACGTGAACCCGAACCCTCCACAATCCCCCCACAGTTCCCCAATAGCTGTCCCTCAACCATTCGAGACCCCCAGGAAGAAAAGTAAAACATAAAAATGCAATTAATTCCATTCCCAACCCCCAAGAATGCACCAACAACCAAGAGAATGAACTAAAGAGAAAAAAGGAAAAGACAGAAGAAAACAGCAAACAACAACGCAATCTTTTTTTTTAAACAATGGACATCAAGGACAACTAAAATCCTAACAGCAATACCAACTGTATATGTTTGTGTGCATGTCTGGCACTATTACATGTATGTGTGTGTTCATGTATGTGTTTATTTGAATGAGAGTGTATATGCATGTGTACAAACACCTGCACGGCATCAGCCTCAGGCAAACCGGAATTAGTTGTAAAAAAACACTGCCACTTAATGTCATTCAAATGTACTTTTTGTTATGTTTTATTTTGACATTTTTTTGTTTTGTTTTTTTACTTTTATCTTTTATCATCTCCCGCACCGCAACTCCCACTTGTCTCCAATTCCACATCCCAACCCTCAGCTTCCCTCAGCCCATCCCATCTATCTCTGCTGGCCACACTCTTCGGGTTTCTACGCAAACACATATCTTTCAACTATGCTGTGATGTTTATTGTACAATTTCAATATATCTAATCGAATAGAATCCACAGATTGCGAGTTGACGATAAATGCTTTTACTAAGAGTATTAGTATATTAGTAATTGACTGACTCGGTCTCTCCAGATCTCCTAACAGTATTATTTCTAGGGTCAATTTTAGATCAATGCTATGCATTTGCAGCCATTCCTGAACCGGAGACCAGAAACAGGCTACCTGAGGGCAATACCAAAATAAATGGTCTATTGATTCTGTATCCTCACAACAAAATCTGCAGAGCTTCGATGATTTTATGCTCCAAATATTTTTTTTTTTTTGGTGGCAAGAATTCTATATAATAATTTTAACTGAAAAGCACAAAGTCTTGAATCTTGTGTTGTTTTATATATCAACTCATACACCCTGTACCATGGAATCGGTACATCAAAAATCTCTTCCCAACTATTTAGCAATCTGTATGGCACAGTTGTCAACATCCTGGTCCTCAAATGAAACTCAGATGCTTTCCTATTTATGCTATTTGTATTCCTCCGCCAGTTTTGATCCTTTATATTGGGCAGACAGACCAGTTCCCTATCTCCTCCCGCTGCCACCTGCCTCCTCCATGTTTGGGGCAATGCTGTAATCAATTGGTTGTACTCTTGGATTGAACAGACCTTCCCGTACAATTCTGATAACTCCATGAAGGACATAACTCTACCATTCCAATTTACAATATAATTTAAGAACAAAATACCCTTTTCAAACATCTTTCCCATAAATACAGGTACTTTATCAACCAGCACATTTGAGTTCAGCCATAATATTTGTTGTAATGTTTTTTATGTCTTTTCAGGGGGATGCAATTGAAATTGTAGCCAGCTCTGCAATGCTTGTTTGAAAAAGAGAGATACTTTGAAAAAAGTCTAATTTTCAATTAATCGAAAATTATACATGGCAATCTGCACAAAGGCAAAAAGGCAATTTTGAAACAATGGATGAGCTTTTCTTAGTAATCTACTTGAGAACCATTTAGGGTTCAAATAAAACTTTTGAATGAGTGAAGTTTTTAGAGAGTTTAGTGCTTTTATATTTAATAATCTCATATTCATTATATAGATAGGCACATTTTATTTTGTCTGGTTTAGCGTCCCAGATAAAGCGAAATATTTTTTTCTCATATCATTTGAAAACTAATCATCATGAGTAGGCAGCGGCGTAAGTGAGTGAACTGAGATATGCCATAACGAATAGTAATCAGGGCAATTTTTCCATAAATAGACAGGTATTTACCTCTCCATGGTTGCAGGATCTTGTCTATTTTTTCTATTGAAATTCATTGTTGAGAACTTATTTATATTTTTTGTGATATGACTACAGAGTATGTCTACTTCACCATCAGTCCATTTCATAGGTAAACTGCAGGGTAATGTAAAAGTTGTATTTTTTCCAATACGTAATATTGTACACTTATCATAATTAGGTTTTAGTCCAGAGAGTACTGAAAAGTTATCTAGATATTTAATGAGACATTGCAGGGATCTAGCTTGCGGACTTAATATAAAACTTGAGTCATCGGCATACATGGACACCTTTGTTTTTAAGCCTTGGGTTTCTAATCCTCTAATGTTGTTATTGGATCTGGGTGAGGAGCTTGCATTTCAATGGCCATAACGAATAGATATGGTGACAGAGGACACCCTTGTTTAACTCCTCTTGACAATTCAAAACTCTCTGGCCATGATCTGACTGCCTCGACCTTCCTTTCCTCCATAACCACTCCCTGTGGGCTGATCCGGTATCCCAAGAAGGACACAGCGGCCTGATGGAACTGGCACTTCTCCACTTTGACATACAGATGTTTCTCCAGGAGGCGTCCCAGGACTACCCGGACGTGGGCGATGTAATCCTCCAAGGTAGCCGAGTAGATCTGGATGTCGTCGATATACACGATCAGCGGTTCTGGGCATACTCCCTGGGCAGAGTATGCCCAGAACTCACTTTGTCACTCATCCACCAGGCTGTTTCCCTTCCAATGCATCCTGGGGTACCAGCCGGCCCTGGCTCCATGGACCCTGAGCCAGACCAAAGCTCCTGCGGTGGACGAGAGGTTCCAGTGGGCAGAGGAGGTTTGGAATGCTGCCCATGTGAGGCTCCAAAGCGCCGTCCGCCCCCAAAAGGAGCAGGTGGACCGCCACCGCGGTGATGCTCCCGTGTTCCATCCTGGTGATCGCGTCTGGCTCTCCACCAGGAACCTCCCGCTCCTCCTGCCCTGCCGGAAGCGTAGCCCCCGGTTTGTGTGGCCAAGTCCTCCGGAGAGTCAATGGGTAATATACGCACACCTGGACTTAGTCACTAGCCGGATGACTTCCTCTTTATCTAGCACTCCATTGTATGACCCATCGGGCAGTATTGTTTCTGTTTTCTTGTTCGGACGCTTCTTCTGTTTTTGTATTCTCTCGGTGTTCGTTCCGATTAAACTCACCGACTGCACCTGCTTCCCGATTCCCTGTTTCTTCGTCACACCCTGATTTAGCCCACTGCGGTGAAATGATTCATTAATCAGCAGCATAGGACCCGCCTGCCCAAACAGTTCATAGAAAAGATTACTCATGAAGTTGGGTTGCCCGCTTCCACACCAGTTTCAAAATCCTTTGACTCGTACATTGAATTTCTCCAAACTTTTCCTATTTAGTTTATTAAGTATCCAATTTAGCAGTGAGCACTGCCAATGATTAATGTACCGGTTTTAATTGTAAGGCTAGTGCAAAGGTAATCTCCTCACGAACAATCTCTCGTAAAGTAGCGCCCGGCTCTTTCTGTTGAGAGCCGCCATGTTCACACACATTAATTGTGGTTGCTGAAGCTAAATATACCTGTTATTTATTTCATACCTTAATATGACGTTTAGTATTGACAATTGTTTGGAAATAAGTCTGCTGATTTAGGACATACACTATGGTAGGCTACCAATCAGTATCAGCAGAGAAGATTGGTGAGGATGATGATCATGGTGATATTGGTAATGATGATCATGGTGATGTTGATGGTGATAATGTTGGTAATGATGATCATGGTGAAGTTGTTGATCATGGTGATGTTGATGGTGATAATGTTGGTAATGATGATCATGGTGAAGTTGTTGATCATGGTGATGTTGATGGTGATAATGTTGATGTTGTTGATGATCATGGTGATGATGATGATCATGGTGTTGTTGTTGATGATCATGGTGATGATGATGATCATGGTGATGTTGATGGTGATCATGGTGATGTTGTTGGTAATCATGGTGATGTTGATGGTGATAATGTTGATGTTGTTGATGATCATGGTGATGATGATGATCATGGTGAAGTTGTTGATGATCATGGTGATGATGATGATCATGGTGTTGTTGTTGATGTTGTTGATCATGGTGATGTTGATGGTGATAATGTTGATGTTGATGATGATCATGGTGTTGTTGTTGATGATCATGGTGATGTTGTTGGTAATCATGGTGATGTTGATGGTGATAATGTTGATGTTGTTGATGATCATGGTGATGATGATGATCATGGTGAAGATGTTGATGATCATGGTGATGTTGTTGGTAATCATGGTGATGTTGATGATGATCATGGTGATGATGATCATGGTGATATTGATGATGATCATGGTGATGTTGTTGGTAATGATGATCATGGTGATGTTGATGATGATCTTGGTGATGTTGTTGATGATCATGGTGATGTTGATGATGATCATGGTGATGTTGATGATGATCATGGTGATGTTGTTGGTAATGATGATCATGGTGATGTTGTTGATGATCATGGTGATGTTGTTGATGATCATCGTTGGTATTGATGATCATGGTGATGTTGTTGGTAATGATGATCATGTTGATGTTGTTGATGATCATGGTGATGTCGATGATGATCATGGTGATGTTGTTGATGATCATCGTTGGTATTGATGATCATGGTGAAGTTCTTGGTAATGATGATCATGGTGAAGTTGTTGATGATCATGGTGATGTCGTTGGTAATGATGATCATGGTGATGTTGTTGATGATCATGGTGATGTTGTTGGTAATGATGATCATGGTAAAGTTGTTGATGATCATGGTGATGTTGATGATGATCATGGTGATGTTCTTGATGATCATGGTGATGTTGATGATGATCATGGTGATGTTGTTGATGATCATGTTGATGATGATCATTGTGATGTTGTTGATGATCATGGTGATGTTCTTGATGATCATGGTGATGTTGATGATGATCATGGTGATGTTGTTGATGATCATGGTGATGTTGTCGATGATCATGGTGATGTTGATGATGATCATGGTGATGTTGATGATGATCATGGTGATGTTGTTGGTAATGATGATCATGGTGATGTTGTTGATGATCATGGTGATGTTGATGATGATCATGGTGATGTTGTTGGCAATGATGATCATGGTGATGTTGATGATGATCATGGCGATGTTGATGATGATCATGGTGATGTTGTTGATGAACATGGTGATGTTGATGATGATCATGGTGATGTTGATGATGATCATGGTGATGTTGATGATGATCATGGCGATGTTGATGATGATCATGGCGATGTTGTTGGTAATGATGATCATGGTGATGCTGATGATGATCATGGTGATGTTGTCAATGATCATGGTGATGTTGTCGATGATCATGGTGATGTTGATGATGATCATGGTGATGTTGATGATGATCATGGCGATGATGACGATGACTAGGTGTGAAGATGAGAGGTAGTAGGTCTGTGTGTTATGGTGGAAGAGTAAGAATATGGAGAGAGAGAGATCTTGCTGAGGGCTCCGTTCTCATGGAAATGTATGCGTGTGTCTCTGTCCTGTAATTACAGTCATGATGACAGAAGATGGTTTCCTGTTAAAAGAACAGTGCCTGCTGGCTCACCACACACACTCACTCCCCTCACCTCCACTATCCAGGGCACTTAGCTAACGTTGGCTGTGTGTGTGTGTGATTGTACACTGAGTGTACAAAACATTAAGAAATCCTGCTCTTTCCATGACAGCTTGACCAGGTGAAAGCTACGATCCATTATTGATGTTAATTATTGATGTCTACTTCAATCGGTGTAGATGAAGAGGAGGAGACAGGTTCAAATCCTTAAGAGTCTACTGACGCGACGTGCTGTCAGTTTAAACTAGAGAGATATTTTTGCATGGGCTGCGTCTCAATCCACCGCATCCAGCTATGTCGGCCTTCTGCAGCTGCGGTGGAAGGTGCCCGAGCTGCAAGCGGCATTTTGACAGACCACGAGACAATCCCGCAAATCGGTCTTCTCACGTCCGAACGGTTCGTAAACCAAATATGACCTCTTTGTGTAAAGATGAGACTCTCACGAACACGATGGTGTTCTCCGTTTTGCTGTAAGACCCCCACAAGCCCCATGAGACGCGTCCGAATTCGGTGACGCTGATGTGCCAACTTTTGTCTGTAGCATCCAAACCGTTTGGCCTACAAACAAACTTTCTTATCTCTCCTGGATATAGGACAGACACTTCAAAACCTTATTCCTTACGATTATTATCTTTTTTGCCATTTATGAATTTGTTATTAAATGCATTTCTATGGGCTATAGTACTAAAGGCCAAATTCAATATTTAAAAAATATATATTATATATATATATATATATATACAGTATATACTTTTTTTATTGATACCTAAAGGGGTCGTAAAATTCCAAATCAAATGTCTAAATGATCCATGGTATGACCATCTTAAAACAATTCCATGGTGAAATCCCTGAGCGGTTTCCTTCCTCTCCGGCAACTGAGTTAGTGACTGATACACCATCCAAAGTGTAATTAATAACTGCACCATGCTCAAAGGGATATTCAATGTCAGCTTTTTTTCATTTTTTTTTTTTCATCTACCAATAGGTGCCTTTCTTTGTGAGGCATTGGAGAAAACCTATCTGGTCTTTGTGGTTGAATCTGTGTTTGAAATTCACTGCTCGACTGAGGAACCTTACAGGTAATTGTATGTGTGGGGTACTAGTTAAATTGGGTAGTAGTTAAAAAATAATTTTTACTCCTGAAGTTATTTAGGCTTGCCATAACAAAGGGGTTGAATACTTATTGACTCAAGAAACGTCAGCTTTTAATTTTGAAAATCATAATTCCACTTTGACATTATGGGGTACTTTGTGTAGGCCAGTGACACACAACCTCAATTTCATCTATTTAATTCAGGCTGTAACACAACAAAACATTATGGTCAGTCTAGCTGTGAGGAGGAGAAGGTGGTATGATTACATTGTGTTTACTGTCTGTCTCCTCCTCATCCTCCATTAGACCAAGGCCCTCCTCCTTCTCCTCCAGTAGACCAGGGCCCTCTTCCTCCTCCTCCAGTAGACCAGGGCCCTCTTCCTCCTCCTCCAGTAGACCAGGGCCCTCCTCTTCCTCCAGTAGACCAGGGCCCTCCTCCTCCTCCATTAGACCAAGGCCCTCTTCCTCCTCCAGTAGACCAGGGCCCTCCTCCTCCTCCATTAGACCAGGGTCCTCCTCCTTCTCCAGTAGACCAGGGCCCTCTTCCTCCTCCAGTAGACCAGGGCCCTCTTCCTCCTCCATTAGACCAGGGCCCTCCTCCTTCTCCAGTAGACCAGGGCCCTCCTCCTTCTCTAGTAGACCAGTGCCCTCCTCCTTCTCTAGTAGACCAGGGCCCTCCTCCTTCTCAAGTAGACCAGGGCCCTCCTCCTTCTCTAGTAAACCAGGGCCCTCCTCCTTCTCTAGTAGACCAGGGCCCTCCTCCTTCTCTAGTAGACCAGGGCCCTCCTCCTTCTCTAGTAGACCAGGGTCCTCTTCCTCCTTCTCTAGTAGACCAGGGCCCTCCTCCTCCAGTAGACCAGGGCCCTCCTCCTTCTCTAGTAGACCAGGGCCCTCCTCCTTCTCCATTAGACCAGGGTCCTCCTCCTTCTCCAGTAGACCAGGGCCCTCTTCCTCCTCCAGTAGACCAGGGCCCTCCTCCTCCTCCTCCTCCTCCAGTAGACCAGGGCCCTCTTTCTCCTCTAGTAGACCAGGGCCCTCTTCCTCCAGTAGACCAGGACCCTCCTCCTTCATTAGACCAGGGTCCTCTTCCTCCTCCAGTAGACCAGGGTCCTCTTCCTCCTCCAGTAGACCAGGGCCCTCTTCCTCCTTCATTAGACCAGGGTCCTCCTCCTCCTCTAGTAGACCAGGGCCCTCCTCCTCCTCTAGTAGACCAGGCCCTCTTCCTCCAGTGCAGACCAGGCCCTCTTCCTCCTTCATTAGACCAGGTCCTCTTCCTCCTCTAGTAGACCAGGGCCCTCTTCCTCCAGTAGACCAGGGTCCTCTTCCTCCTTCATTAGACCAGGTCCTCCTCCTCCTCCAGCAGACCAGGCCCTCTTCCTCCTTCATTAGACCAGGTCCTCCTCCTCCTCTAGTAGACCAGGGCCCTTTTCCTCTTGTAGACCAGGGCCCTCTTCCTCCTTCATTAGACCAGGGTCCTCCTCCTCCTCTAGTAGACCAGGGCCCTCTTCCTCCAGTAGACCAGGGTCCTCTTCCTCCTTCATTAGACCAGGGTCCTCCTCCTCCTCCAGTAGACCAGGGCCCTCTTCCTCCTTCATTAGACCAGGGTCCTCCTCCTCCTCTAGTAGACCAGGGCCCTCTTCCTCCAGTAGACCAGGGCCCTCTTCCTCCAGTAGACCAGGGCCCTCTTCCTCCTCCAGTAGACCAGGGCCCTCCTCCTCCTCCTCCAGTAGACCAGGGTCCTCTTCCCCCTCCAGTAGACCAGGGCCCTCTTCCTCCTCCAGTAGACCAGGGCCCTCCTCCTCCTCCTCCTCCTCCAGTAGACCAGGGCCCTCTTTCTCCTCTAGTAGACCAGGGCCCTCTTCCTCCAGTAGACCAGGGCCCTCCTCCTTCATTAGACCAGGGTCCTCTTCCTCCTCCAGTAGACCAGGGTCCTCTTCCTCCTCCAGTAGACCAGGGCCCTCTTCCTCCTTCATTAGACCAGGGTCCTCCTCCTCCTCTAGTAGACCAGGGCCCTCCTCCTCCTCTAGTAGACCAGGGCCCTCTTCCTCCAGTAGACCAGGGCCCTCTTCCTCCTTCATTAGACCAGGGTCCTCCTCCTCCTCTAGTAGACCAGGGCCCTCTTCCTCCAGTAGACCAGGGTCCTCTTCCTCCTTCATTAGACCAGGGTCCTCCTCCTCCTCCAGTAGACCAGGGCCCTCTTCCTCCTTCATTAGACCAGGGTCCTCCTCCTCCTCTAGTAGACCAGGGCCCTCTTCCTCCAGTAGACCAGGCCCTCTTCCTCCTTCATTAGACCAGGTCCTCCTCCTCCTCTAGTAGACCAGGGCCCTCTTCCTCCAGTAGACCAGGGTCCTCTTCCTCCTTCATTAGACCAGGGTCCTCCTCCTCCTCCAGTAGACCAGGGCCCTCTTCCTCCTTCATTAGACCAGGGTCCTCCTCCTCCTCCAGTAGACCAGGGCCCTCTTCCTCTAGTAGACCAGGGCCCTCTTCCTCCTTCATTAGACCAGGGTCCTCCTCCTCCTCTAGTAGACCAGGGTCCTCCTCCTCCTCTAGTAGACCAGGGCCCTCTTCCTCTTGTAGACCAGGGCCCTCTTCCTCCTTCATTAGACCAGGGTCCTCCTCCTCCTCTAGTAGACCAGGGCCCTCTTCCTCCAGTAGACCAGGGCCCTCTTCCTCCAGTAGACCAGGGCCCTCTTCCTCCTCCAGTAGACCAGGGCCCTCCTCCTCCTCCTCCAGTAGACCAGGGTCCTCTTCCCCCTCCAGTAGACCAGGGCCCTCTTCCTCCTCCAGTAGACCAGGGCCCTCCTCCTCCTCTAGTAGACCAGGGCCCTCTTCCTCCTCCAGTAGACCAGGGCCCTCTTCCTCCTCCAGTAGACCAGGGCCCTCCTCCTCCTCCTCCAGTAGACCAGGGTCCTCTTCCCCCTCCAGTAGACCAGGGCCCTCTTCCTCTTCCTCCAGTAGACCAGGGGTATTCAACTATTACCCTACGAGGTCCGGAACCTGCTAGTTTTCTCATCTGCCTGATAATTAATTACACCCATCCAGTGTCCCAGGTCTAAATCAGTCCCTGACTATGAAAAACAAAAATGAACAATGAGAAAATACAGTGGAACTGTCTTTGAGGTCCATAGTTGAATTTGAGGGGTATAGAGAATAGGGTACATTTTTGGGATACAGTCTCAGTGCTTGTTAGTGGGTAACACAGGCTCTGTTTATTCATTATAATCCTTATGCGCTATAATCATCACTCACTATAACCATAGATATTAGTCCAGTGAAGCATGTAGAAGAGGCTGACCAGGAACCTGCATTTGTGTGTGGTGTGTGTGTGGTGTGTGTTTAAACATCTCTTGAATGTGGCAGACTTTCCCCAGCTGCCAGTGTGATGTCTGTCTCACCTCTCTTTCCCTCCCTCCCCGCTCTCTATCCCCCCCACACACACACACACACACACATCCAGACACACACACACCACAGATTAAAGCCTCCCCTTGGAAGCCATGTAATTAGCTCTGGTTAGAACAGAACCTTTACTTACAGTTGAGTTTCATTCATCAGATTCCAATGTTGTAAAGGGTAGGTCATTGTTGTCTGAAGCTGAGTTATACCTGGGTTAAACTGGGTTATACCTGGGTTATACCTGGCTATACCTGGCTTATACCTGGGTTATACCTAGGTTATACCTGGGTTATATCTGGGTTATACCTAGGTTATACCTGGGTTATATCTGTCTATACCTGGGTTATACCTGGGTTATATCTGAGCTATACCTGGGTTATACCTGGGTTATACCTGGCTTATACCTGGGTTATACCTGGCTTATACCTGGGTTATATCTGGGCTATTCCTTGGTTATACCTGGGTTATACCTGGGTTATACCTGGGTTATACCTGGGTTATACCTGGCTTATACCTGGGTTATATCTGGGTTATTCCTTGGTTATACCTGGGTTATACCTGGGTTATATCTGGGTTATTCCTTGGTTATACCTGGGTTATACCTGGGTTATACCTGGCTTATATCTGGCTATACCTGGCTATACCTGGGTTATTCATGGGTTATACCTGGGTTATACCTGGGTTATATCTGAGCTATACCTGGCTTATTCCTGGGTTATTCCTGGGTTATATAGTGTTTTACCTGGGTTATACCTGAGCTATACCTGGCTTATTCCTGGGTTATACCTGAGCTATACCTGGGTTATATCTGGCTATACCTGGGTTATATCTGGCTTATAGCTGGGTTATATCTGTCTTATACCTGGGTTATACCTGGGTTATACCTGGGTTATATCTGGCTATACCTGGGTTATACCTGGGTTATATCTGGCTATATCTGAGCTATACCTGGGTTATATCTGGCTATACCTGGGTTATATCTTGCTTATACCTGGGTTATATCTGGCTTATACCTAGGTTATACCTGGGTTATATCTGGCTATACCTGGGTTATACCTGGGTTATATCTGGCTATATCTGAGCTATACCTGGGTTATATCTGGCTATACCTGGGTTATACCTGAGCTATACCTGGGTTATACCTGGGTTATACCTGGGTTATACCTGGCTTATGCCTGGGTTATACCTGGGTTATATCTGGCTATACCTGGGCTATACCTGGGTTATACCTGGGTTATATCTGGCTATATCTGGCTATACCTGAGCTATACCTGGCTTATTCCTGGGTTATACCTGAGCTATACCTGGGTTATATCTGGCTATACCTGGGTTATATCTGGCTTATAGCTGGGTTATATCTGTCTTATACCTGGGTTATACCTGGGTTATACCTGGGTTATATCTGGCTATACCTGGGTTATACCTGGGTTATATCTGGCTATATCTGAGCTATACCTGGGTTATATCTGGCTATACCTGGGTTATATCTTGCTTATACCTGGGTTATATCTGGCTTATACCTAGGTTATACCTAGGTTATATCTGGCTATACCTGGGTTATACCTGGGTTATATCTGGCTATATCTGAGCTATACCTGGGTTATATCTGGCTATGCCTGGGTTATACCTGAGCTATACCTGGGTTATACCTGGGTTATATCTGGCTATACCTGGGCTATACCTGAGTTACACCTGGGTTATATCTGAGCTATACCTGTGTGTCAAAGGTATAGCTCAGATATAACCCAGGTGTAACTCAGGTATAGCCCAGGTACCTGGGTTATGCCTGGGTTATACCTGGGTTATATCTGGCTATACCTGGGCTATACCTGGGTTATACCTGGGTTATATCTGGCTATACCTGGGCTATACCTGAGCTATACCTGGGTTATATCTGAGCTATACCTGGGTTATATCTGGCTATACCTGGGTTATATCTGGCTATACCTGGCTTATGCCTGGGTTATACCTGGGTTATATCTGAGCTATACCTGGCTTATGCCTGGGTTATACCTGGGTTATACCTGGGTTATATCTGGCTATACCTGGGCTATACCTGGGTTATACCTGGGTTATGTCTGGCTATATCTGGCTATACCTGAGCTATACCTGGCTATACCTGAGCTATACCTGGGTTATACCTGGGTTATATCTGGCTATACCTGAGCTATACCTGGATTATACCCGGGTATACTTGGGTTATACCTGGATTATACTCTTTTCTTTCGTTCTGTCTTTATCTATCTATCTCTCCCTCTCTCTCTCTCTCCCTTTCTGTCTCGCTCAATTCAATTCAATTTAAATCCAAGGGGCTTTATTGGCATGTGTTAACATTGCCAAAGCAAGTGAAATAGATAACAAACAAAAGGTGAAATAAACAATAAAAATGAACAGTAAACATTACACTCACAAATGTTACAAAATAAAGACATTTCAAATGTCATATTATGTATATATACAGTAAATATGTGCAAATAGTTAAAGTACAAAAGGGAAAATAAATAAACGTAAATATGGGTTGTATTTACAATGGTGTTTGTTCTTCACTGGTTGCCCTTCTTTTGGTAACAGGTCACACATCTTGCTGCTGTGATGGCACACTTCGGTATTTCACCCAGTAGATAGTTTCTCAAAATTGGGTTTGTTTTCTAATTCTTTGTGGATCTGTGTAAATCTGAGGGAAATATGTGTCTCTAATATGGTCATACATTTGGCAGGAGGTTAGGAAGTGCTGCTCAGTTTCCATCTCATTTTGTGGGCAGTGTGCACATAGCCTGTCTTCTCTTGCGAGCCAGGTCTGCCTATGGCGGCCTTTCTCAATAGCAAAGCTATGCCCACTGATTCTGTACATAGTCAAAGCTTTCCTTAAGTTTGGGTCAGTCACAGTGGTCAGGTATTCTGCCACTGTGTACTCTCTGTTTAGGCCCAAATAGCATTCCAGTTTGCTCTGTTTTCTGTTAATTCTTTGCAATGTGTCAAGTAATTATCTTTTTGTTTTCTCATGATTTTGTTGGGTCTAATTGTGTTGCTGTCCTGGGGCTCTGTTTGTGTTTGTGAACAGAGTCCCAGGACCAGCTTGCTTAGGGGACTCTTCTCCAGGTTCATCTCTCTGTAGGTGATGGCTTTATTAGGGAAGGTTTGGGAATCACTTTCTTTTAGGTGGTTGTAGAATTTAACGGCTCTTTTCTCTGGATTTTGATAATTAGCGGGTATCGGCTCTGCATGCATTATTTGGTGTTTTACGTTGTACACAGAGGATATTTTTTTTGTTGCAGAATTCTGCATCCCATAATCTGGACAAACACGTCCAGATTAGAGTTCCCTTTTGATCAGTGGGACTACAACAGAGCCAAGCAAAGTGAGTCGTTCTGCACTGTACAGCACAGTGACGGATACTGCAGAGAGGACAGGTCACAGTTGAGGTCACAGTTCTCATTCAGCTTGTTGGATATCATTCTGAATAGAGACAAAGAGAGGGACGGAGGCGGTGGATGTGAAAGAGAGCCAGTGACTGAAAGTGTAAGAGGGAGAGAAAATGGTGAGATGGGAGAGACAAATAGAGAGGTAAAGAGAGAGAGAGAGACTAAAAGAGAGAGCGAGAGAGAGAGAGAAAGAGAGATTAAAAGAGAGAGATTAAGAGAGAGAGAGAGAAGGGCAGAGAGAGGAGGGAGGGAGATTAAGAGAGAGAGAGCGAGAGAGAGAGAGAGAGGGGCAGAGAGAGGAGGGAGGGAGATTGAGAGAGAGAGGGAGCTGCTGTTCAGCGTACATTTCCATTGATGTGAGCCATGTACAGTATGAATGGATCACTCTCTTGCCTCAGTTCAACCCAGTCACACACACGCACCGCCTCACTCAGCACCACATTACTTGTAGTCTCCTGGAACCTGGCCCTGTGTGTGTGTGTGTGTGTGTGTGACAGGAAAGATGCTCAGTGAGACCTAAAATGGTTGAACAGGAACTACAGTGGCAAGAAAAAGTATGTGACCCCTTTGGAATTACCTGGATTTCTGCATAAATTGGTCATCAAATAATTTGATCTGATCTTCATCTAGGTCATAACATAGTGTGCTTAAACTAATAACACACAAATGATTGTATTTTTCTTGTCTATATTGAATATAGCTGTTACGCACGCCTCTTGGAGGAGGGAACGCAACTCCCTGCTGCTCTAAATTCCCCGCGGAGTGAAAGAGGTCTGGGACTGTAGGTGTGAGTAAGGATGACAAAAGCAGTAAGCGGTACCGTTAACAAGGAATTTATTCCGTCACACAGTAATTTTGGGGAAAAGGGGCTGAACGGAACCAAAGCAAAGAAAGTAAAAGTCAAAGCCCCCTCTCCTATTTTACCTGCCTACCCACAACTTACCTAACTTAGCACCACCTGGTGCACTAACCAAAATACAGGGGGTGGTCCGTCCAGGTCTTACCTAACTTAGCACCACCTGGTGCACTAACCAAAATACAGGGGGTGGTCCGTCCAGGTCTTACCTAGTGTGCATAGACAGTAAAATACTACGGGTTATGTATGCCCGCAGGCCTCTTGCCTAAGCACTCCCTAGGTGCCTTCCCCTTCCCCCCCTGGGAACAAACACAGAAAAATACAAAATTTCAAATAATCAATACGGACCTTTTGATAGACACACACCAGCAGGACCGGTTACAAAATACTATCAAAACAACCTGTCTGAGCAACGACTATCAGCTCTATCAGAAACCAATCAACACTCAGGTTTAACCAAACAAACACTTCATCTTTCGCCATAAACCTCAATCAGTCTCCTTCTCTCCCCTTTGTCTTCTCCCTTCTGAGCAACAGAACACTGGCTTATATAGCTGGAGAAGGTGTCTAATGGGATACAGCCGTATCCTGACGAGGGGGCCGGGTCAGCTCCAATTAGTAATGGGGAGAATTTAGGAAGCCATTCTGAAACACACACATACAAGCAAAAGCACAACACAGAAACTGGGGAACGTAACAATAGCATTTAAACATTCACGGTGTTGGTTGGAAAAAGTATGTGAACCCCTAGGCTAATGACTTCTCCAAAAGGAGTCCGCTAACCTGGAGTCCAATCAATGAGACGAGACTGGAGATGTTGGTTAGAGCTGCCCTGCCCTATAAAAAACACTCACAACATTTGAGTTTGCTATTCACAAGAAGCATTGCCTACGATTAAGAATTGTTGACTTGGATTAAGCTGGAAAGGGTTACAAAAGTATCTCTAAAAGCCTTGATGTTCATCAGTCCACGGAAGACAAATTGTCTATAAATGGAGAAAGTTCAGCACTGTTGCTACTCTCCCTAGGAGTGGCCGTCCTGCAAAGACGACTGCAAGAGCACAGCGCAGAATGCTCAATGAGGTTTAAGAAGAATCCTAGAGTGTCAGCTAAAGACTTACAGAAATCTCTGGTACATGCTAACATCTCTGTTGACGAGTCTACGATACGTAAAACACTGAGCAAGAATGGTGTTCATGGGAGGACACCACGGAAGAAGTCACTGCTGTCCAAAAAAACATTGCTGCATGTTGAAGTTTGCAAAAGTGCACCTGCATGTTCCACAGCGCTATTCTGTGGACAGATGAAACTACAGTTGAGTTGTCTGGAAGGAACACACAACACTATGTGTGGAGAAAGAAAGGCACAGCACACCAACATCAAAACCTCATCCCAACTGTAAAGTATGGTGGAGGGAGCATCATGGTTTGGGGCTGCTTTGCTCGCTCAGGGCCTGGACAGCTAGCTATCATCGACGGAAAAATGAATTCCCAGGTTTATCAAGACATTTTTGCAGAGGAATGTTAGGCTATCTGTCCGCCAATTGAAGTTCAACAGAAGTTGGGTGATGCAACAGGACAACGACCCCAAACACAGAAGTAAATCAACAACAGAATGGCTTCAACAAAAGAAAATACGCCTTCTGGAGCGGCCCCGTCAGAGTCCTGACCTCAACCTGATTGAGATGCTGTGGCATGACCTCGAGAGCAGTTCACACCAGACATCCCAAGAATATTGCTGAACTGAAACAGTTTTGTGAAGAGGAATGGTCCAGAATTCCTCCTGACCGTTGTGCAGGTCTGATCCGCAACTACAGAAAACGTTTGGTTGAGGTTATTGCTGCCAGAGGACGGTCAACTAGTTATTAAATCCAAGGGTTCACATACTTTTCCCACCCTGCACTGTGAATGTTTACACAGTGTGTTCAATAAAGACATGAACACGTATAATTGTTTGCATGTAATTAGTTTAAGCAGACTGTGTTTGTCTATTGTTGTGACCTAGATGAAGATCAGATCAAATGTTATGCCCAATTTATGCAGAATTCCAGGTATTTCCAAAGGGTTCACATACGTTTTCTTGCCAATGTAGATGGAAGCGGTTTGTAGCCAGGAGGGAATCAAGAGCAGCAGTATGATGGAGTAAGATGTTTCTCCAATATAGATTGCATCCCAAATGGCACCCTATTTCTTATATAGTGCACTAGTTTTGACCAGGGTCCATAGGGCTCTATATTAGTGCACTAGTTTTGACCAGGGTCCATAGGGCTCTATATTAGTGCACTAGTTTTGACCAGGGTCCATAGGGCTCTATATTAGTGTACTAGTTTTGACCAGGGTCCATAGGGCTCTATATTAGTGCAATAGATTTGACCAGGACCCATAGGGCTCTATATTAGTGCACTAGTTTTGACCAGGGTCCATAGGGCTCTATATTAGTGTACTAGTTTTGACCAGGGTCCATAGGGCTCTATATTAGTGCAATAGATTTGACCAGGACCCATAGGGCTCTATATTAGTGCACTAGTTTTGACCAGGACCCATAGGGCTTATTATTTTGACTCATCAGTGAACACATCATGAGTGCTTGCATGTTTCTGCTGTTAAGGAAACAATGGGGTTTCTCAATCACATTCTACTGCTCACACACACACACACACACACACACACACACACACACACACACACACACACACACACACACACACACACACACACACACACACACACACACACACACACACACACACAGCTTGAGAGCCATTAATCAGAGAGCCGGGATGACGTGTCTCCTGTTGTGCTGAGCTCTGTATTGAAGTCACTTTAAACAATGCCACTTTGGTAATGTTAACATATCTTACATTACTCATCTCATATGTACAGTTGAAGTCGGAAGTTTACCTACAGGTTGGAGTCATTAAAACTCATTTTTCAACCACTCCACAAATTTCTTGTTAACAAACTATAGTTTTAACAAGTCGGTTAGGACATCTACTTTGTGCATGACACAATGTCACGAATTCCGCCAAAGTCAGTCCCTCTCCTTGTTCGGGCAGCGGTCGACGTCACCGGTCTTCTAGCTACCGCCGATCCACTTTTCAATTTCTGTTTGTTTTGTCTTCATTATACCCACCTGGTTTCTATTCCATAATTACATGTTCCTTATTTAAACCCTCTGTTTCCCCCATGGTTTTGTGCGTGTTTGTTCATTGTAAAGTTGGTCTACATTGTGAGCATGTTGTATTCTACTACTTGGGATTTTGTAGTTTATTGAGTAAAGACATGTGACTACTCATCTCTGTTGTCCTGCGCCTGACTCCGCTTTTCATGCTACACTCAGACGCTTTGACACACAAGTAATTCTTCCAACAATTGTTTACAGACAGATGATTTCACTTATAATTCACTGTATCACAATTCCAGTGGGTCAGAAGTTTACATACACTAAGTTGACTGTGCCTTTAAACAGATTGGAAAATTCCAGAAAATTATGTCATGGCTTTAGAAGCTTCTGATGGGCTAATTGACATCATTTGAGTCAATTGGAGGTGTACCTGTGGATGTATTTCAGGGCCTACCTTCAAACTCAGTGCCTCTTTGCTTGACATCATGGGAAAATCAAAATAAATCAGCCAAGACCTCAGAAAAAAAATTGTAGACCTCCACGAGTCTGGTTCATCCTTGGGAGCAATTTCCAAACGCCTGAAGGTACCACATTAATATAAACACCATGGGACCACCAGGAGACGCTTAGATGGCATCATGAGGAAGGAAAATTATGTGGCTATATTGAAGCAACATCTCAAGACATCAGTCAGGAAGTTAAAGCTTGGTCGCAAATGTGTCTTCCAAATGGACAATGACCCCAAGCATACTTCCAAAGTTGTGGCAAAATGGCCAGCCAATGAGAGCATACAGGTCGCAGTGGTGGGTACTATATGAGGCTTTGGTGACAGAACAGATGGCACTGTGATAGACTGCATCCAATTTGCTGAGTAGAGTGTTGGAGGCAATTTTGTAAATGACATCGCCGAAGTCAAGGATCGGTAGGATAGTCAGTTTTACGAGGGTATGTTTGGCAGCATGAGTGAAGGAGGCTTTGTTGCGAAATAGGAAGCTGATTCTAGATGTAATTTTGAATTGGAGATGCTTAATGTGAGTCTGGATGGAGAGTTTACAGTCTAACCAGACACCTAGGTATTTGTAGTTGTCCACATATTCTAAGTCAGAACCGTCCAGAGCAGTGATGCTAGGAGGGGGGGGTGCGAGCAGTAATCAGTTGAAGAGCATGCATTTAGTTTTACCAGCATTTAAGAGCAGTTGGAGGCCACGGAAGGGTTGTTGTATGGCATTGAAGCTCGTTTGAAGGTTTGTTAACACAGTGTCCAAGGAAAGGCCAGATGTATACAGAATGGTGTCGTCTGCGTAGAGGTGGACCAGCAGCAAGAGCGACATCATTGATATATACAGAGAAAAGAGTAGGCCCGAAAATTGAATCCTGTGGCACTCCCATAGAGACTGCCAGAGGTCTGGACAACAGGCCCTCCAATTTGACACACTGTACTCTATCTGAGAAGTAGTTGGTGAACCAGGCGAGGCAGTCATTTGAGAAAGCAAGGCTATTGAGTCTGCAGATAAGAATGCTGTGATTGACAGAGTCGAAAGCCTTGGCCAGGTCGATGAAAACGGCTGCACAGTACTGTCTTTTATCTATGGCGGTTATGATATCGTTTAGGACCTTGAGCGTGGCTGAGGTGCACCCATGACCAGCTCGGAAACCAGATTGCATAGTGGAGAAGGTACGGTGGGATTCAAAATGGTCGGCGATCTGTTTGTTAACTTGGCTTTCGAAGACTTTAGAAAGGCAGTGCAGGATGGATATAGGTCGGTTTGATTGTCGAGCCCAGCTGATTTGTAGTGATCCAGATTTTGCAGTTCTTTCAGAACATCAGCTATCTGGATTTGGGTGAAGGAGAAGCAGGGGTGGGGGGGATAGGGGGGGTTGCAGGGCTGTTGGCCGGGGTAGGGGTAGCCAGGTGGAAAGCATGGCCAGCCGTAGAAAAATGTTTATTGAAATTCTCGATTATCGAAGATTTATCAGTGGTGACAGTATTTCCTAGCCTCAGTGCAGTGGGCAGCTGGGAGGAGGTGCTCTTATTCTCCATGGACTTTAGAGTGTCCCAAAGCTTTTTGGAATTAGTGCTACAGATTGCACATTTCTGTTTGAAAAAGCTAGCCTTAGCTTTCCTAACTGACTGTGTATATTGGTTCCTGACTTCCCTGAAAAGTTGCATATCGCGGCGGCTATTCGATGCTTATGCAGAACGCCACAGGATGTTTTTGTGCTGGTCAAGGGCAGTCAAGTCTGGAGTGAACCGAGGGCTATATCGGTTCTTAGTTCTACATTTTTTAAACGGGGTGTGCTTATTTAAGATGGTGAGGAAAGCACTTTTAAAGAACAACCAGGCATCCTCTACTGACGGGATGAGATCAATATCCTTCCAGGGAGCGTTTGACAGTGATGAGGGGTGGTCGTTTGACCGCAGACCAATTATGGATGCAGGCAATGAGGCAGTGATCGCTGAGATCCTGGTTGAAGACAGCAGAGGTGTATTTAGAGGGCAAGTTGGTCAGGAGGATATCTATGAGGGTGCCCATGTTTACGGATTTGGGGTTGTACCTGGTAGGTTCCTTGATAATTTGTGTGAGATTGAGGGCATCTAGCTTAGATTGTAGGATGGCCGGGGTGCTAAACATATACCAGTTTAGGTCACCTAACAGTACGAACTCTGAGGATAGATGGGGGGCAATCAATTCACATATGGTGTCCAGGGCACAGCTGGGGGCTGAGGGGGTCTATAACAAGCGGCAACAGTGAGTGACTTGTTTCTGGAAAGGTGGATTTTTAAAAGTAGAAGCTCGAATTGTTTGGGTACAGACCTGGATAGTAAGACAGAACTCTGCAGGCTATCTCTGCAGTAGATTGCAACACCGCCCCCTTTGACAGTTCTATCTTGACTGAAAATGTTGTAGTTGGGGATGGAAATGTCATAATTTTTGGTGGCCTTCCTAAGCCAGGATTCAGACACGTGCTTAACGTAACTGGTGCTTGCTTCGGGACAGAGGCGTTAGCCAGCAGTAGCCACACGATTGCAGCTAGCTAGCTGCAATGATCTGGTGTAATTGCCCAGAGCTTGCGGCAGGAATCCGGTGATGTAATGGAGAAAAGCAGTCCGATATGCTCTGGGTTGATATCGCGCTGTGCGGACTGTGGATAGTATGTTTTTTTGACACGTGTAATGTGTTATCTTTTACTTTGACACGTGTAATGTGTTATCTTTATATTTGACACGTGTAATGTGTTATCTTTATATTTGACACGTGTAATGTGTTATCTTTATATTCGACACGTGTAATGTGTTATCTTTGTATTTGACACGTGTAATGCGTTATCTTTATATTTGACACGTGTAATGCGTTATCTTTATCTTTGACACGTGTAATGCATTATCTTTTACTTTGACACGTGTAATGTGTTATCTTTATATTTGACACGTGTAATGTGTTATCTTTATATTTGACACGTGTAATGTGTTATCTTTATATTTGACACGTGTAATGCGTTATCTTTATATTTGACACGTGTAATGTGTTATCTTTCTCTTTTTGACACGTGTAATGTGTTATCTTTGACACGTGTAATGTGTTATCTTTGACACGTGTAATGTGTTATCTTTGACACGTGTAATGTGTTATCTTTGACACGTGTAATGCGTTATCTTTCTCTTTGACACGTGTAATGTGTTATCTTTGACACGTGTAATGCGTTATCTTTCTCTTTGACACGTGTAATGTGTTATCTTTGACACGTGTAATGCGTTATCTTTCTCTTTGACACGTGTAATGTGTTATCTTTGACACGTGTAATGTGTTATCTTTGACACGTGTAATGTGTTATCTTTGACACGTGTAATGTGTTATCTTTGACACGTGTAATGTGTTATCTTTGACACGTGTAATGTGTTATCTTTATCTTTGACACGTGTAGCAACTGGTTCCCCAGTAGGTGGGCCTATGCAGTTTAGAGTTATAACATGTCATAGCAGTATAGAGTTATATCATGTCATAGCAGTATAGAGTTATATCATGTCATAGCAGTATAGAGTTATATCATGTCATAGCAGTATAGAGATACATCATGTCATAGCAGTATAGAGTTATATCATGAGTTATATCAGAACCGGATGTTCTGTAGAGGCAGATGTGTTACTGGGCTGGACAACCAGATGCTCTGTAGAGGCAGATGTCTTACTAAACTGGACAACCAGATGCTCTGTAGAGGCAGATGTGTTACTGGGCTGGACAACCAGATGCTCTGTAGAGGCAGATGTCTTACTAAGCTGGACAACCAGATGCTCTGTAGAGGCAGATGTGTTACTGGGCTGGACAACCAGATGCTCTGTAGAGGCAAATGTGTTACTGGGCTGGACAACCAGATGCTCTGTAGAGGCAGATGTCTTACTAAGCTGGACAACCAGATTATTATATTTTCTAGAAACACCATGCCAAGTAAAGCAAGATGCCATTTCACTAGTTAACGTTTCATCTGTCTCATATACTTCTTTTTTTTATGGAGACTTTGATAGTTTCTTTTGATATTTTCCATCTATTAAACATTTTCAAAACATAATCCTTAGCCCTTTACACTCATACCCACAAAGGGGTTGAAAATGGCCGATTCGGGCCCTGATAAACGCTTATATTGGAACGCAGTGGCTGTACAGTCAGGCTCTGCGCTTCACAGCTCTGTATGAGTTTTGACTGACAGACGATTTGAACTTGGGATGCAAGAAGTCCCCCCATCCCCCCGCTAATTGTGCACATCTTGCTAATGTTGTCTAGTCAGAGTGAGGGACATGCTGTACATTAAAAGAGGACTCAAATGTATTTTGAAAGATGAGACTTTGAGGATTATAATAAATACCGCTTTGACGACATGCAAGTGAGCCAAACACCCGGGAGTCCAAATGTGCACTTCACATATCCAAATCATAAAACTCATGTCATATACAGTGTCAACGTTAATGATCTCTGTGTTTTGATGTACAGTCACAAGATGACATGTCATCATACCCCAATGGGTTGTTCTGAACACAACGAGTTTAGTTTGTTTATTGTGAAGAACATTTGCCGCGGCACACGCACTCGTGACTCCATTCTATGCCCATCAAAATGATGATCCGTTACCCTGAATTGCCTTGTGAAATCCTAACACTGTAAAATCGTATTGTATAATTTAGCTAGTCACGTTGGCAATACAACAGGCTTTCAAATGATGCCCACCTGACCCAGATGTGATTTATAATGATTTGCGTCAACAACAACAGTATGATGTGTGACGGCGAGGATGCAGGGCTGTGTTCCAAACAAAACAACTACAAGTGTGCTTGCTCTAGTTCCTCAACGGCCCTGCTTGAAGAGCTCAGAAAAGCACCTTATAGTTGAAGAATTCTTCTTTGAATCATAAAAGTGCATTAAAATTACTTAGGAACAGTGTACACTTTGAAGAGGTGTGTTCCCTCTTGGAGACTGGTTAGTCCTCTCACTCATTTTTTTTGGTCTAATTTTCACATAATCTACAAACTGTTACCTTTCAATTGCTACCATAGTTATGCATTTCATGAGTCTTCTTTAAGAAACATTTCAATGTATCCCTATCCATAGGCCACGAGTCAAACTCATTCCACGGAGGGCTAAGTGTCTGTGGGTTTTCGCTCGACACTTGTACATGATCGATTATCTAAGGTCACTAATTAGTAAGGAACTCCCATCATCTGGTTGTCTTGGTCTTAGCAAGGAACTCCCCTCACCTGGTTGTCTAGGTCTCAGTAAGGAACTCCCCTCACCTGGTTGTCTAGGTCTCAGTAAGGAACTCCCCTCACCTGGTTGTCTAGGTCTCAGTAAGGAACTCCCCTCACCTGGTTGTCTAGGTCTCAGTAAGGAACTCCCCTCACCTAGTTTCGAGGTCTCAGTAAGGAACTCCCCTTACCTGGTTGTCTAGGTCTCAGTAAGGAACTCCCCTCACCTGGTTGTCTAGGTCTTAGTAAGGAACTCCCCTCACCTGGTTGTCTAGGTCTCAGTGAGGAACTCCCCTCACCTGGTTGTCTAGGTCTCAGCAAGGAACTCCCTCACCTGGTTGTCTAGGTCTCAGTAAGGAACTCCCTCACCTGGTTGTCTAGGTCTCAGTAAGGAACTCCCTCACCTGGTTGTCTAGGTCTCAGTAAGGAACTCCCCTCACCTTGTTGTCTAGGTCTCAGTAAGGAACTCCCCTCACCTGGTTGTCTAGGTCTCAGTAAGGAACTCCCCTCACCTGGTTGTCTCGGTCATAGTAAGGAACTCCCCTCACCTGGTTGTCTAGGTCTCAGCAAGGAACTCCCCTCACCTGGTTGTCTAGGTCTCAGCAAGGAACTCCCCTCACCTGGTTGTCTAGGTCTCAGTAAGGAACTCCCCTCACCTGGTTGTCTAGGTCTCAGTAAGGAACTCCCCTCACCTGGTTGTCTAGGTCTCAGTAAGGAACTCCCCTCACCTGGTTGTCTCGGTCATAGTAAGGAACTCCCCTCACCTGGGTGTCTAGGTCTCAGTAAGGAACTCCCCTCACCTGGGTGTCTAGGTCTTAGTAAGGAACTCCCCTCACCTGGTTGTCTAGGTCTCAGTAAGGAACTCCCCTCACCTGGTTGTCTCGGTCATAGTAAGGAACTCCCCTCACCTGGTTTTCTTTGTCTTAGTTAAGAACTCCCCTTACCTGGTTGTCTAGGTCTTAGTAAGGTGGTGTGGGGGCTGTCCTTCGGCAGAGTGGGTGGGGTTATATCCTGCCTGTTTGGCCCTGTCCGGGGGTATCGTCGGACGGGGCCACAGTGTCTCCCAACCCCTCCTGTCTCAGCCCCCAGTATTTATGCTGCAGTAGTTTATGTGTCGGGGGGCTAGGGTCCGTCTGTTATATCTGGAGTATTTCTTCTCTTATCTGGTGTCCTGTGTGAATTTAAGTATGCTCTCTCTAATTATCTCTCTCTCTCGTTCTTAATTTTTTTTTCTCTCTATCTCGGAGGACCTGAGCATTAGGACCATTCCTCAAGGCCTACCTGGCCTGATGACTCCTTGATGTCCCAAGTCCACCTGGCCGTGCTGCTTCTCCAGTTTCAACTGTTCTGCCTGTTCTATGAACATTTTAAAATCTTGTTCATGTTCTGTTATAATCTGCACCCGGCACAGCCAGAAGAGGACTGGCCACCCCTCACAGCCTGGTTCCTCTCTAGGTTTCTTCCTAGGTTTTGGCCTTTCTAGGGAGTTTCCTAGCCGCCGAGCTTTTACACCTGCATTGCTTGCTGTTTGGGGTTTTAAGCTGGGTTTCTGTACAGCACTCTGTGACATCAGCTGATTTAAGAAGGGATTTATAAATACATTTGATTTGATTTGAGTGAGGAACTCCCCTCACCTGGTTGTCTAGGTCTTAGTAAGGACATCCCCTTACCTGGTTGTCTAGGTCTTAGTAAGGAACTCCCCTCACCTGGTTGTCTAGGTCTCAGTAAGGAACTCCCCTCACCTGGTTGTCTAGGTCTCAGTAAGGAACTCCCCTCACCTGATTGTCTAGGTCTCAGTAAGGAACTCCCCTCACCTGGTTGCCTAGGTCTTAATTGAAAGAATAAAAACAAAAACCAGCAGACACTAGGCCCTCCATGGAGTGAGTTTGACACCCCTGATTTAGGCCTTTCCTGCAGTCAAATTACCAAATTGCCCTCTAGTGGCCTCATGGATGTAATGTTATTGATATTTTTCATAATTTTTTTTTTTTTTATATTTTCTTTAATCCGTTTTTTCTATGTCAAACGGTTTTGTTATATTTCAGTCTTCTGTGATTTATGTAAAGTCTAATTTTGGAATGAAAATTCTAAATCGAATACATTTTAACTCTATATCTGACATGGTACAGGTGTCTTCTTTGTTTAAGCCCATCACCATGTGTGTGAGGTGTATACTTTTGTTTCAAAGTAGATTTGTTTAAGACTACCAAGATACACTCTATGTGACCCTGATGAAGCCAACTGCAGTAAAAGGTTAAAGGGTTCCTGCTTCTCTACAGAGATGAGAGAGGGATGAGATAGAGAGGAGAAGAGAGGAGAGAGAATGAGTAGGTCCTTTGTGGTCTGGTCTTGGAGCCACTTTAATAGCATCAAGTCTTCTTCCCAAATTGCACCCTATTCCCTTAATGGAGCACTACAGTTTACCAGTTCCCATAAGTAGTGCACTATATAGGGAATAGTGTGCCGTTTGGGACGCAACACATCAATTGATTCCAGGGTGCACTTTAGGAGCAACCAAATACCCCCTCCCCCGATACACTGAACGTTCCTTATGATGTCATCCTAATGCTGTTCTAGAATTCTGGAGCAACTGTAAGAATATTGATTCAGCCCATTATTCCATTATGTGATTCTGAAGAAGCTAATAGGAAGGTCATTGATCTAGCTGGCATCGACACACTGAACCTCCTCTCCACCCTCTCAGGGCTGGGCATCTCAGGTTCTGCACACTATTGTATTGCGTCCTACATGGCAGGCCGCTCCTACCAAGTGACGTGGAGAGGATCGTTGTCTGCACCACGTAGTCTCACTACTGGTGTCCCCCATGGCTCAGTTTTAGGCCCTCTCCTTTTCCCTCTATACACCAAGTCACTCGGCTCAGTCGTATCCTCACGTGGTCTCTCCTATCACTGCTATGTGGATGACTCTCAACTACTCTTCTCCTTCTCCCCTTCTGACACCCAGGTGGCGACACGCATCTCTGCATGGTTGGCAGATATCTCAGCTTGGAGGAGCACGGGAAAGACACGCTGGTTGACTTGGAACATACAAGACAAACTGGCACAGAGAGACAGGAAACACGGGGATAAATACACCAGGGATAACAAGCGATACCTGGAGGGGGTGGAGACAATAACAAGAACAGGTGAACCTGATCAGTGTGTGACACTGCATGTGGAATCAAACTCCTGCAACTTATCCAGAACGTGGCAGCCCGCCTAGTGTTCAACCTTCCCAAATTCTCCCATGTCACCCCGCTCCTCTGCACACTCCGCTGGCTTCCAGTCGAAGCTCACATCCATTACAAGACCTTGGTACTTGCCTACGGAGCAGCAAGAGGAACTGCCTCTCCCTACCTTCAGGCAATCCTCAAAGCCTACACCCCAACCCGACTACTCCGCCACCTCTGGTCTTTTGGTCCTCCAACCCAGTCAAAGCTCTTCTCTGTCCTGGCATCCCAATGGTGGAACCAGCTTCCCCCTGAAGCTAGGACAGCAGAGTCCCTGCCAATCTTCCGAAAACATTTTAAACCCTACCTCTTCAAAGAGTATCTTAAAAACTCCCACAGAAATTGATTGGACATCATTTGGAATAGCACACACCTGTCTATATAAAGACCCCCCGCCAAAATGGCGCAGTTGTCTAAGGCACTGTGCCACTAGAGATTCTGGGTTCGAGTCCAGGCTCTGTCGCAGCCGGCCACGACCGGGAGACCCATGGGGCGGCACACAACTGGCCCAGCGTTGTCCGGGTTAGGGGAGGGTTTGGCCGGCAGGGATGTCCTTGTCCCATTGCGCTCTAGCGACTCCTGTTGCTGGCCGGACGCAATGCACGCTGACACGGTCGCCAGGTGTACGGTGTTTCCTCTGACACATTGGTGCGGCTGGTTGCAGTGATGGGACAAGACTGTAACTAACTACCAATTGGATACCACGAAATTGGGGAGAAAAGGGGTTAAACAAAATATATATAATAATAAAAAGGTCCCACAGTTGACAGTGCATGTCAGAGTAAACACAAAGCCATGAGGTCGAATGAATTGTCTGTAGAACTCTGAGACAGGATTGTGTTGAGGCATAGATCTGGGGAAGGGTACCAAAACATTTATACAGCATTGAAGGTCCCCAAGAACACAGTGGCCTCCAATATTCTTAAATGGAAGAAGTTTGGAACCACCAAGACCCTTCTTAGAGCTGGCCACCTGACCAAACGGAGCAATCAGGGAAGAAGGGCCTTGGTCAGAGAGGTGACCAAGAACCTGATGGTCACTTTGACAGAGATGGGAGAACCTTCCAGAAGGACAACCATCTCTGCAGCACTCCACCAATCAGGCCTTTATGGTAGAGTGGCCAGACGGAAGCCACTCCTCAGTAAAAGGAACATGACAGCCCACTTGGAGTTTGACAAAAGCCACCTAAAGGACTTTCAGACCAGGAGAAACAAGATTCTCTGGTCTGATGAAACCAAGATTGAACTCTTTGGCCTGAATGCCAACTGTCAAGTCTGGAGGAAACCTGGCACCATCCCTACGGTGAAGCATGGTGGTGGCAGCGTCATGCTATGGGGATGTTTTTCAGTGGTAGAGACTAGTCAGGATCGAGGGAAAGATAAACGGAGCAAAGTTCAGAGAGATCCTTGAAGTAAACCTGTTCCAGAGCGCTCAGGACCTCAGACTGGGGTGAAGGTTCACCTTCCAACAAAATAACGACCCTAAGCACATGCCAAGACAATGCAGGAGTGGCTTCGGGACAAGTCTCGGAATGTCCTTGAGTGACCCAGCCAGAGTCCCGACTTGAACCGATCGAACATCTCTGGAGAGACCTGAAAATAGCTGTGCAGTGACGCTTCCCCTGTCGAACCTGACAGAGCTTGAAGGGATCTGCCGAGAAAAATGGGAGAAACTTCTCAAATACAGGTGTGCCAAGCTTGTAGCATCATACCCAAGAAGACTCGAGGCTGTATCGCTGCCAACGGTGCTTCAACAAAGTACTACGTAAAGTGTCTGAATACTAATGTAAATGTGATATTTCAACAACAACAAACAAAAAAAGTTATACATTTGTCCCCAAAAATTGTCTTCGTCATTATGGGGTAAAGCAATTTTTTTTTGTCGATTAAAATAACATCAAATTGATCAGAAATACAGTGTAGACATTGTTAATGTTGTAAATGACTATTGTAGCTGGAAAAGTTTTTTTTATGGAATATCTACATAGGCGTACAGAGGCCCATTATCAGCAACCATCACTCCTGTGTTCCAATGGCACGTTGTGTTAGCTAATCCAAGTTTATCATTTTAAAAGGCTAATTGATCATTAGAAAACCCTTTTGCAATTATGTTAGCACAGCTGAAATCTGTTGTGCCGATTAAATAAGCAATAAAACTGGCCTTCTTTAGACCAGTTGAGTATCTGCAGCATCAGCATTTGTGGGTTTGATTACATGCTCAAAGTGGCCAGAAACAAAGAACTTTCTTCTAAAACTTGTCAGTCTATTCTTGTTCTGAGAAATGAAGGCTACTCCATGCGAGAAAATGCCAAACAACTGAATATCTCGTACAACTCTGTGTACTACTCCCTTCACAGAACAGCGCAAACTGGCTCTAACCAGAATAGAAAGAGGAGTGGGAGGCCCCGGTGCACAACTAAGCAAGAGGACAAGTACATTAGAGAGTCTAGTTTGAGAAACAGACGCCTCACAAGTCCTCAACTGGCAGCTTCATTAAATAGTACCCGCAAAACACCAGTCTCAATGTCAACAGTGAAGAGGCGACTCCGGGATGCTGGCCTTCTAGGCAGAGTTGCAAAGAAAAATCCATATCTCAGACTGCCAATAAAAAGAAAAGATTAAGATGGGCAAAATAACACAGACACTGGACAGAGGAAGATGGGAAAAAAGTGTTACGGACAGACAAATCTAAGTTCGAGGTGTTCAGATCACAAAGAAGAACATTCGTGAGATGCAGAAAAAATGAAAAGATGCTGGAGGAGTGCTTGAGGTCATCTGTCAGCATGGTGGAGGCAATGTGATGGTCTGGGGTTGCTTTGGTGGTGGTAAAGTGGGAGATTTGTACAGGGTAAAAGGATCTTGAAGAAGGAAGGCTATCACTCCATTTTTCAACGCCATGCCATACCCTGTGAACGGCACTTAATTGGAGCCAATTTCCTCCTACAACAGGACAATGACCCAAAGCACAGCTCCAAACTATGCAAGAACTATTTAGGGAAGAAGCAGCCAGCTGGTATTCTGTCTATAATGGAGTGGCCAGCACAGTCACCGGATCTCAACCCTATTGAGCTGTTGTGGGAGCAGCTTGACCGTACGGTACATGTAATTGCTGCAAATGGAGGATTCTTTGACGAAAGCAAAAGTTTGAAGCACACAATTATTATTTCAATTCAAAATCATTATCTATAACCTTGTCAACGTCTTGACTATATTTCCTATTCATTTTGCAACTCATTTCATGTATGTTTTCATGGAAAACAAGGACATTTCTAAGTGACTCCAAACTTTTGAAAGGTAGTGTATATACAGTTCGGTTGGAGTTATTAAAACTCGTTTTTCAACCACTCCACAAATGTCTTGTAAACAAACTATAGTTTTGGCAAGTCGGTTAGGACATCTACTTTGTGCATGACACAAGTAATTTTCCACCAAATGTTTACAGACAGATTATTTCACTTATAATTCACTGTATCACAATTCCAGTGGGTCAGAAGTTTACATACACTAAGTTGACTGTGCCTTTAAACAGCTTGGAAAATTCCAGATAATTATGTTAAGGCTTTAGAAGCTTCTGATAGGCCAATTGACATCATTTGAGTCAATTGGAGGTGTACCTGTGGATGTGTTTCAAGGCCTACCTTCAAACTCAGTGCCTCTTTGCTTGACATCATGGGAATATCAAAAGAAATCAGCCAAGACCTCAGAAAAAAAATTGTAGACCTCCACAAGTCTGGTTCATCCTTGGGAGCAATTTCCAAACGCCTGAAGGTACCACGTTCATCTGTACAAACGATAGTATGCAAGTATAAACACCATGGGACCAGGCAGCCATCATACCGCTCAGGAAGGAGATGCGTTCTGTCTCCTAGAGATGAACATACCTTGGTATAAAAAAGCCAGACTACGGTTTGCAACTGCACATGGGGACAGAGATTGTACTTTTTGGAGAATTGTCCTCTGGTCTGATGAAACAAAAATAGAACTGTTTGGCCATAATGACCATTATGCTTGCAAGCCGAAGAACACCATCCCAACCGTGAAGCACGGGGGTGGCAGCATCATGTTGTGGGGGTGCTTTGCTGCAGGATGGACTGGTGCACTTCCCAAAATATATGGCATCATAAGGAAGGAAAATTAAGTGGATTTTTTTTAAGCAACATCTCAAGACATCAGTCAGGAAGTTAAAGCTTGGGTCTTCCAATTGGACAATGACCCCAAGCGTACTTCCAAAGTTGTGGCAAAATGGCTTAAGGACAACAAAGTCAAAGCCATCACAAAGCCCTGACCTCAATCCTGTAGAAAATTTGTGGGCAGAACTGAAAAAGCATGTGCGAGCAAGGAGGCCTACAAACCTGACTCAGTTACACCAGCTCTGTCAGGAGGAATGGGCCAAAATTCACACAACTTATTGTGGGAAGCGTGTGGAAGGCTACCCGAAACGTTTGACCTAAGTTAAATAATTTAAAGGCAATGCTACCAAATACTAATTGAGTGTATGTAAACTTCTGACCCACTGGGAATGTGATGAAAGAAATAAAAGCTGAAATAAATAATTATCTGTACTGGCATTTCACATTCTTAAAATAAAGTGGTGATCCTAACTGACCTAAGACAGGGAATTTTATGTCAGGAATTGTGAAAAACTGAGTTTATTTCACTTGCTTTGGCATTGAAACACGTAAACACGTTTCCCATGCCAATAAAGCCCATTTGAATTGAGAGAGAGAGAGAGAGATGATCCATGTGATGATGTAGAACTTCCTGTTTGGTTCCTAGCTGGATGCTGATTTATTTATTCCAGGTATCATCACCATGGCAACAGAGCTTCTTTTTCCCTCAAGTGAAATTCCTTCACAGAGCTGTTAGTGTACCTATGAGTGTGATACTGCTGCTACAGAGAGAGAGAGAGAGAGAGAGAGAGAGAGAGAGAGAGAGAGAGAGAGAGAGAGAGAGAGAGAGAGAGAGAGAGAGAGAGAGAGAGAGAGAGAGAGAGAGAGAGAGAGAGAGAGAGAGAGAGAGAGAGAGAGAGGGGAGGGGGCAGAGAAGAGAGAGAGGGGAGGGGGCAGAGAAGAGAGTTTAATCATGATACATTTTGTCAAGATTTTCAGTTTAATTGATCAACCTTGGTTGATTCAACGTTGTTTCCAAGTCATTTCAATGACGTCTGTGCCCAGAGGAAACTTCTTCTTCCGGAGGGGATAACTTTCTCAAGGCTCCTCTCCTTTCTCCTCCTCCTCTTTACACCTCTTTCACAAAATGCTGTAAGCTACCATGAGGTGTGTGTGTGTGTGTGTGTGTGTGTGTGTGTGTGTGTGTACTTGTCTGTGTCTGTCTGACTGTGTGTGTGTGCAAGGGTGTTTGTGTGAAGTACTTCCTCCAAATCTTCCAGAGCCTAGACAGATTCACAGCAGCTTCCACTTTTAATTTGCACCCTGTTGTTGAGTGTTGCTCTCTCTTCTTTCGTTCTGTCTTTATCTATCTCTCCCTCTCTCTCTCTCTCTCTCTCTCTCTCTCTCTCTCTCTCTCTCTCTGTCTCTCTCTCATCTTCCCCCTCCCCTCTCTCTCTCTCTCTCTCTCTCTCTCTCTCTCTCTCTCTCTCTCTCTCTCTCTCTCTCTCTCTGTCTCTCTCTCTCTCTCTCTCTCTCTCTCTCTCTCTCTCTCTCTCTCTCTCTCTCTCTCTCTCTCTCTCTCTCTCTCTCTGTGTCTCTCTCCCTCTCTCTCTCTCCCTCTCTTTGTCTGCTTAGTTATAAATAGAGCCATGTCATTGTGGAATGCTCTGACACCAGAGGTTACTCAGGCAAAAAAAAATAGTTGAGCTTTAAGAAAATAAAGAAAAAAAACATATTGTATCATAGCGCCTCTCCTCTTCTACAGCTCTAATTTAACTGTATATAACAAGATGAATGTATACAGTACCAGTCAGAAGTGTAGACACACCTACTCATTCAAGGGCTTTTCTTAATTTTTACTATTTTCTACATTGTAGAATAATAGTGAAGATATCAAAACTATGAAGTAACACATATGGAATCATGTAGTAACCAAAAACAGTGTTAAACAAATCAAAATATATTTTCTAAGTAGCCACCCTTTGCCTTGATGACAGCTTTGCACACTCTTGGCATTATCTCAACCAGCTTCATGAGTTAGTCACCTGGAATGTATTTCAATTAACAAGTGTGCCTTGTTAAAAGTTAATTAGTGGAATTTCTTTCCTTAATGCATTTTAGCCAATCAGTTATGTTGTGACAAGGTAGGGGTGGTATACAGAAGATAGCCCTATTTGGTAAAAGACTAAGTCCATATTATGGCAAGAACAGCTCAAATAAGCAAAGAGAAATGACAGTCCATCATTACTTTAAGACATGAAGGTCAGTCAATCCGGAAAAAGTCAAGAACTTTGAAAGTTCCCTCGCAAAAACCTTCAAGAGCTATGCTGAAACTAGCTCTCATGAGGGCCGCCACAGTAAAGGAAGACCCAGAGTGACCTCTGCTGCAGAGGATAAGTTCATTAGAGTTAACTGCACGTCATATTGCAGCCCAAATACATGTTTCACAGAGTTGAAGTAACAGACACATCTCAACATCAACTGTTCAGAGGAGACTGCGTGAATCAGGCCTTCATGGTCGAATTGCTGCAAATAAACTACAACTAAAGGAAACCAAAAAGAGAAGAGACTTGCTTGGGCCAAGAAGCACGAGGACATTAGACCGGTGGAAATCAGTCCTTTGGTCTGATGAGTCCAAATGTGAGATTTTTGGTTCCAACCATTGTTCCCAATGTGAAGCATGGAGGAGGAGGTGTGATGGTGTGGGGGTGCTTTGCTGGTGATACTGTTGGTGATTTATTTAGAATTCAAGGCACACTTAACCAGCATGGCCACCACAGAATTCTGCAGCGATACGCCATCCCATCTGGTTTTCGCTTAGTGGGTCTATCATTTGTTTTTCAACAAGACAATGACCCAACACACCTCCAGGCTGTGAAGGGCTATTTGACCAAGAAGGAGAGCGATTTGAATGTAATATCTTATGTTGTTCTTGTCAATAACTGTTCTTTACTTGGTCATGGTTTGTTTGGTATTGTCAGTAATCTCAGTAGTGTCAGTAAATCAGTAATAGCAGTAATATCAGAAGGGTCAGTAGTGTCAGTAATATCAGTAGTGTCAGTAATATCAGTAGTTTCAGTAATATCAGTAGTGTCAGTGATGTCAGTAGTGTCAGTAATACCAGTAGTGTCAGTCATATCAGTAGTGTCAGTGATGTCAGTAGTGTCAGTGATGTCAGTAGTGTCAGTAATATCAGTAATATCAGTAGTGTCAGTGATGTCAGTAGTGTCAGTGATGTCAGTAGTGTCAGTGGTGTCAGTAATATCAGTAGTGTCAGTAATATCAGTAGTGTCAGTGATATCAGTAGTGTCAGTGATGTCAGTAGTGTCAGTAATACCAGTAGTGTCAGTAATATCAGTAGTGTCAGTAATATCAGTGATGTCAGTAGTGTCAGTAATATCAGTAGTGTCAGTAGTGTCAGTAATATCAGTAGTGTCAGTAGTGTCAGTAATATCAGTAGTGTCAGTCATATCAGTAGTGTCAGTGATGTCAGTAGTGTCAGTAATATCAGTAGTGTCAGTAATATCAGTAGTGTCAGTCATATCAGTAGTGTCAGTGATGTCAGTAGTGTCAGTAATATCAGTAGTGTCAGTAATATCAGTAGTGTCAGTGATGTCAGTAGTGTCAGTAATACCAGTAGTGTCAGTCATATCAGTAGTGTCAGTGATGTCAGTAGTGTCAGTAATATCAGTGATGTCAGTAGTGTCAGTAATACCAGTAGTGTCAGTAGTGTCAGTGATGTCAGTAGTGTCAGTGATGTCAGTAGTGTCAGTAATACCAGTAGTGTCAGTAATATCAGTAGTGTCAGTAATGTCAGTGATGTCAGTAGTGTCAGTAATACCAGTAGTTTCAGTAATATCAGTAGTGTCAGTAATATCAGTAGTGTCAGTGATGTCAGTAGTGTCAGTAATACCAGTAGTGTCAGTCATATCAGTAGTGTCAGTGATGTCAGTAGTGTCAGTAATATCAGTGATGTCAGTAATATCAGTAGTGTCAGTAATATCAGTAGTGTCAGTAGTGTCAGTGATGTCAGTAGTGTCAGTGATGCCAGTAGTGTCAGTAATATCAGTAGTGTCAGTGGTGTCAGTAGTGTCAGTAGTGTCAGTGATGTCAGTAGTGTCAATGATGTCAGTAGTGTCAGTGGTGTCAGTGGTGTCAGTAGCTTCAGTGATTTCAGTTCCAATGTGCTGCCCTTACCACCCCAGTCTGGTCTCAGTTCCAATGTGCTGCCCCTACCACTCCAGTCTGGTCGGCAGACACGTGTGTGTGTGTGTGTGTCTGTCCATGACGCTCCACTTCCCTCTGTGTAATGCAACTATGGTGATTACAGTAATCTATCTGCTCCTCCTACTCATCTGAACCTGCTGGTGAAACATGGAGGATGGGTCCCAAATTGCACTCTATTCCTAAGGGCCCTGGTCAAATGTAGTGTACTATGTGGGGAATAGGGTGCCATTTGG
This sequence comes from Brachymystax lenok tsinlingensis, assembly GCA_030435695.1. Lineage (NCBI taxonomy): Eukaryota > Metazoa > Chordata > Actinopteri > Salmoniformes > Salmonidae > Brachymystax > Brachymystax lenok. The sequence continues at coordinate 4,746,291 of CM059813.1, read as the reverse complement.
GACGCAAACAGAGAGATGTAGCTACAGTAGTCAGTAGTGTCAGTGATGTCAGTAGTGTCAATGATGTCAGTAGTGTCAGTGGTGTCAGTGGTGTCAGTAGCTTCAGTGATTTCAGTTCCAATGTGCTGCCCCTACCACCCCAGTCTGGTCTCAGTTCCAATGTGCTGCCCCTACCACCCCAGTCTGGTCTCAGTTCCAATGTGCTGCCCCCTGTGCTGCCCCTACCACCCCAGTCTGGTCTCAGTTCCAATGTGCTGCCCCTACCACCCCAGTCTGGTCTCAGTTCCAATGTGCTGCCCCCTACCACCCCAGTCTGGTCTCAGTTCCAATGTGCTGCCCCATACCACCCCAGTCTGGTCTCAGTTCCAATGTGCTGCCCCTACCACCCCAGTCTGGTCTCAGTTCCAATGTGCTGCCCCTACCACCCCAGTCTGGTCTCAGTTCCAATGTGCTGCCCCTACCACCCCAGTCTGGTCTCAGTTCCAATGTGCTGCCCCTACCACCCCAGTCTGGTCTCAGTTCCAATGTGCTGCCCCTACCACCCCAGTCTGGTCTCAGTTCCAATGTGCTGCCCCTACCACCCCAGTCTGGTCTCAGTTCCAATGTGCTGCCCCTACCACTCCAGTCTGGTCGGCAGACACGTGTGTGTGTGTGTGTGTCTGTCCATGACGCTCCACTTCCCTCTGTGTAATGCAACTATGGTGATTACAGTAATCTATCTGCTCCTCCTACTCATCTGAACCTGCTGGTGAAACATGGAGGATGGGTCCCAAATTGCACTCTATTCCTAAGGGCCCTGGTCAAATGTAGTGTACTATGTGGGGAATAGGGTGCCATTTGGGACGCAAACAGAGAGATGTAGCTACAGTAGTTTGACAGGCTAAAACTAAGGTGTGTCATTATCCCTGTGATGGTTAGAGAACACACACAGTGACTGTTGCCTTGCCCTCGTTACCATAGTGATCGAGAGGAGGGGAGCGGAGGGGGGAGAGAGGAGGAGAGGAAAGGAGGTGAGGAGAGATGAGGGGAGGAGGTGAGGGGTGGGGGATAGGAGGGGCGGGTAGGTATTGAGAAATGCCGCCGTAGGCAGACCTGGCTCTCAAGAGAAGACAGGCTATGAGCACACGACCCACAAAATGAGGTGGAAACTGAGCTGCACTTCCTAACCTCCTGCCAAATCAATGACCATATTAGAGACACATATTTCTCTCAGATTACACAGACCCACAAAGAATTTGAAAACAAACCCAATTTTGATAAACTCCCATATCTACTGGGTGAAATACTACAGTGTGTCATCACAGCAGCAAGATGTGTGACCTGTTGCCACAAGAAAAGGGCAACCAGTGAAGAACAAACACCATTGTAAATACCAACCCATATTTATGTTTATTTATTTTCCCTTCTGTACTTTAACCATTTGCACATCTTTACTGCATATAGACATAATATGACATTTGTAATGTCTTTATTCTTTTGGAACTTCTGTGAGTGTGATGTTTACTGTTCATGTTTAATGTTTATTTCACTTTTGTATATTATCTACCTCACTTGCTTTGGCAATGTTAACATATGTTTCCCATGCCAATAAAGCCCCTTGAATTGAGTTGAATTGAGAGGAGAAGAGAGGAGAAGAGAGGGGAGGAGGGGAGAGGCTGGAGAGGAGAAGAGAGGGGAGGAGGAGAGGCTGGAGAGGAGATGAGAGGGGAGGAGAGGAGCTGTCAGCACTCCACCCAGAAATAGTTTCTGTTCTCACTAGGCTCAGTGACGGTCATGAAGAGGCTTTCTCACATTTAACTACACAGCCTGAAAATGGTCACACTGATCTCTTACCATGTGATAGTGTGTCACAGTCAAGTCACTTTCACCTTATTTAAATTGTATTAATGCGTCTTGGACAAAGTTAGGTTGCTCTGCTTTAAGGAATGACAGTAGAAATATACACTGAGTGTACAAAACATTAGGAACACCTTCCTAATATTGAGTTGCACCCCCTTTTGCCCTCAGAACAACCTCAATTCATCGGGGCATGGACTCTACAAGGGTGTTGAAAGCGTTCTACAGGGATGCTGGCCCATGTTGACTCCAATGCTTCCCACTGTTGTGTCAAGTTGGCTGGATGTCCTTTGGGTGGTGGACCGTTCTCGATACACACAGGGACACTATTGAGCGTGAAAAACCCCGTTAGCGTTGCTGTCCTTGACACACTCAAAACCGGTGCGCCTAGCACCTACTACCATACCACATTTAAAGGCAGTTAAATATTTTGTCTTGCCCATTCCCCCTCTGATTGGCACACATAAACAATCCATGTCTCAAAAGTCTCAAGGCTTAACAATCCTTCTTTAACCTCTCCTCCCCTACACCGATTTGAAGTGGATTAAACAAGTGACATCAATAAGGGATCGTAGCTTCCACATGGATTCACCTGTTCAGTTTATGTCATGGAAAAAGCAGGTGTTCATAATGTTTTGTCCCCTCAGTGTATATCCAATAGGAAAAAAAGCATTTACATTATTTGGTCAACTAACAGCTATGTGTTTTCGTTCAAAAAATAATGATGAAAAAAGACTGTTCCAAAATGCACATGTTTATTTCAAATACATCTCAACTACATTTTAGTATGGGAATGGGTTTAAGCTGCTGAATGAATGGGTTTAACCTACTGAATGAATGGGAATGGGTTTAACCTGCAGGATGAATGGGAATGTGTTTAACCTGCTGAATGAATGGGAATGGGTTTAACCTGCTGGATGAATGGGAATGGGTTTAACCTGCTGGATGAATGGGAATGGGTTTAACCTGCTGGATGAAAGGGTTTAACCTGCTGAATGAATGGGAATGGGTTTAACCTGCTGAATGAATGGGAATGGGTTTAACCTGCTGAATGAATGGGTTTAACCTGCTGAATGAATGGGAATGGGTTTAACCTGCTGGATGAATGGGAATGGGTTTAACCTGCTGGATGAATGGGAATGTGTTTAACCTGCTGGATGAATGGGAAAGGGTTTAACCTGCTGGATGAATGGGAATGGGTTTAACCTGCTGAATGAAAGGGTTTAACCTGCTGAATGAATGGGAATGGGTTTAACCTGCTGAATGAATGGGAATGGGTTTAACCTGCTGAATGAATGGGAATGGGTTTAACCTGCTGAATGAATGGGTTTAACCTGCTGAATGAATGGGAATGGGTTTAACCTGCTGGATGAATGGGAATGGGTTTAACCTGCTGGATGAATGGGAATGTGTTTAACCTGCTGGATGAATGGGAAAGGGTTTAACCTGCTGGATGAATGGGAATGGGTTTAACCTGCTGAATGAAAGGGTTTAACCTGCTGAATGAATGGGAATGGGTTTAACCTGCTGAATGAATGGGAATGGGTTTAACCTGCTGAATGAATGGGTTTAACCTGCTGAATGAATGGGAATGGGTTTAACCTGCTGGATGAATGGGAATGGGTTTAACCTGCTGGATGAATGGGAATGTGTTTAACCTGCTGGATGAATGGAAAGGGTTTAACCTGCTGGATGAATGGGAATGGGTTTAACCTGCTGAATGAAAGGGTTTAACCTGCTGAATGAATGGGAATGGGTTTAACCTGCTGAATGAATGGGAATGGGTTTAACCTGCTGAATGAATAGGAATGGGTTTAACCTGCTGGATGAATGGGTTTAACCTGCTGAATGAATGGGAATGGGTTTAACCTGCTGGATGAATGGGAATGGGTTCAACCTGCTGGATGAATGGGAATGGGTTTAACCTGCTGAATGAATGGGAATGGGTTTAACCTGCTGGATGAATGGGAATGGGTTTAACCTGCTGAATGAATGGGTTTAACCTGCTGAATGAATGGGAATGGGTTTGACCTGCTGAATGAATGGGAATGGGTTTAACCTGCTGAAGGAATGGGTTTAACCTGCTGAATGAATGGGAATGGGTTTAACCTGCTGAATGAATGGGAATGGGTTTAACCTGCTGAATGAATGGGAATGGGTTTAACCTGCTGGATGAATGGTAATGGGTTCAACTTGCTGAATGAAAGGGAATGGGTTTAACCTGCTGGATGAATGGGTTTAACCTGCTGGATGAATGGGAATGGGTTCAACTTGCTGAATGAAAGGGAATGGGTTTAACCTGCTGGATGAATGGGAATGGGTTTAACCTGCTGGATGATTGGGAATGGGTTCAACCTGCTGAATGAAAGGGAACGGGTTTAACCTGCTGGATGAATGGAAATGGGTTTTACCTGCGGATTGAGTGGGAATGGGTTTAACCTGCTGGATGAATGGGAATGGGTTTAACCTGCTGGATGAATGGGAATGTGTTTAACCTGCTGGATGAATGGGAAAGGGTTTAACCTGCTGGATGAATGGGAATGGGTTTAACCTGCTGAATGAATGGGTTTAACCTGCTGAATGAATGGGAATGGGTTTAACCTGCTGAATGAATGGGAATGGGTTTAACCTGCTGAATGAATGGGAATGGGTTTAACCTGCTGGATGAATGGGTTTAACCTGCTGGATGAATGGGAATGGGTTTAACCTGCTGGATGAATGGGAATGGGTTCAACCTGCTGAATGAATGAATGGGTTTAACCTGCTGAATGAATGGGAATGGGTTTAATCTCAAGCGAATGAATGGGAATGGGTTTAACCTGCTGAATGAATGGGAATGGGTTTAACCTGCTGGATGAATGGGTTTAACCTGCTGGATGAATGGGAATGGGTTTAACCTGCTGGATGAATGGGAATGGGTTCAACCTGCTGAATGAATGGGTTTAACCTGCTGAATGAATGGGAATGGGTTTAACCTGCTGAATGAATGGGAATGGGTTTAACCTGCTGAATGAATGGGAATGGGTTTAACCTGCTGGATGAATGGGTTTAACCTGCTGAATGAATGGGAATGGGTTTAACCTGCTGGATGAATGGGAATGGGTTCAACCTGCTGGATGAATGGGAATGGGTTTAACCTGCTGGATGAATGGGAATGGGTTTAACCTGCTGGATGAATGGTAATGGGTTCAACTTGCTGAATGAAAGGGAATGGGTTTAACCTGCTGGATGAATGGGTTTAACCTGCTGAATGAATGGGAATGTGTTTAACCTGCTGGATGAATGGGAATGGGTTTAAACTGCTGGATGAATGGGTTTAACCTGCTGAATGAATGGGAATGGGTTTAACCTGCTAAATGAATGGGAATGGGCTTAACCAGCTGGATAAATGGGAATGTGTTTAACCTGCTCGATAAATGAGAATGGGTTTAACCTTCTGGATGAATGGGTTTAACCTGCTGAATGAATGGGAATGTGTTTAACCTGCTGGATGAATGGATACAGGTTTAACCTGCTGGATGACTGGGAATGGGTTGAACCTGCTGAATTAAAGAGAATGGGTTTAACCTGCTGGATGAATGGATACAGGTTTAACCTGCTGGATGAATGGGTTAAAACTGCTGAATGAAAGGGAATGTGTTTAACCTGCTGGATGAAAGGGAATGGGTTTAACCTGCTGAATGAATGGGTTAAAACTGCTGAATGAAAGGGAATGGGTTTAACCTGCTGAATTGTTGGGAATGGGTTAAACCTGCTGGATGAATGGGTACGAGTTTAACCTGCTGAATGAATTGGAATGGGTTTAACCTTCTGGATGAATGGGAATGGGTTTAACCTGCTGAATGAATGGGAATGGGTTTAACCTGCTGAATGAATGGGAATGGGTTTAACCTGCTGAATGAATGGGTTTAACCTGCTTAATGAATGGGGTTAACCTGCTCGATGCTTTGGAATGGTTTTAACCTGATGATTGAATGGGAATGGGTTTAACCTGCTGAATGAATGGGAATGGGTTTAACCTGCTGAATGAATGGGAATGGGTTTAACCTGCTGAATGAATGGGTTTAACCTGCTTAATGAATGGGGTTAACCTGCTCGATGCTTTGGAATGGTTTTAACCTGATGATTGAATGGGTATGGGTTTAACCTGCTGAATGAATGGGAATGGGTTTAACCTGCTGGATAAATGGGAATTGGTTTAACCTACTGGATGATTGGGAATCGGTTTAACCTGCTGAATGAAAGGGAATGAGTTTAACCTGCTGAATGAATGGGAATGGGTTTAACCTGCTGGATGAATGGGAATGGGTTCAAACTGCTGGATGAATGGGAATGGGTTCAACCTGCTGGATGAATGGGAATGTGTTTAACCTGCTGGATGAATGGGTTTAACCTGCTGAATGAATGGGAAAGGGTTCAACCTGCTGAATGAATGGGAAAGGGTTCAACCTGCTTAATGAATGGGAATGAGTTTAACCTGCTGAATGATTGGGAATTGGTTTAACGTTTTGGATGAATGGGACTGGGTTTAACCTGCTGAATGAATGGGAATGAGTTTAACCTGCTGAATGAATGGGAATGGGTTTAACCTGCTGGATGAATGGGAATGGGTTTAACCTGCTGAATGAATGGGAATGTGATTAACCTGCTGGATGAATGGGAATGGGTTCAACCTGCTGGATGAATGGGAATGGGTTTAACCTTCTGGATGAATGGGTTTAACCTGCTGAATGAATGGGAATGTGTTTAACCTGCTGGATGAATGGGAATGGGTTTAACCTGCTGGATGAATGGTAATGGGTTCAACTTGCTGAATGAAAGGGAATGGGTTTAAAATGCTGGATGAATGGGTTTAAAATGCTGGATGAATGGGTTTAACCTGCTGAATGAATGGGAATGTGTTTAACCTGCTGGATGAATGGGAATGGGTTTAACCTGCTGGATGAATGGGAATGGGTTTAAACTGCTGGATGAATGGGTTTAACCTGCTGAATGAATGGGAATGGGTTTAACCTGCTAAATGAATGGGAATGGGCTTAACCAGCTGGATAAATGGGAATGTGTTTAACCTGCTCGATAAATGAGAATGGGTTTAACCTTCTGGATTAATGGGTTTAACCTGCTGAATGAATGGGAATGTGTTTAACCTGCTGGATGAATGGATACAGGTTTAACCTGCTGGATGACTGGGAATGGGTTGAACCTGCTGAATTAAAGAGAATGGGTTTAACCTGCTGGATGAATGGATACAGGTTGAACCTGCTGGATGAATGGGTTAAAACTGCTGAATGAAAGGGAATGGGTTTAACCTGCTGAATGAAAGGGAATGGGTTTAACCTGCTGAATGAATGGGTTAAAACTGCTGAATGAAAGGGAATGGGTTTAACCTGCTGAATTGTTGGGAATGGGTTAAACCTGCTGGATGAATGGGAGTGTGAGTTTAACCTGCTGAATGAATTGGAATGGGTTTAACCTTCTGGATGAATGGGAATGGGTTTAACCTGCTGAATGAATGGGAATGGGTTTAACCTGCTGAATGAATGGGAATGGGTTTAACCTGCTGAATGAATGGGAATGTGATTAACCTGCTGGATGAATGGGAATGGGTTTAACCTTCTGGATGAATGGGTTTAACCTGCTGAATGAATGGGAATGTGTTTAACCTGCTGGATGAATGGATACAAGTTTAACCTGCTGGATGACTGGGAATGGGTTGAACCTGCTGAATTAAAGAGAATGGGTTTAACCTGCTGGATGAATGGATACAGGTTTAACCTGCTGGATGAATGGGTTTAAACTGCTGAATGAAAGGGAATGGGTTTAACCTGCTGAATGAAAGGGAATGGGTTTAACCTGCTGAATGAATGGGTTAAAACTGCTGAATGAAAGGGAATGGGTTTAACCTGCTGAATTGTTGGGAATGGGTTAAACCTGCTGGATGAATGGGTACGAGTTTAACCTGCTGAATGAATTGGAATGGGTTTAACCTTCTGGATGAATGGGAATGGGTTTAACCTGCTGAATGAATGGGAATGTGTTTAACCTGCTGGATGAATGGATACAGGTTTAACCTGCTGGATGACTGGGAATGGGTTGAACCTGCTGAATTAAAGAGAATGGGTTTAACCTGCTGGATGAATGGATACAGGTTTAACCTGCTGGATGAATGGGTTAAAACTGCTGAATGAAAGGGAATGGGTTTAACCTGCTGAATGAAAGGGAATGGGTTTAACCTGCTGAATGAATGGGTTAAAACTGCTGAATGAAAGGGAATGGGTTCAACCTGCTGAATTGTTGGGAATGGGTTAAACCTGCTGGATGAATGGGTATGAGTTTAACCTGCTGAATGAATTGGAATGGGTTTAACCTTCTGGATGAATGGGAATGGGTTTAACCTGCTGAATGAATGGGAATGGGTTTAACCTGCTGAATGAATGGGAATGGGTTTAACCTGCTGAATGAATGGGTTTAACCTGCTTAATGAATGGGGTTAACCTGCTCAATGCTTTGGAATGGTTTTAACCTGATGATTGAATGGGAATGGGTTTAACCTGCTGAATGAATGGGAATGGGTTTAACCTGCTGAATGAATGGGTTTAACCTGCTTAATGAATGGGGTTAACCTGCTCGATGCTTTGGAATGGTTTTAACCTGATGATTGAATGGGTATGGGTTTAACCTGCTGAATGAATGGGAATGGGTTTAACCTGCTGGATAAATGGGAATTAGTTTAACCTACTGGATGATTGGGAATCGGTTTAACCTGCTGAATGAAAGGGAATGGGTTTAACCTGCTGAATGAATGGGGTTAACCTGCTCGATGCTTTGGAATGGTTTTAACCTGATGATTGAATGGGAATGGGTTTAACCTGCTGAATGAATGGGAATGGGTTTAACCTGCTGAATCAATAGGTACGGGTTTAACTTGCTGAATGAATGGGTATGGGATCAACCTGCTGAATGAAAGGAAATGCATTTAACCTGCTGAATGAATGGGAATGGGTTTAACCTGCTGGATGAATGGGAATGGGTTCAACCTGCTGGATGAATGGGAATGGGTTCAACCTGCTGGATGAATGGGAATGTGTTTAACCTGCTGGATGAATGGGTTTAACCTGCTGAATGAATGGGAAAGGGTTCAACCTGCTGAATGAATGGGAAAGGGTTCAACCTGCTTAATGAATGGGAATGAGTTTAACCTGCTGAATGATTGGGAATTGGTTTAACCTTTTGGATGAATGGGACTGGGTTTAACCTGCTGAATGAATGGGAATGAGTTTAACCTGCTGAATGAATGGGAATGGGTTTAACCTGCTGGATGAATGGGAATGCGTTTAACCTGCTGAATGAATGGGAATGTGTTTAACCTGCTGGATGAATGGGAATGGGTTCAACCTGCTGGATGAATGGGAATGGGTTTAACCTTCTGAATTATTGGGAATGGTTTTAACCTGCTAGATGAATGGGAATGGGTTTAACCTGCTGGATGAATGGGAATGGGTTTAACCTGCTGGATGAATAGGAATGGGTTTAACCTGCTGGATGATTGGGAATTGGTTTAACCTTCTGAATGAATGGGATTGTGTTTAACCTGCTGGATGAATGGGTTTAACCTGCTGGATGAATGGGTTTAACCTGCGGATGAATATGGATGGGTTCAACCTGCTGGATGAATGGGAATTGGTTTAACCTACTGGATGATTGGGAATCGGTTTAACCTGCTGAATGAATGGGAATGGGTTTAACCTGCTGAATGAATGGGGTTAACCTGCTGAATGATTGGGAATGGTTTTAACCTGCTGATTGAATGGGAATGGATTTAACCTGCTGAATGAATGGGGTTAACCTGCTGGATGAATGGGAATGGGTTTAACCTGCTGGATGAATAGGAATGGGTTTAACCTGCTGGATGATTGGGAATTGGTTTAACCTTCTGAATGAATGAATGGGATTGTGTTTAACCTACTGGATGATTGGGAATCGGTTTAACCTGCTTAATGAATGGGAATGGGTTTAACCTGCTGAATGAATGGGGTTAACCTGCTTAATGATTGGGAATGGGTTTAACCTGCTGATTGAATGGGAATGGATTTAACCTGCTGAATGAATGGGGTTAACCTGCTGAATGAATGGGAATGGGTTTAACCTGCTGAATGAATGGGAATGGGTTTAACCTGCTGAAATTAACGGGAATGGTTTTAACCTGCTGAATCAATAGGTACGGGTTTAACTTGCTGAATGAATGGGTATGGTATCAACCTGCTGAATGAAAGGAAATGCATTTAACCTGCTGAAAGAATGGGAATGAGTTAAAGTTCCTGAATAAATGGGTATGGGTTCAACCTGCCGAATGAATGGGAATGTGTTTAACCTGCTGATTGATTGGGTAGGGATTTGTCCTGCTGAATTAATGGGAATGAGTTTAACCTGCTGAATGAATTGGAAAGGGTTTAACCTTCTGGATGAATGGGAATGGGTTTAACCTGCTGAATGAATGGGAATGGGTTTAACCTGCTGAATGAATGGGTTAAAACTGCTGAATGAAAGGGAATGGGTTTAACCTGCTGGATGAATGGGAATGGGTTCAACCTGCTGGATGAATGGGAATGGGTTCAACCTGCTGGATGAATGGGAATGTGTTTAACCTGCTGGATGAATGGGTTTAACCTGCTGAATGAATGGGAAAGGGTTCAACCTGCTGAATGAATGGGAAAGGGTTCAACCTGCTTAATGAATGGGAATGAGTTTAACCTGCTGAATGATTGGGAATTGGTTTAACCTTTTGGATGAATGGGACTGGGTTTAACCTGCTGAATGAATGGGAATGAGTTTAACCTGCTGAATGAATGGGAATGGGTTTAACCTGCTGGATGAATGGGAATGCGTTTAACCTGCTGAATGAATGGGAATGTGTTTAACCTGCTGGATGAATGGGAATGTGTTCAACCTGCTGGATGAATGGGAATGGGTTTAACCTTCTGAATTATTGGGAATGGTTTTAACCTGCTAGATGAATGGGAATGGGTTTAACCTGCTGGATGAATGGGAATGGGTTTAACCTGCTGGATGAATAGGAATGGGTTTAACCTGCTGGATGATTGGGAATTGGTTTAACCTTCTGAATGAATGGGATTGTGTTTAACCTGCTGGATGAATGGGTTTAACCTGCTGGATGAATGGGTTTAACCTGCGGATGAATATGGATGGGTTCAACCTGCTGGATGAATGGGAATTGGTTTAACCTACTGGATGATTGGGAATCGGTTTAACCTGCTGAATGAATGGGAATGGGTTTAACCTGCTGAATGAATGGGGTTAACCTGCTGAATGATTGGGAATGGTTTTAACCTGCTGATTGAATGGGAATGGATTTAACCTGCTGAATGAATGGGGTTAACCTGCTGGATGAATGGGAATGGGTTTAACCTGCTGGATGAATAGGAATGGGTTTAACCTGCTGGATGATTGGGAATTGGTTTAACCTTCTGAATGAATGAATGGGATTGTGTTTAACCTACTGGATGATTGGGAATCGGTTTAACCTGCTTAATGAATGGGAATGGGTTTAACCTGCTGAATGAATGGGGTTAACCTGCTTAATGATTGGGAATGGGTTTAACCTGCTGATTGAATGGGAATGGATTTAACCTGCTGAATGAATGGGGTTAACCTGCTGAATGAATGGGAATGGGTTTAACCTGCTGAATGAATGGGAATGGGTTTAACCTGCTGAAATTAACGGGAATGGTTTTAACCTGCTGAATCAATAGGTACGGGTTTAACTTGCTGAATGAATGGGTATGGTATCAACCTGCTGAATGAAAGGAAATGCATTTAACCTGCTGAAAGAATGGGAATGAGTTAAAGTTCCTGAATAAATGGGTATGGGTTCAACCTGCCGAATGAATGGGAATGTGTTTAACCTGCTGATTGATTGGGTAGGGATTTGTCCTGCTGAATTAATGGGAATGAGTTTAACCTGCTGAATGAATTGGAAAGGGTTTAACCTTCTGGATGAATGGGAATGGGTTTAACCTGCTGAATGAATGGGAATGGGTTTAACCTGCTGAATGAATGGGTTAAAACTGCTGAATGAAAGGGAATGGGTTTAACCTGCTGAATGAAAGGGAATGCTTATAACCTGCTGAATTGTTGGGAATGGGTTTAACCTGCTGGATGAATGGGTACGAGTTTAACCTGCTGAATGAATTGGAATGGGGTTAACCTTCTGGATGAATGGGAATGGGTTTAACCTGCTGAATGAATAGGAATGGGTTTAACCTGCTGAATGAATGGGAATGTGTTTAACCTGCTGAATGAATGGGTTTACCTGCCTAATGAATGGGGTTAACCTGCTCGATGCTTTGGAATGGTTTTAACCTGATGATTGAATGGGAATGGGTTTAACCTGCTGAATGAATGGGAATGGGTTTAACCTGCTGAATCAGTAGGTACGGGTTTAACTTGCTGAATGAATGGGTATGGGATCAACCTGCTGAATGAAAGGAAATGCATTTAACCTGCTGAATGAATGGGAATGGGTTTAACCTGCTGGATGAATGGGAATGGGTTCAACCTGCTGGATGAATGGGAATGGGTTCAACCTGCTGGATGAATGGGAATGTGTTTAACCTGCTGGATGAATGGGTTTAACCTGCTGAATGAATGGGAATGGGTTTAACCTGCTGAATGAATGGGAAAGGGTTCAACCTGCTGAATGAATAGGAAAGCGTTCAACCTGCTTAATGAATGGGAATGAGTTTAACCTGCTGAATGATTGGGAATTGGTTCAACCTTTTGGATGAATGGGACTGGGTTTAACCTGCTGAATGAATGGGAATGAGTTTAACCTGCTGAATGAATGGGAATGGGTTTAACTTTCTGGATGAATGGGAATGGGTTTAACCTGCTGAATGAATGGGATTGGGTTTAACCTGCTGAATGAATGGGAATGGGTTTAACCTGCTGAATGAATGGTTTTAACCTGCTGAATGAATGGGGTTAACCTGCTCGATGCTTTGGAATGGTTTTAACCTGATGATTGAATGGGAATGGGTTTAACCTGCTGAATGAATGGGAATGGGTTTAACCTGCTGAATCAATAGGTACGGGTTTAACTTGCTGAATGAATGGGTATGGGACCAACCTGCTGAATGAAAGGAAATGCATTTAACCTGCTGAATGAATGGGAATGGGTTTAACCTGCTGGATGAATGGGAATGGGTTCAACCTGCTGGATGAATGGGAATGGGTTCAACCTGCTGGATGAATGGGAATGTGTTTAACCTGCTGGATGAATGGGTTTAACCTGCTGGATGAATGGGAATTGGGTTCAACCTGCTGGATGAATGGGAATGTGTTTAACCTGCTGGATGAATGGGTTTAACCTGCTGAATGAATGGGAATGGGTTTAACCTGCTGAATGAATGGGAAAGGGTTCAACCTGCTGAATGAATGTGAAAGGGTTCAACCTGCTGAATGAATGGGAATGGGTTTAACCTGCTGGATGAATGGGAATGGGTTTAACCTGCTGGATGAATGGGAATGGGTTTAACCTGCTGAATGAATGGGAATGTGTTTAACCTGCTGGATGAATGGGTTTAACCTGCTGAATGAATGGGAATGTGTTTAACCTGCTGGATGAACGGGAATGGGTTCAACCTGCTGGATGAATGGGAATGGGTTTAACCTTCTGAATTATTGGGAATGATTTTAACCTGCTGGATGAATGGGAATGGGTTTAACCTGCTGGATGAAAGGGAATGGGTTTAACCTGCTGTATGAATAGGAATGGGTTTAACCTGCTGGATGATTGGGAATTGGTTTAACCTTCTGAATGAATGGGATTGTGTTTAACCTGCTGGATGAATGGGTTTAACCTGCTGGATGAATGGGTTTAACCTGCGGATGAATGTGGATGGGTTCAACCTGCTGGATGAATGGGAATGGGTTTAACCTGCTGGATAAATGGGAATTGGTTTAACCTACTGGATGATTGGGAATCGGTTTAACCTGCTGAATGAATGGGAATGGGTTTAACCTGCTGAATGAATGGGGTTAACCTGCTGAATGATTGGGAATGGTTTTAACCTGCTGATTGAATGGGAATGGATTTAACCTGCTGAATGAATGGGGTTAACCTGCTGGATGAATGGGAATGGGTTTAACCTGCTGGATGAATAGGAATGGGTTTAACTTGCTGGATGATTGGGAATTGGTTTAACCTTCTGAATGAATGAATGGGATTGTGTTTAACCTACTGGATGATTTGGAATCGGTTTAACCTGCTGAATGAATGGGAATGGGTTTAACCTGCTGAATGAATGGGGTTAACCTGCTGAATGATTGGGAATGGGTTTAACCTGCTTATTGAATGGGAATGGATTTAACCTGCTGAATGAATGGGGTTAACCTGCTGAATGAATGGGAATGGTTTTAACCTGCTGATTGAATGGGAATGGATTTAACCTGCTGAATGAATGGGATTAACCTGCTGGATGAATGGGAATGGGTTTAACCTGCTGGATGAATAGGAATGGGTTTAACCTGCTGGATGATTGGGAATTGGTTTAACCTTCTGAATGAATGAATGGGATTGTGTTTAACCTACTGGATGATTGGGAATCGGTTTAACCTGCTTAATGAATGGGAATGGGTTTAACCTGCTGAATGAATGGGGTTAACCTGCTGAATGATTGGGAATGGGTTTAACCTGCTTATTGAATGGGAATGGATTTAACCTGCTGAATGAATGGGGTTAACCTGCTGAATGAATGGGAATGGGTTTAACCTGCTGAATTAACGGGAATGGTTTTAACCTGCTGAATCAATAGGTACGGGTTTAACTTGCTGAATGAATGGGTATGGGATCAACCTGCTGAATGAATGGAAATGCATTTAACCTGCTGAAAGAATGGGAATGAGTTAAAGTTCCTGAATAAATGGGTATGGGTTCAACCTGCCGAATGAATGGGAATGTGTTTAACCTGCTGATTGATTGGGTAGGGATTTGTCCTGCTGAATGAATGGGAATGGGTTTAACCTGCAGAATGAATGGGAATGTGTTTAACCTGCTGATTGATTGGGTAGGGAATTGTCCTGCTGAATGAATGGGAATGGGTTTAACCTGCTGGATGAATGGGAATGGGTTTAACCTGCAGAATGAATGTGAATGGGTTTAACCTGCAGAATGAATGTGAATGTGTTTAACCTGCTGATTGATTGGGTAGGGATTTGTCCTGCTGAATGAATGGGAATGTGTTTAACCTGCTATATGAATGGGAATGGGTTTAACCTGCAGAATGAATGGGAATGTGTTTAACCTGCTGATTGATTGGGTAGGGATTTGTCCTGCTGAATGAATGGGAATGGGTTTAACCTGCAGAATGAATGGGAATGTGTTTAACCTGCTGATTGATTGGGTAGGGATTTGTCCTGCTGAATGAATGGGTTTAACCTGCTGGATGAATGGGAATGGGTTTAACCTGCTGGATGAATGGGTTTAACCTGCTGGATGAATGGGTTTAACCTGCAGAATGAAAGGGTTTAACCTGCTGGATGAATGGGAATGGGTTTAACCTGCTGGATGAATGGGAATGGGTCTAACCTGCTGGATGAATGGGAATGGATTTACCCTGCTGGATGATTGGGAATTGGTTTAACCTTCTGAATGAATGCGAATGTGTTTAACCTGCTGGATGAATGGGTTTAACCTGCTGGATGAAAGGGAATGGGTTCAACCTACTGGATGAATTGGAATGGGTTTAACCTGGTGGATGAAAGGGAATGTGTTTAACCTGCTGGATGAATGGGAATAGGTTTAACCTGCTGAATGAATGGGGTTAACCTGCTGAATGAATGGGAATGGGTTTAACCTGCTGAATTAACGGGAATGGTTTTAACCTGCTGGATAATTGGGAATCGGTTTAACCTGCTGAATGAATGAGAATGGTTTTAACCTGCTGGATTAATGGGTATAGGCTGAACCTGCTGATTTTTAAAATTCATTTTGTTTCTTTATTTAACCAGGTAGGCCAGTTGAGAAGTTCTCATTTACAACTGCCACCTGGCCAAGATAAAGCAAAGCAGTGCGACACAAACAACAACACAGAGTTACACATGGAATAAACAAGCTTACAGTCAATAACACTATAGAAAATAAAGAAAGACTATATACAGTGGTGAGAGGAGGTAAGGCAATAATTTGGCCATAGTAGTGAAGTAATTACAATTTAGCAGATTAACACTATAGTGATAAATGAACAGATGATATGCAAGTAGAAATACTGGTGTGCATAAGAGCAAAAAAGTTAATAAAAACAATATGGGGATGATGTAGGTAGATTGGGTGGGCTATTTATAGATGGACTATGTACAGCTGCAGCGATCGGTTAGCTGCTCAGATAGCTGATGTTTAAAGTTAGTAAGGGAAATATAAGTCCCTAGCTTCAGCAATTTTTGCAATTCGTTGCAACCAGTCATTGGCAACAGAGAACTGGAAGGAAAGGCGGCCAAAGGAGGTGTTGGCTTTGGGGATGATCAGTGAGATATACAGTGAGGGAAAAAAGTATTTGATCTCCTGCTGATTTTGTAAGTTTGCCCACTGACAAAGAAATGATCAGTCTATACTTTTAAGGGTAGGTTTATTTGAACAGTGAGAGACAGAATAACAACAAAAGAATCCAGAAAAACACATGTGAAAAATGTTATAAATTGATTTGCATTTTAATGAGGGAAATAAGTATTTGACCCCCTCTCAAGCAGAAAGATTTCTGGCTCCCAGGTGTCTTTTATACAGGTAATGAGTTGAGATTAGGAGCACCCTCTTAAAGGGAGTGCTCCTAATCTCAGTTTGTTACCTGTATAAAAGACACCTGTCCACAGAAGCAAGCAATCAATCAGATTCCAAACTCTCCACCATGGCCAAGACCAAAGAGCTCTACAACGATGTCAGGGACAAGATTGTAGACCTACACAAGGCTGGAATGGGCTACAAGACCATCGCCAAGCAGCTTGGTGAGAAGGTGACAACAGTTGGTGCGATTATTCGCAAATGGAAGAGAAACAAAAGAACTGTCAATCTCCCTCGGCCTGGGGCTCCATGCAAGATCTCACCTCGTGGAGTTGCAATGATCATGAGAACGGTGAGGAATCATCCCAGAACTACACGGGAGGATCTTGTCAGTGATCTCAAGGCAGCTGGGACCATAGTCACCAAGAAAACAATTGGTAACATACCATGCCGTGAAGGACTGAAATCCTGCAGCGCCCGCAAGGTCCCCCTGCTCAAGAAAGCACATATACATGCCCGTCTGAAGTTTGCCAATGAACAGGACAACTGGGTGAAAGTGTTGTGGTCAGATGAGAACAAAATGGAGCTCTTTGGCATCAACTCAACTCGCCATGTTTGGAGGAGGAGGAATGCTGCCTATGACCCCAAGAAAACCATCCCCACCGTCAAATATGGAGGTGGAAACATTATGCTTTGGTGGTGTTTTTCTGCTAAGGCGACTGGACAACTTCACCGCATCTAAGGGACGATGGACGGGGCCATGTACCGTCAAATCTTGGGTGAGAACCTCAGCCAGGGCATTGAAAATGGGTTGTGGATAGGTATTCCAGCATGACAATAACCCAAAACACACGGCCAAGGTAACAAAAGAGTGGCTCAAGAAGAAGCACATTAAGGTCCTGGAGTGGCCTAGCCAGTCTCCAGACCTTAATCCCATAGAAAATATGTGGAGGGAGCTGAAGGTTCGAGTTGCCAAACGTCAGCCTCAAAACCTTAATGACTTGGAGAAGATCTGCAAAGAGGAGTGGGACAAAATCCCTCCTGAGATGTGTGCTAACCTGGTCGCCAACTGCAAGAAACATCTGACCTCTGTGATTGCCAACAAGGGTTTTGCCTCCAAGTACTGAGTCATGTTTTGCAGAGGGGTCAAATACTTATTTCCCTCATTAAAATGCAATTCCATTTATAACATTTTTCACGTGTTTTTCTGGATTTTTTGTGTGTTATTCTGTCTCTCACTGTTCAAATAAACCTACCATTAAAATTATAGACTGATCATTTCTTTGTCAGTGGGCAAACGTACAAAATCAGCAGGGGATCAAATACTTTCTTCCCTCACTGTACCTGCTGGAGCGCATGCTACAGGTGGGTGTTGTTATCGTGAGCAGTGAGCTGAGATAAGGCGGAGCTTTACCTAGCATAGACTTATAGATGACCTGGAGCTAGTGGGTCTGGCGACGAGTATGTAGCGAGGGCCAGCCGACTAGAGCATACAGGTCGCAGTGGTGGGTGGTATAAGGGGCTTTGGTGACAAAACGGATTGCACTGTGACAGACTGCATCCAGGTTTGCTGAGTAGAGTATTGGAAGCAATTTTGTAAATGACATCACCGAAGTCGAGGATCGGTAGGATAGTCAGTTTTACAAGGGTATGTTTGGCGGCGTGAGTGAAGGAGGCTTTGTTGCGAAATAGGAAGCCGATTCTAGATTTAATTTTGGATTGGAGATGTTTAATATGAGTTTGGAAGGAGAGTTTACAGTCTAGCCAGACATCTAGGTATTTGTAGTTGTCCACATATTCTAAGTCAGAACCGTCCAGAGTAGTGATGTTAGTCGGGCGGGTGCGGACAGCGAACGGTTGAAAAGCATGCATTTGGTTTTACTAGCGTTTAAGAGCAGTTGGAGGCCACGGAAGGAGTGTTGAATGGCATTGAAGCTCGTTTGGAGGTTAGTTAACACAGTGTCCAAAGAAGGGCCAGATGTATACAGATTTGTATCTTCTGCATAGAGATGGATCAGGGAATCACCCGCAGCAAGAGCGGCATCGTTGATATATACAGAGAAAAGAGTCAGCCCGAGAATTGAACCCTGTGGAACCCCTATAGAGACTGCCAGAGGTCCGGACAACAGGCCCTCCAATTTGACACATTGATCTCTGTCTGAGATGTAGTTGGTGAACCAGGCGAGGCAGTCATTTGAGAAACCAAGGCTGTTGAGTCTGCCGATAAGAATAGGGTGATTGAGTCGAAAGCCTTGGCCAGATCGATGAAGACGGCTGCACAGTAGTCTTTTATCGATGGTTATGATATCGTTTAGTACCTTGAGCGTGGCTGAGGTGCACCCGTGACCAGCTCGGAAATCGGATTGGTTGAGGTAGAACACACTGGTAATAGGGATTGCAACAATGGTGGCGGATAATTTTAGAAAGAGAGGGACCAGATTGTCTAGCCCAGCTGATTTGTACGGGTCCAGGTTTTGCAGCTCTTTCAGAACATCTGCTATCTGGATTTGGGTGAAGGAGAAGCTGGGGAGGCTTGGACAAGTAGCTGCGGGGGGTGCAGAGCTGTTGGCCGGGGTTGGGGTAGCCAGGAGGAAAGCATGGCCAGCCGTAGAGAAATGCTTATTGAAATTCTCGATGATCGTGTATTTATCGGTGGTGACAGTGTTACCTAGCCTCAGTGCAGTGGTGCAGCTCTTATTCTCCATGAACTTTACAGTGTCCCAAAACCTTTTGGAGTTAGAGCTACAGGATGCATATTTCTGTTTGAAAATGATAGTCTTTGCTTTCCTGAGGTGGGAGGGGTGGGGGCATCTACTTTTTTGGGCACAGTGCGGAAGTTTATAATGGCTGTCAGTCAAAACCCATACAGCACTGTGAACCGGAGAACCATCTACAACTGTTGGCCTAAAGAGTTTATTTATTAGGTAGAACTACAGCTAGCTATCAGTACGACTACATACAAACCTATTCTACATAATTCTTCAACTATCACAAAAATACTTTAAAACTACTGACCACAACTAATGGCCAACTACTGACCAAAACTAATGACCATCACAACAAAACTACTGACCACAACTAATGACCATAACAACAAAACTACTGACCACAACTAATGACCATAACAACAAAACTACTGACCACAACTACTGGCCAACTACTGACCACAACTAATGACCATAACAACAAAACAACTGACCACAACTAATGACCATCACAACAAAACTACTGAGCACAACTAATGACCATAACAACAAAACAAATGACCACTACTAATGACCATCACAACAAAACTACTGACCACAACTAATGACCATCACAACAAAACTACTGACCACAACTAATGACCATAACAACAAAACTACTGACCACAACTAATGACCATAACAGCAAAACTACTGACCAAAATGAATGACCATGACAACAAAACAACTGACCACAACTAATGACCATAACAACAAAACTACTGACCACAACTACTGGCCATAACAAAACAACTACTGACCACAACTAATGACCATAACAGCAAAACTACTGACCAAAATGAATGACCATAACAACAAAACAACTGACCACAACTAATGACCATAACAACAAAACTACTGACCACAACTAATGACCATAACAACAATACTACTGACCACAACTAATGACCATAACAACAAAACTACTGACCACAACTAATGACCATAACAACAAAACTACTGACCACAACTAATGACCAAAACTACTGACCACAACTAATGACCATAACAACAAAACTACTGACCACAACTAATGACCATAACAGCAAAACTACTGACCACAACTACTGGCCACTACTGGCCATGGCAACAAAACTACTGACCACAACTAATGATCATAGCAGCAAAACTACTGACCACAACTAATGACCATAACAACAAAACTACTGACCACAACTAATGACCATAACAACAAAACTACTGACCACAACTAATGACCATAACAACAAAACTACTGACCACAACTAATGACCATAACAACAGAACCACTGACCACAACTACTGGCCAACTACTGACCACAACGAATGAAGTTAACAACAAAACAACTGACCACAACTACTGGCCAACTACTGACCACAACAAATGACCATGACAACAAAACTACTGACCACAACTATTGACCACAACCACATACCTACTGACCACAACTACTGCTCTGGTCTGCATTAGCTCTGGTCCAGGTTTGGTCCTAGGCGTAGCTAGCTCTGGTCTGCACTATATAAATTATAACTACTTCAATGTGCATAACTTAGCATATAATACCCACCAACAATAATAGTACCTATTGAAGTTCAGGTTAGAGACACCACACCACCTTTCACATGTTCAGGCTATCCTATCAATCACTCAATCAACCAATCAATCAATCAATCAATCACTACCACTACTATAACCAGTCACTAACATCACTACTGGAGACACTACTATAACTATAACCAGTCACTAACATCACTACTGGAGACACTACCACTACTATAACTATAACCTGTCACTGCCACTACTATAACCAGTCACTAACATCACTACTGGAGACACTACCACTACTGTACCTATAATCAGTCACCTTCACTACTATAACCAGTCACTAACATCACTATTGGAGACACTACCACTACTATAACTATAACCTGTCACTGCCACTACTATAACTATAACCAGTCACCACCACTACGCATGTGCATGTGTGCTGGGGCAGACACACAGAGAGACGTCTGGCGTTAATAAATGTCAGAGTGGGCATCAGCTGGGAAACTTTAATGATTAAATCATCTGCTGGGAAACTTTAATGGTTAAATCATCAGCTGGTAGGCTGCAATGGTTAAATTATCAGCTGGGAGGCTGTAATGGTTAAGTCATCAGCTGGTAGGCTGTAATGGTTAAATTATCAGCTGGTAAGCTGTAATGGTTAAATTATCAGCTGGGAGGCTGTAATGGTTAAGTCATTAGCTGGGAGGCTGTAATGGTTAAGTCATCAGCTGGGAAACTGTAATGGTTAAATCATCAGCTAAGAGGCTGTAATGGTTAAATCATCAGCTGAGAAACTTTAATGGTAAAATCATCAGCTGGGAAACTTTAATGGTAAAATCATCAGCTGGGAAACTTTAATGGTTAAATCATCAGCTGGGAAACTTTAATGGTTAAATCATCAGCTAGGAGGCTGTAATGGTTAAATCACCAGCTGGGAGGCTGTAATGGTTAAATCATCAGCTGGGAGGCTGTAATGGTTAAATCATCAGCTGGGAAACTGTAATGGTTAAATTATCAGCTCGGAAACTTTAATGGTTACATTTTCAGCTGGAGGCTGTAATGGTTAAATCATCAGCTGGGAGGCTGTAATGCTTAAATCATCAGCTGGATGCTGTAATGGTTAAATTGTCAGCTTGACACTTTAATGGTTAAATCATCAGCTGGGAAACTGTAATGGTTAAATTATCAGCTGGGAAACTTTAATGCTTAAATCATCAGCTGGGAGGCTGTAATGGTTAAATCATCAGCTGGGAAACTTTAATGGATAAAACATCAGCTGGGAAACTTTTATGGCTAAATCATCAGCTAGGAGGCTGTAACGGTTAAATCATCAGCTGGGAAATTTTAATGGTTAAATCATCAGCTGGAGGTTGTAATGGTTAAATCATCAGTTGGGAAACGTTAATGGTTAAATCATCAGCTAAGAGGCTGTATTGGTTAAATCATCGTCTGGGAAACTTTAATGGTTAAATCATCAGCTGGGAAACTTTAATGGTTAATTAGGGAGCGACAGCAGAGGTGACAGTTTTGGAGAGTCCGGCAAGCCCAAAGTAAAATGCCTGCCACTCAGGCCCAGAAACTAGGTTATGCACATAATTAGTACTATTGGATAGGAAACACTCTGAAGTGTCTAAAACCGTTACAATAATGTATGTGAGTATAACAGAACTGATATAGCAGGCAAAAACCAGAGGAATTTCTGTCCAGAATCTTTTTGGGGGGACATTTCTTCTGTTTGATAGACTTCCTATTGGAATCCATGTACCCAGATTGCAGTACCTATGGCTTCCACTAGATGTCAACTGTCTTTAGACAGTGTTTGGAGGCTTTATCACTGAGCAGAACCATACAGAAGAAGAAATACTGAAGGGACCACGGAAGTCAATAACATTTCCCGGGCACGAGACCGTGAGCGCTCCCCACTTTATTTTCCTTTTATATCCTTTAGGATAACATCTTAGCGAAATATTATTGTTAATATTCATAAAAGGATGCCTAAGGATGCATTATAAATGATGTTTGATTTGTTTGGGCAAAGTTGATAGGTATAATTTGAACGCTTTCTCTTCACTGTACAACGGGCTACTCGACGGTGGATTATCTGAACATAACGCGCAAACCAAACTGAGATTTATGAATATAATAAATTACTTTTTCTAACAAAAGAACCATTGGATGTCTTCCTTGGACACTTGGGATGCCTATCCCGACACTACCCGATGAAATGTAAGGTGCCAAATTCAAAATCCAAAAGTTTAATTATTAAACATTCATCAATATACAATTGTTGAATAGTCATCAAAAGCTCTGATTCTTGGCAATATTACAGCGTTGTCAGATTAAAAAAAAGGCTTTACGGTGAAAGCACAACATTTGATTGTTTGAGGATAGCACCTCTTATATTTATGCATTAGCATAAATTCATATCCAGCGCGGGTCTCACAAAACCCAAAACCCATATTACAGCTAGGATGCTGTAATGGTTAAATCATCAGCTAGGAGGCTGTAATGGTTAAATCATCAACTGAGAGGCTGTAATGGTTAAATCATCAGCTGGGAAACTTTAATGGTTAAGTCATCAGCTGGGAAACTTTAATGGTTAAATGATCAGCTGGAGGCTGTAATGGTTAAATCATAAACTGAGAGGCTGTAATGGTTAAATCATCAGCTGGGAAACTTTAATGGTTAAATCATCAGCTGGGAAATGTTAATGGTTAAATCATCAGCTGGGAAACTTTAATGGTTAAATCATCAGCTGGAGGCTGTAATGGTTAAATCATCAGCCGGGAAACTTTAATGGTTAAATCATCAGCTAGGAGGCTGTAATGGTTAAAACGTCTGCTGGGAGGCTGTAATGGTAAATCATCAGCTGGAGGCTGTAATGGTTAAATCATCAGCTGGAGGCTGTAATGGTTAAATCATCAGCTAGGAGGCTGTAATGGTTAAAACGTCTGCTGGGAGGCTGTAATGGTAAATAATCAGCTGGGAGGCTGTAATGGTTAAATCATCAGCTGGAGGCTGTAATGGTTCAATCATCAGCTGGAGGCTGTAATGGTTAAATCATCAGCTGGAGGCTGTAATGGTAAATCATCAGCTGGGAGGCTGTAATGGTTAAATCATCAGCTGGAGGCTGTAATGGTTCAATCATCAGCTGGAGGCTGTAATGGTTAAATCATCAGCTGGAGGCTGTAATGGTAAATCATCAGCTGGAGGCTGTAATGGTTAAATCATCAGCTGGAGGCTGTAATGGTTAAATCATCAGCTGGGAGGCTGTAATGGTTAAATCATCAGCTGGAGGCTGTAATGGTTAAATCATCAGCTGGGAAACTTTAATGGTTAAATCATCAGTTGGGAAACTTTAATGGTTAAATCATCAGCTAGGAGGCTGTAATGGTTAAAACGTCTGCTGGGAGGCTGTAATGGTAAATCATCAGCTGGAGGCTGTAATGGTTAAATCATCAGCTGGAGGCTGTAATGGTTAAATCATCAGCTGGGAAACTTTAATGGTTAAATCATCAGCTAGGAGGCTGTAATGGTTAAAACGTCTGCTGGGAGGCTGTAATGGTAAATCATCAGCTGGGAGGCTGTAATGGTTAAATCATCAGCTGGAGGCTGTAATGGTTAAAACATCAGCTGGGAAACTTTAATGGTTAAATCATCAGCTGGGAAACTTTAATGGTTAAATCATCAGCTAGGAGGCTGTAATGGTTAAATCATCAGCTAGGAGGCTGTAATGGTTAAATCATCAGCTAGGAGACTGTAATGGTTAAATCATCAGCTGGGAAACTTTAATGAGTAAATCATCAGCTGGAGGCTGTAATGGTTAAATCATCAGCTGGAGGCTGTAATGGTTAAATCATCAGCTGGGAAACTTTAATGGTTAAATCATCAGCTAGAAGGCTGTAATGGTTAAAACGTCTGCTGGGAGGCTGTAATGGTAAATCATCAGCTGGGAGGCTGTAATGGTTAAATCATCAGCTGGAGGCTGTTATGGTTAAACCATCAGCTGGGAAACTTTAATGGTTAAATCATCAGCTGGGAAACTTTAATGGTTAAATCATCAGCTAGGAGGCTGTAATGGTTAAATCATCAGCTAGGAGGCTGTAATGGTTAAATCATCAGCTAGGAGACTGTAATGGTTAAATCATCAGCTGGGAAACTTTAATGAGTAAATCATCAGCTGGAGGCTGTAATGGTTAAATCATCAGCTGGAGGCTGTAATGGTTAAATCATCAGCTGGGAGGCTGTAATGGTTAAATCATCAGCTGGAGGCTGTAATGGTTAAATCATCAGCTGGAGGCTGTAATGGTTAAATCATCAGCTGGGAGGCTGTAATGGTTACATCATCCAGCTGGAGGCTGTAATGGTTAAATCATCAACTGGGAGGCTGTAATGGTTAAATCATCAACTGGGAGGCTGTAATGGTTAAATCATCAGCTAGGAGGCTGTAATGGTTAAATCATCAGCTAGGAGACTGTAATGGTTAAATCATCAGCTGGGAAACTTTAATGAGTAAATCATCAGCTGGAGGCTGTAATGGTTACATCATCAGCTGGAGGCTGTAATGGTTCAATCATCAGCTGGAGGCTGTAATGGTTAAATCATCAGCTGGGAAACTTTAATGGTTAAATCATCAGCTAGGAGGCTGTAATGGTTAAATCATCAGCTAGGAGGCTGTAATGGTTAAATCATCAGCTGGGAAACTTTAATGAGTAAATCATCAGCTGGAGGCTGTAATGGTTAAATCATCAGCTGGAGGCTGTAATGGTTAAATCATCAGCTGGAGGCTGTAATGGTTAAATCATCAGCTGGGAGGCTGTAATGGTTAAATCATCAGCTGGGAGGCTGTAATGGTTACATCATCAGCTGGAGGCTGTAATGGTTAAATCGATGTGATCCTGTATAAGATGGAGGGTCTGAGCATTGCGCGTACACACACACATACATACACATTTACGGTGTTGCTCACTGTAACCTGAGAGCCAGCAGCAGTCAGCAGCAGGATATGACCTGTTGACATCTTGATTTTTAATGATGCTTCTATTTCTCCCTTTCAGTAACTGATACCCTGGGTGGAAGGAGTGGAGAGGAAGGAAGGAGGATATATAAATCACATCAAAGTTTATTGGTCACGTACACAGGTTAGCAGGTGTTATAGCAGGCGCAGCTAAATGCTTGTGCTGCTCCAACACTACAGTATAATGCAAATCAGTCAATTTAAATAATTAAAGTAGACCCTAATCTACCGATTTCACATGACTGGGAATACAGATATGCATCTGTTGGTCACAGAGACCTTTAACAAAAACGTAGGGGTGTGGCTCAGAAAACCAGTCAGTATCTGGTGTGACCACCATTTACCTCATGCAGCGAGACACATCTCCTTCACGTAGAGTTGATCAGGATGTTGATTGTGGCCCTGTGGAATGTTGTCCCACTCCTCTTCAATGGCTGGGCGAATTTACTGGATATTGGTGGGAACTGGAACACGCTGTCGTACACGTCTATCCGGAGCATCCCAAACAGGCTCAATGAGTGACATGTCTGGTGAGTATGCAGGCCATGGAAGAACTGGGACATTTTCAGGTTCCAGGAATTGTGTACAGATCCTTGCAAAGGGGCGTGCATTATTATTCTGAAACATGAGGTGATGGTGGCGGATAAATGGCACGACAATGGGCCTCAGGATCTCGTCACAGTATCTCTGTGCATTCAAATTGTCATTGTGTTCCTTGTCTGTAGCTTATGCCTGCCCATACCATAACCCCACCACCACCATGGGGCACTCTGTTCACAATGTTGACATCAGCACACCATACACGTGGTCTGCGGTTGTGATGCCGGTTGGACAAACTGCCAAATTGTCTAAAAATTCAATTATTTGGCAACAGCACTGGTGGACATCCCTGCAGTCAGCATGCCAATTGGACACTCCCTCAAAACTTGAGACACCTGTGGCATTGTGTTGTGTGACAAAACTGCACATTTTAGAGTGGCCTTTTATTGTCCCCCGCACAAGGTGCACCTGTGTAATGATCATTCTTTTTAATCATCTTTTTAATGCCACACCTGTCAGGTGGCTGGATTATCTTGGCAAAGGGAGAAATGCTCACTAACAGGAATGTAAACAAATTTGTGCACAAAATGTTATTTCAGCTCATGATACATGGGACCAACACTTTACGTGTCGTGTTTATTTTTTTGTTCAGTGTATAATATATATTCATATATAGCACTTCGGTGTAAATGTGCTCCTTCAGATCAACCCTGGCAGGCCTAATGGTTAAAGAGACAGGGCAGCAACCGGAGATACGATGGTGAAAAACATTGTTGAGGAGGGAGCCAACAACCCGGAGCGCGCACAAACACACACAATTTTAGACTGTAGGTTATGAGATCCAGTCTCCATAGAGGATTAGTAAAGCTCAACCAGTTTATAGAGCTGATCAATTACACACACTGAATGTCTGACTGAATGACTGAATGTCGGACTGACTGACTGTCTGTCTGACTGACTGTCTGACTGAATGTCAGACTGACTGACTGTCTGACTGTCTGTCTGACTGACTGCATTTTTGACTGACTGACTGACTGTCTGACTGTCTGTCTGACTATCTGACTATCTGACTGTCTGACTGTCTGTCTCACTAACTGTCTGACTGTGTGACTGACTGAATGTCTGTCTGTCTGACTGTCTGACTGTCTGAGTGAGTGTCTGACTGACTGACTGACTGAGTGAGTGACTGTCTGACTGACTGTCTGAGTGACTGTCTGAGTGACTGTCTGAGTGAGTGACTGTGACTGTGTGGCTGTCTGACTGACTGACTGTCCACTGCTTGTGAATGAAACCGTAAATTAGCAATGATAAATTAGAAATGATACTTACAGGACGAATAGCTACAGAGCTCTAAATATATCCTCATCACTATTTAAATGAAACAGGGACATTCTGTGACAGGCCATATAATTAGATTATGTTTCCAAAAAAGAACTGATGATTATGTTGGAATCAGAACTCCGGAACGTTCACTACTAAATAAGTACATGTCGATAATGAAGAGTACTTAATTAATATGAAAATGTATTGATTCATTAAGACAGGGATGCTGATTGTTATTACGAATATATTTAGAGCGATATCAAACCACAGGCATGTAAATATTGTGGTGTTTTATTGATACCTATTGATTTGTTGGCTTATTCCACATTTTGTTGTGTTACAGGCTGAATTCAAAATGGATAGATGTTTCTCTCACCCATCTACGCACAATACTTCATAATAACAAAGTGAAACCATGTTTTTACACATTTTTTTTGCAAAACTATTGAAAATTTAAAACAGAAATATCTCATTTACATAGGTATTCATACCCCTGATTCAATACTTTGTAGAAGCAACTTTGGCAATGATTACAGCTGTGAGTGTTTCTGGGTAAATCTTTAATAGCTTTGCACACCTGGATTGTGCAACATTGACCCATTATGCATTTCAAAATTTTGTCAAATTGGATGTTGATCATTGCTAGAAAACCAGTTTCAGGTCTTGCAAGTCAAAAACTGTAACTTGGCCACTCAGGAAAATTGACTTGCTTCTTGGTAAGCAACTAGTGTAGATTTGGCCTTATGTTTTAGGTTATTGTCTTGCTGAAAGTGGAATTCATCTCCCAGTGTCTGGTGGAAAGCAGACTGAACCAGTTTTTTTTTCTAGGATTTTCCATGTGTGTCACGTATACTCCCTCACCGGCCTCTAGGTCGTCAGGCAGCTGATTTTCCCGCACACCTGTCACCATCGTCAAGGGCACCAGCACCTCATGACACTCACCTGGACTCCATCACCTCCTTCATTATCTTCCCTATATCTGTCACTCCCCTCTTGGTTCTTTCCTCAGGCGTTATTGACTCTGTTTTCATGTCAGTGTGTTGTTTGTGTTTATTGTTTTGTTTATTTATTAAAAGACTCACTCCCTGTACTTGCTTCCCGACTCTCAGCGCACTCGTTACAATGTGCTTAGCTCCATTCAGTTTTGTTTTTATCCTGAAAAACTCCCCAGTCCTTAACGATTACAAGCATACCCATAACATGATGCAGCCACCACTATACTTGAAAATATGGAGAGTGGTACTCAGTAATGTGTTGTATTAGATTTGCCACAAACACAACATATGTTTTGCAGTATTACTTTAGTGCCTTGTTGCAAACAGAATGCAGGTTTGGGACTATTCACAAAAAGTGCTGTAACCCGATATGGATGAAAATACCCTCCAATTAAGCTGACAGTGGAGGGTCATGTGACCAACGGCGTTATAGTCACTAGAGCTCTGCAAACTCAATACCTTTTTTTTCATATTTTATTAAATTATTTCGATAATGAACTCTTAAAAAAATGTACCCAAAACTGACTAACAATGACGACTACACAAGGAAGCAAGAAAAATGGCGCTTCTCTGACTTCTTCGCCTATAGTTAACCTCAGAAGACACCAAACTTTACAGTTGGCACTGTGCATTGGGGCAGGTAGCATTCTCCTGGCATCCGCCAAATCCAGATTAGTCCATTGGACTGCCAGATGGTGAAGAGTGATTCATCACTCCAGAGAACGCGTTTCCACTGCTCCAGAGTCCAATGGCGGCGAGCTTTACACCACTCCAGCCGACGCTTGGCATTGCGCATGGTGATTTTAGGCTTGTTTGAGGCTGCTCGGCCATGGAAACCCATTTCATGAAGCTCCCGACGAACGGTTATTGTGCTGATGTTGCTTCCAGAGGCTGTTTGGAACTCAGTAGTGAATAACCCTAGGACAGACAATTTTTAGACACTACACGCTTCAGCAGCCCCGTTCTGTGAGTTTGTGTGGCCTACCATTTCGCGGTTGAGCTGTTGTTGCTCCTACACATTTCCACTTCACAATAACAGCACTAACAGTTGACCAGGGCAGAAATTTGACGAACTGACTTGTTGGAAAGGTAGAATCCTATGACGGTGCCACATTGAAAGTCACTGAGCTCTTCAGTGAGGGCCATTCTACTGCCAATGTTTGTCTATGGAGATTGCATGGCTGTGTGCTCAATTTTATACACCTGTCAGCAAAAGGTGTGGCTGAAATAGCCAAATCCACTAATTTGAAGGTGTCCATATACTGTTGTGTATATATAGTCTACTAGACTAGACACTGGTGCACAAGTAAACATTATTCAAAGTCACCATTATTAGTCAGTTGTACAACCAAATGCCTTCAACGTGTCTTCCGCATTTAACCCAACCCCTCTGAATCAGAGAGGTGCAGGGGGGCTGCCTTAATCAACATCCACGTCTTCAGCACCCGGGGAACAGTGGGTTAACTGTCTTGTTCAGGAGCAGAACGACAGATTTTTACCTTATCAGCTTGGGGATTTGAACTTGCAACCCAGTTACAAGTCCAACGCTCTAACCACTAGGCTACCTATACATTTAGTCTATGTGTTGCCCATGGCATGTCATACTCTCTCAGCTGCAGATAGATAGGATACATTAGTCAGACAGAGGGACGTTGTTTCACTGACTTGGATGCTTTATTTGTATTTTTTTAACCCTTACTTTACCAGGTAAGTTGACTGAGAACACATTCTCATTTACAGCAACCACCTGGGGAATAGTTACAGGGGAGAGGAGGGGGATGAATGAGCCAATTGTAAGCTGGGGATGTTTAGGTGACCATGATGGTATAAAGGCCAAATTGGGAATTTAGCCAGGACACCAGGGTTAACACTCTTACAATAAGTGCCATGGGATCTTTAGTGACCACAGAGAGTCAGGCCACTCATTTAACATCCAATCTGAAAGACAGCACTCTGCACAGGGCAATGTCTCCAATCACTGCCCTGGGGTATTGGGACATTTTTTTAGACCAAAGGAAACAGTGCCTCCTACTGGCCCTCCAGCACCACTTCCAGCAACATCTGGTCTCTCATCCAGAGACCAAACAGGACCAACCCTGCTAAGCTTCAGAAGCAAGCCAGCAGTGGGATGCAGGGTGGCATGCTGCTGGGTTCTCCAGTGAGATAGTTTCAGACACTTGCGAATTGAAGGAAAGTTGGCGGGTGCATTAGTGCACTGTTCAGATGCTGGAATTTATGATTATTTTGGATGAAACTTTTGAAGTGATTTGTTTGATAATCAGATGGCAACACCGTGACTGGTTGTGTTCATGTCACGTTAAAAGATGATACATTTTTACAGTTAAATTACACCTTTACTATAAAACCCATTAAAAAAAGATTGGCCTCTGCCTGGGGCCTCCAAATCCCTAAGTCCGCCACGTACACCTCTGCACAACAGTCCCGTATACAGGGAATTCGGAAAGTATTCAGACCCTTTCCCATTTTTCCACGTTTGTTGCGTTACAGCCTTTTTCTAAAATGGTCTGTGCCTTTCCAAATCATGTCCAATCAATTGAATTTACCACAGGTGGACTCCAATCAAATTGTAGAAACATCTCAAGGATGATCAATGGAAACAGGATGCACCTGAGCTCAATTTGGTGTCTCATAGCAAAGGGTCTGAATACTTATGTAAATAAGGTGTTTCTGTTTTTTAGTTATTTATTTTGAAAAATGTGTCCACCAAAACATTTTTTTAATTGTTTTTGCTTTGTCATTATGAGGTATTGTGATGTCATTAGGTGGTATTGTGATGTCATTAGGTGGTATTGTGATGTCATTATGAGGTATTGTGTGTCGATTGATGAGAGAAAAAAGTATTTAGTACATTTTAGAACAAGGCTGTAAAATGTGGAAAAAGTCAAGGGGTCTGAATACTTGCCGAATCCACTGTATGTCCTGTATATGTCCCGTATATGTCCCGTATATGTCCTGTATATATCCCGTATATGTCCTGTATATGTCATGTATATGTCCTGTATATGTCCTGTACAGTGGGGCAAAAAAGTATTTAGTCAGCCACCAATTGTGCAAGTTCTCCAACTTAAAAAAATGAGAGAGGCATGTAATTTTCATAATAGGTACACTTCAACTATGACAGACAAAATGAGAAAAAGAAATCCAGAAAATCACATTGTAGGATTTTTAATTTATTTATTTGCAAATTATGGTGGAAAATAAGTATTTGGTCAATAACAAAAGTTTATCTCAATACTTTGTTATATACCCTTTGTTGGAAATGACAGAGGTCAAACGTTTTCTGTAAGTCTTCACAAGGTTTTCACACACTGTTGCTGGTATTTTGGCCCATTCCTCCATGCAGATCTCCTCTAGAGCAGTGATGTTTTGGGGCTGTCGCTGGGCAACACGGACTTTCAACTCCCTCCAAAGATTTTTCTATGGGGTTGAGATCTGGAGACTGGCTAGGCCACTCCAGGACCTTGAAATGCTTCTTACGAAGCCACTGCTTCGTTGCCCGGGCGGTGTGTTTGGGATCATTGTCATGCTGAAAGACCCAGCCACGTTTCATTTTCAATGCCCTTGCTGATGGAAGGAGGTTTTCACTCAAAATCTCCCGATACATGGCTCCAAATGCTCTCTAGCAAACTTTAGACGGGCCTGAACATGTACTGGCTTAAGCAGGAGGACACGTCTGGCACTGCAGGATTTGAGTCCCTGGCGGCGTAGTGTGTTACTGATGGTAGGCTTTGTTACTTTGGTCCCAGCCCCAGATCGAGGAAGATTATCAGTGGTCTTGTATGTCTTCCATTTCCTAATAATTGCTCCCACAGTTGATTTCTTCAAACCAAGCTGCTTACCTATTGCAGATTCAGTCTTCCCAACCTGGTGCAGGTCTACAATTTTGTTTCTGGTGTCCTTTGACAGCTCTTTGGTCCTGGCCATAGTGGAGTTTGGAGTGTGACTGTTTGAGGTTGTGGACAGGTGTCTTTTATACTGATAACAAGTTCAAACAGGTGCCATTAATACAGGTAACGAGTGGAGGACAGAGGAGCCTCTTAAAGAAGAAGTTACAGGTCTGTGAGAGCCAGAAATCTTGCTTGTTTGTATGTGACCAAATACTTATTTTCCACCATAATTAGCAAATAAATTCATAAAAAATCCTACAATGTGATTTTCTGGATTTTTTTCCCTCATTTTGTCTGTCATAGTTGAAGTGTACCTATGATGACAATTACAGGCCTCTCTCATCTTTTTAAGTGAGAGAACTTGCACAATTGGTGGCTGACTAAATACTTTTTTGCCCCACTGTATATGTCCTGTATATGTCCCGTATATGTCATGTATATGTCCCGTATATGTTCTGTATACATTATATACAGTAAGTCACTGCAGTATCCTTCCCTCTGCATGCATAGATATATGCCCACTGTGAATAAGCCAATACTCTAGAGTTGCATGTTTACTGTATATTGTATATATTGTGTGTTGATTTTGTGTAAATTCTTCTCTGTAAATGTATTTGATAAATAACAGTGATTCTGATATATTGTAGTGCAGTATTCAAAATAAAGCATGAGAAACACTGAGGTTCTCTCTCTTTGCTGGGTCTCAGCATGCGTAGATGTTGGATTACTGAACACAACATGGGGACGGGAGGAGACGTCTGCCTGGCAATATGCACAGCATGACTCACTCTGTATGTTCCTCTCTCTCTCTCCCTCCCTCCCTCAGTCTCTCTCTCTCTGTCTCTCTCTCTCTCTCTCTGTGTCTCTCTCTCTCTCTCCCTCCCTCAGTCTCTCTCTCCGTCTCTCTCTCTATCCGTCTCTCTCTCTCCCTCCCTCAGTCTCTCTCTCTGTCTCTCTCTTTCTATTTCTCCCTCTCTATTTATATCTCTCCATTTATCTCTCTCTCTTTTCCTCTAATTCTCATTTAGAGATTCAGTAGTTTTTGCAACCAGTTTTTCAAAGGAGAATCAGCTCACCATCTGGCGTTGCGGTCAGGTTACGAGGCCTGCTCTGCTCTGCTCTGTCAGTCCTCAGCTCACGTCCAACTACATTCATAAATTTACTCTGCATTCTACATTCATGCAAAGGATTAAGGAATCTCTCTCCACAGAACTGGGAGGTTTATGTATTCTAGAACAGTCTAGATAGAACATTGTAGTTTATGTATTCTAGAACAGTCTAAACAGAACATTCTTGTTGATGTATTCTAGAACAGTCTAGATAGCACATTGTAGATGATGTATTCTAGAACAGTCTAGATAACACATTGTAGTTGATGTATTCTAGGACAGTATAGATAGCACATTGTAGTTGATGTATTCTAGATCAGTGTCACGATCTTCATGGATGGACCAAGGCGCAGCGTGCCGGGTGGAGTTAAACATATTTATTTTGTCAACTCACTCAAATACAAAAACAACAAACGACGATCAAAACAGGTGTCGCACCAACAATACACACACCTCAACAGAGTCAACCTCCCCACAAAGCTGGAGGGAAAAATAGCTGCTTAAGTGTGGTTCCCAATCAGAGACAACGATAGACAGCTGTCCCTGATTGAGAGCCACACTCAGCCAAAACAAAGAAATACAAAAACTATAGCATAGAATGCCCACCCCAAATCACACCCTGACCAAACCAAAAGGAGACATATAAAAGGCTCCTACCGGTCAGGGCGTGACAATCAGTCTAGATAGCACATTGTAGTTGATGTATTCTAGAACAGTCTAGATAGAACATTGTAGTTGATGTATTCTAGAACAGTCTAGATAGCACATTGTAGTTGATGTATTCTAGAACAGTCTAGATAGCACATTGTAGTTGATGTATTCTAGATCAGTCTAGATAGCACATTGTAGTTGATGTATTCTAGAACAGTCTAGATAGAACATTGTAGTTGATGTATTCTAGATCAGTCTAGATAGCACATTGTAGTTGATGTATTCTAGGACAGTATAGATAGCACATTGTAGTTGATGTATTCTAGAACAGTCTAGATAGCACATTGTAGTTGATGTATTCTAGAACAGTCTAGATAGCACATTGTAGTTGATGTATTCTAGAACAGTCTAGATAGAACATTGTAGATGATGTATTCTAGAACAGTCTAGATAGCACATTGTAGTTGATGTATTCTAGAACAGTCTAGATAGCACATTGTAGTTGATGTATTCTAGATCAGTCTAGATAGCACATTGTAGTTGATGTATTCTAGAACAGTCTAGATAGAACATTGTAGTTGATGTATTCTAGATCAGTCTAGATAGCACATTGTAGTTGATGTATTCTAGGACAGTATAGATAGCACATTGTAGTTGATGTATTTTCCCCGGGCGCTGAAGACGTGGATGTCGATTAAGGCAGCCCCCCGCACCTCTTTGATTCAGAGGGGTTGGGTTAAATGCGGAAGAAACATTTCGGTTGAAGGCATTTGGTTGTACAACTGACTAATAATGGTGACTTTGACTTTGACTTTGACGTATTCTAGATCAGTCTAGATAGCACATTGTAGTTGATGTATTCTAGAACAGTCTAGATAGCACATTGTAGATGATGTATTCTAGAACAGTCTAGATAGCACATTGTAGTTGATGTATTCTAGAACAGTCTAGATAGCACATTGTAGATGATGTATTCTAGAATAAGAATATTTTACAATCCCACTGTGTGACATGCTGAATCCAGTAGTCCAAGGGGAAACACCACAACAGGACCCCGTGTATACTGAACACTATCATTTCAGTCTGACCCTGGGCACAACTGAATTCAATTTAACCCCAGAAGACATGCTACTTTACACCTCACCCTGTAAATAATGAATGAAGTTCAGGTAATGGAGATCGAGTTGTTTAATGATATTGAGCGTATAATTATATTCACAATGTGTTGTTAGAAAACAGGATCCTGGATGCTGACTGGTTGGTAGCAGGAGGTTATTCATGATCATTCAAGCAAAATGCAAAGATGCCATTATTCCATTTCAAGTATCAATGCACATCCACTGTCCCGCAGCCCAGTCAGGCATTCATAAACTTCATCCACTGTCCCGCAGCCCAGCCAGGCATTCATAAACTTCATCCACTGTCCCGCAGCCCAGCCAGGCATTCATAAACTTCATCCACTGTCCCGCAGCCCAGCCAGGCATTCATAAACTTCATCTACTGTCCCGCAGCCCAGTCAGGCATTCATAAACTTCATCTACTGTCCCGCAGCCCAGCCAGGCATTCATAAACTTCATCCACTGTCCCGCAGCCCAGCCAGGCATTCATAAACTTCATCTACTGTCCCGCAGCCCAGTCAGGCAATTAAACTTCATCTCCCCCTGGAAAGAAAACGTCTAGAAATCATTTCCACATGCTTCTTGCCTAGCATTTGTTTTGGTACAGTGGGGGTTTAACGTAAGCCTCGCTGTCTGCCTATCTGACCTCGGATACAATGTTTCACTTTAGGGGACAGTGGGGTAAGTTGAGCCATTTCTTACTTTCAGCATCACTCTGTCAAGGAAAATTCTTTCTAACAAACTTACAGTATCTACATACACTACATCACCAAAAGTATGTAGACCCCCTTCAAATTAGTGGATTTGGCTATTTCAGCCACACCCGTTGCTGACAGGTGTATAAAATCGCGCACACGGCCATGCAATCTCCAAAGACAAACGTAGGCAGTAGAATGGCCCCGTACTGAAGAGCTCACTGACTATCAACGTGGCACCGTCATAGGATGCCACCTTTCCAACAAGTTAGTTTGTCAAATTTCTGCCTTGCTAGAGCTGCCCCCGGTCAACTGTAAGTGCTGTTATTGTGAAGTGGAAACGTCTAGGAGCAAAAACGTCTTAGCTGTGAAGTGGTAAGCCACACAAAAATGGTCTGTCCTCGATTGCAACAAACTACCTCTGGAACCAAGTCAGCACAAGAACTGTTCGTTGGGAGCTTCATGAAATGGGTTTCCATGGCCGAGCAGACGCACCCAAGCCAAAGATCACCATGCGCAATGCCAAGCGTCGGCTGGAGTGGTGTAAAGCTCGCAACCATTGGACTCTGGAGGAGTGGAAACACATTCTCTGGAGTGATGAATCACTCTTCACCATCTGGCAGTCCGATGGACGAATCTGGGTTTGGCGGATGCCAGGAGTGCATAGTGAAAACTGTAAAGTTTGGTGGAGGAGGAATAATAGTCTGGGGCTGTTTTTCATGGTTCAGGCTAGGCCCCTTAGTTCCAGTGAAGGGAAATCTTAACGCTACAGCATACAATGACATTCTAGACAATTCTGTGCTTCCAACTTTATGGCAAGCCCATCGAACACCTTTGGGATGAATTGGAACGCAAACTGCGAGCCAGGCCTAATCGCCCAACATCAGTGCCCAACCTCACTAATGCTCTTGTGGTTAAATGGAAGCAAGTCCCCGCTGCAATGTTCCAACATCTAGTGGAAAGCCTTCCCAGAAGAGTGGAGGCTGTTATAGCAGCAAAGGGGGGACCAACTCCATATTAATGCCCATGATTTTGGAATGAGATGTTCAACGAGAAGGTGTCCACATGCTTTTGGTCATGTAGTGTATATTTCAGGTTGTTGTGTATTGCTGGAAATGTTCAGAATTCATGTAAACATTACAGTTTTGAAAGCATGTCCCCCCCCCAAAAAAAAGTGGTTTCTTAAAAAAAGGTGGTTTCTTGGCACAACTTACCCAGGGTATGGGAAAATGGTGAGTTGAGGAGCCTACAAATAAATGTCTGTACTGAATGAAGTATTACCGCTACCTTCTTTAAACAATGTCTATCTTTAGTCAAAGTCACCATTATTAGTCAGTTGTACAACCGAATGCCTTCAACCGAAATGTGTCTTCCGCATTTAACCCAACCCCTCTGAATCAGAGAGGTGCGAGGGCTGCCTTAATCGACATCCACGTCTTGGCGCCCGGGAACAGTGGGTTAACTGCCTTGTTCAGGGGCAGAACGACAGATTTTTACCTTGTCAGCTCGGGGATTTGAACTTGCAGCCCTCCGGTTACAAGCCCAACGCTCTAACCACTAGGCTACCTGCCGCCGCCTCCCAAACACAATTCAACACAATCACAATCACTTTTTTTTGTCTTTTAATATTTTTTTTAACACAGGCTTAACACCTAACAAACACTTTGTTATTTTTTAAAACACTTTTAACATAAGCCAGACCTTGTTGTTACCTCATATCCCAGCGACAATGCCTTGCATGGCGCCTGGAAAGAAAACACTTCCATTTTTCTCAACTTGTCATTGGCTCAACCATTGGCTCAACTTACCCCAATGCAAGCTTTGTAATTATATTAGCCCACACACCTACAATGATACACAGAAAAACGCACAGAACAATCTTAAATTATCTGCTTTTGTTTAGATACAAGCATCATTAAACTTCTAATACCATAAATTCATTTGACTTGGTGAAAATCTTTTTTATTTCTTTTTTTTTACTTACAATAACTTGCTTACCACTTTTTCCATGTTGTTTTCTTTTTTCACAGACTCCATCAAAATGATGACCTCTTCCTAAATATTCGGTCAAATTATACATTTTGTGTACGGTTCCTATAAACAAGGGGTGTTTCAACCAACCCTTGGATCAATTTACCCCACTCTTCCCTACGAGTGAATGGTGCCCAGAGGAGGCCCGGGCAACTTTTTCTGAGCCAGGCAAAAATCACACATCGTCATTATCATGGACATGCCCAAGTAAACAACAAAAGAAAACGGCTTAAACAAACTAAAACGCAACTAGTGTACGTCCTGTCATTTCAGGTGGAATGTCGGACGTGACTGAATTACCTTAAGTTGGCTAGCTAGCTAACGGTAGCGACAAGTGACAAGTTGTTGTACGGATTGTACTGAGGTATTATTTAATTCATAGGCTATCGTATTAAACTTCACATAATCAAACAATGCAATTAGCCTATTAAAATGTTTGTCTGACTCTGTAAAGATAATTTAAAAAAATATGCACTCAAAAGCATTACAGAATCAAGAAATGTCTGAGAATGGAATTCTAAGTACAAGTGTATTTCATTGCTTTGTGAAATTAATGATGGCATTATACAAGGAATAAGATTACGTTGCAAAGCATTAACATGCGTTACAAAGCATTATTCTAGGAATGATCAGAGAGAGCGAGGTCATAGCCTGAAAGGCCAGAGAGAAAGAAAGACAGTGTATATCTCACCACAGTGTTATCTCACCACAGTGTTATTTCACCACAGTGTTAACTCACCACAGTGTTATCTCACCACAGTGTATATCTCACCACAGTGTTATTTCACCACAGTGTATATCTCACCACAGTGTATATCTCACCACAGTGTTATCTCACCACAGTGTTATTTCACCACAGTGTATATCTCACCACAGTGTTATCTCACCACAGTGTTATTTCACCACAGTGTATATCTCACCACAGTGTTATCTCACCACAGTGTATATCTCACCACAGTGTTATTTCACCACAGTGTATATCTCACCACAGTGTATATCTCACCACAGTGTTATCTCACCACAGTGTTATTTCACCACAGTGTTAACTCACCACAGTGTATATATCACCACAGTGTTATTTCACCACAGTGTATATCTCACCACAGTGTATATCTCACCACAGCGTATATCTCACCACAGTGTATATCTCACCACAGTGTATATCTCACCACAGTGTTATCTCACCACAGTGTTAACTCACCACAGTGTATATCTCACCACAGTGTATATATAGGTCTACACCTGTTGTATTCAGCATTTCACTGTAAGGTCTACACCTGTTGTATTCAGCATTTCACTGTGAGGTCTACACCTGTTGTATTCTGCATTTCACTGTAAGGTCTACACCTGTTGTATTCAGCATTTCACTGTGAGGTCTACACCTGTTGTATTCAGCATTTCACTGTAAGGTCTACACCTGTTGTATTCAGCATTTCACTGTAAGGTCTACACCTGTTGTATTCAGCATTTCACTGT
Organism: Brachymystax lenok tsinlingensis; assembly: GCA_030435695.1. NCBI lineage: Eukaryota > Metazoa > Chordata > Actinopteri > Salmoniformes > Salmonidae > Brachymystax > Brachymystax lenok. The sequence goes on along the minus strand of CM059813.1, from coordinate 4,706,529 downwards.
AAGGTCTACACCTGTTGTATTCAGCATTTCACTGTGAGGTCTACACCTGTTGTTTTTCGGCGCACGTGACAAATAAACTTCGATTTGATTTGAATGACTGGGTTAAAACATCCCAAAAGAATGAACGACCAGCCTGTTTTGGTTTAGGAACGTCTGAACCTCAGAACTAACAACTGGACTATATCATCTGTCGGAAGTATGAAATGAATCAAATGTACTCATTAAAATAACGTTTTTAAGGAAAACATGTTTTTTTTTTTTTTGTTGGTATATGTTTGGCAACCGTTTTTAGAAAAGCAATAAGGCCTTCAAACCCCTGGAATTATTGTGTGACGTCTCCCTCCTCAGGTCTGTTTTCCTTGGCTTCGCCTCGGGTCTCACAACAACCCGTCAGTCGGGAGTTATCACACAATAATCCCCAGGTTCTCATGCCTTATTGCTTAAATAAACCATTCAACAGGTTAGGTAGGGTTAAACGGGCTTGAGTCCCAAATGGGACCCTAATTCCCTACACGGTGCACTACTGTCGACCAGGGCCCATAGGGAATAGGGTGCCATTTAGGATGCAAGCTAAGGTTAATATGGCACTGAGGTACACTCCATACACTTCTCATCACAGGGAGATTAGAGTTCCAGATCTGTTGCCTTGCCAACTCACACTTGACAATGACCATATGAGATGAGCAAGACAGCACAAATAGTTCTGGAAACCAGACACACCCACAGTGTCTGGAGGGGTAGAGGTTTTTTTATTTTGTATTTTACTAGGCAAGTCAGTTAAGAACAAATTCTTATTTTCAATGACGGCCTACCGGGGAACAGTGGGTTAACTGCCTTGTTCAGGGGGCAGAATGACAGATTTTTTACCTTGTCAAGCTCAGGGACTTGATCTTTGCAACCTTTCGGTTACTAGTCCAACGCTCTAACCACTAGGCTACTTGCTGCCCCAGTATCATACAGGGGTGTGACTATCTGTTTTCCCTGTGGAGTAGCCGGGAGCCAAGGTACACAGGGGCTGAAGGGGGGGATGGAGGGGCGAGGAGGGGCTGGAGAGAGTGGCTGAAGAGGGTGATGGAGGAGTAGGCCTGGGGCCTGGGGCTGAAGAGGGTGAGGGAGGGGCGAGGAAGAGTTGGCCTGGGGTGGGGCTGAAGTGGGTGATGGAGGGGCTGGAGAGAGTGGCTGAAGAGGGTGATGGAGGAGTAGGCCTGGGGCCTGGGGCTGAAGAGGGTGATGGAGGGGCGAGGAAGAGTTGGCCTGGGGCGAGGGGCTGAAGAGGGTGAGGGAGGGGCTGGGGTGAGGGGCTGAATGGGCTGAGGCAGGTTGAGGAAGGGACAGGGGAGAGCTAGGTAATGAGAATGGGTAATGGAATTTTACTAATGGCTCCTAATCTGTCCCTGAAGAGTGGGCCGGGAGACCCTGAGAGTGTCAGACCTTTACTGTTGGAGTCTGTCTGATAGCATAATGGGAAGCTGGGACCCTGGGGATAAGGTCTGGTACTGCAGACTGCAGACTTGTACTGTGGTAATGAGTATAGATACATTAATATCCAGTAACGTATTAGATATAATTGATTTAAGGCTGTTGTTAAAGCAGTATAAATATGTGCTGCATATTGGGATGAGAGGGAGATTAACATGTTCCACACTGAGTTGGCTCACTGAGATAGCCCACTGAGTTAGCCCACTGAGTTAGCTCACAGTGTTAGCTCACAGAGTTAGCCCACTGAGTTAGCCCACTGAGATATCCCACTGAGTTAGCCCACTGATTAAGCTCACTGATTTAGCTCACTGAGTTAGCACACTGAGTTAGCCCACTGAGTTAGCCCACTGAGATAGCCCACTGAGTTAGCTCACTGAGTTAGCCCACTGAGTTAGCCCACTGAGTTCGCCCACTGAGTTCGCTCACTGAGTTAGCCCACTGAGTTAGCCCACTGAGTTAGCTCACTGAGTTAGCCCACTGAGTTAGCTCACTGAGTTCGCCCACTGAGTTAGCTCACTGAGTTAGCCCACTGAGTTAGCCCACTGAGTTAGCCCACTGAGTTAGCCCACTGAGTTAGCTCACTGAGTTAGCCCACTGAGTTAGCTCACTGAGTTAGCTCACTGAGATAGCCCACTGAGTTAGCTCACTGAGTTAGTAGTGTAGAGTACAGTAGAGTAGGGTAGAGTAGTGTAGAGTACAGTAGAGTAGTGTAGAGTACAATAGAGTAGTGTAGAGTAGTGTAGAGTACAGTAGAGTAGTGTAGAGTACAATAGAGTAGTGTAGAGTACAATAGAGTAGTGTAGAGTACAATAGAGTAGTGTAGAGTACAATAGAGTAGTGTAGAGTAGGGTAGAGTACAGTAGAGTAGTGTAGAGTAGTGTAGAGTACAGTAGAGTAGTGTAGAGTACAGTAGAGTAGTGTAGAGTACAATAGAGTAGTGTAGAGTACAATAGAGTAGTGTAGAGTACAATAGAGTAGTGTAGAGTAGGGTAGAGTAGTGTAGAGTACAGTAGAGTAGTGTAGAGTACAGTAGAGTAGTGTAGAGTACAATAGAGTAGTGTAGAGTACAATAGAGTAGTGTAGAGTAGGGTAGAGTAGTGTAGAGTACAATAGAGTAGTGTAGAGTACAATAGAGTAGTGTAGAGTAGTGTAGAGTAGGGTAGAGTACAGTAGAGTAGGGTAGAGTAGTGTAGAGTACAATAGAGTAGTGTAGAGTACAGTAGAGTAGTGTAGAGTACAGTAGAGTAGTGTAGAGTACAATAGAGTAGTGTAGAGTACAATAGAGTAGTGTAGAGTAGTGTAGAGTAGAGTAGAGTACAATAGAGTAGAGTAGAGTACAATAGAGTAGTGTAGAGTACAGTAGAGTATTGTAAGGTATTGTGCACATTGTGCTTGAGTAGTGGACAGGTTTTATATACCACTATCCAACCTGTCGGCAGTCGGACAAACAGGCCGTTATAAAGGCCATTAACAGGCTAACTAGATTGTGCTGTTTCCTGTGTGTGTGGTGTGTGTGTGTGTGTGTGTGTGTGCGTGTGTGTGCGTGTGTGTGTGCGTGTGTGCGTGTGTGCGTGTCTGTGTGTGTGGGGCCAATTTAAAGTTTGGACCCTGGTGCACAAGGCTTTTCTAATCGCCTGTTACTCTTTAACTGCTCACCAGATGTACGGTCTTATCATCCTGCCAGCTGGTCCTCTCTCTCTCTCAAACACACACACACCACACACACCATAAACACACACACACCACACACAACACACACACACACCATAAACACACACACACACACACACACACACACACCACACACACACACCACACACACCCACACACACCACACACACACACACACACACACACACACACACACACACACACACACACACACACTCACACACACACACACACACACACACACCACTCACCACACACACCATAAACACACACACACCACACACAACACACACACACACCATAAACACACACACGCACACACACACACACACCACACACACACACCACACACACCACACACACATACACACACGCACCACACACACACACACACACACACACACCACACACACACCGACCTGCTGTAAATTCAGTTGATTGGAGTCGACCTGTGGTAAATTCAGTTGATTGGAGTCGACCTGCGGTAAATTCAGTTGATTGGAAAAAAAAATGTTGTGCTCTGTAGCACAGAACTTCCTTGATACGTATGGAGTCGAGCCCTTAATCTTTTGATAAAGATTCAGATAGTTAAAGAAACATTGACACTTTGCCTTTGCTAGCACTTTGCTCTACGCTACAGTACGCTACGCCTTTAACGTCTCTAATGTTAGAATAGATTACGCTATAGAAGTTCATTTTCCATATGAGCTGACAGCATGCAACGTCTACCGTCTCCACTAACATAGGAACATTGCATTGATGTTACGCTGAACTTCCCGCGAAATGGATTGAATAGAGCACCTTTTTATTTGTACTTTTTATTTAACCAGGCAAGTCGGTTAAGAACAAATTCTTATTTACAATGACGGCCTAGGAACAGTGGGTTAAACTGCCTTGTTCAGGGGGAAGAACGACAGATTTTGTACCTTGTCAGCTCAGGGGGATTCGATTTAGCAACCTTTCGGATACTAGTCCTACGCTCTAACCACTAGGCTACCTGCCTACCTGCTACTAGGCTACCTTAGTGAGTTGCCTACGACAGTGTATAGCAGAGTCGCAGCTCCTCTCCAGCCTCTCTGGAAAGAACAGAACAGAGGAGATTATAAATGATGTGTCAGAAGGAAGTCAGACAGTTATTCATCACCACTAGACAAGACCAGGCGGTTCTAGAGATCTCCACATTCCGAAAAAAATTAAAAAAAACACACACAATGTCTGACTGTTCTATGTGGGAAGAAAAGAAGCATGTTCACAATAATTTAACGGCTGCCTGAATAACACTAGTCTGGTGATGATGACCTAGCTGCTTTTCTGGCTAGTATAACACTAGTCTGCTGTATCTGGGACCTAGCTGCCTGGCAGGTTAGAATAACATTAGTATGGTGTATCTGGGACCTAGCTGCCTGGCTGGCTAGAATAACACCAGTCTGGTAACGATGACCTAGCTGTCTGGCTGGTTAGGATAACATTAGTCTGGTGAATCTGGGACCTAGCTGCCTGGCTAGCTAGAAAAATACTAGTCTGGTGTTTCTGGGACCTAGCTGCCTGGCTGGTAAGAATAACATTAGTATGGTGTATTTGGGACCTAGCTGCCTGTCTGGCTACAAAAATATGAGTCTGGTGTATCTGGGACCTAGCTGCCTGGCTGGTAAGAAGAACATCAGTCTGGTGTATCTGGGGCCTAGCTGCCTGGCTGGCTAGAATAACGTTAGTCTGCTGTATCTGGAACCTAGCTGCCTGGCTGGCTAGAATAACGCTAGTCTGCTGTATCTGGGACCTAGCTGCCTGGCTGGCTAGAATAACGCTAGTCTGCTGTATCTGGGACCTAGCTGCCTGGCTGGCTAGAATAACACTAGTGTGCTGTATCTGGGACCTAGCTGCCTGGCTGGTTACAAGAACGATAGTCTGCTGTATCTGGGACCTAGCTGCCTGGCTGGCTAGAATAACGCTGGTCTGCTGTATCTGGGACCTAGCTGCCTGGCTGGTTACAAGAACGCTAGTCTGCTGTATCTGGGACCTAGCTGTCTGGCTCGTTAGAATAACACTTGTCTGCTGTATCTGGGACCTAGCTACCTGGCTGCTATCTGGGACCTAGCTGCCTGGCTGGTTAGAATAGCACTACTGTGCTGTATCTGGGACCTAGCTGCCTGGCTGGCTAGAATAACACTAGTGTGCTGTATCTGGTACCCAGCAGCCTGGCTGGCTAGAATAAAGCATGTCTGCTGTATCTGGGACCTAGCTGTCTGGCTGGCTAGAATAATATTGGTCTACTGTATCTGGGACCTAGCTGCCTGGCTGGCCAGAATAACGCTAGACTGCTGTATCTGGGACCTAGCTGCCTGGCTCGTTAGAATAACTTTAGTCTGCTGTATCTGGTACCTAGCTGCCTGGGTGGTTAGAATAACACTAGTGTGCTGTATCTGGAACCTAGCTGCCTGGCTGGTTAGAATAACACTAGTCAGGTGTATCTGGGACCTAGCTGCCTGGCTGGCTAGAATAACACTAGTCTGGTGTATCTGGGACCCAGCTGCCTGGCTGATTAAAATAATACTAGTCTGGTGTATCTGAGACTTAGCTGCCTGGCTGGCTAGAATAACACTAGTCTGGTGTATCTGGGACCCAGCTGCCTGGCTGACTAGAATAATACTAGTCTGGTGTTTCTGGGACCTAGCTGCTTGGCTGGCTAGAATAACGCTTGTCTGCTGTATCTGGGACCTAGCTGCCTGGCTCGTTAGAATAACTTTAGTCTGATGTATCTGGTACCTAGCTGCCTGGCTGGTTAGAATAACACTAGTCTGCTGTATCTGGGACCCAGCTGCCTGGCTGACTAGAATATAACTAGTCTGGTGTATCTGGGACCCAGCTGCCTGGCTGACTAGAATAATACCAGTCTGGTGTTTCTGTATCCTAGCTGCCTGGCTGGTTAGAATAACACTAGTCTGGTGTATCTGGGACCTAGCTGCATGGCTGGCTCGAATAACACTAGTCTGGTGAATATGGGACCTAGCTGCCTGGCTGGCTAGAATAACACTAGTCTGGTGAATATGGGACCTAGCTGCATGGCTGGCTAGAATAACACTATTGCAGCATTCTTACATAGATATTCCTCTTGTCCAAATGGGATAGGGCAGTGTGCAGTGTGATGGCGATTGCATCGTCAGTGGACCTATTGGGGAGGTAAGCAAATTGGAGTGGGTCCAGGGTGTCAGGTAGGGTGGAGGTGATATGATCCATGACTAGTCTCTCAAAGTACTTCATGATGACAGAAGTGAGTCCTATGGGTGATAGTCATTTAGTTCAGTTACCTTAGCTTCCTTGGGAACAGGAACAATGGTGGCCATCTTGAAGCATGTGGGAACAGCAGACTGGGATAGGGATTGGTTGAACATGTCCGTAAACACACCAGCCAGCTGGTCTGCGCATGCTCTGAGGACGCGGCTAGGGATGCCGTCTGGGCCAGCAGCATTGCGACGGTTAACACTTTTAAATGGTTTACTCACGTTGGCCACGGAGAAGGAGAGCCCACAGGCTTTGGTTGTGGGCTGTGTCAGAGGCACTGTATTGTCCTCAAAGCGTGCACCCGGTGAAATGTAAGGTCGCCAAATTCAAAATCCAAAAGTAGAATTATTAAACATTCATCAATATACAAGTGTTGCATAGTCATCAAAAGCTTTGATTCTTGGCAATATCACAGTGTTGTCAGATTTCAAAAAGGCTTTATGGCGAAAGCACAACATTTGATTGTTTGAGGATAGCACCTCTCATATTTATGCATTAGCATAAATTCATAACCAGCGCGGGTCTCACAAAACCCATATAAGAGCTCAAATAAATCACTTACCTTTCGAAGAACTTCTGCTGAGGGTATCCCAAGTGGCCAAGGAAGACATCCAATGGTTCTTTTGTTAGAAAAAGTAATTTATTATATCCATAAATCTCTGTTTGGTTGGCGCGTTATGTTCAGAAAATCCACCGTCGACTCGCCCGTTGTACAGTGAAGAGAAAGCGTTCAAATTATACCTATCAACTTTGCCCAAACAAATCAAACATAACACTAAACTGAGAAAATGTCACAAAAAAAATAAATCTGGACAGAAATTCCTCTGGTTTTTGCCTGCTATATCAGTTCTGTTATACTCACAGACATTATTTTAACAGTTTTAGAAACGTCAGAGTGTTTCCGATCCAATAGTACTAATTATGTGCATATCCTAGTTTCTGGGCCTGAGTGGCAGGCATTTTACTTTGGGCACGCCATACTCTCCAAAACTGTCACCTCTGCTGATGATGCCTAAAGAGTTCATTTGTCTGGGAGCAAGATGTGATGTCCGTGACGGGGCTGGTTTTCTTTTTGTAATCCGTGATTGTCTGTAGACCCTGCCACATACGTCTCGTGTTTGAGCCGTTGAATTGCTACTCCACTTTGTCTCTATACTGACGCTTTGCTTGTTTGATTGCCTTGCGGAAGGAATAGCTACACTGTTTGTACTCTGTCATGTTTCCGGTCGCCTTGCCATGATTAAAAGCGATGGTTTGCGCTTTCAGTTTTGCGCGAATGCTGTCATCAATCCACGGTTTCTGGTTAGGGAAGGTTTTAATAGTCACAAAGGGTACGACATCTCCGATGCACTTGCTAATAATCTCGCTCACCGAGTCAGCTTACACATCAATGTTGTTGTCTGAGGCTACCCGGAACATATCCCAGTCCACGTGATCGAAGCAATCTTAAAGCGTGAAATCCGGTTGGTCAGACCAGCGTTGTATTGGCCTGAGCACGGGCGTTTCCTGTTTTAGTTTCTGTCTATAGGCTGGGAGCAACAAAATGGAGTCATGGGCAGACATGCCGAAGGTAGGGCGGAGGAGGGCTTTGTATCCATCGCGGAAGTTCGAGTAGCAATGATCCAGAATGCTACCAGCTCGTGTCGCACGTTCGATATGCTGATAGAATTTAGGAAGTATTGTACTCAGGTTAGCTTTGTTAAAATCCCCAGCTACAATAAATGCAGCCTCAGGATGTATGGTTTCCAGTTTACATAGAGTCCAGTGAAGTTCTTTCAGGGCCGACGAGGTGTCTGCTTGGGGGGGATATACACGGCTGTGTCTATAATCAAAGAGAATTCTCTTGGAAGATAATGCAGTTGGCATTTGATTGTGAGGAATTCTAGGTCAGGTGAACAAAAGGACTTGAGTTCCTGTATGTTGTTGTGATTACACCA